>OU015764.1:23771424-23918249 GCA_907173295.1 Fagus sylvatica
AATACCGAGATATTGGGGTGAAGGAGCTGTCTTTTAACTTTTCTAGCAATGGGCAAGATCAAGTTTCTAATAAGAATAAAAAAAACGTTTTGATAACAAATGTAGCTAGGATATATGTTTAGTTGTATTTAATATTTTTATATATTTTTCAAAAAAGTAAGAAAATGCTAAAACTTTTCTATCTATGTTTTTATATATAGACATAAATATAGGTTGTAACGTGTGAGAGATCCTACTTAAAAATAAGAAGACTGAAGAATTATTGAAGTTAAATTCATTATGGTTTTACAGGAGGCAGTGATAGGCGAGGGACAGACAAACTTCCTGTCTGATTTTATTCTACCTCAAGCGAGATATATAAAGGGTAAAACTTAAGTGCCAACATTATGTTTAGATTTTATTCTACCGCACTTTATTTGTAATGTTTAGATTTTATGTCACATTATGTTTTTTCTTTTATTTCCTTTTTTTTTTTTTGTAATGTTTGGATGTTATATAAAAAAAAAAAAAAACTGAGAAATGGGGGAGGGGTGTGAACTGTGAGGAGGAAATGAGAGAAAAAAATGAGATGGGTGAGGGGGGATGTATGTGTGTGGTGGGGGAGAAGAAAAAAGAAAGGCAGAGGGGTAAATGGGTGGTGGGGAAAAAAAAAGGAAATAAAAAAGAAAAAAGAAATGGGGAGTGGGGTATACGTGTATGGTGGGAAAAAAGGGAGAGTGGAAAAAGAAAGAAGAAAAAAAATTGAAAGGGAAAAAACTAAATTGGTTTTATTTGTATATTCATTTTATTTGGTGCAAAGTGTAGAATTGTGAAAATTTATTTAGAGGATGTTTATAATATTTATTTATCATAAATGGTTTGTGTATATCTCTATTGCACACACAATACACATTTCTCTATATTTTTTTATTACATTGTTCAAATTTTATAAAAATGTGTGTAAGGAGATGTGCACAAATCATGACCTATTTTTTTTTTATTAGTAGACATTAATTTAAATTACAACGTAATACTTTATTTCTTTATTACATTGTTAATTTTGTATTGATAGTAAATGTATTTTTAACCTTGTATTGAGATATTAAAAAAAAAATGTTAATTACATAATGTATACTAATAATATATTATTTAATAGGAATAATGCATTCTTTAAAATACCAACCAAACACAATTCCTTTCAGCATAATCACTTCTTATAAATAATTTCAATATTTTACCAAACGCACTATTTTCAACAAAATACCTTCTAGAGAATGTATTCTCGAGAATGCAGGATCCAAACACAAGCTAAATTCAATGTATTGAATTCAACTAGGAACCTAATGTACTTGACCTAAAAAACTGTACCTAAGTTTTACCCTTATATATAAAGTCTGTTTTCTTCAAGATTTAGCAAGGGAAATGAATCTGTTTGTTTCCCTAATGGCTAAAAACTGTCATAATAGCGTTTTAAAGTATTTGTCCCAATACAAATGACCTTTCAAATATTCATTTTAATCGGTAACTGTTCATAACTTATAAATTAATAAACATCCGTATTAAGTTATTGGGAAAATTGCGATTTTCTCCCTTTATGTATGGGAATGTTTCAATCTCTCTCTTTATCTATAAAACCAAGCAATGTCCCCCTCTATCTATTCAAAATGTGTAACTTACCCTAACCATCTATTTTCTGTTAAATTTTAACGAAAACCTAAAGGAAATGTCTAAACTACCCCATTTTAACCCAACCCAACCCTTTTAATAACCAGATTTAATCGGGTCTTGTAACCTGGATTCTATTAAACCAAATGAACCCGATCTAAGCTGAATCCCTAACCCAAAACTCCAATTTTTAATCAAAAAACCACTGTATTTTTTGTTGTTGATGATAATTCTAATTTTTTCACTAAACCCATAAATTTAAGTCACTTTCCCATAGTTTCTCACCAACCAAACATATACAAACCACCAAAATCAAAACAAAAATTTCTTTTACTTTCAGTTTCTCTCACTTTCTCACCAACCAAACACATACAAGCCCCATTCCTAGACCCGACTGAATGTGCCCCTATTCGGAAGGCCAGTCACTGGAACCAGTGTTTGCAATGTGCCATTTTTGTTTCATTTAGCTCGACAACAACCATTAGAGCATTGTTTGGTGGCTGCCTGGGTTTTAGGGCGTGGTTTTTTGGTGGGTCTTCACTGGATTGATGGGTTTGGTGAAATCGGTGATGGCTTTGTTGCGGAGAGAGAGAGAGAGAGAGAGAGAGAGAGAGAGAGAGAGAGAGTCTTCATAGATCTGAAGATGTTGAAGCTAAGAGAGAGAGTGATGATGTTGCTCTTTTTGGTGATGATATTGTTCACAGATCCGAAGATGTTCTGGAGAGAGAGCGATATGGTAACTGCAATCCAAATTACCAACCTCACTGGTTGATAGGAACAATTGTAGTATGTAGAAGACTCTAGTAGATTAGCTTCTAATGCTTGTAGAAGCTTCTTTCTCTTATATGTCTACAAGTAGCAATGAACTATCCTGTTTTATAAAAAAGTAAAAATGAACCAATGTTTCTGGGTTTGTAGAAAAATTTTTAATTATCAAAAAATAAATAATATTTACAGTGCTTATTTGGTTAAGGTAGGGGTTGTTTGGTTTAATTAAATCCGGGTTAAAAGACCAGAGTAAATTTTCTTAACCAGGTTAAATTGGATCACTAAATGGGTTGGGGCTGTGTTAAAATGAGGGTATTTTAGACATTTCCAATAGATTCCATGTTAAGGTTTAACGGAAAAATAGATGGTTAGAGGTAAGTTGCACATTTCCAATAGATAGGGGGGGACATTGTTTGGTTTTATAGATAAAGGGGGAGATTGAAACATAGCCCATAGATAAAGGAGGAAAAGTGCAATTTGCCCTAAGTTATTTACAGTTTTTATTCATTTATTTTATTATAGATTTTGCACACCATATAGAGAAATTCATGAGATTCTCCAAGATTGCGACTTGTATAATTTAATTGTAACTTGAAGACGATTTGCTTGCAATCCATTAGCAAATTCATTTGAGTGGGACAAATATCATTTTAAAGAAACACAATTAATTCATGTCTCTGAGCCTAGTTCCATTCCTTATTATTACATTATTTCCCTCTAATTTCTCAACAAGTTTAAGACAATATTTGATAGAAATGGGAGGAAGCAAAGTAGAAATGTTCAAATTCATGAATGAACGTTTGTGAAAATTGGATTATATTCAATTAGGAACAAATTTTGTTTGTTGGCAAGATAATACCTTGGTAGATTTCAATAGAGGAATTAATATAAAATAACTAGGCCTAAACCTATAAATTTAAGATTTGGAGTTAAGTGGTGGTCCATATATAATATATTAAGACCTCAATTAAATCTTCCTAAGGTATTATTTCCCTAACAAGTGGTTTCAAAGTCCATGGTGGTGTGAGACGAGGTGGCAAGGTTATCAAAGTCTATTTTGCAATTGGAGTGATGACGGGTACCTTTCATAGTTGGAACAAGGAAGTGGCGCGTGTACTTAGAGCCCGCATAAGTGTGCATCGCATAAGGCAAGCCCCTAAAACCTACATAAATGATCTTGAAAAATTCACCCAACAATGTAATATTACAAAAGTGTTAGATCAAAGAAACATGATGTGACATAAGATTCCCATGGAGACAGACATACAAGGTTTCCATGGATGAGCATATGGGCTTGACACATGGATTCTCATGGATGGCATATGAGTAGCCCATAGATGATGCGCAAGAGAAGGAGCCCATAACCAAAAAGAAGCTAGTTGGCCTTGTTCGTGGCCCACCGAGAGGTCTTGAAACCCACAAAAAGACAATAACTCACACGTGAAGGAGAAGATTGTTATGTATTCACTTGTAAGTGAAAGTTCCACATAGATAAAAAATAAAGATGTCAAAGAATTAATATAATATAATTAAGTCCAAATCTATAAGTTTAAGCTTTTTGGTTAAATAGTATCATTATGTATTATATTAAGGCCCTAATAGCTAAAAAACACAAAAACAAGCCTCACATTCGATGCTCTATTGTTGCTTAGAAAAATACAAGATGCTAAAATACTTGGTAACAATACTGAGTACTATTCATCATGAAAATCTTATTTTACTTTTATTCTCACACTCTCTCCCATCTCTCTCTCTTCTCTCCCTGTCTCTTGCACTCTCTCTCTTTTCACAAGCGGTGACTGTTGTTGGTCAGTTTGGGCTTCAGTTGACTATGGGTTTGGGTTTGCGAGGTTTTATTTCTGTGGCAGCTTAGATGATAGGTTTGTTTTGCAGTGAGTTCCAGTTGATAGTAGGTTCGAGTTTGCAATATTTTTTGGCTCTGATGGTGGGATTCGGTTTGCGGTGGGTTTGATGGTGGTTTAGTTCCGCAGAAGCTCTAATAGTTGTTTTCAGTTTTGCTGTGGGTTTCGAGTTTCAGGTTGACTGTGGGTTTTGGTTGTTGTTGGTGGTGGTGGTAGTTATGGAGTCACGGGTGAAGCATGGTGACTGTTTGTAGCGGTGGTGGAGTTATGACTGGGCAATGATATTTCTTCTTGTGAGAATTTAAAAAATAATAATAATAATTATAGGATTATTTTAATACAAAGCATTGTAAAATAAAGCATGCCATGAGATGTGAGTTGGTTTGTAAAAATGGATAAAAATCATAAAATAGAAAAATAACTTTTGAAGAGGTAAAATAGAGAAATGATACAAAAATGGATTGAGAATGCCCTACATTATGCTCTCTACATTTTTGTTGAGTAGAACGACTTTCTATATTAGTTTTTCCTTCTCTTTTGACTTTCGCTTCTTTCTTTTAGTACAATTTATTCAGAATCAGTGAAATGAGACTGGCTGACAAGGAAAATTAAAAATTTAAATGATAACATTCATTATTCATAGCATACAAACCCAACAAAAATATGTAAAAGCATAACGGAAAAAGTAGTTCTTTAAACTACAATTTAATATATACAAAACCTGGAAGCCAAACTGAAGGTAAAGAAATTGTCCAACCTAGCGGCTAGCATGCATGCATGCAGTGCAAATAATGTAGAGCCTCTCTTAACTATCCTTGCCTCCTTCAACACCTTCGATTGATTTGTTGACTTGTTTGGTAAAAACACGGTGACGCCTTTCTCTCCCATATATAACCCAGAAGACAAGAGAGAGCATAACTGAAATAGAGACCATCACCAATCCCACATAGATCCATCTACTGTATTGTTGTAGACCAGGACAGTGATCCCTATATATTTCACTGAAAGTTTCACGCACAAATGTGCAGTCTTCAAGATCAACCAGGAAAGGACCATAATTATTCAAGGCAATGCCCACATTTACTCCAGCCATCATCTGGTTGTAGACGGTCGGGGTCAACCGCCCTGTTGTGATACATATCCCAGCTGCAGAAGCCTGGCAGACATAGGTACTCCATACCTGCATGAATTGAATCAAAGTACTAAGCCTTTGGTTGATATTGTAAAAATAATATCCAAAAATGAGACCAAGGCTCTCTTTATTTATTCAAACATTTCCAAGTTCTAGTGTTGCTAGGTTCTTACCTCTGTTGCATTGTTCAAGTCCACCTCACCAGCAGTGCAAGTTCGATCTGTCAAGTCAGGAAAAAATGGATTGCAGAGGATTGGTACCAATGGGCCGGATTGATTGAAATACATTTGCTTGAAATTGGGAGAGAAATTTATGTTAGTGACATTGGTGATGACTGAGTTGATCAAATCAACAAATTGAGCAGTGACTTCCTTGCTCCGCAACAAGGTTTCCTGTGCAGTTGTTTTGTCCACACAGGGCAGTATATCATCTAAAGCTGTATAAGAGGTAGGGTTTTGAACCCATTCATCCATTGCAACACAAGTGTCTGCAGCTACACTAATATGTCAAAAGAAAAAAGCCATTCCTTGGTTAAAGATCAGCAGCAAAAGAACAAACTTTCAGAGGAAAAGCAAAAAAAATTCTTTTTCTGAGCAAAAATAAAAAGAAAAACACAGTAAAATTGCACTTAGAATAAAAATGAGAATTCGCACAAGTGTTGCAGCAAACAAATATTTTAAATGGTTAAGGTCATCATAAACACAAAACTGGATTTGAAACTTTTAGCACTTGAGCAAATGAGGTTATGAATTTTCCTTATTAACTGCTGAGATTACTATTTCAAACTTCCCTCACAAAGCACAGATGGCACCTTCCACTTTGAGAAATGATAGATGGCTCTCTTAAAGTGTTTAGGGTACAGGCTTAATGTGATAGCTTTTAACTACTGAGAAAAGAAGATCCACTCTTTTTCTATTAATAGCTTATAGAACAATATGATGATGAATCTACAGAATACTGCAGAACAACATTATACTTTTGCCATAATTGTCATGGCTTTGCTGGAAATCTGGTGAGCCAGCCCATCAGTCTTCACTATGATAAATATACCTAACTTAGCCAATGAGCTATAGCTCAAATGACATAATTAGACATCAATATCAAGCAAAATTTATACTTTTCCCAAGTAGAAATGTAACATCTAGGTGAGTTTGCACTATTATGAGAAACGAAAAGTGTCTTTACAAACCTTTCTATTATGCACGACAACTAGTCAGTTGATTTAGCCAAAGCATGCAAATATAAAGGGGCAGAAAGACATCTATAAGAAAACTATAAACGTTACACATTATCACAAAAACTTACTTATGGAGAAGAAGGAATGTGCCACACAAAATAAAGGTCCCTGTAACAAGTATCCATCCAGCGATCACCAGGCTGCACAAATTTAAATTAAATCATTCCATGAGAGACGATCCTAACTAAATGCAGAAATAATTGAAACACAGAATGAGAGAAATAACATAAAAGGAAAATGAGGTGCTGCACTATAATTATCTTACTCACATGTATACAAGAGACTGCATGCCAAATATTGAAAATACTGAAGCAAAAGAGCAGTACAGTAATGAATTAGTACCTCTACGGAAAATTTTAGAAATTACGAAGTTAGAAATACATGGCATCTTAATAAATCTATTGTAGAGGCTTACATAATCCAAGAAATGTCAAGAGAAGCATAATAGCAGCAATTATGATAAGTGCCAGTCTCCTGCAGAAACATCAACATAGCCATTTTACGATCAAGATACACCTCAGAAGCAAAGAAATAAAAGAAGCAAGCCTCATAATTCTTTATTACATGGAATCCAAGAGATCACGTATGTCATCTGAATTCTCCACTGTTCGGTCAGCAAGGGTACTAGCAGAAGAATTAATCTTTGTTTCAATCTGGTCAATATCAGTTTGAACGTTAGAAGGTAGAAAAACTTGATCCACTCCAACCTGCTTAGCTGCACCAAGATACTCTGACACATTCCTGAGCTTCTCAACTGTGGAATCTGCCTGATCTACAACATACTCCAATGTATTCATTGTAGTACTGTGAAACCTCCCCTGACCAGTATATAAAAAAACACATCCAATACTGTAACCACGGTATGCACACATCAGTTTATTACAAAATTTCAACTTAACACAAGAGAAAGAGAGAGAGAGAGATAGAGATGTACACGGCTGTTATTGTGAAAATTATTAGGAAGATAAGAGAAAGAGCATAAGCCGTCTTGGAATAGCCATAAGGCTCCCTTCCACAACAGAAATGACAGACACAGATGAAACATAAGCACAGTCCAAAAGCCAGGAACCAGACCAGAGCGATGACAAACAAGGGAACTGCAGTGAAACCCACAGACTGCATTCAAGAAAATTTTGGAGAAGGAAATAAGTTAAGAAAAACAATACAACTGTTCAAAAATAGCTGAAAACCAATCTAAGCACAAATAAAATTTTATTGAGTACAAATAACGAAGATGCAGATGAGATAACTACTTCAAGATATTAAAGTTACATTGAAATAAGAAGAAAAGAAACCCAAAGGAGAGATTTGTGTATGGATCATTAAAAGTCACTCCCATTCAAATGAAGGAAATTGCTTAAGATAATTGTTTGCAAATTACTGGCTCTAGCAGGTGGGATCACTTGCCTTGTAGGTTTTACTTCCTAAAGGCAAGTCCAAAGGGCTCTTCTTTAGAAATATCAACAACAAAAAAAAAATTGTATGCAAATTAAAAATATCATTGACATGATTACAAGATCAAGACCTCATTGAAAATGTGAAAGAGATAAAAAAAACTAAACAGGCAAACAATGTTAGGCTTATTTGGTTCAGGGGTGTGTCTGCATCCACAATGAAACTAAGGTGAATGTTATCTATAGGAAAATTGTAACAGGAACTGGATAGCTCAAGTCTTATTTATATTCTTTTCTTCTTATATACATTGTATTGTATGCACTTGATAAATTTTTAACATTGCAATATATATTGAGAAATCAGATCTTTAATGAAACACCCAAAAAACAAAGGAAACACAATACAGAGATCACCAATTAGGTTAACAAAAAACACAACTAACCTATCAAGGCTAGACCAAAAAGACACAATCTAGGCTGTACATAAGAGAATATGCCAATTGTTACAAAGATTTTTATGGAGGATAGAAGCAGGTGCTTTGACAACTTCCATTTTGGCTCTAACATCTCTTCTAATAATAATTTGCTCCTCTGATTTCACCTCACCAGCATGTAATCTAGCATTTCTTTGAAGCCATAGGTGATACACTATAGCCCACCAAAAAGAGTGACTCTAAAGCTTCTGCCTATAAGGTTCTTTATACCCCACTCAAGCAGCAGGTCCCAATCATCTGGAGCAGCGGAGACTAGATATAAAGTTATAATGTATTTCCAGATTCTATTAAAAAAAGAGCACTTGAAGAACATATGGTTTCTATCTTCCATGTATTGTCTGCAGAATTGACATACAGGATCAACATTAATACCCTAAAGCAACAATCTAACCTTAGTATAGAGTCTATCTTTAATAGCCAACCATCCAATAAAACAGTGTTTAGGGATAGCTCCATGGAACCAAACCAGTTTACACCTAGGGACTTCTATCTGCTTACTCCTTAGGTGCTGCCATGTTGCTGCACAATTGAAATTTCCTTCTACTAAGAGACCAAACAGCTTTGTCACTTTCCTTGATCTGAATAAGGCTTAATTTGCCCTGAATATCAACCTTATTTTCTGATCTTGCAAGACACCAACACCATTCCTTGTTGTGAATGACACTACTAACTTTAGCATGCAAATTACTTGCAGCATCATACACAATTTTGTGCCCATAAGTTTGGTACAACTCCCCATTGGGATGCCATCTATCATGCCACAAGAAAATTGTGCTAACATCCCTTACCTCATGAGATAACAGATTTCTAGCTTCAAGTCTTAATTTCAAAAGTTTCCTCCAGCCCCATGAACAAGATTGAGGAATTCTGACAGTCCAGAAACTCCTTCCTTTAAGCAGCACATCATGCACCCATGACCCATGCAACCCAAAGAGAACCAGCTTGAGTGAAGAGGTGCCAAATATGTTTCAGCACTGCAGCGGTATTCCACTTTTCTATTCTTTTTAAACCCAAACCTCCTTCTTGTTTTGGAAAATATAAGAGGAACTTATTAATGATATTATAGGTACAGAGTCTTGAACAAAAGTAGTTAATATCCAGCTCAAGAAGCATCAACCCAAACTTCACGATCCTCTGCATCCATCTAAAGCATGTCCATCATATGTGATGCTATGTTATAATATTCTTATGCAACCAGTAATCATCAGCATGCATTTCATGAGCCAAAAGAGAGATAATTTAGTCAATGACTCATTGTCCTCCAAATGTCAGTGTTTTTTTTTTTGGACCCTTCAATCACCTCATCCACATCAGCCACTGCTAAAAAGCCATGAATCTTATACACTCAACTCAACTAAGCTTCGGGTATAGATCCTCATCAACTAATTGGATCAATTATATGTTTTTGTCATTGTGTCCTTTCTAAAACCATACTCTCTAACATCCAGGGCCCACTCAAGGCCTAAGGCCCTGCTCTAAAAATTTAAGAAGGTCCCAAGGCCCTCCATTACATAAACCAAAAGACTCCAAAATTATACAAAAATGTCTAAAACTTAATTGATTTTTTTTTTTTTTAATAAAAAATATATATATATATATAAATAAGTTATTCATTCTTTCCTCCACTTCCAAAGAGACTCTCAAAATATTTAAACAATAAAAATCTAACCCGATTGAAATCCCAAGATGTTTCAATCAAAAATAATTTAATTGATATCTAAATATTAAAAAAATATTTAAATATTTCGCCTTAGGCCCAAAATGTCTTGAGTCAGCGCTGCTAACTTCTCCCAAACATTCCTTTTTCACTACTTTTGCTTATTTTACTATAAGCTTCAATCCCTCTTCACACCCTAACCTTGAAGTAAATAAGTAGCTCTTTTTAGCGGGTGCATTGTAATTGGTCCAAGCTGCACTAACCAAACCATCTTCAGCAACTCTTCCTTTTTCCTTTTTCCTTTTTCTTTTTTAATAAATCCTTCTTAATTTATGTTTTAAATCATCAATACCTCATTGAATGCTCCTGAATACTCTTTAAAAAAAAAATAAAAAATTTGCATACAATACTGCTGTCATATATACATGGACTCACACAAGCGGACCCCTCATACATTTAAGAGTAATAATGTTGCATATATCTGTCCCGGAATAAAAACCATCTGTCCTGTTGCGTAAGATTAAGAATATCATCTTCAATTTTACTCAATCACGTAAATTCCCATATTATACCTTGAAGGCTTGAACACAAAACCAAGAATGACAGATAAAATCATAAACGCCCTTAACAACAGTAACAAACAATTAAACCGCAATGCCTGCCCAAAATGTAGGATATAACTCACCCCGGTAAAAAAATAAAAATAAATAAAGTAGTACAAAGACAAGGACAACAAAAAGTCAAAAAGGCATAATTTTATCATGGGGGGGTGTGAGAGTTTGATAAACTTACAGCCCAGTAATGGCGGTCACTGAGATTCCATCCTTTGGTGTATTTCTTGAAGCCATTAAGAGGGTCTTTTCTCAGTGTTCTCTTTGAAGCCAAAACAAATGTTGAATAATTCTCAACAGGTACACCACTGGGTGTGGGTCCCTCCACCACAACAGACCTCCAAGTGTTCAATGACTGCTCCTGCTCCTGCTCCACACTATAATTTCCTTCATTTTCCCAGCCTGGAAAAGAAATTAAGTTTTGTAAGGAAAGAAACATTAATGTTCCATCCAAACAGAATCAATGTGGTAGGATTTATTCTCTAGTCTTACATTATTTCTCAGGAAGTAAACAGAAACAAAGTGATCAAGAGGAGTACCTGAAGTGGGTAGTGTTTGGAGTGATGGAAAGTGAGGATCATCCCCGTGTGAAAGGGAAAAGAGAGTTGCAGAGAAAAAGAAGAGAAAGGTGGCCAAAAAATAAAATGGCAGAGACCTGTAACATAACATTATGAAGAGAGAGAGAGAGAGAGCTTGGTTGCTCAGTGGTCTGAGACAGAGAGAGAGAGAAAGAGAGTCTACGGTTTGGGAAATGGGAAGGTGATGGAGAATCGACTACTCATTACTTACTCCTAGACTCCTACTTACTTCGCGGGCTCGCACCACTTTGTGCTGGGAACTTTCTGACCGTTTTACCCTTTTGTGTTTTTACTCTTTAGTACCGCTTTTTGCTCTCTTTTTTTTTTTTTTGTTTTTTTTTTTCTTATTTTATATTTTCTTCTTTTTTTTTTTTTTTTGGGCTAAATCGTTTAGTGCACTTTGATTTTTATTTATTTTTCTATAAAAATGGCAGATTTTGTTAGGCTAAACTTGCTAAAAAATTCATTTTTTTTTAAGTTTTTGAGTCAAACATGACTCTTGTGATGTTTATTTGAAATATGGACTCATTCAAAATCGTATTTGTGAAAGACACTTTTGAACATGAAAATTGTCTTTCTGAAAGACACTTTCTGACCAAATTTTGATCAGAAGTTGTCTTTAGAAAAGACGATTTTGAAAAATATAAAAATTTTGGACATAAAGTGTCTTTCAGAAAGACGATTTTCACGTTTAAAAGTGTCTTTCATAAAAACGATTTTGAACGAGTCCATATTTCAAATAAACATTACAAGAGTCATGTTTGGCCCAAAAACTTAAAAAAAAAAAATGTATTTTTTAGCAACTTTGGCCGATTTTGTTACGGGTTTTGAGAGAAATATAATAAATGTACAATAAAGCCAATAATTCAATGTTTTCACAACAATGATGAGTTGTTAAGATATGAATGGTAAATAATAAAGTGATATAAATAGTGAATTCAAATAAGAACTAATAAATACTTATCAACTCAATATTGCTGTAGATTTTATTGTATGAGATAATTATTGAATGAAAAGAGCCAAACGCGCACATCCACTTAGTTGCTGCCACATTTTGTGCGCATTGATAAAAGAAAAAGTTTGAAACCAAATAATTATAAGAGGGTAAAACTTAGATACAGTTCCTTAGGTCAAGTACATTAGGTTTCTTAATTGAATTTAAACATATGGTTGCATTAACCAATAAAACACAAACAATGTTATCTTTTCAAAGGATATTTAAATTCAATATATTTGAATTCAACTAGAAACCTAATGTACTTGACCTAAATTTTACCTAAATTACAAATTACATTATAATTTAGAGTTTGTTTGGTATTGTTCTAAATAGTAGAGCTACTATAGAATTTTAATAAGAGCTCTCTAACATTTAGAGCACAGTTTTGGAATATGAACAACGAATTTTATAATATTTTTATTAAAAAAATCATTTTTCTTTTTCTTTTTCTTATAATTTAGCTTAAAAGCTCTTTTTTGAGGCTACCAGACGAGAAATTATTTCCACCAGGTGAACCATTGTCCACCCATCCAACAATTTCATATGTAAATAGTAGAGCCATATCATTAATTTAACACTTTATCTATAGAATTTTATTGTTGCCACGCCGCCTCCCCCGTTGCTTCGCCACCTTAATTGAGCTCTCTCTCAAAGATTTTTTCTCCCTAACATTTAGAGCACTTAGAGTATTATAATGATTTTTTTTATTTTTTTATTTTTAACCAAATAAGTTTTGGATTTTATAAAACATGAACAACGAATTTTATAATATTTTTATTAAAAAAATTCCAATTTTTCTTTTTCTTTTTCTGAAAAAATATAAAAGACTTCAAACGAGCTTTAAGAAGCTTAAAAGCTCTTTTTAATGAGGCTACCAGACGAGAAATTATTCAGTCCACCAGGTGAACCACGTCATCCGTCCACCCATCCAACAATTAAATGTCATATGTCATTATTAGTCAAGTCAGATATGCCATATCATTAATTTAACACTTAAATTTATATCTCATTAACTTATCATTATGTAAATAAATAAAATAAAAATACTCTCTCTCTCATTGTTGCCACGCCGCCTCCCCCGTTGCATCCACATCGCCACCTCTACAGATCTAGAGCTCTCTCTCAAATCTTTGATTTTTTCAGATCTTGCCTCAACCAAATCTTTGATTGTTTCTAATTTCAAATATGAAGCTCTCGCTCAACATGCTTCAAGAATGGTGCATCTTCTCAACACCCTCGATTGTCAAGAAGAAAAAATGCAACAACTACAATCAGTCTTCTAACTGCAAGTCTGCGAGAGAAACATATGGAATAGCCAAGTTTTTCCAAAAATTGTGGCTCTAGAGCCCGCCCACTCTGTTAAGTGTTAACCAAATAAATGGGTTTATGGATTATTGAGTTTGCGAAAGAAACAAATGCTACAAACATGAGATATGTTGGATTGCTTGCAATTATTTCTTTCTTTACAGCTATCTTAAGGAGAATTAATCCATTTCAAATTATACTGGACCTTATTGTGTAAGACAAAGCAGAATGAATATTCCATGGATCGAAATGATGACGATGAGAGAGGCTTACACTGAAAAAATTAAAAATCTAAAAGAGAGCTTCAGATCTAAAACCATAAACAATTAAAGATCTGAGAGAGGCTAGATCTGAAAAAATTAAAGATCTAAGAGAAACAAGATCTGAAAAAATCAAAGATCTGAGAGAGCTTCAGATCTGTGGAGGTGGCGGCGGCATGGCAGCAGTGAGAGAGAGTTGAGAGAGAAAAGAGGTAGACTTGAGTATTTTTATTTTATTTATTTACATAATGATAAATTGATGAAGTGTAAATTTAAATGTTAATGAATGATATGACATATCTGACTTGGCTAATAATAACCTATGGCATTTAATTATTAGATGAGTGAACGGATGACGTGGTTCACCTGGTGGACTGAATAATTTCTCCACCAGACACCCCCTCTTTTTCTTTTCCAAAAAGAGCTTTAGATATAGCCCTTAAAACTCTTTTTGGAGCTCTAAATTTGAGTGTAAATTTGATCCTTATCCGCAGTTGTTTACCTTGTGGATGGTTTAGAAGTTAGAACTCAGAAGGTTAATGTTAGCAAGCCAAAAGAAGGAAGGGAAAAAATAAATAAATAAAAATAGGAAAGAATGAAGTGGCATAGTTGATGTAATAATTTAAGATTTTTTTGGATTTGAATAAATCTTGCCTACATCGCAAACGCATGATTTTATTTTTTTTTTCTTTCTTTTTTTGATAATTCGATAGTTGGGAAAGATGAGATTTAGATTTAAATTATCTTCATAAAGGAGACCTGTCAATACTAATCCAATTACAAAACTGACACATGATTTTCTTATTTGTTCAAATTCTCGTAATTAAATGAAAATTTTAACTAGTTCACTTTTTTTTTTTCCTTTTGTTATAATTTTTACGGTGCTCTATAAAGAAGCTTAGTCTTTATAGAAATTTGAAATTTATAGAACGCAGAGAACAACAAATATGTTAGTACAAAAAGTGGATTGCTATTTGAGTTATAGTTACCACATAAAAGAGAAAAGTTTCAAGCGATTTTTTTTTCTTTCTAAATTAGGTAAGACACGTTTCTTAAGTGAAATTATATGTAGATTGTTATTTAAGTTACTATAATGAGTTGGAGAAATTCTTCTTTAAATTGGTTTGGACAATTTTTTTTGTCATTTCTTGAAATGTATTATGGAATGATCCTTTTCTTTGCAAGTGAAGAAAAATTCAACCCACCCAAGTCAATGACAAGTTGATCGGTTGACCCATTCCATACCGATTATTCAATGTGAACGTATATGTATTAAAATGAATCAATGGAGAAAAAAAAAAACATTCGAGAAAGTTTGGGGCATTTCTGTCACCAACAGGTGTACAAATCGAGTAGGAAGGTGGAATTCAAAAAGTAAATGGAGGGGTCGCAATAAGCGTGTTTGGTTGTCAAGCATAAAACAGCTCGTTCCCCTAGGAATTACCTTTTTTTGTGACTTTTTGACACTTAAGTTAAAAGGCCCATAATTTAAGGAACTGTTTCTTGTCTTCCCGTTGTTCCCGCCTCAGAACTTTGAAGTCTATTTCTTAATTCTTTTTTACTTAAAAAAAAAAAAAAAAAAAAACATTTCGAGAGTTAAATCATGGAAAAATTATATTTAAAACTCTATAATTTAAGAGATTAACAAATTAAATTTAATGATCTTAAAAAGTAAAATATTAAATTCTGAAGTTTAAAAAAAATATAAATTAAATCTTAAGATTTTAAAGATAACAAATTAAAATTTAAAGTTTCAAAAATTAACAAATTAAATATCAATTCATATAAGTAAATAAGATTTAATTTGTTACTTTTTAAAATTTTATTTTTATAATTTAATTTGTTGATTTTGAAATTATAGTATTATTTTTAAAATTTTGTAATTTAAATTTTTATTTCTAAAATTATAGAATATAATTTGCTATTCATCTCAACTATTATTTAAACTATAATTTTTCCAAAATCTTAAATGCATGACAGTTAAGACGTCGTCGGCGTTTTATCAAAAAAAAAAAAGACAGTTAAGACGTCGTTTTCATGCTGTCCTGACCGAATGAAGAACAGAAAAGCATTCACACCCAATGTCACAGCAATTTTTTTATTTAAGAATTTAAGATTTTGTATTACCAAAAAAGAACTCAAGATATTGCCACCTACACAGCAAATAGATAAAAATGTTACAGTGAATTAATAGTTTACAATGACTTGTCCTTTTGTTGGTATAGATATTACTTTCTTTCTTTTTTTTGATACTAAGTATGGATATCACATAAGACTTACAAGTATAAATTTTACATGTATTGCTCAAATCCCCAAAGTCTCATCACCAGAACTTATAAGTTATAACACAATTTGGACCTACTAACTTGTACAAGTATAAGCGTATTATATAAAATCGTTTCAGAAGTTTTGAGAAATAAATTGAAATTGGCGTTGCCTCAGTTATGTCTAACAACCCAAAGTCCCTTTGTCTAACGCCGGCTAATCATTGATGATACAGACCAAATCAAACCCTTATGACGACCGTTATGGCATGGACAACAGTAATAAAAATCCAACGGTAGAAAATCAAAAACCCACGTGATTGGCATTTTTCACAAACACATGCCTAAACGGAAAATTTGGATATACAATCAAGGACACTCAATCAATGGTCCAACAGTTACAAATCAAGGCATAAAGACTTATTAAATGCAAACAAATGGCTAAAAGCCTGGAGTCTCCTATATAAAGCGAAGAACTTCTTGAGTCAAGGCACACTCTTTTTTCTCCCCTCAATACTTATATCATTTACATTGCTTTGCTGCTCAGACACAATTATTTGACTTAAGCATCAAAGACTCCCCCACCGGTCCACCACCAGTGCTCTCCTTCATTATTTCTCTTTTTTACAAATCTCACGTCCGTCGAAGTTGACTTCGTCCATTGAGGTTAAAACGTGTCCGAGTCCACTGATTTTTGACATCATCAGTTGGCCCTGTCTGTGGGAAATGACTTGGTAAGCCATTGTCATTCTTAGAGCAAAAAGGGTTGTACACAAATTAATCACAGTTATGGTAGAAGTCCACAACGACGAAACCAGCGCCGATCCTCCCACGACCTCGATCGAAAGGCAAATGCAAGTTATTACAACTAGCATCCAGGACCTTCCTCGGGAAACGACTCGACAAAACAAAGAGTTGTGGTACGCAATCAGGAAGGGGCCACCAACTCCCCACGACGATAACCAACCCTCTCTGCAGAAGGAAAACAGGATAGATGATCAAGAAACTGACAGCCAACAGGTGACCCGTCATAAAGACGACGAGGTGCAGAAAACTCCATCCCCTAACAGGTATAGGGAAGAGAGTGCAAGTAGCTTCGCCCATCCCAGCCGTCAGAGGCCAGACAGATTTGTTCGGTTGTCCAAACAACCCGATCGTTCGGCTCGATCATCCAGAGGACCGGACGATAAAACTGCCCGTATAGAGGAAGAACTGCACGAAATGAAGAAACAGATGGGAGACATGAAGAATAGCCTGAAAGCGAAGGCTGCCCACAACTTGGACAACCTTGTACATCGGGCTGATTCACCGTTCATTCCTAGGATCGCTAATTTCCCGCTTCCATCCTGATGTCGCTCAATAATAAGCGGTACCTTGTAGTACATGTAAGGGGTTGTTGATCCTCAGGGAGTTTGTGTTTTCAAATGACAATGTAATTTAATATGCAAGAAAGGTAAGATAAATTTGGTTTATGGAAATTTTGTAAGTAATTTATGTAAAAAGGCACTAAGGTTTCGGGGTGTTTCTCTATACCAGTATGATTCCTTGTAATCCCAGTTAAAAACCTTGTTCTAATAACAGTTTACAAGTTGATTATTTTCCTTTTAAAAAGCTCTTGACATGGTTGAACTAATAAAACTCAGGAACACTATATTATTGGAGAAAATAAAGTGGCTAGAGTAATAATTAGAAAGACCTTTTAATTTATAAATCACAATACCTAATTAAAACCATGTAATATTCCTCCTTAATCATAAGAAAAACATGATTGAACTTATAGAAAGTATGGAATAAAACATACATCAATTAGGAATTAATAAATTAACAATCAACTGTAATTTAACATTAAAAATAAAAGGGACTACAAGTATTCATACCGTTATGCAGAAAACATAGCCCCTAGCCCTAGCAAGAGGCTTAGCCAATCATGGCTAAGAAAAAAGAAAACTAGAGAAAATAATATCTAGAGAGAAAACTAGAAAGAAAACTAAATAATAATAATAATAATAATGCTCCTTGGCGGCTACTCCTCTCCAATTGCTATCCACGCTTTTTTTATTTAGGGCTCCATTGGAAAAATAATCTAGTGTAATGCGAGTACAATGAATAATGTGAGCTTGTGGGTTTTAGTGGCCATGTGGGCCTTTTGGGCTTGTGGGCTTTGTTTTTCTTTTTCTTTTTCTTTTCAAACATTAATTTGCACCTCTTTTCTTCTCTTTTGCTCCTTCCAGTTTGTGATATTTAACTCTAATTTGATATAACTTGTGCCTACAATCAAACATAGCCCAAATTAACATATATGAGATTAAATTAATACACTTAAAGTAATTCAATGAATTGAACAACAAACATCCATTTAAGTGTAATTAGACATGAAATGCAACACAACCCCAATAAAATCTCTCCAAAATACATGTAAATAAGTCATATTTCATGACTTATCACATCCAGATTCAAGTACCACCTCTCAAAAACTTTGACGGAACCAAGGATCTGTTTGATTACCTGGAGGCGTTAAAAACAATCATGCAATTACGAGCCATTCCCGAAGAGATAATGTGTCAGGCATTCCCCATAGGTCTAAGGGGGTCTGCAAGAGTATGGTTCAATAAGCTTGAATTATAATCAATCGGCTCATTCGTCCAGTTAAGTTAAGCATTCATCAACCACTTCATCGGTGGCCAACGAAGAGGATGCCCTCCCACTTACTTACTCAATGTCAAGCAAATAGAAGGGGAATCGTTGAGGGCATATGTGCACCGCTTCAACAAAGAGGTCATGCAAATTGATCGCCAAAGGAAGACGTCACTCTGACCGCATTCATGGCAGGATTGCGAAAGGGAGACTTCCTCTATGATCTTTGTAAAGACCCTCCAGAGACCCTATCAGAGCTTATGTACGAAGCCTAAAAGCACATGAATGCTGAAGACGCCATAGAGTCTTGAGACGACCCTCCTCCAAAGAGACGAAAAGACGTTGAAGACCATAAGCAAGATCATATTATGTTAAGAGATAATTAGAGTTTTTAAATTTCAATTAATCATCTAATTTTAATGAGATAATGTTAAAAAAAAATATTTAATTTTAATGAGATAATGTTAAAAAAATATTTATATTTTAGAATTATCATGTGCATGTTTGTATACTCTTGTATTTAAGTTTTTGACACATAATTGATTAAATTTAGGAGAAAGTACACTTTACCAATTTGTGGTTTGGCTCATTTACAAGTTGTCTACCCATGATTAAAAACTTGACACTTTGCCCGAGGTTCAATCTGTTTACTCCCGTTACTCACTACTGTTAAAAATAAAATAAAATAACAAATCAAAATAAAAAACGCAGTCTTCTTTCCTCACCGGAACTCTCACGCCCAACCACCAATCACTACTGCCACCAAAGATGGTGGTTATCCTTTTCAACTTGAATTCAAGCACCCCCCCTCTCTCTCATTGCTTGGTCTCTTGATTTTCTCTCTCTAATCCTAAACCCTCTCAATATGATAAAAGAAGAGGAGGAGCTTGATCTTTATCGATCTGACGGAGGAGATCGCGAGTTGGCGGAGCCTCTGTTCCGTACGATGGCTTAACAAGCTCCCTCTCATCACCACCTCACAAAATAAACGAGTTCTTTGAAAAAAAAAGAAGGAAAAAAAGCGACTCATTGACTCAGCCTCGATCCGATTTCGAGGTGATTCAAGAAACAAGTCGACTCGTGAACCTTCTAGAACAACATTGTTGCTGCGTTGAAAGAAGTTGAAGAGCTCCTTTGGGCTGGTTCTAAAATGGATCCTCTGAGTTTTGAGCCTCCATCTTTTTTCATTTTTGTGTTGCTCCTAAAATTGGACTTTGCAACAATTCTTTCTGAAGCAAAAAATTTCACTTTGGACACAGGTACGAGACACAGTAAAGAATTTGATTGAAGCTCAAAAATGGGCAAAAGGAATAAGAGATTGTTTATCTAAAACTGGTCAAATCATTGCGGTGTTGATCTAGAGAATATTCACTTTCAATATGTTGAAGAGTTGTTGAGTTTCAATCATGTACTCTGTAATGAGCCTAAGCATCTCAAGTTGAAGGTTATTATGGTTTAGTGAGTGATTGTTGTTTCAACTGTGCGGTTGGTTTTATGACACTCATTAGTATGCAGACGAGGCAAGACTGTTGATTCAGGAAATTGATAATGCTCTATCAACATGCTCAGAAGTATTTTGATATAAATTAGTAACATTTTTTTTTAGATTATATAATTTTCTTCTGGCAGCGTGTACCACTAATTCAATTATATTGGGTTGTGTTTCATTTTTCTCCATTCATTTTGATTAATGTTTTCTCACAGCAGATTTATGAGTTGGAATTCTTGTACTCCAGAGCTTATGACTTACCAATTATATGTAACAGAGAGTGAGAAGTTATCAGGTTGAACATATGCAAATTTAGTCTGGTATTGATTTTCTTGGGGTGCTTGTCTTAGGCTGAAAAGGATCACCCTCATTGGTGGCAGTGGTGATTGGTGGTCGGGCATGAGAGTTATAGTGAGGAGATAGGAAAGAGTGATTTGTTTGGATTTGTTATTATTTTGTTTCTTGTTTTTAAGGGTAATGGATAACAGGAGTAAACGGATTGAACCTCAGGTGGGTAAAGTGTCAATTTTTAAACCACAAGTAGGCAACTTGTAAAAGAGCCAAACCACATGTGGGTAGAGTATACTTTCCTCTTAAATTTAATTCCTTTTGAGAAATAATCATAATTAACTACTTTTAATCACATGTTTTTAACCTATTTTCCAAGAATGCTTCTTATCCGTTAAAACTTGTTGTGGCTTGATCTTTTTTATTCCAATGTCTGATTTTTGCACTCAATGTATCATTTGATTTTTAGGAAATTATGATGATGTTTTCTATTAAGCTCTTGTTAATCCTGGTCAAAATAACAATTTTACCCTTATGTTATTAATCCAACAATTAGGTGGGTTGGTTAATATAGGTGGGTGAAATTTTGGATGATAGACGGAACCATAGGAAAGCTTCCTACAAGTGATAACCCTAGTCCACTGAGCTATTAATCTTGCTAAGAAAGAGATAGCTTAGACTACATAAGCCATCTGAGGGTGATCAAAGGCACTTCGACGCTTTAGTTAATGAACAATTAGAGAGAAATATAAATAGTAGAGTCTCAATATATGAGAGATTGCATACCTTATTTCAGGTAAAAAGTTAAAAAGAGGATATTTTATAGGTGTACAAAGAAAATATATTTTGGGGAAAAACCCTTTCCCCAAGGCTTAAAGTTGTTCATCCATTTTTGGTTGAGGGAATGTGTTTCAGGGTGGTTGTCCTTAATCAATAGGTTGAATGGGACACTACTTAGTAATATTAAATGTTGATGTAATGGGAGAGATAGTTAGGGGCACTGCCTTTGAGAATAGTTGTTTGGTCCGAGCAACCTAGAGGAAGGGATCCTCGACTCAGTCGTCCTAGAACACTTAACTGTGAGTTTGGTTTTGTAACAATCCAAAAAAACCCTAACTCAATGTGGACTCAACACACACACACACACACTCAACACACACTTATCAGAATTTGACGTATCACAATCTCCCATACTTAAGTCCTTGATGTCCTCTTCAAAGCTCATATTGTGTTCGAGCCCACACGCGATTATTGGGTTGACTCTGATACCATTTGTAACAATTCAAGGAAAGCACTAGCCACATTTACACTTATACCATAAAAGGACTAGTCAAGTTTCTTATAAAAGGAAAAGCTTATGAAAAAGACATGCTTTATATTTAGGAACTCAAATTAACCACATGTTATGAAAGAAACAAGTGAGCAAATCCACAAAATTCATGATAATGATTATGTTCATAGAGAAGCATACATGAGGAAAAGTTTATCACACATGGGAAAATCAAGTAAGCAAGAAAAACTTAATAATCTTAAACCAAGAACTCAAAAGGTTACATACTCATAACACTAAACACTTACAAACTTGAAACAAAATAGTAAAAGCAAGCTTTTACATTGATTCAATGGAGGAAAATGTAGGAGAATTACCTAGAGTTCAAGTTTAGTGAAGGAGGGATGAAGTTTTGGTGTAGGAAAGGTTAAGATAAAATGGAAGAAAAAAAAAAAAACCTATGCTCGCCTATGGAAGAAGAAGAGAAAATATAAGAGTTTTTTTGTCTCTCTATGGAAGAAGAAGAGAAAATATAAGAGTTTTTTTGTCTCTCTCTTACCAAGTCTAAAGTGTAATGTCCTAAGTGAAGTATGTGTTTGATTAAGTTCAATATCAAAGTGAAGGAACCAATTATTGACATGAAAATGAGAGCCTTAGGTGTCAAAGAATAACCATCAAAAGGATTGCACATTAATGCTAGGTAGAGTGTGGATCTACTTTTTGAGCTTTGCCTAATATTATGGTATGTGTTAAAATATGGGCAAAACTTAGATACAGTAGCTTGTATCCTGTACATCCGGTTCCTTTGCTCAAATTTGACTGCGTGGCAGCTTAACACAAAAAGCAAACGGACACGCAAAAAGCAAACGGACGTTAAACCAAAGAAAAAAAAATAGAGAGAGACGTCACATCTCAACTACTCTTTCTTACCAGCCCGCCATGGCTGAACCACATGAGAGAGAGAGAGAGAGAGAGATTGGAGAAGAGTGAAAAATAAATCCATAACCAAATCCAGTGTGTGATGTTCAATCCCTTTCTCCCAAAACCAAAATTTGATATTCAAACCCAGCCGTGGATCTAATTTCACAAACCCAGAAATTTCACAAGCACCTTACACTACATGCACGATCAATATTACAGCCACCCAAAGTTGATGAAGAATACTCAACGATCCATATTTTTTAGGAAGAACATAGAATTGGATCTGGGCAAAGCTCCAACATTTTCTCCTCTAAAAGAGAATGCTTTCTTTCACCATCTCTATTCAGTGTTCACAAGCCACTCTCTCTCTTTTGAAATTAAATCTAGCAACTGAGGACATACCTCCTAATTTCTCAAAGAAGTTTCCATCTCGATTTGTGCACCATTAGACTCATAGTTTGAACAAAGGGTACAAATGGAAAAACCAAAAAGACATAAAAATTACGGTCAATCAGTTCTTTTGCCTCTTATTCGAAACCACAGAGAAAAAAAAAATGACTAACTTTGAGACCTTAGCTACAAAAGCAAGAATACAAAGGGAAAAACTAAAGAAATGTTTGGGAATTTGCCAAGATCAGAAAATAAATACTACTTTGAGGCGTGATAACACTATCTTTAAGGTGATAATTGCCCTCACTCTCAAAGAGTTTTGCTTCCGGGTTAAGGCAATTCACCTTCAGGATACAACAAAGTCACCAATTACAGAAAGCAAATTTCGGTAATTCCTTAAAGAGTATTCTTACAAAATTGTGTATTTGATAATGAATCAGACATTTTAATTTATAGACAATTTAATTGGCACCATTCTAGAACAATATGACCTTTTAGAAAATAACTTCCACCATTCTAGAACAATATAACCTTTCAGAAAATAACTTTCATGAGTTAGTTATTTTCTGCATCAGAATCACACATGCACGTGCCACATATCCAAGTGCCAAATGTGTCACTAATGCCTTAAAACATAAACCTACTTCTATATCACTATATGTATAACAAATATACAACAATCCCCCACTTAGTGATATGAAGTGTTTAGTCAAATACTGATTTCATCATGCATACAAGAAGGTATCTCTCGATTTAAACCTCAATTAGTGTAAGCATCTCAAATTTCTGACAAAGTCAATGGTAGCCTCAGCTTAAACCAAGACTTTTTGTGTCAGAAACGGAAAATACCACACACATGACTCCATCCAATTTCAGCGAATAAACTCACAATAATAATAAAAAATTTCACATAACCAAGTGCTCCATCCTCCTGACATTTCATGAACATTTCCAAAAGTAAACCTTAAACTTTTATCAGAAGTTATTCCACTTCTTATGTTCATATAGGTGAAGTTCCTTTCCATGTCCCTGTTACTTTAGACATTTAAAAACAACATGAACTTCATTAAGAGTAAACACTCATCCTCAAATTACTGTAACAGTCTGCACTGAATACTAGAACGGGAATATCCTAGAACGGGTTTATCATAATAAAACATACATGTTTCAGTGCTATCCCAGTCACATAACTGTAACTTGTTATTACCCATTAAACCTTAAAATTATTTGTTCAATAATATAAGGTCGGGTTCCCATTACAGGTGACTTATATACAACAGGTTTCAAACCCATTCTACTAGATATTTCCTTTCACCAATTTCTCGAGACACCTTAGGTAAAAGAATTTTATCAAGTTGTCACTTGATTTTACGTAAAAATAGTTATGAGCTCACCAAACTATTTATCGTCTTACGTACTCAAGTCTTAGACTCAAATGCCTAAACTTCTCATTTCTCAAATTATGGTGGCTTCAATCTTACGGTGCAAGATATAACTATTATTGGATGTGGCCACATCTCTTTTATAACATCTTATGTTATTCATTTCCCTTGCCCATTGCCAACCATACAATCTTTATGGTGGATTAAGAACTCACTTCGTTTCTCACTTCGTTTCTTCCATGCCTATTAACTGGCTCTTCCACCAAAAGTGAATATCCAACTAAACATGGATTTTATCACTTACAATAATAACCATTATTGGTATCCTACTCTTTGGATATCCAATTATGCAATACTTTCTAATGATCTTAAGTTTTCTTACAAAAACTCTGAAAGTCTATGGGAAAGCCATGTACATATAGTACAACACATGACACACAAAGCTTTAATTACACTAGCACACTCAAGCTATGCTTCCAAAAACTTCATTAAGTTTTGGATTGGAACAAAGGTGAATTAGCTTCTTTGTACTTTTGAAAAGTTTTAAACCAAGAAACTTCATTTCATATACAATGAAAACATCATCTCAATCTCAATGAGAACTTACATAGTCTACACACTATGTTTCTTTCACCTTAATTTCCATTTCCAATAACTATAGACTTTCTTATGATTTTAGGAAATACAAACTCATGGGTTTATAAAATCATATTTCATTTCAAAATCATAACTCATAGAAAGCATATAAAGGGTATATAAAAATTAATACCAAGTCAATTTCAATATTTGACTCTTTCTTTGTTTATTACGTGAACTCATTTCTATTTTCTTATTATCACAAATAGAAATTCTTGAATCACAGTAAAGATAAGTGTTTGATAGGTTCTGAGATATTTCAAGAATCGTAGAATTTAACCTCAATAAATTCATCTCTTGATTCTAATATAATATCACACTTAAGTCACCAAGACTTTAAGATTCTCAACCTGATCCACAAACACATCTTTAGAGTCTTAACTTAGTCTTTTTCCGAGCCTAAAGCCCTTTTAAAGACTAGCACACACTTGGATCTCAATACCCCACACTTTTGGGTTTTAACATTCCATAGCTAATATGGAAACCCCCACACTTTGAAATAATCAAAGTTTAAATTTACAATTATTCAAAATTTCACATCCTCTTATCTTTAGCCTTAATCCTCTCACCCCTCACCAAATCATTTCCAAAATGATCAATGATGCCTACCTTCACAACAAATGTGAATTCGAGTTTAAAACTTTGCTACATTCCATATAGCAATCGAATCAAAGTGATTCCACCACAATGCTTGTCATAGTGCATATTCAAACTGAAATCTTGTGCTCATGGACACATTTTTCAATTCAGTCACTTCCATGTAAATTCTTTTTACATGTGATCAAGTGGGATCATGCACTTATAATCCTTCTATTTTTCTTGCATTTTTTGTGATTACATTTTAGGCATCAAATTCATGAGGGTTTAATCATGTGAAAGTATGGATGAAGTAAAGCCACATAAGTATATTATATTATATTTGATCATGTACAAATTAATGTAACTACTATCACTCACCATATATGCTAAACATAATAATACTAACAACAAGTATTATTGCAATATCATGTGACAAAATAAAAAGCACTATCAAATTTATCAACTCACAATTCACTAGGATGAATATCCTAGTATACATCCACTTTGAGTGCATTGATATGCTTCGCATGTCCCAATTCGATCTACATTCTGCAATGCATCGTAACCATTCTTGCCTTTGCTCTTATAGTTCGTGATTTCATATCATGAACATTTGAGAATTACATGCCGAAAATTGGTCCTTTAAAGAAAATGCTGAATTCTGAGCCAATATTGATCGTTTTATCAATATCTTATTGGATATTGTTGGTCCATCACCACTTCACCATGTTGTCACCAAAAAATACCACGTCCATTAACAATAACTATAACCAAAAGGCATCAAGGCACATTTTAATTGTAACTATTGATCCAAAATAATGTCCAAAAGGGTCTGACTTTATTCTAACTATTAGAACAACTATGGTTATTGTCTTCTGGACCATGTCACTAATTGAGAGTGGTGAAACCTATAAAGACAAATTGGTCCAAAGCATAACCATACATAGTTAAAAATGAAATCATCACCTGATGCGCCATTAAATAGAACCTGCGGCCTACAAAGATACAAACATGAACGGTGGACCCCAATACCCACATGGACCAGTGCAACAAACTGCGCCATGAGTAGCCATGCGTCAAGGCCACGAGAGAGTTTGCCACTATAATGATCACGACACCACTTCCATGATTTCGCCAACGATAATCTTGGCTGTCAGAAGAATCAACGAGTATAATAACGTAATAAAAAACTGACAGTTACCATCTCTGTGAATCCATTCCTCATTGACACCATTTTGAAAAGAGAGAAAAAACTGGATGTCATCATCCTCTTCTTGACCAAACCATTGCAAGTTTGCAACCCAAACTTATTCTGCAATATAACCACCTTCTTCTTGATGCGTCACAACTAATAGACAATCATCACACGTCATATTCGTACCAGCAATAGGCGTCACTTTGCTGGTCTTAAAACGCTGCTCAAGAAGTAGTTTTCTCTGGTCATTCTCCATGCATCATTCATGGCAACCATTGCAATAGCCTTGGTTCTTCGCTCTCAAGCATTGCGCCAATTTACTCTTTGGTTGCATATCCACTTCGGCTTACAGTGTCATCAAGTTCATCTTCTCAAGTCATTATTTAAGATTCTGACTCATTAAATTATCACCTTAAAATTGTTGGGGAATTTGCCAAGATCAGAAAATAAATACAACTTTAAAGCGTGTAATACTATCTTTAAGGTGATAATTGCCCCCACTCTCAAAGAGTTTTGCTTTCGAGTTAAGGCAATTCACCTCCAGGATACAACAAAGTCACCAATTACAGAAAGCAAATTTCGGTAATTCCTTAAAGAGTATTCTTATAAAATTATGTATTTGATAATGAATCAGGCATTTTAATTTATAGACAATTTAATTGGCACCATTCTAGAACAATATGACCTTTCAGAAAATAACTTCCACCATTCTAGAACAATATAACCTTTCAGAAAATAACTTCCATGAGTTAGTTATTTTCTGCATCAGAATCACATGTGCACGTGCCACGTGTCCAAGTGCCAAATGTGTTACTAATGCCTTAAAACATAAACCCACTTCTATATCACTATATGTATAACAAATATACAACAAGAAACACTCACAAACTTTAAGAGCTTCAACCCATGAAAATCCTTAAACCAAACACACTGGACTGAAAACAGGCACAATAATAAGGAAAGCCCAAAGAGAAACCCCACCAAACTAGAAAAACAACCTAATAAGAATAACAATTAACAACCTAAAATCAAAGATGGACACAGTGACAAAAAAGAGAGAGAGAGAGAGAGAAAGGGGGTGACAAAATCATAAAACCAGAGAGATTCTCTTTACTCAATTGAAGAAGAATCTAAGCTATTGTATTAGAAAATTAACAAGAGAGATTCCACCACGCAAGATGGCTAAACCATCATCAAATCAGAGAGAGATGTGAAGAACTGAAATCAGGAAGCCCCATCACTTGTTGTGCCCAATCCCGCCGATCTGGGTCCCCGTCCCGTGCTCTCTCTCTCTCTCTTCGTCTCTTGTGGTTCAGCCCCATCCGGTCCTGTCATTGTTAAGATGAGAGGTCTCTCTGTAAACTGATAAGAGAGAGAGTAGCTGAGATGAGAGGTCTCTCTCTATTTTTTTTTTCTTTGGTTTAACATCCGTTTGTTTTTTGCGTGTTCGTTTGCTTTTTGTGTTAAGCTGTCACGCGGCCAAATTTGAGCAAAGGAACCGGATGTACAGGATACAAGCTACTGTATCTAAGTTTTGGGTATGCGTGAAATTTAACAATGACTAGAAGCTTATTGCTCATTGGTCGGTGGGTAAGAGTCACCTCCCATGCACATTATTGGACTAGGAGTTTATTGCTCATTCGTCGGGGTGGCTAAGTCACCTCCCACACTATTGGACTAAGAGCTTATTGCTCATTGGTCATTGGCTTAGAACCATCTAGTATAAAAGCATTTCTATACGTAACTTTGTCACTGGAGATTGAGCTTGACCCAGTATGGTGTGTGTATGCATGCCCCACTCCCACGTGAAACTTAACCGTAAGTCACCGGCTTCCACATTACTGGACTAGGAACTTATTGCTCATTGGTCACTAGCTAAGGCACAAAGCTACATTTTGATGGCTCATGGCTCTCCCCCGAAAACATAGACGTACAAATTTTTAAGTTGGAAAAGTTCAAGACTCAACCCTAGTAATTATATAATACAATTAGTCGAGTAATCAACCACACCGACGTCCAAATTAAAAATTTACCAAAAAAAAAAAAAAAGTTGCAATTTAAAACTGCTGAAAAATATAATACAACAAAAAATTCCTTTTTTTTTTTTTTTGGTGAATAATACAACAAAAACTTCTCTTGTTTGTTCTTTTAAATTTAATATTCAATTAGACTAATCACGTCTAATAATATGAAATTGAGTTAATATCATGAATAACAACAATAGCTGAGATATCAAATCGATTTATGGTATTCTGCAAAAAATAATAATGATAATTGGATTCATGATATTTACGTAGTACTAAGCACCAACATAGGAATAGCTTTTATCCATAGCAAAACCGATCAAATCATCAATTCCTTCCCCTCTATATATTATTGTATTATGCTACTGATGCTTCGTAGACCCCATCGCTTAACATTGTAGACTACATGACAATGACCCGACCAACTTGCGTACCCATTTTGTACCGAAACTTCTCGACAAATACTTCAATGCCGCCGCGTGGTAGATTTGGAATGGCAACCATTTTGTAATGATGGGAAGAAGAATGAAGAAGCGCGTATACTATCAGTTGGAATTTAAATTTTCATTTGCCTTCTTCTTTTTCTCTACCCCACCTTGGTTTCTTCCCTCCTATCAAAATAATTAAGGAAGCCATGGCTTCAAAGTCTTATTCTAGTTTTTTTACTTTTCTTTTGATGTAATATTATTTTGTTTAGTTAAGTAGTGATAAAATAATATATTAATTAGACAATAATAACAAGAATGAGTAATTAATATAATATAATTGGGTTCAAATTAACATATTATTTTAAGTTTTTTAGATCAGGTGGAAGTGGTGTTTTTATATATTATTTTAACCCCTATAATTAGAGTATTCCCAATGTGTTATCTTCCCTCAACACTCCCCCAATTACTTCGAAATTTGTATTTGTTCTTTTTTTTTGGAAACTCAAGAATTAGTTAAACATCAAACATATAAATTGTGTGTTTGTTTAGGAACCCTTTTATAATAGGTTGGACGTATGACAGAGAGTATATATATGCTTGAAGAAAAGAAAAATATGATTGTGATCTTTATCATTTTATTTTATGAATGAATTTATTACATTTTACACATCCAAGTGCATGGCCGTTTTATTTACTTTCCTTGTACTCCACGAATCTGACAAGCAACTATGTGCTCAATTCAAGTAATATCTGCATCCAAAGAATCAAAGCCATGTATGACAATTTAAATAAAAGCAATGCTATAGACATAATATTTTCACAAGAATATTGAGTTGACAGGTTTTTATTAGTTCTCATCTGAACCCACCACTTACATCATTTTATTATTTACCATTCACATCTTTACACCTCAGTATTGTTGTGAAAATGTTGTATCCATAACTTTTTTGTTTAAATAAATTCTAATGAATACACAACATTTTCACAACAATACTGAATTGACAGGTTTTTATTACTTCTCATCTCGAACCACCACTTACATCACTTTATTATTTACCATTCACAGCTTGACACCTTAATATTATTGTGAAAATGAAAATTATTCAGTAGTCTAGGACTACACATAAATGTGTAGTTCCCCTCTCACATGAATGGTGGGTCCTATCATAATAAAAGGATAGAATATTGGGCCACTAGCATAGAATATTCTTCCATTAAAATTAGAAAAGAAAAAATGGCCCAATATTCTATCCTTTTATTATGGTAAGGATGACTGTAAGATACTATCGCGATGTTGTGGACAAAATGTTCACTACGGAACAATAACACTGACCACTAGCATAGGAACCCATTTTGACTAAAATTTCTTAACATATACTTCATACAGGCCACCGCGTGAAAGTTCGTTTGCTTATGAAAAAAGATGACAATCCCATTGTGAGGTGAAGAACAATGAAGACATTCAAGTATCACTAAGATAAGCTTTTGTTTTTTCTATTAGATCCATATATGGTTGTCCTTTTCAGTTTTTGAGTCTTGAGCGTTATGTGGCTTCTGTTTTTTTCGTTGCATAAACTTTCTCTTTGTTTGGTACTTGTACTAGCAATAGACCAAGGTATGTGGTCTAGGAGTATTTTGGAAAACTGAAATAACAAATATTTTGAAGAGTATTATTCAGCTTGCTTGTTTCTTTCTTTTTTCAAAAGTTAGTTGTTTGGCTCAGCCACATTGTCGTTAGTTTTGTAACGAGGCATAGGCTGTGAGCTGAGTTGGTAGAGTTATGTGAAGGACCAGATGCTCTAATGTAGGCCAAAATTGACCTTATATTATTGTGGCTTAAGGTCTCTTGGAAAACAAGTAGTGCAACGTGTGACTTTTCTATTTGGATATTTTTGTTCTTTTAATTTTAAATGCAAATACTTTTGACTATTTATGACCGTGCTTGTGGGTTTTATATATTGTAGTTTCTAGGATATTGGAGTTTTCTATCAATGCCACTATGGTTTAGTTAGTGAGGTGATTCAATGTAGTGAAAAAGATAACCTATTGAGGAAAACTACTGAACAATATTGTATTGGTGCAAAACAATATAAATAACGGGTCTGTATTGATTGTTTGTAGTTTGATTGTGGTCTTTGATGATTGACACAATCTTCGACTTACAACATCTCAAACTACAAATAAATAAATAAAATTCAATGGCTTTTCTAGTGTATCACATGAGTTTGCGACTAATGATTTTAAAAACTAAGCCCTTCTTGATCCAAAAATTAGCTTAATCACTTATGCCATAACAATGAGGAAAAAGAAGAAGAAAAAAACAAATTTATCAAAACTCCAAACCTTTGAACTAGTCCACGTAAGAAAGAAAATAATACAGTAAATAATTTTTTTTTTTTTTTAATTCGATAATTGGGAGTAATGTGATTTAAGTCTTGAATGTCTTAAGAATACGAGAAAGTGTCAATTGAGTTACTGAACTTTTAACACAATAAATAAAACAATGACACAAACATTTGTTTCTTATAAGAATATAATAAGAATTGATAACATTTATTGCTCTACATGCCGTCAATGAAACACAAAACCTTATGCACTAGACAACAACAGAAAATGCAAAACCTTCATAGGGTGGCCAACCAATTTGGAACAATTGTACATAGAACAAACAGCCTCCATAGTAGACAGCAATATCAAAAGGTTAGCTGCTAAAAATGTAAGACATGGCCATGAACCAAAGATATACTTCTTCATGAAACCATTCATCCTGAACCTCCAACACTCCGAATAACAAGCATTTGCAGCTTCAATGGCCTTGTCAAGAATCGGAACTTTTGTTACCCTTACAGACTTTGTCATTCCATTCCAAAGCATTGCTACTTCTTCATCGCTTTTCAGGCGGTTCAAGATGATCCCCGCCTCTCGAAGAATTCTCACATCCTCCTCTGTATCAATTATCCCGTTCATCAATTCCGTGTAGCGTGTAAAAATCATAACCTCCGGTGCAATACATGCCTCATATGCGACCAAATTCCTTAGCACAACCTCCGAATTACCATCCAAATTAATAACCGGAAGGTAAAAAGTACCGGATGACTTTTCGAAATTTATAGTCCCCAAGCCACCCTTTGATGGACGGAATTTGACACCAATTTTATGAAGCTGTGTCACGCTAGGAATTGAAATTTCTTCGATTAAAGGACTCTCATCTTTGTTCTCATGAGACACGCTTTCCACCTCTTCAGCCACACTCTCTGCCGACGATATGAGATTGCTTATAGCACCCTTGTTCTTAACATGAAATAGATATGAGATTATTAAAAATGGTAGTGTGATTAAAAGCGTGACCGCTTTTGACTTGAAAATCTTACCGAGAAATCGGAGCAGGGCTAAGTTAATATAACATAGTGCTTTAAAGATGGATTCAAAGGCTTTTCTAAACCAGCCAATTTTTTTGTCCTTCTTTTGGCCTTCTCTTGCTGATCACAATCAACTACAAGTTGTAAATTTGGCACAACCATGTAGTAAAGAAGCTCTAGCAAATGGGCTTTTGTGAAACATTCTTCTTTGAAATTTTTGTTGTCATTGATGCACTTTATGGGTGACAAATGTTTACAAAAACCCATTAGCATTGTGGCTAATACTTGATCATGATCTTCATCAAGTTGATAAAAACTATGGACTTCTCTGAGCAAAAATATAGGAATTTGGTTCTCGAGCATGATTATATCCCTGAGGACTGCATGGTGTGAGGTTTTCCTCAACGTGTAGTCGATCAAATAGGCCATCTTAGAAGAGATTCGCATAAGCGAGCCTTCGCTTTTGGTGGAATAGGTTTGAAGGTACTCCAACAAGAAGGAAGTATCGATGGCAAATATCCATGCCAATGTTTCTTGGTCGAACTCCAAGAACCTGTGGTAGCAAGCGCGGAGGCTGCTATCACTTTCGGCAATGTGATTAACCAAGTCACGGAATTTGATTTGCAAGAGTTTCTTTTGGACTCGTATAGCTGAAGTGAGCTTGTAGCGCTCCATCTCGAGGAGTTCGAGCCGGTGGTGATGGTATGGGCCAAGTGCTACAAGCTGTGGAATATATACTTCTGGTTTGAGAGAAAGTAGGGTTTTGGGTACGCTGAAAATGCTAACGGGAACGCCTTCAATATTATCTTCGTCTTCTAGGCCTTCTTCTAGGGCTCGACTTATCTGTATGACCCATTCTTGGTTAAGACTAAGTGTAGCTGGTTCCCTGGCATTTAGCTCAGAGTACATGGTCTGGTCTCTTTTAAGGGAGAAAGAAATAGCACTGTGTATGTTTTTTTTCTTCTTTCTTTTGCTGAGCAATGGGTGTCAAGTTTAAGCTACTTGTCTTTCTAAACACTGTCTCTAGACACCCATTTATAATGGGTTGGACTCGAGCTAGAGTATGAAGAAAGTGAAGATGAGAAAATTTGGTTTGTCAATGTAGCATGTTTTACATATGAAATCTGCTTTTTTATTTGCTTTCCTTGATAACATCGATATGCCAAGCAACTATTGGCAGATTTAGTCAAATACCTACCAATTTTGTAAATAAGATAACCATTAACTTTCAAGAAGGAGAGTGTCACACAACGTACGGAAATCATTTTCTACTTTCAAACTTGAAATTAGGTTAGAACACGCGTTTCTTTTCATTTGAGAACATTGGGTTTGCCAATTTTGGATTTTTTTTTTCCTTCGGAAAAATAATTAAAGATTGTATCTCTTTATCCGTTAATTGTAAAAGTTAATATATATATTTTTATCCTTGTGATAAATTAAACTTCATATTTTTAAATGTGCCAATCTAAACCCCATTTTTTCATCATTGTACCAAACAAAACCCTACCTCTTATTTGGTTAGTTCTTCTAGTATAGGTGAGACCTATCTAACTATCTCTTTTGCCAAGGAAAGTTTCCATGGAACTTTTTCTATTGCAGTATACACTACCACTTTTATGACAGGTACTTTCCCTCTTCAATGAAAATTTTCAAAAAAAAAATAAAAAAAACTTAAATTTTTAATATTCTCAACTTTGTATGATAATTTCCTATTGAATTTTATACAATCTTTTATGAAAGAATAGTATCTAACTGGTTACAAAGTTATTTATAAATATTATCTAGTTATTCATAAAAAAAAAATTACGTTGAAATAGAAATTGAATTAATAATCTTCATATGGTGTTGTTAAGCAAACAGCAACAATAAAAAATAAAAATGAAACACTTAAGCAAACACGTAAGAATTCATCTATATATGTTTGTGTATATTTTATTTTAAAATCTACCTTCCAAGTAACAACTCCTGGCTTCACCCCTAAACACATTCTATCTATGGAAAAGTTTAATTTATTTTCTAGCTCAATATTTTCAAGGTTATATAATATTAATTGTGTTAGAATTGCCTAAAAGATTTTATAATTTGTCAACAACAAAAAATGAATGAGTAATATTAGAGGCAAACATTTTTATTAAAACTTGTTAAAGCAGAAAATTGTGATTGAAATAATATTATTTTTCCATATGACTTCATAACTGATTAATTTTTATTATACATTAGTCACAACTAATCACGTTAGTATTCATGAAAAATGGTATTCTTAGGCTTTTTGAAAATGAATTGTTTCATAAATTCAACTTGGAAGAACAAGGGTCTCAAGTCACTTTAATATCAATAAATTTAGTGACAGACAAAATTTTCATAATTGTTGGTAGTAACAGCTCCATATTCCTCTAATCTTATAAACGAAAGTATGGATTTTTTTTGTGTTTCTACCATTGTTATTTCGGTATTTTGAATTCACACGTCTTCTATAAATTTTTGGTTATATATAAGCCAAAAATTTGACTTTCCCGATTGCTCAAGGCGTGTAAGAAGGTAACCTTTCGTTTATCTATGGATAAGACTAAAAGCTTTTGGTGCATGTTTTCATCGTGGTATGTCGCTAAGGTTCAAGCTATTAATACGAACAAAATTATTGATAGATGGGTTCCTCTTGTCAGACTTTTTTACTGTCTGTTCTTGCAAGAATTCAAGATTCTCCTCAGCATCTCTTTATTTCCCTGAAGGGATTGAGATTTGGTGCAATAGCTAGGGCTATTGTACCATACAATCCTTTTTTAAGGTTTAAGATTTGAAAGTTAAAAAGTCAATTTTTATCTCAACCGTAGCAAGATTACGAAGGTCCCATGTTAGCGTCTTTGACTGGAATTGTGGTTTATATTCTCTTTCAAAAATGGTTGCGTACTTGTTGATTGAGATAGCTTCTCATTCTTGTACTAATGTTTGGCATATTTCTAAATTTGTGCGTGCAAAATGTGCGCGGAGAATTTTGCACGGAGAATATTTAACACAAGTTCTAAGTCTCTAACCTTGAGAGGTAGCTCAATTAGTCCGGTCTTGGATGTGTTCCCTAATGATTACTAGTTCGAGTCCCCTCAGGGCCACCTACCCAAGGTAATAACCTTGCGTCTATCGTGGTTCACGTGCTAGTAGGGTATTGCATGTCTCCTGGAATTAATCGAGGTGCGCGTATCTACGGAACACTGGCCTGGACACCCAAGGTTATTAAAAAAAAAAAAAAAGTTCTAAGTCTCTTTCCTTTTACTTTTATTTGTTTGGTTAATGACGCTGGTTCTTAAGATTTCGTTTCTATTAAAGTTCCACCAAATCAAAAAATAATTTTGGGGGGTGAACCACCATGCATAAGGATTATATAAATTTTCGAAGGTATAAGATAAATCTATTTAAGAATAATAATAAAAGGTATAGCTAGTTAAGGGGTGGGCAATTACTTAATTTGGACTAGACTAATTTATATATATATGTAAGTTTGCACAGCCCAACCCACTATTTGCTCCACCACTACACCAACTTGTGTAGTCTCTCGTTCCACAAAAATTAGATAACTACTATGGTCTCCTTAAAAGAACTTGTAGAGATTTTATTTTATTTTTATTTTTTTTTATAACAAGAACTTGTAGAGATTAAATACACTAGCAATCTAAAAATGAATACATAATTATAGTATGTTAACATCTTATAAAGTAATTTGTTGGATTCATTATTTTAAAAAATAATAAGATAATTTATCAATTCAAAATATATAATAAACTCACAACAAATTATATGAATTTTCACATATGAATAATTTATAACAATAAGATTAATAAGAGATAATATGATTTGACTTAAATATGGAAATTTTATGGTCTTTAAGTCGTTTTGCATCATTAGAAGAATATTCAACAAAACTCTCAATTGATAGTGGGTACATTAGCACGATGTCCGAGAATATAAAACCCCAGGCCCAATCACATGCGTTGTAGGCTCTATGGGTCTGTAATACACCACAAAGCAAAAGTTCGACAAAAATATACCATTTTATTTATCCACAAAATGATAATTACAAAATGCCCACATTTTTTTTTAAGAAAAAAAAAAATGCCCACTTTATACATGTATTGCACTCCTTCTCATGCATAACATTTGTGTTTATCTAAATAGATATTCTATATATTATTTTAAAGGATGACCAGGCTATATACAATTAAAATAAAATACTTCTAAATTACAAGTAAATTTAATCACAAAGTAATGGAGAATAAATCACAAGATAGCGGGTTATTTACTTAATGAACTATGATAAATTTCATAATAAATTTTGTAACAACAACATTATAAAGATAATTATAAAATACATCAACAAAATTCAATATCACTTGTATCGTTCTAAAAAAAAAAAAAATATTGATTATATCTTATCGAGCTCAAAAGTCAATCCCTAAGTTTTTTGTTTTTTGTTTTTTTTTTTTTGGAGAAGAAGTCAATCTCTAAGTTAACGTCTTTGAATGGAATTTGAAACCGACCATAAAGTGGACGACCAGAATGTACAAGGTTTCATAGTAGTCTAACTTTATATATATATATATATATATATATATATATATATATATATATATATATATATATATATATATATGATAGAAATTCTAATCTAAACTCACACACACATATATTTTGAAGATCCCGGGGATCGAACCCACACCCTCATAGAGGGGGGGCTTTTTGGGGAGGGGATTACCACTGGGCCGAATACCTAAGTGACGAAATTCTAATCTAAACTCACACACACATATATTTTGAAAATTCCAGGGATCGAATCCATTATCACTTAAAAAAAAAAAAATGCATTACTTCTTAATAGAAATTTTGAGGTCTTGTTTGTTTGTATTTTTTTAAAAAACAAAAATAAAATCAGATGCAAAATACAACTTACAAACATGATATTTTTAAATTTGTTGTTTCTAAACAAACATATTTATGAAAACAATATTAGTTCTACTTTCATGTGAGGCAATGACTTGTGGCTCAATGGATTACATTTGTTCACATATTGGTATTAATTTTAGGTCAAATTACATATTACACCTTTTAAGTTTTGTCAAAATTCAAATAGGTCCTTTAAGTTTTGATCGTTTCAATTAAATCTTCTAAATTTCGTTCCATTTTAATTAATTCTTTCCGTTAAGTCCGATTAAATTCACACCGTTAGACCCGGTGAAAATGACCTCGTTTTGATTTTTTTTTTTAAACAGTTAAAAAAATTCTGAAAAACAAAAACAAAACTATATATTTTAAGACAAAATCGTCTTCTCCCTCTCTCTCCAAGGATGGGTTAGATTGGACTTTTAGAACCTCGGTGACGAGGTTGGAAGTGACACGGCGGAGCTTGTTGAGGTCCGAGACCACCGGTTTCGGTTCTTGCAAAAGGAGTCGGCGATGAATTAAGAAATGGGGGAGAGGCAGAGGAGGGTTTTAATTGATGATAACAATGATATGCAACTGAGGACTTAACACTCCCTCTTTCCTGTACTGAAATAAAAGATTAAGAAACCTAGTCAATGTTGGAAATTTTTTTCGTTTTGAAATGGGTCTGGTTTGATCTAAATTGTGTTAGAATTTAATTTAATTTTTTTTTTCCCCTTTTGGATTTTGATATGGGAATATTGAATTTGGGTGTTTAGTTTTTGATGTGGGTGATTTGTGTTGTGACGGTGGCTTTGGACAAGAATTGTCAAGGCACGGCGGAAGGGTGGTGGCTTGTGATGTTTATTGTGGTGGTCGGTGGTGTTTGTTGGTTTTCATGGTCATTCTGCTGGTTTGTGGATTGAAAAGGCAAGTATCCCAAATCAAAGACAAATTCAATTTTGTGGGTTGGATTTGATTTTTTATTTTTTTTAATCTGGGTATTGATTTGGAAAATTATTTTGATCAACGTTTCAGCCCGCCGGAAATGATTTTTTTTTTTTTTTATTTTAGAAATAAAAAATAAGATAAATTACACTAATACCTTCAGTGTTTGGTGAAAATAGACTCGTTACACCTTATTTTCAACAAATGACACTAATTCCCAAAATAATTCACACTCCTCTTAAAAAACGGAGTAGAGTGTGAATTATTTTGAAATTGAGTGTCAATTACTTTGGAGCGAAGTGTCAATTATTTTGGAAATTTTGGAGTGGAGTGTCATTTGTTGAAAATAGGGTGTAACGAGTCTAATTTCACCAAACATCGGGAGTGTCAGTGTAATTTACTAAAAAATATATATATATTTAAAAAAAAACTGGAAAACACCGTTTTGGAGAGTTTTAACGGTCCGAATTAACTGAACTTAATACAAGGACTTGATTAAAACAAAATCAAATTTAGAGGAACTGAATTAAAATGATCAAAACTTAGAAGACTGAATTGAAACGATCAAAACTTAAGAGGACTGAATTGAATTTTGATCAAACTGAAATAGTATAATTTGTAATTTGGCCTCAATTTTATACTTAACTTAAGAAAACTGCTCTCTTAGGGTCCTTCCGTCCTTGGATTGAACTTCCTAAGCGTTCCACATGGGAGCCAATTATCCATCCAGAATTGAACCTGTTGGCCATTACTTACTCTCTATAATAACCTCTCATTGACTAAGTCTCTTTCTTATATAATGGCTTTCCAAATGTGTAGACTTTTACTAGGCTGGTTTACCACAGTCGAGGTTAAATTACAAATTACATGATTTAAGTTTAGTCAAATTTTAATTTAGTCCTTTAAGTTATCTCCTCTAATGGCAAAACTACCGTCAAGAGAAATCCTAGATATTTTCCAAGGTCCAAAGCAGTAGGGATATTCAATGTAGATGATATGCAGCCTGTCAAATGTGTACGTGTATTAGAAGAAATAAAAATAAATTTTTGATTTGTGAAACAATATGACCGGATAAAATGTAAAACTCAAGTAAAATATCCTTAATCCTAATACGTTCAGATTCTTATGCTGAGGCAAGAAAATTTTCATCTATTAAAAATAAATAAATAAATAAAAAGCATGATTAAAACTGAGAATTTGCCTTTCTAGACCATGAAATGGAGACTCTCCATTTTATTCCAAATGGAGAGTCTCCATTTCATGGTCTAGATTAAATATCACAGATCTAACAGTGTACAGATTGCCATATCATTTAAAATTTTAAATGACAAGGCAGTATATATATCGTTAGATCTGTGATATTTAATCTAGACCATGAAATGGAGACTCTCCATTTTATTCCAAATGGAGAGGATCCTTATCCCTCGTGTTCTTAGGAGTGGGTTGTTTTTTATTCAAAGATTGTTCAAGTATCAAAGACAATCTATTAAGACACAAAATAAAAAGATACGGGAAAACAGATCACTTTGGGATTTGGATCATCTCAATTTTATTTTGAAATGGAGAGTATCAATTCCATGGTCATGATTTATCTCAATTAAATCTAGGGTATAGAACTTGCCACCTCATTTAAAAGCTATTAACTTTAACTCTACTAGAGAACTTGGGTTAAAAAACTAATGTAAACATTAGATTAAAAAAAAAAAAAAAATACAAGGCTGACTAGCAAAGGGGAAAAACATAAAAGAATAATAGATCTGAACTTGATCATGTACCATGTTCAATGTCTCACGTTCCTTGAATGACAACTCACCATTTTTTACACCCTCCTTCTCCTTTCCTCTAGTACTCCTCTTCCTCCAAACAAATACCAATATCAAAAGTATTCCACAAGCTAAAAACCCACCAATTACACAACTAATTATGAACCCTCTTTGCAAACCTTCTTCTACCGATAATTTTGTTGGAATTCCGATGAAAGAATGTCATATGTCTCAAAGAAGGAAACACATCCAATTAAAAAGCCAGTGGATACCCAAATTGTTTGTTTTAGAATTATAACTCACCATTTCATCAATTCGAGACGTATTTTTCATACTTCAACTCAAATATTTTCTTGCTACTGACCGGTGTTTAAACTCAATATCTACAGCCAATCGTGTCTTCCCACTTTTTGTCACACTACCATCTCCGCCAGATCATCTGTTTGTTGCCAAAATAGGAATTATAAAGGATAGTCGCCAATTTGTTTGAAGTTAACAAATAATCAAGTTGTTTTTAGTGCCTTATTACAAGTTTAAGAATCACAATCTGACTTCGATTTAAAAAGGTTAAAAGACTCAGTAATTGCCTTTGCCTAAATGACTTAAAATATGCAAGCAAGAAAAAAGTAGAATGATATGAAATAAAGTGTAGAAAAGTAAATGACAAAAAGTATTTGGACAGATTCTAAGTTACCATTGCATGTGAGCGGGTTACATTAACCATATTCTCATCAAAAGAAGTAAAATCAAACCTTATATTCAACAAAGAGCATCAAATCGAGGCAATAATCTATACAAACGTTAAACAAGTAAACTTCAAATTCAAATGAATAAGTCATGATTGATGATTGCATGGATTAGAAAACTTCCTTTTAAGTTAATAATTATGCAAATCGAAGATATTCATTAGCAACAAGCATATATTATATCACGATCGAGGCACATGGCATTGACATAAACTTCATATATTTACACAAGTACAATAATACTCACAAGTACGAACTTAAGGAATAATTACAAAAAAGAAATACTTACAAGGATATAAGCTAATTAATCTATGAACAATTTCTCAAATCCTAACTTAAACAAAGCTTTCAGGGGCAAGTACTCAGAATATCAAGAACTTAGGATCTCAGAAATGCTCAGATGGTCTCCATGTTCTCTTCAGTTCTCTTTAGGGGTTCTTGGTATCCTTTTTTGAATGAGGAGAACTCCATTTATAACTTGAATCCTGGTAGTTACCTTTGGTCTTGATTCATTCCATGATTGCCAGGTGAATGGTCACCAATGTTTGGTAACTGCTTTGATCGTAGCCCATTACTTCGTCTGTTGTGAGCTTTACTTAAAAAGAACATGTTTTATAATCTAAATTGACAGATATCACCTGAGTGGCAATTACGATATTTTCTACACGTACCTTCTTCTAATTGATATTTAATAATCTCATTGAGTATTTCCACGTATCTCTTTTTAATTGGTGCTTGATGGCACTATTGACTGTTTCCACGTGCCTTCTTTGATTGGTGCTTGCTAACATTATTGTCATGTCACCTACTTTAATTTTGAATTTCATACCAACACCATCACCAACATGAAGATCAATGATTCCACCACCAACCTCTATCTCTTCTTCCATGATTGCGATGGCCCCAAATATATATTCAGATATGTTATATTTTAATTTAAAGTTAGCTTTTAGTTTTCTTAACCCAGTTATCTATTAGAGTTAAAGTTAATGGTTTTTAAATGAGGTGGCAAGTTCTAGATCCTAGATTTAATTAAAATAAATCCTGATCTTAAAATGGACACTCCGTAAAATAGTGAGAATCCAAATCCACCACTTTAACGTATGCCCCTAATTGGTTTAAAATACTCACTAGACTTACCATTCCATAAATGGATTGAGAGGATGAAGAAGCACATGACATTATAAGATCTATAATTGAATCTGAAAAATGGTAAAATCTTAACATGTCCTTAATGAAGGCCCATTCTAATCTATCATAGGCCTTATCTAGATCTATCTTTACTGCTACAAGCCAGTTTTACCTTTCTTATTTATAATTTTATGTAAAATTTCTTGCACCAAAATGAAATTATCTGATGCTCTTCTGCCAGGGACAAAACTTGTGGGACAAGGGTGTATCAATTAATCTAAAAATGGTCTTCTTTTTTGTTTTTTCTTTTTTTTAACTAACATTAATTTTGGTAGAGTTTTCTAAATAGTATTCAATAACTTCATGGGATGCTACGAGTCAATACAATTCTTGTTTGATTCTAATCATAGGGAAGCCTACCATGCAAAAACAAATATAGAACCTCATTAGAGTGCTTAGTGCTTACCCTCTCTCCCATATAGTTGATGTGGAGGTAGGGGTGACAAAACAAACCAAAACCTATTTATGCACTCAAACTCACCCATTTATTAGATGGGCCAAATGAGTACCAACTCAAATAGACCCAATTAAGATAAGTATTAAATATGTTTTATGGGTTATTTATTGTGTATCCAACAAATTACATAAAATTTATCCAAACTCGTATATAAGAGAAAAAAATAAAATAAATGGGGTATTTTAGTCATTTTGAATGTTTTTGGTGTATTTCCATCATCTATATATATACATAATTGGGTAAATGAATGGATTGGGTTTTACCTATAATAATGGGGTTGGGTAGGGTTGAGCATGGGTAATAGCTATTTCGTTAAATGGGTAAATGGGTTTTAAACACCTAACTCATTTATAACCCACCCAAACGCACACAATTGCCACTCTATTTGGAGGATTTCCATGTTTGAGGATCAGATTGGGGTTCATTGTACGGTGAAATCAACTTATAAATACCTCTGACATGGTACCACTTTGAACCAAATTCAGTTGCCTTCTTGGAACTGGATTTGGAAAATCCCAGCACCTCCTAAACTGGTTATGTTTTTATTTGGAAGTGTAGGCATAACAGTTTACCTAGTTGTATTGCCTTGTTCAATCCTATAGATTATGATCATCGAAAGTGTTGTCCGTGTACTTAATTAGAAACCCCTATACATGTATTGAGGGACTTTTTTGGTAAAAAATTATTAGGATACGCCTGAATGCCCACGAGTTCTCTTTCAATTTTTTCACCTAAACTATTTTAGATTGGGAAAAACAAAATGTTCGAGTTCATTTTAAAAATAAAAAATACCATGGAATATCATTTTCCTTTTTACTTTTTGGTCCATCTGGATATATAGTATAGAAATGATCTTGTTTTCAGTAATGAGTTTATGCTTCCTTCTAAAATTATTTGCTCAGCCATTTCTCATGCTATTGAATTTTATTTTTACTGAAAACATTGACACGAAGGTTTTTTTTTTTTGGGTACCGGGTGTACGAAGCATTTATTCCAAACAGATGGGTCCTTAAAATAAAGTAACACACTTTGTATCTATAGGTTGGAATTTCCCTTCTTCACAAACAGCCAAATTAAATAAAGATGGGTGCTCAAAAGGCAACCATATCTTGGGTAGCCGGGTAGAAGGTTTAATTATATATGAAAATGGGCAATGGATCATAGGTTTTTCTCTCAATCTAGGATGGACAAACATCATAACTTTTGAGTTGTGGACGATTAGATATGGATTAATTCTCGCTTGGGAGAAAGGGTTTTAGGGCACTATAACCAAAAAAAAAAAAAAAACCTTTTACAACATGCAAAAAATATTGTTAAAACGATTCAACAACATTTTAATGAATATTGTAAGATGAGGTGTTGTGGAAAGTGTTAGAATTTCAACAACTTTCAATTAACGTTGTCTAGTATGCTGTTAAATATCTATTTAACAACGTTTGAAAAATGTTCTCGAAACATGTAAAGACCCCGTTTAAAAAATGTTGTTTCATTTGTGGCTAATATATGGATTACTATAATGAGTGACTCACCACCTTTGCTTTTGAATCTTGTGTTTGATTGTAAGAATTTGTTGGGAAGAACATGGCGGGCAACAGTTAGACACATCAATTGCAAGACTAATAGGTGTGCATGTTTTTTGGCCAATAAGGGAACAAATTAGTAGAAGAGGGGAGGTATTTTCTGATAATTGTCTCAACTTTTTGTTTAAGTGTTACTACTGGCTTACTGGGATTATATTAGAATCCCCCTATTACGATCAATTTAGAGACATTCTTTTTAAGCTGTAATTTTTTTTTTTTATTAAGAAGTTGTAATGAACTTTATTAAGCTAATATATTCTCCCTCTTTTTTATTTATTTTTTTAAGTTGCCCTTTTATGTAGCACATAGTACATATCGTGTGAATTGCATGGACATATCATTAAAATACTGTCAATTTCTAGTTGGAATAATGGAACCCACTTTTGTGTGGTAGATGAGGTTGGTTCGAATTCTCTAATGAGTATTTACCTAAAAAGAAAAAAAAAAATTAAAAAAATTCCTCCAAATTATAAGACAAAGGATTATGATAACAATAATTTGAAGTAACATGGTCGGTTTGGTGTTTATTGCCACCTCGTCCCCCCTCCCCTAAAAAGGACCATTACATACCATAAGATCAAATTTCAAGGACCATTTTTTCAATGAACAAAAGCTAACTAAAGCTATTCAGCCAAAAAGGACCATTTTTATCAAAAAAAGCTAACTAAAGCTATTCAGCCAAAAAAAAAAAAATAGTTAGTAAAAATTTTGGAATTCAGCAAAAAAAAAAAAATAGTAAAAATTTTGGTTTTCAGAAAAAACAAAAGAAAGTCTCCCTTAGGGGGCCCTTCCCATCTGTGGCCCAGCATGACCTGGGCCGCTCAATTGCTTTTACTTTGTTCTCAAACCCTGGGCCTCTCTCAACATATACATTGGTATTTGGAGAGTTTTTATGACTTTTATTTGTTTAGTTCTAATTTTATGACTTCTAAATTTCAGTTTTTAATGACCAAGGATTTTTTTTTAAATAATTCGATAATTGAGAAATTAGAAATTCTCTGAATATTTCATTTGAAGAATATCAAAAAGTATCAAGGAGTTGAATTATAAACCTTTTGACAATGAGCATGATAGCTCTATGACTATAAGATTTCAGATTTAAAAAACAAGAGAATGATAATACTGTAGTAGTAATGGATCCAAGTTTGGGCCGTCATGTAGTATGTAGATCAGTGTATATATTATCATCACTTTATCAAAAAAAAAGTATATATTATCATCTAAACCCAATAAGATAATAAGAATAAATTACTTATCCAAAAAAAAAAAAAAGAATAAATATCGACGGAGGGTAATTTAGTCATTGCGGGTATCTAGGGCACCCCATTTATAACCTTCTCTAGCCTCACTTGTACCCTCCGATTAGGGTTTTTCATCATCGCCTCCTTTGCGTCGTTAGCTTCTACCACTCTCGACGAACCCTAACCATGGCGGAACAGGTTCTACCAGATCTCATCTCTCTCTCTTCTCTCTCCTTTATTCCATACACTTCTAAATGATCGTTTATGTATATTGCAGACGGAGAAGGCTTTCTTGAAGCAGCCCAAGGTTTTCATCTGGTAAGATTTCACATTTCCGTTCCAATTGAGCTATATCAATGCTCCACCTCTTTGCTCTGAAAGGAAAAAAAAGAAATTTCCTTAGCTTTTAGAAATGAAATTTAAGAATTTGATGAAAAATTGCGCAGCTCGAAGAAGACAGGGAAAGGGAAGAGGCCAGGAAAAGGTGGTAACAGATTCTGGAAGAGCGTCGGGTTGGGCATCAAGACTCCCAGAGAGGCTATTCAAGGTATTTGGCCTAATGACTCGATTTTTTATATGATTAATTTGTTACTTCATTTTGTTGGTAATGGTATTAGTTATTAGTTTTCAATGATTTTGTTCCTTGATAAATGGTATTATTGGTAATCAATGTGTAGCTGGTTTTGTTGGTTGATGTTTGCTTGGTTAAATTATGTTTTATACTGTTGTTATGTAATGAATATACTGTCGGGTTTGTATGTGATCGCGTGCTTGTGATGTCTATTATTTGCATATAAGAGTAGTTTGTGTGTAAAGGATTATGTTAAAAGCAAGTGATAGTTTTTAACTTCAGCTCCTTGCATGTATTGCTCAGAGTCCCTCACTGAAAATGAGTACTTTTATTACAAGACCGTTTACTATTGTAACTTTAATCTTTTTGGAGGCCAATGAACAGAGATCAATGACACATCCTCCCTTAGGTGGTCTGTATGTATTCTTGTAAGAGTTTTTGGTCAAACATGCCAATGCGTACTAGTTGAAATGGCACTTCCTCCTCTCATAAGAATAGGTGGAGGGTGAGGTCATTGGGTAAAAAACTAAAAACACACTGGATGCATATTTAACTTACCAATTAAAAAGTTTTCGTTCAAAAGGTATGTCATGGGTTTTGATCAACTCTTTGCAATTGCTTGTCTGTAGGATTTATACTTGTAGCATTCCTATATCTGATTACTAAATTAGTTCAATTTAGTGACTATTTGCAAACTTAATTTCTTAGGTGATCTGCAGGTTAGAGTGTATTTGCCATATTTCTCTATAAAATTAGGTTGCTATTTTTTATGTTATTCTGTTTATAACATTAAGTAACAGCAGGTGCTATTATGACTTTTCAGGGACATATATTGACAAGAAATGCCCATTTACTGGAAATGTTTCCATCAGGGGCCGTCAGCTTACCGGTACTTGCCATAGTGCCAAGATGGTTAGGACCATCATTGTTCGCCGTGATTACCTTCATTTTGTTAAGAAATATCAAAGGCAAGAGCTATTAATCCATAATTACTTATCAAAAAAAATTAATCCATAATAACAATAATAGTTCTTCTCATTTTATTGGATGAGAAAATTAACCGTTTTGTTACTCTTAGATATGAGAAGAGGCATTCAAACATTCCAGCACACATATCCCCTTGCTTCCGTGTGAAAGAGGGAGACCATATCATCATTGGCCAGTGCAGGTTAAAATCTAAATTCATCAAGTACATTTTTTGTTATACCCCAACTCCCAAAAGAAGGGACCATAAATGTATAATTTTTTATATCTTTTGCAGGCCATTGTCAAAGACAGTGAGGTTTAATGTTTTGAAGGTGGTTCCAGCTGGGTCTTCCGGAGGTGGTAAGAAGGCATTCACAGGAATGTGAGTTTCAGTGTGCAACTTTTCTCAGTAGTGTCACATTTGAATGAGAATGACATTAGATTAAGCCACTCCTTCCAGATGAGACTTTTTTGTCCTTTTCTTTTACTCTTTAAAATATTAAATCTTTGTATGACCTATTTATGTTTCCTTTCAATTGGAGTTCCTGAATTTTGCTATGCCAATCAATTTGAGTATGGTTCCTTTTTAAATTGTTTCTACAGTATGGTTATGTTGTGCCCAAGAACCTTGTGAATGTGGTTGAAACCATATGTTTTCATGTCTTTGTGCTTAAGTTCTAAATACCCTCTTCTTTCCTCAATTGCTGTGTTGCTTCTAGGTGGTAACTGGTATGGCTTTGAGTAGTTTAGGTCGCCAGTTTGTGTGCATAGTGTTTCCAACGCATGGCATTAAATCTTTGTTCCTGTTCTATCTGTGTTGTGGAAGTTGTGTTGGCAAATAATGATGCTGTGCTGCGCACAGTTGCCATTGCCAGATACAAAGGCACAAGCAGAGCCACAGTTGTTATGCGCTGTCCCTTGCTATGGAAGTAAACTCCTATCGACAAATTAAAAGCCAAAACCCTTGCAGAAGGTTGGTTTTATTGGAAGGGCTAATTTTTATTTATCAACCTTAAATTGTAGTCATTTACCATAGACTTTTACCATCAACACTTAATTTTGAGACAATCTTCCCAATTATCTCGATTAGTGTCAAAATTAACAAATTTGTGACGTGAGATGGATGTGGACATTGCAAATTAATATGTATTAATCTGATAATCTTGAAAGAGTGGAGTAAATCTATAGTGTATGGTAGACATTGCAAGTTACCTTGGATTAATTAATCCTATAATAGGGGATGATGTAAGTTGTTGGGGGAGAAAATTGTTTGGGTTGATTTGAATCCTTCACGCATCCGCTTAGTTTGTCTCACTTTTTTGGAAAATAATAGAAAGAAAGATGTCTTTGTTTACAAATCTCCTATAATGAATTGTATAATCATTGGAGTTATGCCAATGAACAAAAAAAAGAACCACATAAGCAAAATGTTCATACATAGAATAGAAATTTTCGATAAGAGATTCCTTGCTCTGGATGTACTAGAGAAAAGAATTAGATTATGTAATGACACTAAAAAAGAATATTTCCTCACAATATCTAATCCTTTATGGAACAGACCCTATAGCGGACAAACCAAATATATATATATATTTTTTTTCATTCCTAAAAACTTTGTAAAAAATTGCATGGAGATAGTCGGAGTAAATAAGATTCATGGCATCCTTCTTGCTAAGAATTACCAAATATCATGGCATCCTTCTTACTAAGAATTACCCGAAATTTGGTTGGTTCCATATAATTTATAAGAAATAATTCAATGAAACGGAATACTAAATTAGTAATTAACAGAAAATGGAAATGAATATTTTATCCTAAGTTGGTAAAAAAAAAAAAAAATGAATATTTTATCCTCTCAATTGTTCATCCCTCCTACACTTACCAATCGGTTATGGTGGAAATTTTCAGTGACATATATACAAGCACATTAATATTCGTAGTTCTGTGGGTGGGATTTCCAGCATTAGTTGTTAAACTATTTTCTTCTGATAATATTCTTCTCGTAACTATATATGAAATTTATCAAAAAATGGAATCAACTTGTCTTTCAGAGGCAAGTACCAAGCAGATCACCGAAGTCGCAAGTCGTAGATAATCAGGCAAATCAAACGCGGTCTTTCATTAAGAAAATATTCTGACATAATGTCTACACTTTACACCACCTAAATATAGAAAATATTGTCCATAAATTATGGACATCATTGTTTATAAATTTGAACATGTTCACAAATTGTGGACAATATTATCCACATTTTATGTGATGTGAAATGGTAGTGTGAAAATAATAAAACTCGTTTTTTGGCTAAATCATTCCAATTATACCTTGGTAATTGTTTTTTCCCCCTTAACATCACTGCCTATGACTGACTGTCCTTTGGTGTGGATGTCCAAAACGGACTATTCCTCTAATGTGTGTAGTCCCTCATCCAACACACACTAGGTAATTACAAGAAAAATCTCTTTGGACTGCCTGAAGATGGTTAGGAGTTTCAAATTGAACTCGTGAATCTCATGAGGTATTAGAAACCACTAGGCCAACCCCATAGAATTCATTGATTATTGCCTTCTTGAATCAGTACAAAACTTTAGCTCTATTTGGTTGGGAGGATAGAAAATGTTGCAAGAAGAGAAAAGTGGGAGGATAGAAAATATTTGTGTTTTCTATTTGATTGGGAGGATAGAAAAGTGGAATGATGAAAGAATTAGTTTATATGAATTATTATTATTATGAATCTGTTAAAAAAAAAAAAATTGACTTCAATGTCCCACACCCCATTTTCTCTCCAATTTGGGGAGAGAAAAATTTGTGGGCCTAGGTGGAAAATTACCGAGCCTCACTAGGGTTTCTCCCCTATATTTCTAACCAAACATCAATTATTCTGTGTTTTCTCTTATTTCTTTTCTTTCCTTTCTATTTTCTACCCAACCAAACGAAGCTGAGTATAAATGGGTTGTTGCTCTCAAAGGTTGAATAGCTTGCACTTACATTTGTGATTCTTACTGCATGGCTCTAGGCTTCAGCCAAATTCATGGTTTTGGTTTATCGGTTTTCCTTTTAAATACAATGTTATTATATAGAACTGGTACAAAACCTATGGCCATCAAAATTCAGATGTAAATGAACTGATATAATGGTCATAATTTTGTGTAGTATTTTTTAATCTAGATACAAAATCTCTAAATACGGTAGGTTCTATCGTTTTATATAACTAAAGAAATTAATTGTTATATAAAGAATGTGTGGTTTTTGAAGAAGTTGAGGGAGGGACCGAGACAAGGTGAAGTTTTTTTAGTTAAGTGACGAGGCCGAAGAAATATAGTAAACTTAATAATAGAAACTCCTATTCATGAAGTAAAGAAAACCATTTGCTTTCAAGAAGGGGGTGATATCTTAAAATATATGTCTATTTTTTAGAAGGTAAAACTTCTTATTCTTCTAATTTCTTATATCATCCTTATTTTTATATCAAGCCATCAAGGTTTTTACTAAAAGTCCCATTATTTCTCTCATAATAAAATAAATAATATATTCAGAACGAATTGATATCTGCATTTTTTATTGCAAATCTCTTCTTCCCCTTTCCTTAAAGTCAAAACTTACCTATACAAAAAAAATGGTAAAATACAAAAATATCTCTAAACTTTGGATCAAAATTAAACTAATTACTGATCCAATTTAAAATTAGACGTCCCTGAACTTTGAGAAATATATAAATTGATCATTATGTCTAAATTTTGGTCTCTCTTAGGTTTCATTTAATAATAAAATATATATATATATATATATATATATATATATGCTTTAATAAAAAAAAAATCTATTTAAATTTAAAATTAATTATTTTTTTTCTTAAAGAGGAGACAGAAATTTAGACAATATGATCAATTTAAATATTTCTCACAGTTCAGGGGTTTCTAATTTCGAATTAGAAGATCAATTTGATTTTAACCTAAAGTTTAAGAGGTGTTTCCACATTTGGTTTCTGTTTAGCTCTAGTGCACTAGAAGAGATACAGGCATGACACATGTCCTAAAATGACACGTGTTGACCAAGTATCCACTTTAATGCACTGAAACTCTTGAACGGAACTTTACTCTTACATTTTATCCTAAAAACAACACACACACACACACACAAAAAACAAACAAACAAACCTATACGCGTTCTTTAATTCTTTTATTGATAATGGTGTCGTCTAATGTGACGGATATTATCTTGCTAAAATATATTGTAACTATCAATGGAATGGAACCACTATATCATGGATGACGTTTAGCATTAATCATGACCCAAAAAAAATATATATAAAAGCAAAAGTCTATTCTAATAAGTATGTTAAATTTTTCTCATAAAAAAAAAGTATGTTAAATTTGTACTCATTGAAAAAAAAAATGTTAAATTTGTGAAGCTTCAAAAAAAAAAAAAACATTTTCTATAAGCATAGAATGTAAGGATCAAAAGGGCGGAGCCATGCTGGACTTCAGGGGCTCCATCCCCGTTTTAATTTAATATAAGCATTTTAAAAATATTATATCTCAAAAAGAAAATTTACACCAATAATTCTAAAAAATAATTGTCCAAAATACCCTCTCAAAAAAATAATTTTTTTTTATTAAAAACAAACATTCTCTTTATTAACAAGAAAAATAAAAAATAAAAGAGTAAACTAAAATAATATTTCTCATTTTTAGCTTTTTCCTATCTTGTTTGGTGAGTTCAGCTTGTTGAGTTTAAGTAGAGAGTTTTTAATGAAAAAAAAAAAACAATTTTCTCTTACTCTTTTTAACTTTAAAACATTTGTGGCTTGAGCACTTGATTGGATCCATTAGATTTTTTATTTTTTCTTTACTTATAAATAATAAGTTAGATTCGTAGGCATATAATATGTGGAATTGTAGAAATATTTTTTATTTGGAACTAAGGCTTTTGTTGTTTTTGTTATTAAGTTTTCAATTGTTTGTAAATGATTGATTGATACTCAATATGTTACTTTCATTATAATGAGTGAAGAAGTAACTAAAAATGAAAGTAGTTAAAAAAAAAAAAAAAGGATTTTTAAAAATTACAATAAAATGAATTGTGATAATTTTGTACGTATTTATTGCAAACTAAGCTTCTTATTATGTATAATCAAAGTTTATAAAAAAAATTAATTAAAATTTTGAATATCCATCAATTATTATATTAATATCATAAGTGGGCCCCTAAATAAAAATTTATGAGTTAAATACGCTGTTGATCCCTAATATTTACTCAAGTTACACGTTTAGTCTCTAACGTTTAAAACGGGCTGAAATGGTCCCTAATGTTTCAAAATCATGCACCATTAGTCCTTCCATTAGTCTCAGTTAATTTTGTGTATACATGACTAACAGATTGATGATGTGGTCAATTTTTAATTGAGGTGACATTTTTTTTTTTTTTTTTTCATTTACAACTAGGATATGACAATATGACATACTCATTTAAAATCAACCCAACCCGATTATAATTAAACCCAAATTGAAATCAACCCTAAAATTAAACTCAATCTCACTTCTCCCTCTTCACCGCTCTCGCCTCTCTCGCATTGTAACAGAACCACCATCACCGTGCACCCTCTCTCTCGCACCACCCAAACCTAACCCGTGTCCATGGCTTCATCCCAATTGAGTTACTTCGTGTGCGTGATGGAGGTCAGCAGATAATTGATTCTGTTGATGTCACGTGTGGTCTAAGCTTGGGAGAGTATTGCAAATCCAACTCTGTTGGAAATTTTGCTTTTTCCAAGGTTGCATTTTTCTCAAAATCTGCACTTAATTACACCTTAGCACCCTATAGATTTGTTGTTGTACAGAAAAAGCATACAACCAAAATAGTTTTCTGTTTGAATGAATAAGATTCTTTTTCTGTATGTATACAAAATTAAGGATGATTCTTCAATATTTCACATTCAGAAGCGAGGTAGCATGTACACGGGTTAGACATTCATGTTAGCGTGGCTAATTAAAAAGTTTGAAATGTGCTTCTATACGAACTTCAATATGATTCTTCAAAATGTTTACATTCAGAAGCAGATAGCATGTACAACACTAATGTTACGATGAAGAGGAAGGAGAGATTGGATTTAATTTTAGGGTTGATTTTAATTTGGGCTTAATCAGAATCAGGTTTATTTCAATTCAGGTTGGGTGATTTTAATGGGTATACTATGTTATATCTTAGTTGTAAATGAAAAAAAAAAAAAAAAAAAAATGCCACCTGAACTTTGACCCAAATTCTATTAAAGCAAAATTCACTCCCCAAATAATTATCTACCTACAAACACATTTCTGAACTCTCTCTCTCCCCCGTCTATAACTACAACCATGCATAATGTAGCAAGCCCATCAGAGTACTTGGTGATCACTGGGGTGGGTATCAAAGACATAAAGCTTTCAATGATTTTTTAAAAAATGATAGAAACTGGTGAATTGGTGGAAGGGTACATATGTACAGTATTGGGCAAATGGGAGAGTTTGAAAAAACGTAGCATCTGTTAGATATATTCACAATACAAGAAGAAAGTTTTCAACTGTACATTTTGCAAGCAGCAAGTAGCTCCCCTTTGGCATATTACCATAAAATCTCTATTTCATGATTATACAAACAAAATGCAATATTTGAAGGAATGAGTCCTACTTTCATTTAAGCCAATATTTGAACTTCTTTAAGCCCGTTGCATTGTTTCTCTCGAATTGTTGTTTTGAGGTGTTGTAAATCTTATGCTTTTGATTTGTAATAGAAGAAAAAGAAAAGGGAGGCGGTCAGGTGGGTGGGGTGTATCCGCAAGGTTCATCCATTTGTAATAGAAGAAAGAAAAAAAATAATAAAAAAATAGAAAGAGAGCAAGAGGCTGTCAAGTTAAGAGTTTTATTCAAGTCATTAGATTTATTTTTACGATTTACAGGGATGAGAGAGAGAGAGAGAGAGAGAGAGAGAGAGAGAGAGAGATGCAATAAATGAGGGAGAGTAAAAGAATGCTATAAATTAGGTTAACTAATGTGGAAGTTAATAAATGACTGGATTATTTTTAACCGTTAGATTTATTTAAAATCAAAGGTCTAAAAAGGGTGTAACTCCCTTTAAGTTACACTGGGTGTAACTTGAACCCATCTCTCTCTCTATATATATATATACTCAAGTCTCCATTTCTTTTTTACAAAAATTGCCTCTCTCTTTCTCTCTCTACACAAAAGTCTTCATTTTTTTTTAAAAAAATTGCTCTCTCTCTCTACACACACACACACACACATATATATATATATATATAACATTCAAAATCCAAGTCTCCAAAATGTTTTAAAATTATTAATACTCATATATTAATCATGTTGTAGTAAAATATAGAATACATATTCAGGGTTCTATTCATGTATTGTCACCAAACAGATGAATGGTAATAGTTATTACATTACAGCTTCTTTTATTCCTTGTAATACTGATTCTTATTACAGTGTAATAACCATTACAGCGTACCAAACGTGCCCTTAAAGATGGTGAGGAAATATGAAAAGTCAAGAGAGAGCAATGAATGAGTAAAAGAAATGCTACGTAAATTAATGTAACATTCCCCCAACCTACCAATCGAGTCAACATTGTTGTGTTTGTATGTTTTTCCACCTCAAAACGACGTCGTTTTGGAGTCACGGACATGTAGCACATCTTCACAATAAAAAGGAAAAAAGAGAGATGAGTAATTATAAGCATTAAAAATAAGAGTAATTCAAGGATCCCATAAACCTATAGCCCATTGAATTTCCGTGTTTGTGAGATTGGTCCACAATTAATAGCATATTTCTTAGGAGTAATTCAAGGATGCATTAAAAATTTGGTCCATGTTAAATACGACTTTAATCTTGTGCATACACCTGGAATTTTCTAACATCTTTTTCAAAAAACAAAACGTCTGATTATGGCGACTAATTTAAGGGACTTGACATTAAGACCTTACTAATTTAATTTAATCATTGACTACCTTACTTATTTATATTATTTAATGTATATTTTAATACAAAACGATGTCGTTTTGGAACTTCTATAGTCATTATAGATATAACAGGAAAATATTAAACTAAAAAAAAAAAAACTTAAATAGCTAGTAGAATTGGAAAAGTTACGAAAACTTGTTGGGAAATAATAAATTTAAAAGCAATGCTCATAAATAAGAATTAATACTTAAAAATAAATACAATGCTAAATAAATCCATTTATTTCATTCAAATTAAATTAGCCTAATCATCATGCCATGTGGCATTTAAAAAAAATAATAATGGTTAGTCACATGACACGTGTGAAGCAGAAGACATTGTCATATTTGTGTCATGTTGCAGAAGATATTGCCATATATGCCACATGGCAGAAATATGGCAATATCTTCTGCTTTAATATATAACTAGCCGCGGACCCGCGCGATGCGCGAAACATATAATTATTTTATTATTTAGATTTAATTTATATTGGGTTTATTTGATGTTGTTGTTTATGGTACAACATTTTCATTTCATATTTTATTTTGGTTGGTTTGAAAATTTGTAAATGAGATGCTATAATATACTTTGGTATTTTTGGAAATTTAAAATAATGGGAATTATAAATTATAAATTTAAAATGATGCGAATTACAGCTCAATGCTATAGCTACATAATATAAAAGTCAACCATGAGTACTAACGAAATATCAATTTGTATACAATAAGGCCACAAACTAATTATATATATAATTAGAAGTACAATTATTCCTTTAAGTTTACCTTCGGTCACAAACTAATTATCTATATGTATAGACCCATTCACATCAAACAACATTATGATAAAAACTTTACACTTGTTAATATTGAACGTTAAAACATGAGAAAGATATTTGAGACAGATTTGAGAATATATCTCACTAACTGTTTTAGAATTTTTAGTACGCACTCGATAATTGAGAATCTTGCATTGCCTTAATATATAAATTTCTATCCATTTATAGTGGAAAAACTTTGACAAATTAGAAACTCTGTAAAGGAAATGCTATAATATAGAATTCTATTAAAAATCTTTGAGATCCTACCTTTCTTGGAATACTTTGCCACTTTTTTTGGCAATGAGCGATAAAATAGGAGAGAGCAAGTAACTGATTTTTGTTATTCTTCTGTAGACTTTCATAGATGCTATCAGTTTTATTTATATATTTATTTTGTTGTTTTTGCTATGCAATACAGACTTATATATAGGGATGGTATAAGTGACTATTGGAATCTCAAATTTTGGGATGAAGATGAATAGTTACTACCTATTATTATAGAGCCGCTTCAAGATCAATGAAAGGAAAACAAATGCATCCTTACGTGTTTGATTGCTTAATTTACTAATGGGGAGTGAAAGAGTCGGAGAGAGACAGAGAATGGGAAGAATAACCGGTTTGCCAAGAATTGTTTGGTATTTATTGGTTGGTGGATATCAACAATTAGAGAATAATAACATATGTTATGACATGATTTCAATGCATTAATGAGATATTTTATTGGACCAGTATCACTTAATAAACAACAATTTATAAATAAATGCTCAAAACGACGTCGTTTTGAGACCTCCCTTGTATAATTCAATTTATAGAAAAGGAAATGGCAATTTTTTTTTAATAAGGGAAATAAAGCGTAGTAAAGTAGAGCATTAAAGAGGTAATAGTGGGGGCGTTTTTTAAATAAGGATTAATTGGACATATTTGAAGGGATTAATTGGAGATATTTAAGAGCAATATCTCTTTTTTCCACGTCAAATGTCTATCATAGTCATAGAATTTTGTACTATATTTTCCACCTCCATTCATTCTTTCTATAACTCTTTTTTTTAGAATAAATTTTTTCTATAATTAAACGTTTGTAAAAAAATGGAAATATATATATTCAGAAGCAACAATCTTGATAAAATATTTTAAAATTGTAAATATATATGTTGGATGGTTTAAGAATGTTAAAAAAAAAAAACTTCGTGACTTTTAAAATAAGGAAGGAAACGAATATGAGACATAAATGCGGCGTAGTTTTGGAAAAAACATAAATACCCAAAACGACGTTGTTTTGGGACCTACCTTGTATAACTATATTTAAAAAAGAAAATGGCAATTTTTTTTAATAAGAGAAAATCGTGTATTTAATAGGCCACATTTAAGGGCATAACAAGCCAAATAAGTTGACAATTAAAAGCCTATTTATCTCCAATACGTGGCAAATACGTGGTTTCATTTATAGAAAAGTAAGTGACAATTTTTTTTAATAAGGAAAAGTTGTGTATTTAATAGGCCACATTTAAGGACATAACGGGCCAAATAAGTGGACAATTAAAAGCCTATTTATATCCAATACGTGGCAAATACGTGGCTGTGATTGCCAAATAAGGTGTGACTTGTCAAGCAGAAGACGCAGCCAAAAATGCCAAGTGGCAGAGAATTGGCAATGTCTTCTGCTTTAATTTATATATATATATATATATTAAAGTTAGATTTGTAGGCATATAATATATGGAATTGTATAAATATTTTTTATTTAGAACTAAACTTTTTTTGTTTTTGTTATTAATAAGTTTTCAATTGTTTGTAAATGCTTAATTGATTCTTTATAATGAAATATTTATAGTTACAAATGAAAGTACTTCAAAAAGAAAAGAATGATTTAAAATATTACAATAAAATAATTGTGATTTAATAAGCAACTTGTATAAATATACTCATTATGACAAATTAATTAAAATTTATATTCTTTCACACAAATTAACATATCTATACTATAATGTAAAACTGAAGCTTTTTGACTTTTGGTTGACCTCATTATGTTGCGCCACATAAGCTTTTGAAATCTCACAATTTTACACATCATTATTTTAATATATATTTTCTAATTGAATTTAAATTTTATTCTATTATTAAACCTTCCATTAGAATTTTGACACATCATATTTTCTTTAATATAAGAATATATTATTCCTATATATAAAACACAATCATAATTAATGTCTAATACTAACATATATTCCATATATAAACACAATATAAATATCTTTTAATAATAATCATAATTATCAATTTTCATCAAGATTTTTTTTTTTTTTTCTTATGTATTTCATTTAATTTTGTTGCTGGCAATGGAGAAAAGATGGATGGATTTGTTATAATGAAATCATGTGAGCTTGAAATGAGTTATGAAAATTATTTAGGTTTGATCATATAATCATGTGCCCATGTATTTATTTATCCTTCTTCTTATTTTAAGTATCTTTTATTTTATTTTTGGATAGAAACATGATCCATATGGTAAATATAAACATGAATCGTGTTTTATAAAAATTAGACTATATTCAACTTATGCCAAAAGAAAAATTACATTATATTAAATTTTAATTATCCTATGGTAAATACTTTATTAATTATTTTTTAAAACCAAAAAGTAGGATCTATCTTAAATCCGATTCGTAAAGTCTCTTTATCGATCTTGTCTACAACATTTTGAACTAAAAAAAAAAAAAATGAATCAAAATTAATTTAGATTTTATTTTCAATAATTTTTCTGCGTATCGCACAGATTTACGACTAGTATGTATATCATAAGTGGACCCCTAAATAAAATTTATTATTATTGAAATTCTCTCCCATTTGTCAATAAACATGTCTTCCCAGTTAGCACTGACTCACAAGTCACAACCCTATATATTAAAGCAAAACAAGCAAAACTCACTCCGCCAATTAACTATCTACCTACAAACACATTTCTGAACTCTCTCTCCCGTCTATAACTACAAACATGTATAAAGTAGCAAGCCCATCAGAGTACTTGGTGATCACCGGGGTGGGTATCAAAGACATAAAGCTTTCAAAGAAAGCATGGGTGCTCCCAGGCCAATCCTACACGGTGTTCGATGTCTCCCCTGTGAACTATACCTTCGAAGTACAGGCCATGAGTGCCGAGAAGCTCCCTTTCCTCCTCCCTGCGGTCTTCACCATCGGTCCTCGCATGGACGACGAGGACAGCCTCCTCAAATACGCCAAGCTCATCTCCCCGCATGACAAGCTCTCCAACCACGTCAAAGAGCTTGTCCAAGGCATCATCGAGGGCGAGACTCGAGTCCTTGCAGCTTCCATGACCATGGAAGAGATTTTCAGAGGAACCAAAGAGTTTAAACAAGAAGTTTTTGGAAAAGTCCAGTTGGAACTCAACCAATTCGGATTGTTAATATACAACGCGAATGTGAAGCAGTTAGTGGACGTGCCTGGACACGAGTATTTCTCTTATTTAGGGCAGAAGACTCAGATGGAAGCGGCGAATCAGGCTAAGATAGACGTGTCGGAGGCCAAGATGAAGGGAGAGATTGGATCAAAGCTAAGAGAGGGAAACACCCTTCAGAACGCCGCGAAAATAGATGCTGAGACGAAGATAATAGCGACGCAGAGACAGGGAGAAGGGAAGAAGGAGGAGATAAAGGTGAAGTCTGCGGTGAAGGTGTATGAAAACGAGAGGGAGGCAGAGGTGGCTGAGGCCAACGCGGATTTGGCAAAGAAGAAGGCTGGGTGGACAAAAGAAGCGCAGGTGGCAGAGGTGGAGGCGGAAAAGGCTGTGGCACTGAGGGAGGCGGAGTTGCAGAGAGAGGTGGAGAGGATGAATGCGTTGACCAGGACGGAGAAACTCAAGGCTGAGTTTTTGAGCAAAGCCAGTGTAGAATATGAGACCAAGGTACGAAAGGCTGATTATTTTTGGGAAAATTATTAGGTACTCCGGGAGTATATTAAATGTGTACTCCCTCTTCTCACAGAAGTAGTGGGTCCCATCATAAATTTAATTAGCGGGACTCATAATTTCTGTGAGAGGAGGGACTACGCATTTAATGTACTTCTGGAGTATAGTATAATTACCCTTGTTAGGCCAAATTACAAATTACACCTTCTAAGTTTGGTCAAAATTCAATTCAGTCTTTTAAGTTTTGACCGTTTCAATTTAGTCCTCTAAGTTTGGTTTGGTTTCAATTTAGTTATCTAAGTTTGATTTCGTTTCAATTAAGTCCTTTAACTTTTTATTTTTTTCACGAGTTTTTTTTATAAATAATTTTTATTAGTTTTTGTTTTTAAGTTTTTCAAACAAAAATAAATTTAGAGGACTAAATTGAAACGAAAACAAACATAGAGGACTAAATTGAAACGGTTAAAACTTAGAAGACCAAATTGAATTTTAACCAAACTTAGAGGACTAAATTGAAACGGTCAAAACTTAGAAGACTGCATTGAACTTTGACCAAACGTAGAAGGTGTAATTTATAATTTAGCCTTTTATAATAAGAAACGGAAGAAGAGTTTTTAAAATAACTAATGCATGGATTTGTTTTACTCCAATACACAAAAGGAATAAAGTGTAAATATATATTGAAAAAGTTAAATGAAACTTATTGTTGGAAACAAAAATATTCCAACACTTATAAGGGAAATAAAAAATAAAAACAACCACGGCAAGAAGAAAAAGATAGGGAAACGAAGTGAACTATCCCCAAGTACAAGAGAAAAAGTTTATTTTGCCCCATCTTTAAAGAGATGAAATTATATACAGTATCAATAAAAATGCAGAGAACTTTGAATTTGTAGTTATATAGCAATGCACAACCCATGAATCCTTCATAAATATACTTTTTTTTTTTTTTTTTTTTCTCTCTCTAAAATATATATAGGAGTATTACAAGTAATAACAATGAAATTATCACACGTGGACACTGAAATAAAATTTGCGTGACTAATTAATGCTAGTAGAGAGGGGAGGATAAGGATCCTCTCCATATAATAGACAGTGAGACAAACATTAAGCTGGTGACATTAACGGAATAGACAATAAGTCAACAAGCACCAATAAATTAAGTTGCCGCTCACACGAAGGAAATAGAGAGTTTGTGAAATATTTTGGGCCTATAGCCTATAGACATATTGCTGATAGAAAAATGAGAGAGATAAACTAGCCCATAAAAATAAAATAATACGTGAGGGAAAATCCTATTCATTTCACTTTGAGGAAATACATTGGTTAAAATTTTATTTTAGGTACCAAGCGTCTTTTAACGGGAGAAGTTTTTTGAGCCTTTAAAAGAGAAGTTAGTTCCTTTTTTTTGATAAAAAAGAGAAGTTAGTTCCTATTGATTGGAAAAGTAACCATCCAAATAAACAATTAAACATTGCTTTTATAGAACTGGTGAAAATAAAAAATAAATAAATAAGAAAATAAGATTGCAGCTTATGATTCGGTGGCCTAACACTATTTTCTCAAACAAGGTACAAGAGGCAAATTGGGAGCTCTATAAGAAACAGAAGGCTGCGGAAGCAATTCTCTACAAGAAGGAGAAAGAGGCCGAGGCACAAAAAGCAATAGCAGAGGCAGCATTTTATGCTCGTCAACAACTTGTAGATGGAGAATTGTATTCGAAGAAGAAAGAGGCTGAGGGACTTGTGGCCCTTGCACAAGCCCAAGGTGTGTATCTACGCACCCTACTAGATGCATTGGGGGGCAATTATGCAGCCTTAAGGGACTACATGATGATAAACAATGGGATGTTTCAACAAATTGCTAAGATAAATGCTGAGGCCGTGCAAGGACTAAAACCTACCATTAGCATTTGGACAAATGGGACTGGTGGAGAGGCCACAGATGGATCAGTTGCGGGTGGCAATGTGGCTATGAAGGAGGTTGCTGGGCTCTATCGGATTTTGCCACCCTTGTTTAAAACCGTACAAGAGCAAACTGGAATGCTGCCACCGCCATGGTTGGGCACTTTGACTGACTCTACCCACCCCAATTGAGGTGCATGGCGTGGTTAATGTCATATACTCATATCATTCCCAAGTAATACCCATGCATTTGTGTTTGGACTTAATACGTTTTTTCTTTCTTTCTTTTTTTCGATATGTACTGTGATTTGTTTCAAAAAGCTTAAACTAATTAACATAAACATGTATCATGACTTTTGTTTCTTAAGAAATGTTATTGTGATTTGTTTGTTATAGAATCCACACCGATTGGGCAAACACATGTAACAAGAACAAACAGTTTTTCAGTTTAATATGAACTTCAGTTATGTTATAATTGTATAAACAAACAGAGCATTCATCACATCAAACAGAGAACTATCAATTAGAAACAAAATCATCAAAGAGAGAGAGAAAACACTATTTCAATACAACTCTTGTCATTGACACTTTTATGTCATTTTTGGTGAAATCCAAACCAATTGGTACTCATATTATAGGGATGACAATGGGTTGGGTTTTGGTAGTTGTAACAATCTGACCTGACCCTAATTTTAAGGGTTTGAAATTTTTTTAAATGGGTTTGGGGTGGGTTTGGGACCATTTATCAAGAATTAATGATATTTTTATCTGTTAATATGTTCGCTTCTTCATGCGGGATCATTTCTCTGATAGTAGAATTATTGCATAAGAACTAAGAACCCACGTTCTAGTTCTTCTCCCATATGGTTTGATTTTTTAAAGGCTTGTAGTATAAGTTTCAAAAGAATAGATCAACGCCTATTAGCTAGGCTATTGATATGGAGAGACTTTAATGGTTGGTGGACAAAGTCATTAGGCTTCCTATGCATAGACATAGTCCTCGAGAGAAAGAAACATGGCACTATGGGCTATGGCAGACTTGCATAATTCGAGTTGGAATAATAATCTATTAAAGTCATGTATAAGTGTATTTGGTGTTGGAATTCAAACATAATAAGGAATCCTATTATCACTTGTTTTGGATGTGCACGGCTTCGAGATTTGGATATATATAGCTGCGGTTAATTTGCTTTGGCATGTGGCATATTCGAATGAGACTTTTGAGAGGTACCGTGGTGGCTTTGTTCTTGTTTTTGAGGTGCGACTACTTTGCTTTGGTTTTGTGGATGATAGAAAGCTCCAGTTTGTGGTCTGCCCTTGATTGTGTGTGTAGATATTAATATATTATACTAGAGAAATCAACCATTTCTCTAGTATTTGGTATTTGATATTTAGGATTTGGTATTAGGATTTGTGGATCTTGAAAAGACTTTGCTTTGAGAGAAGTATTTAGTCTTATAAGCTTGTTATGAGGTAAGTAATTTTTGTTCCTAACTAGTATTTTCGCAAATGTATATGTATTAAAAAAAGTATAGAAACAAAAATTTTTAGATTACCACAAGAACTCAATGATAAGATTTTTCAAATTGCCGAAAATAGATCCCAAGGTTTATTAATCAAATTACAACAGTACTTTTTTAACAACAAAGTCACCATTCCAGGTTTATCTTCTCATATTACTGTTAGATATTTAGGCAACCCACAAAATTTGCTGTTTCAATTTATCCAAGTTGGTATCAATCTAGATATCTGACCTAATCCCTTACCAATTCCTGTAGAAAGTATGACATCAATCACCGTAGAACTCCTTTTAGATTATGGTATGATTTCCCAAATTTGGTTCTCAGACAAAGCGAAGCTCACAAATTTCCCTTACAAACTTAAAAAGTCCTGTGAATTAAGCTTATTCCCAAACAAGTCCCTTTTCATAGATATTGACTCAATTTCTCCTTAATGGGTCAGTAAAAATAACTTCTCCTACAAACTTCTACCAAGTTACCATTTTATCTGTTTGTATACCTCTTCTTCAAATGATAGTGAAAGATTTTATAATCAAATTAACCCAACAAATTACAAGTTTTCTGCTACAGACATTCAAAGACGTAGAGCTCATATGTACAACATAATCCAAATAAGATTCCAAGAAGGCCTAATGCCCAGAATTATAGCACAAACTCCCCATATGACCATTTGTTCAGAAATTAGAAAGACAAATTTTCACTTCTGTCCAGTACCTCAATTATGGAACAGTCCAAACACAAAGAAGTATATTGAACTCTGGAAACTCCATTTAAGAGAAATTCTAGAAGAAGAAAATTATGATGAAGACTATGATTTTGATGAAGAAGTAATTCACAATTTAAACACTTAGAGATTCCTGGCAAGACATTGACTAGAAGACAAATGAAGAAAAGTAAAATTCAACAAGTCAAGTTTATCAGCAAAAGCACAAGTCTTAAGACTCGTTTCAAGAAGACCAAATTTCAAAAGATTCCTAACCAAAGAAGACTGAAGAAGAAAAGTTCAATGTGACAAGTGCAAAGTTCCAAGTCCAGACAAATTTACTTTAGGTGCAATTGATAAGTTCAAAGAAAGGTTCCAAGTCAGATTCCAGACAGATTTCATTTCAAGATAATTGACAAGCTTTAAAGTGACAAGTTCCTGACAAAGCAAGATATTCTCAAGACAAATTTTAAAAGCAACAAGATTCCTGACAAAGATTACTTTCGACAAGAGATCAAGACAAATTTCTTCAAATTTCCTCAAGATTTCTCTTTTTAAGTTACCAAGACTACTGTTTAAATGTCCCAGTTAAATTATTATTTCACTGTTTATTTCACTTTTCCAAGTTCTATTTAAGCTATCCTTCTGGCTTGTAGAAGGCACGACCTAATACAGGACCTAATTTACAACTTCTCTTTCCTTTAGCAAACTCAAAGCAAATCCCTTGTAAACTTTCCTTTTCAGAAAACAAAACCTTCTCTTGTATCTCTCAAGTTATATCTCAAGTCATCTGTAAGTTTTCAAAGTTTATCAAATAAATTTCAGTTTTAATCATTGATCTTCAAGATTTTATTATTGTTACTATAATTTTATTTGCAGCATATTTATTCCATACTGCCTTTATTCTGTCCATTTCTAGCAATTTCATCTTTATCATATTGTTTATCTTGTGATGAGGAGGCTATGTTTGTCATATCTAAGTTTTGGAGTCTTTTAGAGATTTCTTCTAATAAGTCAGTATTATCTTTTTTAAAAGAAACACGTAATTTTGGGGGTATTTCATGTGGTGTGAACAATGGTTTTTCAATATTTAATTTTGTGGGTGTCATTATGGTATTAGAGCCAAGTGTCTTCGTAGGTATGTTCATTGCTAAATTTGCCTGTTCTAAGCTTTTTGTGTTGGAGTAGTTACTGTGTGCGAGTCCAAGTCCGAGAGCCGTCTACAAGAGGGAATGGTAAGGCCGTTGGTAAGCCCTTGTTTAGCCGAGGGAAGGCGTGTTTAGGGTGTTCCAGGCAATTCCAGTAGAGCCTCTAGGAAGTGAAAGTCTCACAGTCCCTACAATAGCCCAGAAATCCTTAGAATTGGTAAGTTTAAAAATGAATAATCTTAGAAGTACTAGCTCTAGATCTCAGATGTCTTCCATGAGTGATAATACAGTTAATAAAGAAGAAATTAGCTTAACAAATGTTAGTCCAGAGAATAATTGGCAGGATTGGAAGCTACCTTTAGTTCCACAAAATAAAATCTACAAGAAAACAACTTTTTCAAATCTTACATTTCTTTCAAATTATACGATAAAAACTGTAGAAAGAACTTATTCTTTAAAACAAAGCTTTGAAACTATCTAATTATTAAGTCGTCAAGAGATAGACAAGAATAAAGATAACTTTTCTTTAATACATATTGGTTTAGTTCAAGTTGCCGTCAAACTTCTAACAAGACAAGGATTAAATAAAAGTGTTTTTCTAGGATTAAGAGATGGTAGATTTAAGATTTATCAAGATGCTTTATTAGGAATGGTAGAATCTTCTCTTTACAAAGGTCCAATTTATTTTTATTGTTATCCAATTTTGCTGTATCTTTAAAGGATAAAACTGTGTTAAAAACTTTAGAATTAGATATAGAAACTTCAGGTTATAATATGTATGAAGGTTCACAACCCTTAGTAATTGTTTATAGAATTTATTACAAGTTAATGAAAACCACTTTAGAACCTCAAGTTTTGATGGAAAGTCTGAAAGGTAAAACTTTATTATTGCAAGCTAGTACAAGTAATTCTCATGTTAAAGTCCCCACACAAATTGAATGGAAAGATGTAAAATTACCCAATAAATGGTTACTAAAAAATGTTACCGAACCAATTCCTGTTCAAAATACTTTAGAAGAAGACTTAAATTATATAGATCAACATCCAGATAGTACTGTTAGTATAAATTTCCAGCCATATAGAAAATCTACAAGTTTAAGTTGTTGCTCTGCTAGATATAGTAACCCTTACAAAGAAAAAATAGTGTCACCACCAAGATGTAATTTTAGTAGACTTAAATTACAAGAGATTCCAAGAGTAGATGATGATTTAAGACATAGAATAAATAGATTAGATAATTTAAGATTTGCTGAAGTAGAAGATAGATCACAAAAATTAGATTTAGACAAGATTAGGAAATCAAGTAATAACTCAAATTATACAAATCCAAATTTAGATGGAATAATTAAAGGTAATGTAATAAATACTCTTTTTTACTCCACATCTTCACAAGTTCCCCCCACTTTCCACCCTATGTCTTCACAATTCCCTCAAAAAAGACCAAATTCCCCAACAAATTCTGATATGGGATTCTTTCCTCCTAATATGTATGACCCACAAATTAATATGATTAGAAAACCTTTTGAATTAAATAAAGAAAGATTAAGAAAAGATTTTAATTCCCCAAAATATGAAAAAAGAAGAAAAGAATTTTTTGCAACTTTTTCAGAATTTTTAAGAAGTTATATAAGAGACAAATATTATGAGTTCATGAATGATATACAAACTGAAGTAAATTTCTTTGAATGGTTTGATCATTATTTTAAGCCAAAACTTTTAGCCGGTAGAAACACAAACACCAATAATCCTCTCCTACAAAAAGAAGTCATAAAAAATTCCTTTTTACAAAAAGAAAATACATCACCTGACAATGTATCTATAGCTACAAGGCCATTTCCAACAAGCCTAATAAGCCAAAACAATATCCCCACACCTAACAATCAAACATTGATCACCTTTGACCCTTGCCATGCACCTAGTCTTACAATCACCGATAACTCTACTACAACACAAATTCTTATGCCTATAAAAAATACAAGTCATCAAATTTCTAACTTCCCATGCACCAAAACCAATTCTCGTGAACTTTCTGACAATAGCTATACTAGACAAATAATCCTAAACCAACAAGTCACCGACAAAAACTTAACTAAAAAACAAATGTAAACTATTAATAGAACAACACAAAATTGGTTAAAAGTTGAAAATAAAGAAGTTATTCATGAAGAATTTCCCCCATATGAATCTATAATTATAAATCATCGAAACCATCAACTAATAGCCTCCCCCATAAAAAATGCAAGTTTAAGTGATGAAATAAAAAATTTTGAAAAAATCATTGAACAAAACAATTACTCAAATACATATTTAAAAGTTATAGGTGCCAAACTCGATAGAATAGAAAACAAAATTGATCCCATCAAGCCAACTACAAAATTAAATATTGAAAAACCGTTGTTCACACCACATGAATTATACCCCCAAAATTATGTGTTTCTTTTAAAAAAGATAATACTGACTTATTAGAAGAAATCTCTAAAAGACTCCAAAACTTAGATATGACAAACATAGCCTCCTCATCACAAGATAATCAAATTAAAAGAGTTAATACCATAGATAAGATAAAACAAGAAAGTCCAAAATTTGAAGAATATATTGAAAATTTACAAAATCAATTTAAAGATTTAAACATTAATAGAATTGCAAATGAAAGAGATTTTCATGGTAAACCTTTAAGAAGTTGTCTTGCAAGAACAAGATATCCTGGAAATGTTTCAATTACAATAAATTTTTACCCTCGACCAACTCCCCCAGATTTACAATTTGAAGAACGAGAATTCACTGTTAGGAATACTTATAATGCTGACTCTTTATATGAATAGAATATTGATGGTATGTCACAGTATGAAATTTTAAATGAATTACATGAAATGCTTATGGTTTTAAATGTCTACAAGGGTAATAATAAAACTGATCACCAAATTGCAAGTATAATTATTACAGGTTTTACTGGTCAATTAAAAGGATGGTGGGATAATACTTTAACAGATAATGATAGAAATTGGTTAGCATATGCTTACAAAAGGACTCAAAATGGAATTCCCATAGTAGATGAAAATGGTTTACAAATTCAAGATGCTGTTAATGCTTTAGTTTTTGCCATAACAAAACATTTTGTAGGAGACCCAGCAGATTATAGAGAAAGTGCTTATGATAGTTTAGAAAATTTAAAATGTTATACTTTGTCAGATTTTAGGTGGTATAAAGATGTTTTCCTTTCAAAAGTCTTAATTAGACCTGATAATGCTGAAGCTTTTTGGAAAGAAAAATTTATAAGTGGATTACCTCATTATTTTGCTTACAAGGTTAGAGAAAAATTATTTGAAAAAGGTCACACAGATTATGCACAAACTACTTATGGAGAAATTATTTGTACAATTCAAAAAGTAGGATTAAATTTATGCAATGATTTAAGAATGACTCACCAATTAGAAAAAGAGAAAAAATATGCAAAATTAGAATTAGGAAATTTTTGTGAACAATTTGGTTATTCTTCGTTAAAAACTATTGCTCCATCTAGACAAAGAAGAAAACAACAAAAGCTTTACAAAAATAATTATAAAAATTACAATAGTAATAAAAGAAATAAACCTTACAAGTTTTATAATAATAAACCCTACAAGAACTCTAATTTTAGGACACAAGCTAAAAATGTTGGAAAACAAAAAGATAGAACTCCTGTTTGTTATAGATGTGGTAAAACTGGTCATTTCCAAAAGAATTGCAAAGTAAAGAAAGAAATCAATAAGATAGATATTAGTAAATATAGTACAGAACAATTAAAAGACAAGTTTTTACAAATTTTACAAACTGACTCAGAAAATGATTCAAATAACTCTTTAGAAGATAATGCCTCAGATAATGAAATTTTTCAAATTGAAAACTCTTCTGATAGTTCTTATTCAGAAAATTCTAGTGAAGAAGGAATAGAATTATGTCATTGTAATAACAAAGATTTTTGTTCATGCAAGAAAACTATAAATGTCTTAACAAAATCAGAACAAATTATTTTTGAATTAATTGACAAAATAGAAGATCCACAAATTAAATTTGAATATTTAAAGAAAATTTCTCAAATAGATCATCAAGATACCCTATTAGCAAAACCAGATAAAACAAAATATAATTATACTAATATTTCAGACATGTTTAAAAAACAAAAAGCTCAAATTACAATTCAAGATCTTCAATTAGAAATAAATTCTATAAAACAAGAAATTAAAGAAATTAGGACAAATTCCCAAATTGCTCATGAACAACTTAGCCAAGAAATATCTGCTTTAAAATTAGAAAATAATAAACAAGTTCAAATTCCCAGTAGTTCAGAGGTAGAAGACAAATTGCAAGAAAATGATGATATAGAATACTTACCTAAATCAAGTTCCACTGATCTTTTCATAAATTTAATAGATAGAGTAATATTTCAAAAATGGTATACTGAAGTTCAAATTGTAGTAAACAAAGAATATTATTTTACCATTGTTGCTTTATTAGATTCAGGAGCTGATTCAAATTGCATTAAAGAAGAATTAATTCCAGCAAAATATTATGAAAAAACTACTGAAGGATTGTCTCAAGCTAGTGGAACAAGTTTAAATATAGATTTTGGATTACCAAATGTACATGTTCATAGAGATGGCATATTTATTCAAACAACTTTTGTTCTAGTCAAGAATATAACCAACAAAGTGATATTAGGGAACCCTTTTATAACTCTATTATATCCTATTAGAGAAATTTCAGAAAAGGGTCTTACTACACAAATCTTAGATCAAGAAGTTACTTTTCCTTTTGTCATGCCACCTATGACACAAGATATAAATTTACTAAAAGAAATTTCATTTTCAAAAGAATTACATTTAATTTCCAAAATTTAAAATAATTATTTAGTACTCTTTCCAAGTTTTATCAAGTACTAACAAATTGTATTTTTCAGGATGAAGAAGATAGAGTTCGGAAAATTCAGTCTCCCTCTTTATCCAAAAGAAACAAATATTAAATTCAGAGTACTTAATAATTTAGCCAGCTCTATCAACGAGGAACAACAGTGTCTTTAGACGCTCTCTGGAGTACTCGTAATGATGGAAGAAATTTTTTAAACAGCATTAATGCTTTAACATATTACTTTAGCCAGCTAAATAATTCAGTAAACAGCAGCAAATTTTCCTCTTTTGCAGGTGTTCAAACTACCTTTCAAGATCCTAGTAGTTCCACTCAAACAACAAAATTATTAGAGATGCCCCCACTGGGCCGAGAGACTTTTACCTCACTGGTAAAAGACAAAGGTGAGTAGAGTGAGGAAAAAAGCTTGTCTCTTGATAGACAGCCTTTATCTCCACTAGATAAAGAAAAAGAAAAAAGTATAGAAACAAAAATTTTTAGATTACCACAAGAACTCAATGATAAGATTTTTCAAATTGCTGAAAATAGATCCCAAGGTTTATTAATCAAATTACAACAGTACTTTTTTAACAACAAAGTCACCATTCCAGGTTTATCTTTCCCATATTACTGTTAGATATTTAGGCAACCCACAAATTTGCTGTTTCAATTTATCCAAGTTGGTATCAATCTAGATATCTGTCCTAATCCCTTACCAATTCCTATAGAAAGTATGACACCAATCATCGTAGAACTCCTTTTAGATTATGGTATGATTTCCCAAATTTGGTTCTCAGACAAAGCGAAGCTCACAAATTTCCCTTACAAATTTAAAAAGTCCTGTGAATTAAGCTTATTCCCAAACAAGTCCCTTTTCATAGATATTGACTCAATTCCTCCTGAATGGGTCAGTAAAAATAACTTTTCCTACAAACTTCTACCAAGTGACCATAATGACACCTAGGCACAGATTAACAGTATGATAAAGATGAAATTGTTAGAAATGGACAGAGTAAAAGCAATATGGAATAAATATGCTGCAAATAAAATTATAGTAACAATAATAAAATCTTGAAGATCAATGATTAAAACTGAAATTTATTTGATAAACTTTGAAAACTTACAGATGACTTGAGATATAACTTGAGAGATACAAGAGAAGGTTTTGTTTTCTGAAAAGGAAAGTTTACAAGGGATTTGCTTTGAGTTTGCTAAAGGAAAAAGAAGTTGTAAATTAGGTCCTGTATTAGGCCGTCCCTTCTACAAGCCAGAAGGATAGCTTAAATAAAACTTGGAAAAGTAAAATAGATAGTAGAATAATAATTTAACTGGGACATTTAAACAGTAGTCTTGGTAATTTGAAAAGTGAAATCTTGAGAAAATCTTAAGAAATCTGAAGAAATTTGTCTTGATCTCTTGCCGAAAGTAATCTTGTCGAGAATCTTGTTGCTTTTGTCTTGTCAATGAAACTTGTCTGGAATCTGACTTGGAACCTTTCTTTGAACTTACTCTTCTGTCGAAAGTAGATTTGTTTGGACATGCGCCGAAAGGAATCGGGAGTCTTCTTTTGTCTTCTTTGAGTCAGGAATCTTGAAAATTTGAACGAACATATTGAAACTTGCTTTTGCTTGTGTACTAAAGATAATCTTGTCATCTTGCCACTTGAAATGTCTTTGGATTTGTCTTGATTTTGCACGTGAACTTTGTATTTGAACTTATCTTCTTTAGTCTTCTTTGGTCAGGAATCTTCTGAAACTTGAGCATCTTGAAATAAATCTTGCATTTGTTCTGAAGGAAATCTTGACTTGTCTAGAAGTAAACTGACTTATCTGCTTTTACATTTTATCAATTTATCACTTATCTTGCTGAATTAGTACTCATACGGATCTTGGGAATCTTGGAATAAATGTGGGTTTTGTGCCATTGCCCTTTGAACTTCTTGGTCATCATCAGAGTCATCAGAGATTTGAGAAAGAGCATCTTGAAGTTTCTTTTTTAATTCTTTTTTGGATTTGTGTGGACTGTGAAGTATAAATGGAGTCTTGGTTTGTGGGTCTAATAAATTACAATCTGAAATCATTTTGGGGTATTCACTTGTATCAACAATATATTTTTCCCACCAACGAACATAAATTTGTCTAACAAGAAATTTTGGGGAAGAGGAAGAGAAAGCAAAATCCCATCCCATAATCCATGGGAGACTGTATCTTGAATAAAATGCTAGTAATTTGGGTAACTTGCAAAGAGCTGGGGGAGTTTGGAAGTTTTTCATAAATTTGAGTGAGAGAAAAAGGAAAGTAAATTTGTTCTTTTGAATAGACTCTTACAATTTGTTCTTTGGTTTTTTCATCTACTCTTCTTGAGGGTTGAGGGACCAAATTAAAATGGATTGTTCAGGACCAAATTGGATCCACCATTGATGGAACCAAGCAGGAAGGTTTTGAATGTCTAAATGTTTCTAAAATGAATTCAAAATGGAAAAACCACGAGTGCTGGAACCTATCATTTTGGAAATGAGATGGAAAAGGCTTGGATAGGTTAATTTGTGATGAAGAACTTGCTTGAGATTGGGAGTTTGAGGAGGAATCATTTGATCTTGTTTGTGATTTTAAACTGGATGCAGTAACTGTTTGTGCATAGGTAGGTAATTTAGAAGGAAGTGGTGGAAATTTTGCCAAATTTGTAAATTTGTTAGGAAATCTATTTGAGAGTTGAATATTTGTGGTGGAAGTTTGTGTTTTTGGACTTGGGGATCTTGGAGGTGTACTTGTTTTTGTTTTCGAAGATGAAGGGGATGGTTTGATAGCGTAATCTACAGCATTTTGAATTTTGGATCTATCAGGATGGGTTGTCAACTTGTAATTTTGATATTTTTGATATGGAGAAGTCATTTTCCCTGTAAAAATTCACGAGTTAAAAAATCAGGAATAGAATTTGATTCACCTTTGATGTATTCAATGTTAAAGTAAAAAATACTTAAAATAGCTTGCCATCTTGCAAAAATTTGTTTAGAAGCTAGGTTTTCAACATCTTTGAACAAAACATCTTTTGCACTTTTGCAATCAACTCTAACTAAAAACTTTTGATTTAAAAGATCATCTTGGAATTTTGAAATGCATAAAACTATTGATAAAATTTCTTTTTTGATAGTTCTATAATTTTGTTGTGCAGCATTCCATACACCTGAGTAAAATTGGACAATTTGTTAATGGTTTGACTCTAGCATCTTTTGCTTGAGAATACCACCATAACCAAGTTCAGAGGCATCAGTTTCTATTATCTTGAAAGAACCAGGAGATGGGAGACCTAAGCAGGGGAGAGTCTTGACATGTGTTTTAATTTGTCTAACATTTGAGTGTGAGTGTCAGTCCATGGTGGTGGATTATTTTGTAACCTTTGAAAAAGAGGTCGACATATTTTCCTAAGATCTTGGTAATATTCTGAGACATAATTTAGACTTCCTAAAAACCTTTGAAGTTGATTCTTGTCTTTTATTTCATCAGGAAATTTGTCAGCAAATTGAATAACTCTATCTATGGGTGTTATTTTCCCTTGATAAATGTTATGTCCTAGAAATCTAATTTTATCTTGAAATAACTTTATTTTTGTTGGAGAAACTACTAATCCATTATATTGTATAATTTTAATAAAAGTTTCTAAGTGTTTCCAATGCTGTTCTATTGAATTTGAAAATATTAAAACATCATCAATATAAACAATTGAAAAACTTGTATAAGGATTAAAAATATCATTCATAATATTTTGAAATTCACTTGGTGCATTCTTCAAACCAAAGGGCATTACATTCCATTCATAATGTCCAAAGGGAACAGTAAAAGCAGTTTTGTATTTATCTTTTTCATCAATTTGAATTTGCCAAAATCCACTCTTCATATCAAATTTTGAAAAAACCTTAGCATTATGGATTCTTGCTAATAAATCTTTTTTATTGGGTATAGGGTACCTAATCCATTTTAAAGCAGTATTTAAAGGCTTGTAATTTATGACTAATCTAGGAGCACCTCTTTCAATTTCAAAATTCTTTTAAACATAAAAAGCAGAACAACTCCAAGGGGATTTACTTTTCCTAATTAAACCTTTATCTAATAATTCTTGAATTTCTTTCTTGCAATATTCTAACAATTCTTGATTCATTTGTATAGGCCTAGCTTTTGTGGGAATATTTCTTTCGTTAAAATCTGACTCATAGGGTAAGCTAATAATATGTTGTTTTCTATGCCAAAAAGCATTAGGTAAATTTGCACAAATTTCATTTTTTATTTTGTTCTCAAAATTCTCAATTCTTTGTTTTAATAAAGGAGATTCTAATTGTTCTTCAATTCTTTTATATTCTAAATCTTGTTTTAAAAACATAAGATGTTTTTCTTTTCTTGCAATCTTAGACTTGTAAATTAAATTAATTTCATTACAAAATGACATTTGTTTTAACAAATTTATATCTCTTGTCATGGGTGGTAAGATGAAAGGAAATGTAATATTTTGTCATAAAATTTGTGTTGTAAGACCTTTTTCTGAAATTTCTTTTATAGGATATAATAGAGCTATGAAAGGATTTCCTAATATTACTTTTGAAGTTATATCTTTGACTAAAATAAAAGTAGTCTTAATACAAACACCTTCTCTACAAACATGAGCATTTGAAAGTTTGAATTCTATATTTAAACTTGTACCGCTGGCTTGTGAAAGTTTCTCTGTTGTTTTTTCATAATATTTTATGGGTATTAATCCTTCTTGAATACAATTTGAATTAGCACCTGTATCTAATAAAGCAACAGTTTCAAAAATATATTCTTTATCTATTACTATTCTCACTTCAGTATACCATTTTTGAAAGAGCATTTTGTCAATTGTATTTAGAAAAGTTTCTTTGGAAGTTGGTTGGGATATTAATTGAACAATTTGTTTACAATTTTCTTTTGGTTCAACCTCATTTTCTATACTTGAATTTTGTGAGTGATTATTATTTATTTTTAATGTTATCATTTCTTGTGCTAATTGTTCTTCCGTAATTTGAAAACTTGAATTTTTGATTTCTTGTATTTCTTATTTTAATGAATTTATTTCTGAATGAAGTTTTGGAATATTTAATTTAGACTTGTTTTTAGGAGGCTTACAGTTATTTTGATAATGACCAGGCTTATTGCATTTGTAACATATGGGTTTGTGGTTGGCTTTTTCTTCATAATTTTTTGTTAGTGGATCTATCGTCTGTGAATCTACTATATCTTTCTTTTTCTTTTCACAACCCTTAGTAATTGTTTATAGAATTTATTACAAGTTAATGAAAACCACTTTAGAACCTCAAGCTTTGATGGAAAGTCCGAAAGGTAAAACTTTATTATTGCAAGCTAGTACAAGTGATTCCTATGTTAAAGTCCCCACACAAATTGAATGGAAAGATGTAAAATTACCCAATAAATGATTACTAAAAAATGTTACCGAACCAATTCATGTTCAAAATACTTTAGAAGAAGACTTAGATCATATAGATCAACATCCAGATGGTACTGTTAGTATAAATTTCCAGCCATATAGAAAATCTACAAGTTCAAGTTGTTGCTCTGCTAGATATAGTAACCCTTAAAAAGAAAAAATAGTGTCACCACCAAGATGTAATTTAAGTAGACTTAAATTACAAGAGATTCCAAGAGTAGATGATGATTTAAGACATAGCATGGATAGATTAGATAATTTAAGATTTGCTGAAGTAGAAGATAGATCACAAAAATTAGATTTAGACAAGATTAGGAAATCAAGTAATAACTCAAATTATACAAATCCAAATTTAGATGGAATAATTAAAGGTAATGTAATAAATACTCTTTTTTACTCCACATCTTCACAAGTTCCCCCCACTTTCCACTCTATGTCTTCACAATTCCCTCAAAATAGACCAAATTCCCCAACAAATTCTGATATGGGATTTTTTCCTCCTAATATGTATGATCCACAAATTAATATAATTAGAAAGCCTTTTGAATTAAACAAAGAAAGGTTAAGAAAATATTTTAATTCCCCAAAATATGAAAATAGAATAAAAGAATTTTTTGCAACTTTTTCAGAATTTTTAAGAAGTTATATAAGAGACAAATATTATGAGTTCATGAATGATATATAAACTGAAATAAATTTCTTTGAATGGTTTGATCATTATTTTAAGCCAAAACTTCTAGCCGGTAGAAACAATAATTCTCTCCTACACAAACACAAAGAAACCATGCATACTAGTCAAAAAACAAAAACTGACAACTCTTTACTACAAAAAGAAAAAGAAGTCATAAAAAAATTCCTTTAGTCTATTGCCTTCATCCAAACCTTCATCCACCGACAACATATCTCTAGCTACAACACAAAGTTGCCTAACAAGCCAAAATACCAAAATCTCTAACATCACCCCACCTAACAGTCAACCTTTAACCAAAATTCATGCAAGTGATACAATTGTCTCTAGCCATGCATATAGTGATAGCCATATAATTGACTCTAGCCATGCATATAGCTCTAACCATGCATATGGAACTAGTCATAAAAGCCTAAACACTAAAGACAAAAATACAAGTCATCAAATCTCTAACTTCCCATGCCCCAAAACCCATTCACGAGAACTTTCTGACAATAGTTACACTAGACAAATTCTCATGCCTATCAATAATCCAAACCAACAAAACAATAAAAAACAAACTATCTTAAGTCAATATGGTCAGATAAACACAATAAAGAAAAATAAAAAAGACAAGAAAAAGCTAAAAGAAGAAAAGGAAGATCAACCAATTCTCTAGTATTTGGTATTTGATATTTAGGATTTGTGGATCTTGAAAAGACTTTGCTTTGAGAGAAGTATTTAGTCTTATAAGCTTGTTATGAGGTAAGTAATTTTTGTTCCTAACTAGTATTTTCGCAAATGTATATGTATTAAATATTCTTATTTGCATACTTTTGTTAAAGTTTTTATTATTTTATAATGCCAAAATCAATTTGTTTTGAAATATCAGAAAAATCATTGTATTTGTAAAGTATTATTTACTTCAAAAATTCGAATCAAGTATGTGATTATATGTTGCAAGGAATCTTTTATGGTATACAGCTTATTTGTTAAACTAATTTTTTTATGTACGCAAAATTTGAATAAGGTTTGAAAATTACTATGTTTTGGAATTCAAATGTGTTTTTTATTTTTAAACCTCTCAGTCTAACAATGTTTTGGGTCCCACCAATGAGGATATACATCGGTATCGAAATTAGTTTCATTACGGGGTTTGCTACCGACCTATGTGTGGTTTTTGGGCCATGTCACAAGGATAATGTAGCTGTAGTCACCAAAGACTATTTGATATCCGTATCTGTATCTGTGTATGTATTTGAATCTGTATTTCTATTTGAATATGTTAATATGTCGTTTGCAAATAACATTATATTTTATTTTTGTGAACCAAACCCAATATATGACTAATCTAAAACATTTTACCAAAAATCACTGTTTAAGAATTTTGAACTAATTATGTATATTTGTTTTAATAAATGTATGCTTGATCCGGTTAGATAAGGATATTGGTTATTTACTGGGCTTCTTGGCTTACCCTCTTTTCTTTCACATTTCAGAGTCTCAAGATTAGCTAATGTGGACGTTCCAAGGGAGGAGTGTTGGAAGTAATTTAGGCATGAAAATTAGCATATCATATTTGCTATTTTAGTGAATTTATGAGAGACTTTTGTTTATTAGGATTTGGACTAGCGATGTATGGATTTTAATTTATTTGATCATGATGGTTAGTATGTTATTTTGGAGACTTTATATTAAGGATGTTATTATTGCAATTGTTAGTAAGGCCTTGCACACTTGTAAGACGTAGCTTTATGGGTGCGCGGCCGTTGTCACGTGTTGATCTCATGCTTTGAGTTTGTGGCATGACATATACAATTTGGCCATAGATTTCATCAAGTGAAAACTTAACATTTTTCATCCTTCTTGTACTTTTTGGCATGTACTTTCACTATGGTCGCCTATTTGTATGTAGCAAACTTAAATTTTATATGAAATGGTTACCAATTTGTTTGAAGGAAACAAATAACTACTTCAAAACTTTTTGTAACTTTGAATTTGTAAATGCAATCTAACTTCAAATCTAAAAGGAAATGTTTAGAATTGTCTCAATGAATAAGACTTTTTGTGAATAATGCCAAATTAACTAAAAAAGATGAAAACTAAGTGCAATCAACTAATAATAATAGTAGCTCGAAATGAATATCTAAGTTATCTCTAAATTCATTAATTCATCCAAGTGACACTACAGTAACTAAAAGTGTGTTGAATTAAAATTAATGTAAATCATAACCATTCTCATTAACACTAAATAACCTTGAAGTATATGAAAATATAGATCAAATTACAAAAAATAATAGTTACTTGCATTAAAACTTACAAATGAAATATTGCATAAATTTACAACTAAGGAACTTACAAGCATGTAGCTCTTGAAACTAAAGAACAGATCACCTAAGTAACTGGATGCCAAGACTAAACTACACTACAAATCTCTCAAATCTAATCTAAAGTTCTCATTAGGATCCCAAGTGCTTTTGAATGATCTCACTTTGTTCATTTGTTGAAGGGGGAGGGGGCTGAATGAGGAGCTTCCTATTTATAGCCAAATATGGGTGATTATTTTCATCCATAACTATTCCAAATGGCTTAGTGGGTGATTATTTCTAGACAAATAACCACCCCACTAATCTATGTATCATAGAAAGTGGATGGAAATTATAAGATAGTTACTTCTTACCATTAATTACCCACTAACTCATGTAACATGTAAGTTACAAGAAGTTACTTAATATAATCATACATTTACTTGTCATGCATATAATATGACTACTAGTTTAACACTAGTGATCATGTTCTATATGTTACTATATAATATTTTGGGTAAAATGCATTAACATCCCCTGAACTTTGGGGGTGTTGCACTTTGACCCCCTATACTTTTTTTTAGTCAATTTACTACTTAAACCATCACATTGTGGCAAATAACCACTTCCATCTGTGTGCCCTTAAAATAGTGTTGTTAGTGAATACATGAGTTTCACATGAGACTGTAAAATAGGGGGAGAGAGAGAATCTTCATTGTTGCTCAATGGTTATTCTTTAGGATTTGGTATGGAATGTTCATGAGAGAAAAAAAAACCAGGTTTGTGAGAGAAAAGAGAGAAAATCTAGGATTGAGGAACAGTTTGCACATGTTCGTGCATATGGCTGTATTCTATGGTTGTTTATAATGGTACCATCAATTGGGTTTTCTTTGTTGATGAAAGATCAGATCACGAGGTGCCGATTGGGTTTCAAAAGCCTCCATTGCCGCTACAACCAATGCATATGTAGGTTATAGTTTGCCTTCGTCAAATGCAATGAAGATTCTCTCTCTGTCCCCATTTTATAGTCTCATGTGAAACTCACGTGCTCATTAACAACACTATTTTAACAGCACATAGACGGAAGTGGTTATTTGTCATAATGTGATAGTTTAAGTAATAAATTGACTAAAACCAAAGTACAAGGGTCTAAGTGCCATAATGTGATAGTTTAAGTAATAAATTGACTAAAACCAAAGTACAAGGGTCTAAGTGCAACACCCCCAAAGTTCAGGGGGTGTTGTTGCATTTTAACCCTAATATTTTTATATGTAAACAAAAATAGCTACTAGTGTAGCTCGAGAGTTGTGGGCTTTTAAGAGATTGCCTTTTACTTTGCTTAAAGTTGCATCCATTATGTCCAAGATAAACTAGATGCAAAAGTTGAGGATTTTCTCACACAAACATTGCTCTCATTTGATTGATGATTACTGGAAACTTTCCAACATGATTCCCTAAATAAGGGTAAAACACTACTCCAGAAAGGCTAACAAATGTATTGATGCTTTGGAAAGGAAAAGAAAGGAAAGGAGACATATTGCAGCAGGAAACGTCCTTTTTTAGACAAAGGGTACTAGTGGTGTAACTTATTATAGACTTTGTTTTAATAATGCTGCTACGTTTTAATTGCCTACAATAATATCGTTAAATTACCAAAAATAAAACAACAAAGAATTCTTCCCCAAAAGATGGGGGATAACTTATTGTACTTCCAAACGCATATGCTCCCATTATCCAAACACGACCTCTTGGTTTCCCCACCCCTCTCCTACCATTCCTACTCTCTCACCCATCTACCAACCCCATACGTGTCAACCTCCCATTAGTCAAATTCATCTAGACCCCACCCCTATCCTCCCTGGCGGGTCCCACTTGCATTGTGACGCTACAGTACTTACTACACCCGAGCTTTTCTAAAGCAAAGCTGTATTCATGATCAACGGATCCAGATCAATCATCATTTAATTGAATGAATCAAACGGCCCCAATATGACGAATCCACTACACTGTACACACACGCGACGTGCCAGAGCCAGTGTCAGTGTCCGCTCAGCCACGCCTCGAAATACCGCACCATCAGACAGATGCTTTCATCACTCATCACTCCCCCCCTCTCTCTAAAGCTTCTAGCTTCTCTGCTACTCCTCTCTCTCTCTCCCTGTGGAAAAATCTAGGGTTTCATTATTGGTTTTACACCTCTTTGATCTCGTCTCTTTATTGATTCTTTACATGTACTCAAAGCTGTGGAACGAAATTTCAGTGATTGATTGCTGAGACTGTTCACTTTGAGAGATTTTTGATGGTTTCAATGGTGGAAAGTTAGGGTTTCTGATAGTTTCGAGAGATGGAAAGCTTGTGGCAGCTCAAATGTGGTTCAACATTGCCGTCATCATCGACGCCGTCTTTAGCTCCGTCGTCCTCACAGGAGCCTCGGGATCAGGTACGTTTTACTGTGCTGTTTTGCTTTTCTTTGTTGTGTGTTAAACTCATTGATCATCGCTTGCATTGCATGTAATGTTGGAAATGATCATGTTAGAGGACAATGTGAATGATTAATAATAGTCAAATCTATTTTTAGTAACATTTATATTTGGTATTTTGTGTTAATGGGTTTGAGTATTAGATATTGGCTATGGCTTTAAAGATGAGGTGTATATCTTGGCTTTAAGATTAGGTTTGACACATGTGTAACTATTGTTAATAGTACACCACTTAGTACTCACTTTCTATTGGATGAGTCTTTTTCAAGAAATCTAATGGTTGTATTATTTTGTCTTTATTTCCCTCCATACTTGTGGAATATCAAGATTATGAGAGATCAATTAATATTTTATTTATAATGCTGCACAAAATATGATGGATTCGATAATAAATAATATCCAATTGACATGAAATGTGGTGTGTTAAGAATTAAGAGAACGTGTAATCCAATGTGGTTTGAAATTATTGGTTTAATTCAACAAAAGGTTACTAAGTGGTGTAAAATTAACAAAGATTTACACTAGTTGTAGCTTGAGCCTTACTCATATATGTGTGTGTAGTTGGCAGTACAGCGTGCAATAATGCGTTGTGATAAGTGATGCTTGGAAATCGCATTAAAAGTGAAATGGCGCTGATGGAATCGATTATGAGCATTGCCCATGAAATTTTGACAGTAGTGACTAATCATTGAGCACAAATGTTTGGAAGATATTGTTTACATTCTCATGGGGTGAAATTGAGTTGTAGACTAATGCAAAGCTTAAGAAGGATTTGTAATTTCTTAGGTAACAAATTGCGGAATTTGATTGAAAGTTGGGGTCTGTTTGGATCCTTGGATTTGACAATGAATTGGGCCTTGGATTTGGAATTGGATTGTGATAAGTGGTTCGGAGATCACATTGAAATTGAAATGACCCTGATGGAATCGATTATGAGCATTGTCCATGAAATTGTGACAGTGGTGTAACTAATGATTGTGCACAAATGTGTGTAAGATATTGTTTACATTCTTATAAGGTGGAATTGAGTTGCAGACCAAAGCAAAGTTTAAGAAGGATTTGGTATTTTGGTAGTTGACAATTGCCAAATTTGATTGAAATTAAGGGTCTGTTAGGAGCCTTGGATTTGAGATTGGATTGGGCTTTGTATTTGGAATCGCATGGTTCAATTTGAAATCCATTGTTTGGGTCTTTAATATGAGCTTGGATTTGGCATTGAATTCTAATTTTAAATTTCCCAATCCCATAGATCCAATTCCACACAAAGATTTGGAATTCTACAATAGCATATCACATGACAATCACTAGACTTAAAATTTGATTCTATGTGTATGATTCCAAATTTTCTTAACTGTGTGCGCATCACCAAATTTTAGAGAAACTATCATGTGGTTTCCATCCAGTGTTGGTAAAAGTGCACTTAAGCACGAAGCGCAAAGGGCCAAAGCCCTTGCGCTTTTCGCCTCTAAAGTGAGGCGCATTCTTTAGGCGTGCTTTTTAGCACTTTTTCAATAACCCCAAAGCGCTTTTTTTTTGTAATTTATTTAAAAAAAAAAAAACCCAAATGTGGGTGGCTTTTGTTGTTTTCTTCTTCTTTTCTCTCTCTCTTTTTCCTATAACATCTCAAAACCCACCTCTTCTCTTTCTAAAACCTCCTCTCTATTTTCACCCCGTTTCCCCTTTTACTCCCTTTTCTTTGAAGAAGAAAGTTCATTATATGATTTAATTTACTTAGTTACTTTTGTAGTTGATGTTGAACATATAATTAACTGTGAAGTGCTAGTTTATTCAGATATTTTGTAAAGCACAAGAGAATCATATAAAATATAATACATTTATCAACTTATATGATTATTTAACCATTTGTTTGTTGTATTTCCTGTTACTAAATAATTTTCAAATTTATTACATTAGTTTTTTAAAATGTGCGCTTTACTGCGATTTGGCACTTGCTTGCACTTTGCGCTTTGGGTCTAGGCTCAAGCTTTTGCGCTTAAGTGCGCCTCACACTTTTACCAACTTTGGTTCCATCCAAAATGAATTTACTCCTCTCATTATCTACACGTGTAATTCTAAAAATGCTACATTACATAATTGCACTAACGGTCTACCCCTTTGTTTCTCTTCTCTCTCTCTCTCTCTCTCTCTCTCTCTCTCTCTTTTATTTTTTATTTTTTAAATCTAGGTGTGGCCTATTGTTTGAGCAACAAACAACTCAACCAATAGTTAGGTTTCGTTTGGGAGATCATAAAGGAATGGAATGAGTAAATTATAACAATTGTAAAGGAATGAAATGAAACCAAGCTATCTTATATAAATGTTATAAAAAAATGATTGGAAAGGAATGAAGAGGAAGTAATTTTGTTTGGGAGTACTATGAAAAGGAATGGAAATGAATAATTTCATAATAATAAGAAATGGAAATGAATAATTTTATTTTTTTTTATTTTAATCTTATTTTATATCCTTATAAATAAAAACGTAAGCAATTGTCATTTGTTATATTATTACTATTTCATATTATTATTATTATTATGAAAAGTAAAAAGATAAAATCACTAAAAGCAACGGATCATGATGATTGCTTAAAAGTATATCTCATTTAGTGCAAGACAACAATATTCAGTTACAAAAATTAAGTGGTGAAAATTAATGAGGTATCATTAGGTAAAGTGAGGCAAATAATAAGAAAGGGGAATTACAAGAAATTTGTAAAATATAAAGGGGGTGTTATGATCAAAATTTTGTTAAACTCCATTTCATTCCTTCCAATTCCTCCAAATCTTGGGGGAATGAAAAATTGGGGTTTTGAGGAAAAATGGAGGAATTGGTGTTCCTTTCTAACAATTTCATTTCATTCTACTTAAACTTCCAAATAACGGAATGAGCTTTCCATCCCCTTCTACTTAAAGTACAAACAAGGGAATGACATGACTATTCTTAAAACATTCTTTCCATTCCATCCTTTTGCACCATTTTTCCATCCCAGATGGGCTGTTAACCAACCAATTTAAAAGGAAAATTGGTGACGTTGAAAAAATTAAAAATCATTAAAGGCCTCCTATAAAATCTAGAGAATAATAACCATGCCATTCTCTCTTTTATATTTGAGCTTCCCCCATCAATTTAGAAAATAAGAACTTAACATTTAGGTTCTTGCGCAAATATCCATTGATTTTTGCATACTAAGCCAATTTCCAACCCCTAAACCTTGTTCTTTTCTTGTCTTGAACTCTAAAAATTATTGAAACTAGCATTTTCACAATAAACTAATCACTCCATTGCTCTAATCCCTAGCCAAGTTCTTAACTCTTTTTCTCCACAAAGCAAGGAAAATCCAATTTGATGCCAAATTTTATGTTTGGTTGATTAATGAATAGATTGGTATCATTAAGGAAAACAAGGGAAAATTAAAGGATTATAAAAAATTATTATATAACATTATTGGACTGTACAATATGAAAAAAAAAATGAAAGGATGCAGTTTATATTTTATGATCCAATTTTGATGCCGAATTGTATGTTTGTTTGATTAATGAATCGATTTGTATCATTAAGCAAAACCAGGGAAAATTATAGGATTATAAAAAATTATTATATTACATTATTGGACTATACAATATGAAAAAAAGAATAAAAGGATGCAGTTTGTATTTTATGATGATTTGCTATTTGAGCTTAGAATTCTAAAAGAATTCCGAACTAATTCAAACAGCTGAGTTGTATTTCTGCAAAGTTGTGAATCAACGAAATTCAATACCATGGAAAAAGGAATTGAGCAATGTTGAAAACTAATTTTACACCTTTAAGTATGTCTAAAGTTCTGGTGGTCTTGTTGCTCAGATGAGGCCATTAGGTGGAATCAGTTATGACTTGATCATCTAAGAGGGAAATGCCACTATACTGAAGAAGAATGTTTGGAAGAATAGGTCCTACCCAGCTACAGATGATAGTATAAGTTCTGTAGTACATAGATTTCAGTTCAGCTTCACTCACCCAACTTAGCACCAGTATACCCAAAATGATTTAATGAGTTAAACTATTATTGCCACCAAAGTCTCTCTAGGTCCGTCTGATGCCCTGTATTAGAGGGCAATGCCTCTATACTAAAGTATGTTTGCAATTATCGGCCCTGCCAGCTACAGATGATAGTAAAAGTTTTGTAGTATGTAGGCTTTGCTCTATAAAGACAAATTCCAATTCAGCTTCACACACACCCAACTTAGCTCCAGTCCCGAAAGGAATTCAATGCTTTAAACCCTTCTTGCCAACAAAATCTTTTGGGATCCATATGATGCCCTGTTGTTATGGCCTTATTTAAGAGCAGCTCTCGCATTTAATGTGATGTTTAAAATGTTTTCTGATGAGGCCGCTCAATTGAAGTGATTTCATGGATTTGAGGAACAAGGGAAGCTACTCCCTTCAAAATTTTAAGATTTAAGAGATGGGGAATGCCTTCAAAATTTAAGTTGGGAACCTATGATTGGTCTGAACAAGCTTGGAGAAGTAAGATTAGAACAATTTCTTGAATTCTTTGAACTTATTGTCTTGTTATTGGTTTTCTTTTGTGCCAATGGTGTATGTTTCTCCTCCATTGATGATATATTTTGATGTGATTTTCCTTTGTGCCTATGGTGTATGTTTCTCCTCCATTGATGATATATTTTGATGTGATTTAGACTGCAGATACATGTATGTTCTGTTTTACTAGTTAGTAGTAGTCATTGTGGTTCAAAAAATTTCATTCATTTGTTTTTTGTTTTATTCAATATAGATGGAGATGAATACAGGCTGCTATTCTTTTCCACATGTTGGACCAGATTTAAGATCAACAATGTTTGGAAGGATGCAAGATCCTGTTTTTCCCAACAGTTTGAATTTTAATATCCATAAGCCTGGCAGTGCAGACCTGGGAAATTCGTTTCTTGCTCTCCTATCTGGGCCACCATCATTGTTGCAGTGTGATTTTCAGGAATTTTCATGTCCAAAACCATCTGGTTCCTCTGGTAAACTTCCTACTATTGCTAGCAGTGTCAATGTGAATGCTGTTGGAAGTGGTATTCCACTGATATCCAGTGGGTTACTATCAGAAAATCTAAGCAATCAAAACCTGCGAAATGGAGAAGATTTATGTCCTGTTGTTTCATCCAGGGCTGAGGTGAGATCCAATTTCAGTGGCAATTCTGTTTTGCATGATTTTCAGGGATCGGACTTGGCTAAGGCAGTCATCAGTCACATAGTTCCTGGTAATGAGAAAGTGAACTCTTTGAGTGGGGAATGGCATAGTACAATTCCTGCAAATCCTGGGAAGCTCAGCAGCCCCAATGTTCAATGTTCACAAAAGTTGCCTTTAGAAGCAAACTCTTCTATTTCTAAGCAGTCATCTAGTTTCATGAGTGGATGCCCTCGTGTGTTTTGCTTGGGTACAAGTAAGTGCATATTGATTCCTTTATTCACTATATTTGCATGGTACATCCTCAGATCTTATTAATATTTGTAATTTGAAAAGGTGGGTATCTACTTCTCAGCAATACAGGACTTCTTGGTGTTGTTTGCTCATGCCACCGTTTCCACATGTCTGTGTCTAAATTTTGTGAGGTAACTTCTGCTTTGACTTATTATGAAACACATCTGCATCCATTTGGTAGGTTTTCTTTAGTAAAATGTTTGTTTGCTGTTATGTTTCAGCATTCAGGATTATGTGATGTTAACCCTGGTGATGCTGTTCATATGGACAGTGGAGAGACCATTGCTCAGTGGCGTAAGCTGTACTTCCAGAAATTCGAGGTAAGATGTACTAAACACTTTAGTGGTTGCTTTTATATGCAAGCATGTGCGCATGTGGATAAGATGTACTTGTTCAAACACTTGAGTGTGCACGCACGGATATGCATGTTGCATGTTTGTGTGTATGCAGATGAATATGCACCATGATAATGCTATCCTGAGTTCCTGATTATTTGTCGTGACATACATTCTCTTCTTATGACTGCTGTTATCTGCATTTCTTAAATTAGAAACTCCCAGCCCGTGGACAACACTTTAAGGAACTTTTTGCTGGGTGTTGGTATTAAGTGAGTCATGTTAGTACAAAGGTGTCTAATTTCTTGTTCCTCAAGTTCTTCTGATATGTAGACCAGTATTATATCCTTAGTTTTTTATTTTTATTTCCCATGTAAACCAGGTAGAATGATAGATGTGTCTTTTTCAGATATTTTCTTTTCCTTAAGATTTCGGTGTGATTGAAAGCACATGGGGGGCTCGACAGCCTAGCTGTTTTGAGCTTGCTCCACTACAGGGTCACCCAGTTTGCTTCGGACCAGCACGCTATTGGTCTGGGTGGTTATCGCTGCGAGCTGTGCCCCTCGGCGAAACAGACTTCAGCGAAATCTGTCGATCCCCCTCCCCCCCCCCCTTTAGATATTTTCTTTGTACCTGATTGTCCAAAACCTTGCATATTGCCTACATTCTGCCCAGTGCTTGTCTAAAGTATGTGAATTTGGAAATGATGGTGCCATGTGTCTTGATATGATGTGAAACAACTAGCATGTTACATGTGCCTTTATAAGTTTAAGGAGCATTTCTTCAGATATTTTCATAGTACCTGATTGTCCAAAACCTTGAATATTGCCTACATGCTCCCCAACGCTTTTCTGAGGTGAATTTTTAAATGATGGTGCAATATATGATGTGATAGCTTCTAATGGCAAGAATGATATTATGTTTTGGAAAGGCTAAATTACAAATTAAGTGCCCTAACTTTGACCTTTTTTTTCAATTCAGTCCTTTAACTCCCATTTGTTTCTAATATAGTCCCTTTGTCCACCTCCGTCCAATCCACACAATTAAGTTCACCAAAACAACGTTATTTTGGAAACTAAAAAAATACTAAACGGTGAGATTGGGCAAAACTAGACGGAAGGACTAAATTGAAAACATATTAAAGTAAAATGACTGAAATAAAAAAATTGAAACTTAAAGGACTGAATTGAAAACAAGTCAAAGTTAGGGCGTAATTTGTAATTTAGCCTTTTGGAAAAAAGGAATATTTAGTTGCCTCTAGCTAGAAGCCTGTCGGCGAGGAGTTTGATGGCCTATTCTCTTATTAAGTTGTTGAGCCAATGTTATGATGTGATAGCTCATAACATAGGTTGGTCTCATTTGATGCATATATATCTACACTAATCCCATTTGAATTTTGCGTGAACTAGGTGGTGTTTGATACTTTGTGTATGTAATATAAATCCGTATACGGATATGGGCTTGCACATACAAGTTGGCTTTTTACTAGGATGATGTAGTTGAACTGAAGCATTTAGTGCTACAATATTAGGTTATATTTTTGAACCACTCATTTTCCTTATCTTTGGAATTGAGAGTTGTATTCTTATTTGCATGTGTTTGAAGAAACGAGAACACTGGATGGTGATGTTTTTATAATGCTTTAGATTAGGGTTCCGGAAGATCAGAGTGAGTGGGACTGGCCTGAAGGATTATCAGTGACTGCCGGCTTTGTCAAATCTTCTGTGACTATGCCCAACATGTGCAAGAGCTCTGACTTGTCTCATCTGGTTAGTTCATCTGGAGGTTTAGTAAGGTCTGGACAGCCTTTAGACCATGTTCTCTATCCAAAGAACTCTCATACAGACCAGGATTTGCTTTTTGATGCTTTGCAAAATAAAAAACAGAGGAACATTCAGGATGTTGACAACGTTCTTTTCAAGAGCTTGAATGGCACTTCATGGAGAAATTTGCATGCTGTTGTGGATAACCAGATAATGGAGTTGCCTGTATCTAGGTGTTCAACCCCACAAAAGCTTTTTGGTAGTGGACTGGATAATGGTTGTCAGTCCATTGCTGCTTATGTTGATTTTATTATGAAGAATGGAAATTCATCCATCTCACAGTCTACTTTGCAGAATCTAAGAGACCTTGGTAAAGATTCTGATGTTAGCAGAAGTAAAAATGCAAAAGATAGTGTGATTGTGGGCAGGGATGCTACTTCTTCAAACATTGAGTTGAGGCTTGGGCAGCCATACCAGCCAAGTCAGACTTCAGGAAACTCGGTTCTACCAGTTATAGGACCACAGCTATTTGACAAACTTGTCAATCCACCAAAGTCATGCTTCCATCGGCAGATGATTCATAATGGTTTGTTGTAAAAATATTTTTTACTTTGCTCATCGCATATGGTGTATATGTTATTTTCTTATTCCACCATTTTTCTCCATTTTGGCTGAGCAACCATATAATGGTTACTTCTGTAATTTTTGGTGCAGCAGCCAACTACAGGGAGGAAGAGGAGTATAGGCAATATCATCACTGTGATGCTGACCCATTTAATTCCAGCATAGAAAAAGAACCAAACCAGTTAAACCTTAGAAATCACACATTTGGAATCAGTAATGCTATCGATGCTGCTAGACTAGAAAAATTCAAAGGAAATGTGGCCAAGAGTTCTGTGATTTCACAATTTGCAGACTTTCATACTCCAACTAAGGACAGCGTACACTCTAAAGCTAATGTTAATATAGTAAATGGCGGCGAGCATGTTATGCCTAGGGCACTAAATTGTGAATCTCATGATGCCGAGTGTGATCCTTTCACTGTCTGCTGGAATGGTGGTAATAGTTTTGAGAGGCAATTGAATATTTCTGAGTTGAGTTCTCTTAGACTTATGGACAAGGGTAAGGGGGTGGGATGTGTTGCTGATGTCTCCTATGTTGCAAAAGATACAGGATTTGGAAATCATAAGCAGGTAGAAAATTCAATTTTAGGTGGAAGCAGTGATCCCTTTTTCGCAGCTGTAAGTGATAAGAGCTGTTATTCATGTCAGTTGTCTAACGTACCACCAGATGCGTCTGATACCAGAAACTTATTTACCTACCTCGAGAAGGTTCCTTGTCTAGGAAGTAGCGGACATGGTGATCATGTTGGTCTTAGATCGAATTTGCCGTCGCAAGGAGTCTCAATGGGCTTTCCTTTGGTTACTTCAACTTCTACTTTGGATAGGAGTCCATCTTTCTTGAGACAGGAGGGTATTTGTGTAAGCCCTTACTTGCTTGATGAGAATTTGAGATTGCTGGCGCTGAGGCAAATAATGGATTTATCCAAGCAGCAGCATGCATTGTCATCCCTAATGAACCAAGAGCAAGGGAAATATGGCGGCCCTTCTATTGTACAGCATTCTCTTGTTGACCCTTCAACTTCTCAAGAGCAAAGGCACAGACCTAATCTTTCCAGTGGACAAGATGTTTCTGAAGCCTCCATGAATTTGCTCCAATCTGCTGCTACTTTCAGGATGGGTGATATTGAAAAAGTGGCTTCTGTGACAGGCAAGTGCATATCTTGTTTTTTATTTGTAAATGTAAAAGTTTGGTGAAGCAGGAATCCTAGTATTCTTGTTCTTGAATGGAGTTGAAATAATTGTGTTTATGTATGTCTGTACAACTGCTGCAATATCTCAACATTGACGCTGGGAATTTCGTTACATCCTGAAGGAATTGATGTGCACTGTCAAGTTTCTGATGATCCTAGTCACAATGAACGACCCTCATTAAGGTTAGTTTGGGATATTATTAAGTCAAGTAAAAAGCAAAATCTTATTACTTTGCTTCACATCTAATTTCTTGGACATTGATCCCATAGTTTTTTCCTTTTTTGATTGGGAAGTTTAGAGTTTAGACACACCCGGTGGGTTTTGAACCCATGACTTCAACTTCTACTTTGCTCTTCCAAAGGAAGGGGTGTCATTTGAGGTAGAGCTCATTGACCATTGATCCTATAGTTTTAAGTCTTAATTTTATGAATTTTCATCATATTCTTTTGAAACCTAGATATTTTTGTGACCTTTTTCTTGTCTGTATAATTTAGCTTGGTTTTGTAAATTTGTTCTGGGTTCAGAAATGCTTTGGATGTAAACATTCTGCACACATGATTTTTTGGCCATAACATTTTTAACACCTTGATGTTTTTTATTTTGACTGATATCGAATCAATGTTGTGTTTTTGTTTTTGGAGATGATTAATGAGGTATACTTTGTTAGGAATATCCTAGGAGATTCTTTTTTGAATAGTTAGGAATATCCTAGGAGTTTGGTTTTGAATGCTTAATTAGCTTTTTTTTGGGGGGGTGGGGGTCACTAAAGGGGCACACAAATCCAAGGAGAAAAAAAGAACAAAACTAATGATGCATTAGGATAGCATCTAGTAGCTGAATGGTGAAAACGTATTTGTAACATGTACACAAATCAAGTAGTCAGAATCTAGAATTAAGTTTAGAAGAAAATAACTGATTGATACTGTTGTGGCTTTTGGAATGTAGAAATGATGTAGATGTGGAAAAAGAGTTGGCAAAACAATGGTTAATAATTAAGTAGTGATGTAGGACAAAACCAAAATGAATGCAACAACGAAATTGAGTAACAAAAAAAAGAAGCCCAGGAAGCAAAACCTAGGCTTGCTTGGAATTGGCACCAAGCAAGAAAGCAAAATCTAGGAATTAATACTTAGGGTTGGCTAGAGTCAACACCAGACCATTGAGAAAATTTCAACGAAAATTTTATTAATCAAGCAAACTGTAGACAAATTCTCCTATGAATGTCTACCCTAATTTTAAGAGATCCAATCACATGAGCAGACTAACTATTGTCTGAGGCCATGCTAGTTCTCTATTAATTTAAAGAAAAAGTTAGTAGGATTAATTTTCTAACTGGATACATTTTAGAAGGGAGTGAGTGAGATTGATTTGCATTAGCAAACTGACTACATTCACTGAGTCAATGTTCATTCTCTTTTCATATATAAAACCATATCTGAACTGGCTAGACACTATGGTATCCTCTTTATTTCATATCAATAATCATATCCTCTTTTGAACTCACTGCATTTATGATTTTTTTTTTCTACTGGCTATGCCAAAATGACAATATAGATCCCATATAATTGCTCGTGTTTCTGCTAACCTTTTGTTCTGGTATTTTTCAGACTTGGAAGAAGTGATAACAATGTCAGCAGATCAAGTGAGCGTGGAATATGCTGTCAGAGAGTTCCAGATACATATTATCAGGGCAAGTGCAGCTTTGAAGCCCACACAAATTATTTTGGGAGAAATTTTGATTCACAAGTTGGAAGCTCTCCCAATGCTTTTAATGAACAAATGGGAATTGGCAGTGGTGAAGGCTCAATTATTGTGAATCCTAAATATGCTAAAGATCATTTTCTGCTAAAGGATACAAATATTTCCTTAGATCAAAGTGGGAAGTTGAATGAGCAACTTCATAAAAACAGAGTCTGTCATGCATCTCAGTGGAGAGATGTGCCAAGCAAGGTGAAAGGGATTTGTGATGCAACAGTTGTGGAGCAGTTGGCTAATGTGTTGGATCGAAGAGGAAATGATGGCAGTCAACTCAGAGATGCTTCTGTTAAATATTTTAATGGAGCAATGCAAATAGGTGGCTCCTTGAAAGTGCAAGAAAATTCAAATCTTTCTTCAGGATGTTCTGCCCCCGCTGTTACTCAGTCATCAATTGAGGTTAATGATATAGACTTCTCTACTGTTGATGCTGGGGATAAGGGATATGTAAGCAATGATATAGTTGATGAAGGATCGGGCATTGATAAATGCTGGTCATCAGATGATGCACTTGGAAGTGAAAGAAGTGCTGAGTTCCTTGGCTCTACTTGTAGGACAAACTTGAGAAAAGAAGGATCTTTCCATGTTCTAAATAATCAACCATCTCGTAGTCTTCTTGATGAGCTTAAGCTCATAGATTCCTTGACATGGAAGAAAGACCGAAATCAAATCCATAGTTGGCATGAAATCCACACTGGGCTTGCTGTTAATGAAAAGAGCAATCCATCACGAAAAACAGAGAGTGGAACGGGGAATAGAAAGAGAGCAATAAAATTGAAGATGCTGAGTGCATCATTGCCCTCTGCAGGTCATCCTGTACAACCTTATGAAAATCTCAAACGTATTGTCAGCACTGAGTTGCCCCCCTGTTCATCCAAAGATATGCAGAAGGTTACTCAATCTGGCCAGGGGACCTCTCTTGTTTCTGGGTCTTCTTTTATTCAACCTAATTCCAAACGTAGATTGCCCTTATTGTCTTCAGCCAAGGCACTCTCTCATAAAAGAGGAGTGAGGGAAGATGATTATCAGACAGAATTAAATGGCGATACTGACTTTTGTAACAACCCTGAAGTTTCAGGCAGAAAGAAGTTGAGAAGGGATTTCACTTCTGGTACTTTCAGGAAATTTCGGATGCAAGAATCCACTCGTGAAGAGGCTGAAAAGACTGAGAATTACAATTCAGTAGTTTGTATAAGGACACCTTCTAGTCAACAAGTAAATGTGTGTTATAGGAAGGCCAGACCAGTAGTATGTGGAAAATATGGTGAAATATCAAGTGGAAAAGGTGTATTGAAGCCAGCAAAAATTGTTCCTCTCAGCAGGATTCTTAAAAATGCCAGAAGATGTACACTCCCTAAAAATTGCAAACGTAGACTGACTTCCATGAGAGAGTTGAAAAAGACAAACTCTACTGGAATTGATTTATGCAGTAATAAATTCACTGATTTGAAGAATGAGGAAGACAATGCAAGCCATAGTGTTACAATTTGTGATAAAATGAATCTTGACACATCTATGGAAGAAACAGACAAGGCATGGTGCATTGAAGATAAGCAATTTCCTAAAAAGTTGTCCATTTTGGAGAAAGAGAACGATGATAAAAGCGAGAAACTGCACAGTAATGTTCCTGTTCAATTGAAGCTCAAGTGTAAGGAAATTCGCAAACGCAGCATTTATGAGCTGACAGTTAAAGGTAAACATAGAATGTTAGATTGCTTTCCTTTTTCTTTCCTTTTTTTTAATCACCATATTCCTCCCAATATAATAGGAACACTCTGTTTGTTCTCTAGGAATTTCTTAAACCCTCTTGATTTCTTCTGATTTATTCCACTCAACTAAGTTATTGGCTTACTACTGTGCCTATAGATTTGATTTTCAGTGTCACTCACAACTTTCTTTAGGAGAGCAAAAGAACTTAGCTTTAATTTTGTTGACTTGTTGGCTTTTTTTTTTTTTTTTCTACTATTATACTTAGCCATATTTCCAATGCTAATGCGTCTGAGAGGGTTGATCAGGGTGAATCACTAATTGGTGGATTAACAGTTGATGCTCCTGATACTAGCAAAAAACAGCTTCATTGTTAATCTGTATATATATATATATATCACACGATATCAACCTTTTTATATTGAACCTCTTGTTGTGGCTATATCTGTTACATCATTGATATTTGTTCATTTTCAGGAAAGAAATCTAGTGCCAAAAGTTTTCCCTGTTTGAAGACTTCAAAGTGCATTCCAGAAATGAAGGTGGGGAAAATTTCGAAGAATGCTGAACATAGCAAGTGTGGATTATGCAAAAGTTTATTCTAACAAGTAAGCAGGCAAATTGGTCTTTGTGGACAATTTGATCAAAGTCGTGTTATATATACTTGTACAGCATCAGAAAAGCTTACATAGATTGTGATTTTGGATGCAATTTACAGTTTGGGATGTTTTGCTCACAGGCTGCACTTTGAATCTGAATTGATTTTGATCTTAATGGTTCTGGTACAGATCTATTCAAGAGCACAGGTGCCTGTCCATTTCAAATTCAGCTGCATTCTGCTGTGTTTGTGGGAGCTCAAACCAAGATGATATTAATTGCTTATTAGAGTGTACTCGATGTTTTATCAGAGTATGTAGCCACTCAAATCATGTCAATCAGAGCTTCCTCTTGGTGCTCCTAGTAATGATTCAATGATTCTGGTGTGTCATGATATGCAGGTGCATCAGGCTTGCTATGGTGTTTCCAAAGTACCTAAAGGCCATTGGTATTGCCGACCGTGCAGGACAAGTTCAAAAGATATCGTAAGAGACCTGAATATTCATAAATATAATTTGTTATCTAACTCAACTTGTCAACCCCTTCATCAGTTACTTATTTTTTGTGCTCTCTCTAATATGAGTCTCTCTCGCTCTCGCTCTTGGTTTATTGATACATATACAAGTATTGTTTGTTATCTCAGGTTCTTTACTGTCATGATTCAAGCTGCAATAGATTCGTCTACTCTAGCCCTATATGGTAGACACTGCCACATTGTTGCCACACACAATTGTACATCCAGGGTTTCACTTTCGTTATATCTTGGCTAACACTACCACAACCACTCTTTCGTGTTGATAATTCTAGTCTGAGCAATACTTTAAAAACTCATTCGAAAAGTAGAAATCCAATATCCACATGTTTTCGTTTGGAGGGTTATTGTTGAGTTGGTGATTTAGGAAAAATTAGGGAATTTATCCACGTGAGCTGTGGTGGGTTAAGGGTTTAGGAGGATTTGTGGATCTAGGGTTTGTAGTTGTAGAAGAAAGGGTTAGGGCTCAAAATTGGCTAGGGTTTGATGAGTTTTTTGATGGCTATTTGATAAAGAAAGTACGTGGGGTTTTAGGGCTTGCCTTGGGATTGAGGAAGAAGAAAAATATATAAATTTATGATGTTCAGGGGCTGTATAAACAGTATCAATAGCACAAGAAAGAGAAGCAGAAAAGAGAGGAGGGAGAGAACATACGAAGGCCAAGAGGCCTCAATGCTCAAAACACTCAATATTTTTATTCATCAACTCCATCTGATCTTCGATATATTGACTACAAATTTATTTAACGACTCTTGTACTAGTAGTATTTGGACTCCTATTTTGACTAGTAAACTTAAAACCTAATAATGTAATACTTAATGAAAGATTGACTTCGACTCAAAGAAAAAAAAACCCAAGATACTTACGTTCTTCTAGTAAATTTTAGACTCAACTACATTACCAAAATATCCTTAATTTGTAGGGATTGCAGAAATTATAGTTTTGTGGCTTTTGCCCGTAATACAAAATTGATATCTTGTTAAATAAAAGTCCAGAGCAAATACACATATAACTAAACCTTTAAAACCACATGACTTTACTTCAAGTGGACTTCACACATAGAACTAGACCTTTAAAACCACATGACTTTTACCTCAATTAGACTTCACACATAGGTCCCATGAAATAAATCTTGAATATTGCGAAGTAGTAACAAATTAATCTTCCATGGCTGCATTGGTTGGTAATCCGATGATTAATTCCTATATATTGAGAAGCATAAACAGCTAATTGACTAAACAGGCAGTTATAATTGTGTTGAATACTTGAATATAATCTTAATGTCCACATTCAGATTCTGCAAACCCACAACGGCCACCTCCTATGGTCAGTCGAACCTCTCAGGAGGGCTCGCTATTCTCATCCCATTACAATGTGTTAAGAATTCTACAGTATAGGTTACTAATGCTCAATGATTATAGCTATTGCGAGTGTACTCATACTGATATTCATGATTGGTAAACAAGTTAGTATCATGATGGTGACTCGCGGAAATGGAGTTGAATTTAAATGGCTTGTTTGGAGCTGAGAATTATTAGGTATCCCAATCTATGTACATCTATTGCTTGCTGTCTCAAATCTATTTTTGAACTCTGCCACATTCAGAAAACATTTTGTACATTTGGTGCTACATCACAGATGGCTCTTAATTTCCAAAACTCTCTTATAAAAAACTTATTAGTATTCTTTAATACCATCTCCCTTATCACAAATTTTTTTTTCGATATGCCTTGGTGTGCCACCTTAATTTTGCTTCTTTCTCACTGACTGAAGAGATTTAAGTACTCCCTTCAAACCATGATTAAACCTCTCCTGATTTTATTTTATTTTTATCCGGTGGAAACCTCTGTCAATCTTGGAAAATTTAGGAATTAAAAATTATTTAGTCTTAGAAAGTTAGCAGATGAATAATTGGAACATTATAGATGTGGTCAGTTTAACCCTTTGCAGCATTTTTTGCAAATTGCTGATTTATGTTTGATTTAATGCTGTTTGTTATGTATTTTCAGTGGATAAATCTTTTTTTTTTTTTTTTTTTTTTAAATATGATTTTCAGTGGATAAAGGTTGGTAGTAGCTTGCCATTTTTAACTAGTCTTTAGTTTTGGGACATTGGTGACCTAATGAGTCTCTTGCACAGCTCAATGGAGATAATTCTGGGCTTGGCTATCTCAATGATGACTTTCTTAAGTTCATGTACAAGATGATCTATAAGAGCTTTAAAGGGGGGGGCATAGCCTTGTTGTTTGTCTATGTTTTCTAGCGTTCCTTTCCTATTCAATTATGAAAACTTGTGATGCAGGAAGCGCAAAGACAATTTATTTTAATATAATTTTAGAAGTCAATGGTATTTTTATTGGTCAATTGGATTTTATTATTCGATTATTAGTATTTTACTCAATTTTAAGAGTCGAGTATTCTTTGTAATTCAATAATTGGGATTTCCTAAGTCAATTAGAATTAAGTTTAGTTTTAGTAGTCTATATAAGCGTGTTATTTTACTCCTATGGAGACAAGTTTATCACAAATAAAATTTTAGTTGGAACTTTTTCCAATGGCTTGGTGTTAATTCCTAGGGTTTCTATTCCATTTGGTGTCGATTCCAAGCAACCCTAGGTTCTGATTCGTAGGTTATTTATTTATTTATTTTTTCTGTTCTTTAATTTCGTGTTGTATCAAGTTATAGTTTTTTCCTGTGTCAAATTGGCTACTGAATATTACTGTTCGATTAGTGACCTAAAGATAAGGATCGCTGGGGACATGGTTTTTCTTCTAGATGTTAGTTTTGTAATGAGTTGTATGGAAATCAATGAACTGTTTACTATGTATATGTATTGCTTATTGTTGCCACCAACTTAAGATAGCCAACCTAACTGCTAGATTGAGTTGCTTTGCTCTTCTATATATATCTTGTGATGCCCGGGTTTCTATTCCATTTGGTGTCGATTCCAAGCAACCCTAGGTTCTGATTCGTAGGGTATTTATTTATTTATTTTTTCTGTTCTTTAATTTTGTGTTGTATCAAGTTATAGTTTTTTCCTGTGTCAAATTGACTACTGAATATTACTGTTCGATTAGTGACCCAAAGATAAGGATCGCTGGGGACATGGTTTTTCTTCCAGATGTTAGTTTTGTAATGAGTTGTATGGAAATCAATGAACTGTTTACTATGCATATGTATTGCTTATTGTTGCCACCAACTTAAGATAGCCAACCTAACTGCTAGATTGAGTTGCTTTGCTCTTCTATATATATCTTGTGATTCCCTAATGCCTTTGTTGCTTTGGTTTATTGTCACCTAGGTTTGTGTACTGTGTGGTTATGGAGGTGGGGCCATGACTCGAGCATTGCGAAGTCGAACAATTGTGAAAAGCATTTTGAAAGCTTGGAACATTGAAGCAGATTGCAGACATAAGAAGACCATTTCTTCCGCTGAATCTTTACAAAATGAACCAACTGTGTTGCATTTCTCAGGTTCTGGACTTGAAGGGGACTCATTTTCTGTTCTAGAACCTGAAAATATCAAGTCGTCAGATATAGCTGTGAGGAGAATGGATATGCAAAAACAATTGGTTGTTGAACAGGACTCCCCTTGTGTTAGTAATTTAAAGGTACCTAACAGCATTACAGTGGGAGTACTTGATTCAACAGTCAAGCAGTGGGTTCATATGGTTTGTGGGCTTTGGACTCCCGGAACACGGTGCCCAAAAGTTGAAACCATGAGTGCTTTTGATGTATCTGGTGTTTCATGTCCTAGAGCTAATGTGGTAAGAAATTATGCTTAAGGACACTTTATGGAAGAGTATAGCTTATACTATCCCATACTTAAGAAGTTAACATGGATTTGGAAATAGTTGTTAATATAACCAAGCAGCTTATTGTTATAGTTAGTGGATTTTCATGCTTGTATGGAAATTAGCATAAGTTCTAATTTTGTGCATGGTTCTCTGTTCTTGTGATAGACGATTGGTACATTTTGTATGTAAAACTCTATGTACCTATGTAGTTTATCTTGACTGTAGCTTAGCCTAAGTAATGCATGGTATAAGACAAAGGAATGTGCTACTGGTTTTTTACAAATTTTAAGTAAAATAGTTTTTTTTTTTTATTTTTTTAATTTTGTTCCTCTATCTATAAAATAGTTTTACAAATGCTTCAGTTTCACATTTTTTTTTTTAAAGTTTTACTTATAAAAAAAAAAAAGGTGAAACTGAAGCATTTGAAGACTTTTATTTTACTACCCTACAAGGTCTCAGAATCGAATGCTATGACCTTTATCTCATTTATTGTGCATCTGGCCTTCACAAATAACTATTGCATGTAATTTTCTATTAAAATCCAAAGTTTAAAATCTTGATATTGTGCTAGGAATTTGGGACCTATTAGAACTAAAACCTCACACATTGTGTATCATACAGTAATTTAAAACAATAATATAGTTCAACTTGTTTTACTGGATTCTCTCAAGTTAAAGTGGAAATTCTTTTGACTGGTAAGATATTATTCCTGGCAACTATAATTCACTTAACTGTCATGATTTGAAAATATCTCTCTTGTTGGTATGTGGTCAGAATGTTTTAGTAGTGCTCTTTATGTTTGTCGTTTTTTTTTTTTCAGGTATGCTCTATGTGCAATCGACCAGGTGGTTCATGCATAAAGTGCAGGGTTGTGAATTGCTCCATTCAATTTCATCCATGGTGTGCTCATCAAAAGGTTTCTACTCATCAATAGTTTAGACTTTCTTCCTTACCATAAGTATTCCTATGAAGCCTTTTGCTGTGTTGATTTTGTACCTACTTCTCATGTGTCCCTTACTGAAATATCTTTAAGTGGGCATGTCTAGTTAAGCCTTTAAGTGCACTGATAAGGGAACTCCATGATTCTTATATGAAATATCTGCAAAGGATTGGGACACTCAATTTGGTTTTCATGAGTAATGAAAGCCCAACTTTTCCTGTTATGAGCTCTTGGGAAAAAAATGATTTTCAGTATATTCAACAAAGTATTATACCACCTGTTGAAGGTTGTTTTTCTAGAGTTATATCTACAATTTGGCTTAAAGTATCCATATTTTTTCAGCACACTGTACTTATACCACCTTCTATATAAACAATGTTTTATGGTGTGGCTTTGTAAGAGGTGTGAAGCCTTATGTAGGTTTTTCCTGACATACTACAAGTGAATTATTTATTGTGTGATTTCTGAGGAACATGAGATAGCTTGGCAATTCAATGGGCACAGATATTTGTTTGTCTCAACCTGCCATTTTTCTAAAGGTTACTTGTTTTATACTTTTGTTTTATCTGTCATGGTGCTTTTACTGAACTTCCTCTGGTTTTTTATTTAATTTGTCAAGTTTATACAGGAGAATTGATTTCCAAGTAAAAGAAAAATGACTTTGTCAATTGTCATTGCTTCTCTTCTTTGTGTCCTGATCACTTCTTTTTATGCATTGTGCAGGGTCTGTTGCAAAGTGAGGTTGAAGGTGTTGATAATGAAAATGTTGGTTTTTATGGAAGATGTGTGCTTCATGCTACATACCCCACTTCTGAGTCTGCCTTTGATCCCATAAACAGTGAAATAGTTTGTCAGGGAGAAAAAGAGATAACCTGTGCCAAGACAGAGGTATTTTGTCAATTGATTGATTTTTTTTTTTTTTTTGGGGGGGGGGGGGGGGGGGTGTGGTTTGCATTGTGCTCTTTGAGGACTGAGGCATACATATATATCTAACATTTTGGTACTGTTGTAGGGTTACAAAGGCCGCAAAAGGGATGACCCCCATCTTTATGGTCAATCAAAAGGCAAGGGTGGATGCCTTGTTCCTCAGGAGCAGTTAAATGCTTGGATTCACATTAATGGGCAGAAGTCATGCACACCGGGGATTGCAAAGCTGGCAATATCAGATATTGAGTATGATTGTCGGGTACATTCAAGTTTCTTATGTACTACTTTGTTACATTGGTTTATACAATTAATTTTATAAAAGATCGAATTGTGTATTTTTTCCCCTTTCATGGTCTTCTTTTATTATTTTTTGGTAGATTTGCTAATTTAAATTTGTGCTTTTCAAGTTGCAGAATTTTACCAGATGATTAGATTATGATTAGCCCATGTTATGGCTATGTCACTATTGCTTTTCCTATTTCTTTGCAGAAGGAATATGCTCGCTACAAACAAGTGAAAGGTTGGAAACACTTGGTTGTGTACAAGTCTGGCATACATGCCCTTGGTCTTTACACATCTCGATTCATTTCCCGTGGTGAAATGGTTTGATCTTTTTGCCCTTTTAGACAACCACAAGCTTGCTATGGTTGGATTTATGATATATTTTTCACATGCTATTGTAGGTTGTTGAATATGTTGGTGAGATAGTGGGTCTACGTGTGTCTGATAAAAGGGAGAATGAATATCAGTCTGGGAGGAAACTTCAGTACAAGAGTGCTTGCTACTTCTTCAGGATAGATAAGGAGCATATCATTGATGCTACCCGCAAAGGAGGGATTGCTCGTTTTGTGAATCACTCATGCCTGGTAATTGTCTTGCTTAATAATTTAGCTATAATTCAATGGTTCAGTCTATGTTATCCATTATTTCCTAACTTTAGGAAATGTTAAAATTTCTAGCATATATCTGAAGCATGGATTTTAAAGATTACTTGTGTTGAATTACTAGTCTTGACTGGTGGGTTCCAGCTACTTTTTAGGCTCCCAATATACAGTAACGAAATAAGGCAAATTAAAGAAAGAAAGTTTCTTTTTTATCAAAAATATTTAATTAAGAATTTGGAAATTTTGACCAAAAAAATGCTGGCATAGAAAGAATAAAAAAGATTTAGAGTTGGAATATATACATAGTCAGATTAGTGTTATTTCAAAGGTTTTTTGGCTTTCCTGAACTGTTTTTGATCGGAAAGGTTTCTCTTCAATAAATTGGCTTTTCCTTAATTTGTGCAAATCAAGTTATTTTGGGGTGTTTTCTATAACCATTCCATGCTTCAGCTCAGTTTTCTTACATGGTTTTAAATTTATGTAACCAGCCAAATTGCGTCGCCAAAGTGATTTCTGTGAGGAATGAAAAGAAGGTAAGTTGAAACTTAGTTTTGATCTTCCATTATTTTTCTTCATTTTTGCTATAGTTCATCTTATGTAGCTATGGGTGTGAAGGAAGAATGGAAGGGTGTTTTCTCGTCATCTTATATTAGTTAGTTCACTTGCATGGTTTGCATACCACGGTTAATGTGACTAAACCATGCAATAGGACACTGCTACTTTTAGCATTTTTTTTATTGACTTGGACATGTTTCGAGCAGCGATATGCAACAGTTTTATTATCCCTGTTACCTAGTTGCTTGAATGATAGCACAACTTGCTTTCAAAGAAATACCTACCTCCCTCACTTCAAAGATAATCCTCCAGTTAAAGTGAGTGGCAGATTCATCAATTTTAGACAAATTTACACTTCATATTTGAAGTTCCACAGAAATGTGGTTAGTAATACTAATCTATATGCAAAACGGGTGCCCCAAATTGGCTATTGGAAATTACTGTAGTGATCATCAGATGTCATTATTCATTAAATTGCGTCTAGATTTCCCTTTGCATTTTATGGCATGATATGTTTGGAAGGGAGGGAGAGGCGAGAGAGTAAAGGGCAAAGGGCAATGTGGTCTGAGTATACTAAAATTTAGTGCATTCCAATCATGTTCCCTTTGCTCATCTCCTCTCTCCTCATCGTCTTCCATCCAAACATAGGCTTAGTGTGTATTATGTCCTAAAGCTTTGAGAAATGCTGGAACACTGGGTTAGTAATTGGTTTCTTGGTATGCAGGTTGTCTTTTTTGCAGAAAGAGACATATTTCCTGGAGAAGAGATAACGTATGACTACCATTTTAACCATGAGGATGAAGGTAAGAAGATTCCATGTTTTTGCAATTCGAAAAACTGCAGGCGCTTTTTGAACTGAAACAATATAAACCCCCAATTCCTTGTAAAGAGAAACTGTCATTTTTTGTAAAGCCAATTATATGGGTTGTCGATTTTTGGCCTCTACTGCCACGAAATAGGATTATGTCATAGTCCTGAAATTTTGACTCTGGCCATAAAACATGCACTTGTACAAGCAGAAGATTTTCCTTTCTCGTGGGAGTGCGTTAGTGCATGCGCATCATTTGCGCATGCAATTCCAATTATGTTTATAATCACATTGTACCACCGTCGTATTAAGGTCCTCTATTTCACACCAAGAGAATGTATATGATTAAACAAATATTATACAGAAAGATATGCCAAAATAAAACTGCGAATTCCGTGTTACTGCAAATTCCTTGTTACTTTGTTGCTTTAAGGAAATCATCCAGAAAGTGGCAAAAGATGTGGAAAAATGTGAAAAAAAAAAAAAAGAAAAAAAAAAGAAGTAACTCAGAAAAATGTGACCTGACCCACCAGTTTGCCTGTCACCTCCCATGACATCGGAAAAATGTAGTTGGAACATTCTCTACTTGCCAGATATGTTATCCTTTGTCAAACACTCAAGGGGTTTCTGGCTTTCAGCCCATTAGATTTTCAGTTGCAGCGATGTCTTAATTTTTCTGTTGTATTAATCTTGTTCTTCTGCCAATATGTTTCAATAAATTACACGCAATGGGGATTATTGTGGGGCAGGAGAAATTAATAGAGATGTCAGTTGGTTTACTTTTTATTGAAAAAGAACAATAGATAATTATGCAATAAAATAGTCTAAAATAATGAACTTATAAAGCAATAAACCGGGTTCTTGTAAAAGCACAAGTAACGTCAATGTGTCGACTTCTACTGATCTACATTCTTCAAAATAAAAACCCTAATTCTTGAATCGAGCATTTATGATTTATTAGCATTATACTATTATAGCATTACAAACTTTGGCACAACTGCAGAATAAAACTACACAACCTTGTACATTTGGAAGCTTTTGGACTCCCAACCCGTCAGTAGGGCATCGTTCTCAATCCACTTCAAGACAAAAGTTCACAAGCGTTTTCGCATATATGACATATGTACGAGTAGCGCGCACCTATACCTTCATCTCAAGCACTCTTGACCCAGGTCTCTTCTCTACGACCCCCAATTTGGAATATTTGCTGTGGCTTCATTGACCATTTTTACCAGAGTCACCTACAATGCATAAATTTGCTTATAGAGGTCAATGACCTAACCCAAAAAACCTTAACTCACGAAACAATATTATCATTACTTGGATTTCTCCCATGGCAGTTGAATGAAAACATTTGGCCAATTGTAATTATAATCTATTTTCTTAATCAAAAAAATTATAATCTATTTTCACTTAGATTTAAACAAGTCATTTTAAAATTCATTTGTTGGGCGTAACTAAAGTGCAATTCTTTAGGTGTTGGAGAACTAAGGATTGATAATAGAACGGGTTTGGGTGCCCCAAACCAACTATCTCCCAATCCTCGCCTCGCCCCATTTGATCCACGGATTAGGTAAAATCCATCCTATTTGATGAGACGGGGCGGATACCCACAGGATGGGCTTAAATTGCCATCCCTGTAGACTATGGAGAACCTTAAGAACACCTAAGAAACAACACCTACGTTTTACCCTTACATATATTATGTTATTCGAAAAAATATTTTAAGCACTATGAAAAATGACGAAAAAATTGTTCTTATTTAACAAGAATGATGAAAAACTGATATCTTTATATATATATATATATATATATATATATATATATATATATATTACAGAACACACATGATGGAAAACTAACATCTTTTCTATTCCTCCCTACCAAATGGAGATTCTGTGCGTGTATGAGAGAGAGAGAGAGAGAGAGAGAGAGAGAGAGTCTAGTAGGATGAAATAGCTGTTTACTCCATTCCTATAGTAGCAAGTGGTAAAAGCTTGGCTTAAATTATGTACAACAACCATAATTAATTTTTTTTTTTTGGCTAGTAATTTGAAAAAAGAGACAAGTGAATAAATAGCTGTCTATTCCTAAAGTAACAAGTCACCAAAGGCTTGGCTTAAATTATGTACAACTACAGTTGATTTTTTCCCCTAATATATAATCCCACATCCAACTTAAAAGAAGCGCTCATAACTACAATTGACCAAGTGTCAACTAGAAAGCCCCTAATTGATCCTTTGAAGCTAGCCATCAGGATTCACGAAGCACATAATTTTGTTACAATCATTTCTATGATCATATCAAATTATATGAAGGGTCAACCACCAACTTTCCCCCTAACTCATGGAAGCTCCCCTGGGCCCACCTACATGCCCAATAGTAAGGGTTAAACTGTAAATAACAAGCCTAAGTTTTGTTACACCTCTATGAATAATACTTATAAATTTGGATCTAATTGTAGCTTCTTTGTTAATGAGATTTAAGCTTTACCCCAGGATCTAGTTCATTTTATATAGGTGTGCCCCTGGAAAATTGCTCTTACCTAACTGTTGCTCAGACCAAATTAAGCAGGAAATACTTTGGAACTGTAAGTTCCATTTCCATAATTCTGGCAGACGTTTTTCCAAGAAAACAAAAATAAAATAGAGCCAGAAAGAGTATAAATTTCAAAAGATCATGTCTTCAATATTTTTGGTATAACCAATTAAGTAGCAATAAGCTTGGGACTTCAATGGTGAGAGAAAACATACCACGCTTTCTGGAACACCAGGTGGAGGAAGGGGAAGGTTTCTTGGCGGTATGGTATTATCATAAGATCTTTTGTCAAACCTCCATTCTCCTATCTTTCCATAGGTTAACTCACCCTGCATATTGAATTCGTAGACAACATAAGCTAAAGAATACACAAGGAAACTGGATTTATCTATTCTTTTCTCATAAACTGGAAACAGATTAATTGGCATTTTCTTTTGCCTAACAAACCCCCCCCCCCCCGCCCCGAAAAAAAAAAAAGCAACCTGCACTTCCAATCTCTTTAAGAACTTTTTTTTTTTTTTTTTTCATAACGAGGAACATCACCAAGGCAAGATCCTTTGGACACACCCTTTGGTAGTAAACCCCGGATACACGACCCCACCGCCAAAACTGTGTATCTGGTAATCCAGGGGAAGCCTCTAGTGGGGATCGAACTCAGGATGTCCAAGTCTAGAGTTCATCCCAAATCTCCTACCACTAGGCTAGACCCTGACCAATGAGAAACATTAAACTTGAAATATATGAAATCTAAGTCACAGAAAACCTACCTTCAAATTGTAGTCACATCCATAAGTATAATGAATTATGAATTTCTCGCCAATTTCTGTATCCCATGGAGGCTGATAGAAGTCACAAAACGGTCAGCTGTTAGTAACTTAAACATTTTACAAGTATGAAGACAAGCGCCCAAGATTAAGAAATGGCACAAGATGCTAAACAATTAGGTGGTTTTTTTTTTTTGATAAATAAAACAATTAGGTGGTCAAGCTCCCACAAAATTGAAATCACTCAAATAAAGGATAGTTACTGTAATTATCACTAGAGTTGAAGGTTCAGAATTAGAGAACCATAAAAGCACTAGGACTCAAACAGAACTTGGAATAAGTGGCATTTCAAATGCTAGATAATGATAAATTCAGCAATGATCTCAGAAAAGTTAGAGATGATTACTATTGGGGGAAAAGGGAATGCATGTTAAAAATGAAAATAAAGGAGCAAAGGTTGCCATTGTCGAATAGCTCAGAATGTTTTAGAAACAGAAAATTGCAAGAGAATAATTACTAGTTGATTGGTGAATCGTATGAGATAAACAGGATATGTGCACTTAATAAAATTTGAACTTTCAGGAAATTCAAAAATATCTTCTCCAAAAACTGTCTGGCTATAACAATATCAATTCTGCCATAAACTGTTCAGGTTTATGTCCTTTTAGCAAAATCTAATCCTAGAGTTAGTCATAAACTTGCCATAATTAATATATTATTCTACATCATCAGGCAATAAACGGAATGATAATCTCATCAAACCTGAATCATGAAGTCCTTGTACAAGATGTTCCCAACGCCATGCAGAGCAGATGCAACAGCATAGGCATACCTAGATTTATAATAAGATATGAATAGAAGTCAATAATACTTCAAGATTAACAGAATATTGAAGTGATTAGAAAAGGCTTACATTTCAAGCACCCAACCAAAAGCCTTATCTGTTTCAGGATCCTTCTTCATTGCTAAGGAAACATTCATCCAAGTGGGAGCAATTTTTTTGAGAGATTCCTATTAATGTTTCATAAAAATTAATCAAATGTCAAAGAAACCAAAAGAGACTGGCATTACTCTCATGAAGCAAAATCACATACACACCTTCCCAACTATGACAGGAGAATTCCCTATTGGATCAATGTCAGTTATTGGTCCCTTGTCCTCAGGAAAATACTTCCTTAGTACTGATTCATACTTCTTGGGTTCAATATAAAAGAAAGGAAATGCAGCTCCAAGCCCTTCTCTCGATAAGTTTGGTATGGGCTTGACAATAATATGATCTGGCTCCGACATCAGTATGTAGCTAAATACAAAGTATAATTAGTATACAGAAAGTCATATCTACCCAAAAATAAATAAATAAACTCATCATATACTAAATTTAGGTTGTCATGAGTTTCATACTCTTCTTTAATGTCAGCTTGTTGAAGCCATTGCACAAATGCCCACGGTCTGTTGAGGACTATATAACCCTGTGATTGTGAGATGTGAGATAAGCAACTAATATAAGGTAAGAGTTCTAGTAGCAACCAGCAAGTATAGAGGTGACAGAAAAAAAAATGTAGTAAACCAAATACTCAGTCAGAGAATGGCTCATGGACTGATGAGTTTCTTTTTTAATATACGATAAGACAAGATTTCCACCATGTCATCTGTTGTATGATGATTGTTCTTTATAATCAGGCTAAGACACCAATTGATTTTGAATGTAAACGAGATTTGAATCCAGGTCCCTTATCCGACAACAAGAGAACTTACTAGTTGAACTAACTGAAACACACTTGAATTGGGTACATCATATAGGCCAAAGAAGTTGAAAGATTAGAAATTACTACAAGGGCAGCAAATTTAAGATCCCAGAAAAGAAAACCGAATTGAGTTTGATTGTCACCGACAGAGTTAAGAGTATAAAAAAACAAAAAGAGTGAAACTAATTGCATTACTGACCCTGTCCATTCCAGAAGGGAGAGGCTGAGCAACAAAAGTAGGGATCTCAGCCATGTGCTTGTCAGGCTTCCCAGAGTGCAAGATTCTAGTGAATCCACCCATGTCCGACTTGCCTCCATCCTTCATCTTCTTGAACCAGTAGTACATAACTCTACACTGCCACGTGTTGTAGACAGAATCCGAAGCTGTCACCGCCGTGTGGAATAGTCTCTTGGAACCGCCTCTTGATTTGTCAAGGGGCATCTTGATAATGGGGTCGACGGTGATTGATTGAAAAGAAGATCTTGATGGGCCTGGAAGCTCTTGCTTGAGAGGAGCATTGGCTGAGATGATTATGTTGTATGTGATTAGAGCTACTGAGAAGGTTATGAGTAAAGTGAAGAACACATTCCCACAACCCATTTTTCTCTTCTAAGACACACACTAGAGAGCTGCTCTGTACAAATTGTTATGCATCTGTGTATGGATGCAATTTCTCTAGAAAGATGAAGGCGGCCACGCCAGTTCACAAAAAGTCGTCGTCTTATTAAGCTTTTGGAGTGGTTGAGACTTGAGATTTGTGATTTGAGAAAAAGGCACACTAGTTTTTCTCTCCAGCTAGATATCAGAGCATTCCCATCCGCTTCTTTGAAATTTATCTATTTTACTTCTTCAAAAAATCACTTTATTATTTTAACTATCCACCTTTACATAATACTTTACATTTTACTCTCTATTTTACAATACATCATATTAAAATAATCTTATAATTTTAATTTTTTAATCATTTTTCTTTAATTCTTTACATCAAAACCAACGGCAACCAACCACCCACAACGGATCCAACCACAACCCACGGCTACCTAAAACTTTTGACCCTCGCCAGATTATGCAAGGCAGAGCATTTATTCTAATATTATTTGAGTTTATAAATTGCCACTCAAACCCAAACCCAAACCCATCAATTGCCTCAAGTCGATCACCCACGACAGCAAATCTTGAAACCACAACAACCACCACAAATCTTCAACCCATACCCACAAATCAAACACAAATCCGAATCACCCATGTCCATAATCTTTTCATACCCACAAATCACAAAAAAAAAAAAAAAAAAAAAAGAGAGCTTTAGCCAATAGTGTACACGCCTAATTGCTCTGACCAACGATGCCCCACAATAGCAACCCAAAATTGACCCATGCCGACTAGATCAAAAGCCATGGCCTACGCCCCACAAGAGCTTTGATCGGTGGGCCATCGTAGAAGACGTTTCACGCCCCAAGTTGATGACCCACTCACCCACACCCCACAGCCTACGCCCAACAACCCACAACACCAGATCGGAAAAGAACTAGAAGTGAAAGAGAAGAGCTGAGAGTTCAATGAGTGAAAGAGAAGAGAAGGGACTCCAATGAGTGAAAGAGAAGAGCTGAGAATGAGGAGAGAGAAAGATGGAATAAAAAAATGAGGTTTAAAGAATACATAAGCTCTACAGTAGTCGGTATCTTTACCGACTACTATAGCAGTTTGTAAAAAAAAAAAATCTATTATACATCACCGGTTGTGAGTGTCATTTGAGTACTTTTAATGAACAGTACTCTTTATTTTAGAGTTTTATGGGTTTTAAAGACCTGGATGAGAATGCTCTTACTATATTACGCATACAATATAGTAGATTGATTCTTGGGCTTTACAGTATTTGAGGGATAACTACACTTCTCCGGTAAAAACAAAAAAAAATAACTACACTTTACCCACATGTGGTTTGACTCGTTTACACATTACTTACCCGAGGTTTGAAAATTAACACTTTATCCACTTGTAGTCCTCTCCGTTAAATTCCGTAACCCACCTCACATCTTCACCGTTAAAGACACAATAATAATAATAATAATAATAAAATAAAAATAAAAATAAAAAACATAAATTTGAGAATCAAAATCCCTTTTTTTTTTTTTTTTTTAGTCTTGTGTAAGGACTAAAATAAAACATTGAGATATCTTCTCTCTCTTCAACCCATCTCTCTCTTTCTCACAACTTAGCCATGATGGATTTGCTATGGGTTGGATTTCCTTAACGGGATTGAGAGTTGATTTGGGTTGTTGATGAACCATGCAGGTATAGATGGAAGGGAATCAACTTGCTCATGAATGAGGGCGATTTCCTTAACACAATATACTATCTTTTTTTTTTTTGATAAATATGAATTTTCATTAGGCAGGAACAACAAATAGGGGTACTAGTCGCGAGAGCCAACTTAGCTAGTGTATGAGCTACTATATTAGCCTTGCGATTCACCCAGCAAAACTCACAAAAACTAAACTCCAAAGCTAATAACTTAACATTAACACATAAAACTGAAATGTTCCACTCACAAATCTGATCTAAAACCAAGGCTTCAATACACACCTTAGAGTCACTTTTAATCACAATCTTACTCCAATTCTCGGCTTTGGCAAGAATAACAGCCCAATGAATAGCATGTGCTTTAGCTAGCAGTGGTTCGCAGGTCAAAATGAACTTTGCCCAGGCTTTAATTAGGGTAAATTACACTGACACCCCATTCTTTTGGGAAAACTAGACTTGCTACACCCTAATTTGGGAAAATGACACTATGCTCCCAAATTTGCAAAATAATTAACACTTAGCCCCCTTTTTTCCAATTTTTAAAGGAATATTCCCCACTTAAACTTAAAATAATTGGAATATAATTTTTCTTTTTAGCTTTTGGTTAGTTAGGCATTAGTTAAAAAAATTAATAAAAAATAAACAAAAAAAAGGAAAAAAAGAAAAAGGGCGTCGGAGTGTTAATTATTTTGCAAATTTGGGAGCGAAGTGTCATTTCTCCAAACTAGGGTGTAGAGAGTCTAGTTTCCCCAAAAGAAGGGGTGTTAGTGTAATTTACCCCTTTAATTATCATCTCATCTTCATTCCTAGCAATGACAGTAATTCTAGCCGAAAATTGAAGGAGAGCCGCATCAACGTTGAGCTTTATACAACCTAAAGGAGGAGGGCTCCAGGAGCAATTCTTCATACTCACAGAATCGGCCAGACTTGGAAGGGCCTTCCAATGTTCGGCCACTTTAAGCTCAAGGGCTTTGAGTTGGACATGGGGATTATCCAATCTATTGAGGTGTACGTGATGGTTTTGGAAGTTCCAAATAGCTTCCAAAATGAGAGCAAACTGCATTGAAGCCTGACAAGAAACTAACCTTGAATTAGGAGGATCCATAGGTGGAACTGGTGGATTTACAACCATTTTGACAACGTCGATATCGCTGAAAATTGGTAACAAATCAGCTTTAATCCCCCAGCTAGTTCCGAACCAAAACAATTTAGTGGCCTTGCATTTGAAAAACAGATGCAAGGCAGATTCCACATCAACACCGCAGAGAGGGCAAAACGGGGAGCCTTTAGAGAGTCTAGAGAACACATTGAGATTGGTTGGGAGAGCAGCACTTCCAATTCGCCAAACCAAAGTTTTCAGCCTCTCATGTATTTTGTATTTCCACAAGGCCTTCCAGCAAGGATTCGGGTTTATTAGGTCAGTTGTGACATAAATTTAACTTAAAAACAGATTTCACCGAGAAAACACCTTTAGAATCGGCTATCCAAGTAAGTTTATCCGGCAAAGGACAATTAGGCAAGTTAATCCTGCAAATAGCATTGACAGAGACAACATCAAAAAACTCATGAAGTAGTTCCAAAATTCCAAGAATGAATATCTCAATTGATGAGTTCCTCAACCAAGACCGAACTAGGAGGATCCAAATTGCCTTTTGGCTTAGGAAGGAAATCTGGAAGCCAAGGCACCCACGGGTCCTTCTAGTAATCAACACTCTTACCGTCACCAATAATGAAGTAGGCACCCTTACAAACAGTTGCTTTCAACCTTTCAATTGCTCTCCAGGTGGGCGAAGCAATTTTGGGAGGTTCATTGTTAATCCAACCCTTCCTAACTTTGTATTTGCTTCTCAATGCATTCATACACGAGCTATCGCGACCAGAGGCAACCATCCAAGCCAGCTTAGTGAGCAAAGCATCATTAATATTCTTGGCCCTTCTAAAACCCAAACCCCCACTGGTTCTTGGGGTACACAAATCCGCCCAAGCTTTCTAAGCCAAAAATCTCCCAGATTCACTACTTGGGTTCCACCAGAAGTGCCGGACAGCAGCATACATCTTCTCGCAAACAGAAACCGGACACATCATTAGAAGAAAATGTGTAAGAAGGTAGAGATAAAGCAGTCGTCTTGATCAAAGTGGCCCTATTAGCCCAAGACAACGCCTTACACCACCAACCTAACAATCTCGACTTGAGCTTCTCTTGAAGGAATTTGAAATCCCTAATTCTACTACTAGAATTGAAAAGCGGGGCTCCAAGGTATTTGACATTTAGTTGGATTTTCTTTGTTGCAAGCAACTCCTTCAACTCTCTTCTTTTATCAACGTGCACCAATTTAGAAAAAATAAGCCCAGACTTGGACCAATTAATTAACTGACCAGACCAAGCACAGTAAGTATCAAGACAATCATCCAATATTTTTACTTCCCTACAATTGGCTTTAGCAAAAACCATAATGTCATCAGCATACATAACATGGGTAAAAGCCGGCAACACAATATACTATCACAACAACTGACAAGATAAAAAATTTCATGGTATAACGACATAGTTGCTCTAAAAAATGCACGCGGCACATAACATTTCAGATTGCAAGAACATTCCTACCGTTGTAACACAATATTTATTAGCTTTCAACTATTCCCAATTCAAATTCACATACTCCCACATAACTTTATTCTCAAATTCCCAAACAAAAAAGCCGACTATTTCAAATCCAGTTACGTATTTATTCAAACCGAAAAAACAAAATAATAATTCTTCTTCCATTTAAAGAAAATCTAAAATTTTTGCTTTAATATAATAAAACTTAAAACACATTTTACAAACATTATTATCTTTACAAGCTCCAAAAGAGAGAATAAGAAATTTATGTGGGAATAAGCACACAACATGTGTATCTATTTGGGTTCTCAAGAAAATGGATCCAGCTAATCAACCAGTGCATATCTTCTCCAACATTCTCAGATCTTATCAATGGGTCCCCCGTGGGCCATTTCAAATCAAGCCGAGGCCTCCATCAAGGTGACCCCATATCCCCTTTTCTATTCATTTTAGTTACTGATGTTCTGTCTCGGCTACTGTTACAAAAAGAGCACGTTGGTCTCCTTCATGGAGCAAAAATAGCTAGAAATTGCCCCCCAGTCTCTCACCTTATGTTTGCGGAAGATTTGATCGTTTTCTCACATGCAACGATGGAAGGGTTGGAAGCCATAAAATCTTGCCTATCTCAATTCCAAAGTTGGTCTGGACTTGCCATCAACCTAAGAAAATCTACTATCTCCTTCAGCAAGAACATAAGCCATGCCACAAAAACCCAGCTCTGTACTCACTTGGGTCTTAGAATCTCAGACACCAAGGCTCTCTACTTGGGTCTTCCCTTGTCTATCAAGCGAGGGCAAGACTCGCCATTCCCTGCTATTGTCGAAAAAATCTCTCAACGTGTGTCGGGATGGAAAGCTAAAGTTCTATCCCAAACAGCCCGAGCAACACTGATCAGGTTAGTCCTCTTTGCCCTCCCATCTTATTGGATGTCTTCTTTCCAAATACCAAAAAATATCTGTGAGAAAATTGATTCCAAATTCAGAGACTTTTTTTGGGGCTTCATGGATACAAAAAAACATCTTTATCCCAAGGCCTTGGACCTCTCTCTGCAAACCAAAATCATTCAGGTGGCCTTGGCTTTAGAAGATCCCTTGACTCAAACAAAGCTTTAGTTTCCAAATTGGGCTAGGCAGTAGCCTCAAATGCAAACAAGACATGGGTTAGCCTTCTCAAAACCAAGTACCTCAGAGGCTTCCCATTCCAATCATCACCATTAAAAGGGAACTCCTCCCCCATCTGTAAGGGCATCCACAAATCCATCCCTCTTCTAAATAAAGGGTTGTGTTACCAAGTAGGTACAGGATCATCAGTTAACATTTGGCAAGATCCATGGATTCCTCAACTTCCAAACTTCACCCCACCAATCCCACCAAGCGACCATCCTCTTGAATTTCAACAAGTTGCAGATCTAATCATCCATGAAACCAAACAATGGAACTATGAGCTCCTTCATAATCTCTTTGAACCCCAAACAGCCAACCTCATTCAGAAAATTCACATCCCCTCACTCCCAACTGAAGATCGCATTATCTGGGTTCCCAACAAGAATGAGACCTTCACCACAAAATCGGCTTATTTAGTTGACCAACACTCCAGAATCAGTGACTCTGGACCCTTACAACCAACCGAATGAAAGAAGTTGTGGAACTTGAAAGTTAATGAAAGGCTTAAATTGATGTTGTGGAAGATTGCTTGGGAATCACTATCCACTAAAGAATTCATTGGCAACCACATACACCTAGATGATATTAATTGCCCTCACTGCAACTCCCAAACTGAATCAGTAGTGCACCTATTTTTTGAATGCCCTATTGCAGTAATCATTTGGCGGTAAACAAAGTGGCCACTCAACCTCTCATCATCTCCCAGGAAATCAGCACAAGATTGGATTAGGTGCATCATTGAACTAGTAAAGCTCCTTGGAATTGGGAAGGATGAGGAAAAATCTTTCTCGCTTCTAGCGGCAATTCTTTGTGACTGCATATGGTGACATCGAAATAAAATGAGTTTTGACAAAATCTCTCCCACCCCATTTTCACTTGCTGTAGAGATAAACAAATCCTTCATCTCCTATTCCGAAGCTTGGGCCTCAAAATCCCCTAACCCACGACCTTCCTATTGGTTTCCGCCACCCTCAGGTTGGACTAAATTTAATTTTGATGCAACTTTTGCTAATTTGGGATCTTCCCTTTCTACGGTCAGCCACGACTCACAAGGTTCAATCCTTTCCATCTCCACCGAGTCAACCATCTCAAATTCACCAGCCTAAGCTGAAGCAAAGGCGATTCTTCTTGCTGTCTAGTCAGCAATTCATTAAAGGCTCAAATATGTCTATTTTGAAGGGGATGACAAAATTGTGATTGACTCACTGAATGATTTGGACCATAATGTTGGCTGGGACTTCCAGCCCATTATTTCTGATATTCAGTCCTTGTTATGTAATTTTAATTGTGCTATTTCCTTTTTTGTTCCAAATCCCTTAATGGACTGGCTCACAACTTAGCTCGTTGGGCTTCTTTTTGTTCGACTTGGGGACCCCATTCCATCTCCTCTGTCCCTTCTTGGGCTCTTGTTGAGGATATAGATGGACCGGTTCCCCCTGGTTCGCCTTCTGTTTCTTTTTTGTCTTCTTTTCAATAAATTATCATTATCTACCAAAAAAAAATAAAAAATGTGTATCTCTTTGGGATTCATGAGATTTGGTTGGGGCGGGAAAGATTTAGCTGGCACCATCTCTCATCTGCTACTCAAATATAGGGTCATGGTTTCTTAGAGACCTCTCTCTCTCACTCCCACCTCAATCTCACTAAACAACCACCACCAGATCCTAAGAATGCACACATGGATACCGATTTTCAGCCTTTGTTATTTTTTGTTCATACACCATACTCAAGAAAAAGAGAAAAAAGGATATTTTAATTCTCAAATTTGTGTTTTTTAAAATTTTATTGTGTTTTTAACGGTAAAGATGATGAGGTGGGTTGCAGAAGCTAATGGAGAAGACCACAAATGGGCAAAATATTAGTTTCCAAACCATGGGTAGGTAACTTGTAAACATGCCAAACCACAGATAGATAAAGTGTAATTATCCCTATATTTTATTATAATATGTATGTCCTTGAAGATAAGAATAATAGCTCTCATTGACCAAGTGAAGTGACTAAAGCAATCTATTTGCAAACCGGTTCCATTGTACTAGAGCCAATCCACTCTCTTGTAAACCATCCACACACTTAAAGGGCTTTTGTAACTTGAACTAAATTATAAAAAAATTCTACATTTTATTCAATTATCTTTATGGAGAAAATTTTGAGTTAAAAATTTTCACCTCACTTATTGCAAAAAAAAAAAAAAAAAAAAAAAAACAACAAAAAACTACAAATTATCTCATTTATATTCAAACTCAAGATTAATATGCAATTTTCATCCCACTATCAAACTTTAACAAATTCGTAGACATCTATCGTCCCAAAGTATGAAGGTATTTGCAATCTATAATTTAAATGGATAGAGTTTACCTCCAAATCGTTTGGAGAAATCTTTTTTATTTTTTATTTATATATATATATATATATAATAGAAATTTTAATCTAAACACGTATATTTTAGGGATCCCGGGGATCGAACCCATGCCCACATTGAGGAGTGGGGCTTTTTAGGGAGGGGGATTACCACTGGGCCAAATGCCCAAGTGGCTTGGAGAAATCTTCTTTCAACCCTCTATGTGACGACTCAAATAACTATTCATTTGTAATTTTAGTCATATGTTTAATGAGTTATGTGACTTGTTTAAATAATATACGTGGATAGTCTTATGAATCGTTACATAATGAATTAGAGAAAATTATTTCAAAGTATGGAAGTAAACTCTGTCCACTTTAAATTACAATTGTTCTGTCATCAACATCCAAATTTGAGATTGATATGTCTATTTATTTGTTAATTTAAACATTAATTTGGTCAATATGGTAGATATTTCCGAATAAAATGGAACTCTTTGGAGCAAAATTCATTTTGTATAGGTCATGTGACATGCACATGACTAGGATAGGTGTCTTGTGACACATATCTGGTTTGTAGCAAGGGCTACATACTGGTTTGTAGCCAAACTTTGTCCTCTTTATAAATGGAAATTACCCAAATGGACAAAAAAAGAAAAAAAAAAAGGATAGAGTTTACTTCCAACTCGGTTTGAAGGAATTCTCCTTCAACCCACTACGCGTCAATTAAATAGACTATCTATATGTATTATTTGAAAAGTTCACATGACTCATTAAAAATGTCATGTAACTAAAAATATATGTGGATAGTCTTAGTGGCGAAGGCAAGAATTTTTTCTAAGGGGAGCCAAGATAAATATATATATATATATATATATATAAATTTAATCCAAAAAGTAACCTATCATATTTATATTGCTAATTCTCCACAAAAACAATAACCAAGACTTCGTCCCAATATTTTGGAGATCAGTAAATTGTTGATTCTCAACGAAGTTTGTAATTTTTCTTTAAAAAAAAAATTGAAAATAAAGAAAACGTCTATTAAAGAGATATACGTATTTATTTATAGGAACATATATTTTAAATATGTTTTAATTTAATGAGTTATGTATGACATAAGAGTATTAATGGAAAAAATAATGCATTAATCATTAATATAAACTAATTTTGATTTTTAAGAAAATATACTTTGATCTAATGAGCTACATATAGTATATGAGTAATATAAGAAAAAAAAAATGATGTACCAATCATTTACATAAATGTAATATAATTAAAAAAAAAAAAAATCTAAAGGGGACATTAATTAAATTTTAAAGCCAAATTGATATTTTTATATTAAAAAATATAAGGGGGAGGTGTAAAATTGTAAAAGTCAGGGGAGCCATGGCTCTCCCTAACCCCCTCTCTTCCGCTTTTTGAAGGTCTATTCAATTGTCATGTTTCTCCAAACCGGATCAAAAGTAAATTATTTCCGAAAAAAAAAAAAAAAAAAAAATTCTTTACACTTCCCTGAATCAATACTAACATTCTATTTGTTTCTTAAAAATGCTTTTTATATATATATAAAATCTTGAATAACGAAAAATCTTCTCCAAAATCAGCGAAAAATAACCCAAAAGAGATTTCCTTCTTGCTCATCCACTCCTTTGTGCTGTACCACTGCCAAGTGCCACCTAGAAAAATGTTATTGTTAAGATACCGTAAAAAGAATTCCTTCTTTCCGTATGAACTAAACAACGAAAAGTGTTTTTAAGATGTTTTTAGTGTCGCAAACAAAACAAAGCACTAATGGACAGACCGACGGAGCAAAGCTATTCGCCAAAACACACGAATCGTAAACAAGTGTTATTATTAGCTATGTTGCAATGCGTTTGGAAGGCATATTAAACTTAAGGCATCAATGGACAGACCAACAGAGCCAAAGCTAATTCTGAAATTTTGTTACATAGGCCTGAGTACCCTAAACGAAATCTAACCTTCCTTTTGTTCAAGGAAAAGGTTGGACCAATCTCCCATTGTACCTATGATAGATAGATAATATCATGTCACATTGATTAGAAAGATTCAGTAGAAAAGTCAGATCTTCTTTAATGATAAAATTTGACTATACTTCACATGTATTGTGTGTTGGTATGAAGAATTTATTACTTACGTATTATAGTAAAATAAAAGAGAAATAACAAGAGAAATTAAATTTGAAGATGATATTATGATAACTTTATTTATTTCAAGTAGTCATTCACATATAACTTGTTGAATACCAAAATGATCTTAATCTCTATTTCTTCCATTTCACAAAACTGAAGCATTATATTCCTATATATATACACACAGAAAAAATGGTTTGCAAGATATTAGATCTCCACGTCAAAAGCAAGCCTAAGAAATACATAAGATAAGGTGTTTAGTTGACGTCCCTAATATTTTAGCATATAAACCTGTCGATAGCATCGATAATTCACAACACATAAATTTATAAATAATAAGATTTATATTCTCATTATTTAAAATTTATCAATCATAATTTCATTGTTTGGATGCAACACATAGAAAATTAAAATGAAGAATGTAAATTATGTTGTTTGGATGTAAATAAAAATTATAAAATCCTTCTTATCATAGGTTGATTGAATGTATCACTAATCCTTTAATAAAAATGTATTAAAATAAGTCAGATCCATAAGTTGGGTGGGATGTACAAACTCCATTTGACATAGATATGAATGGTAAAATATGATAATTTGTCTTACCTTACCTCTTATTATATTAGTTGTGAGTATATATATATATATATATATATATTCCCTCTTGTTTTATGTTTGTTGTTAGAACATATATATATATATAGTTTCCATGGTGTAAAAACCGACAAAAATATTTCAATATCAAGTTCATTTTATTGCTCTCAGATGTACTCGGTAACATCCACAGACACCGATCTCGAATAACTAAAATCTTTCAACTATTACAAGTCCATTCTTATTAACCCCTGATCTTTACTTAACTGACTACAATTATGGTTTGCCATTTGGATTCATAGAAACCAAATGTTAAGGATTGAAACAATCTAATTCTCCAAAAAAAGCAAAAAACAAAGGATTGAAACAATCTGCTATATTTGTACTATTGTATGCAAGTCCTTGTGTTGCAGGTACTTAAAAGTGTTTAATTAATATCAAGTTGCTAGGACCACGGCACCAGATCAAGTCAATCTGTTAGGCAATTGCAGAGGAATTCCACAGTGGTCATTGCTAATTCTAGTAGAAGAGTTCTGGTGTTCTAGTGGGAAATGAGGAGGTGCAGCTTTTGTGGCAAAGAATCAGGATGGACAAGATTTGTGCGGGAAGCTATAGTTGCAGGCTTGCAGCGTTGTGGGGAAGACGAGTTCTAGCCTTCCAGGTGTTATGCAACAGCAACTCAGAAATGTTACTATCATTTAGTTATTTTGATAGCTGCCCATGACTTATTAGAAATTAAAAATTATGAGGAAAGATTAAAAAAGAAAAGAGTAAAGGACCCAGGCAAGTAGCTACTTTAGTAAATGACATTCAAAGCATTTTAGATAAGGAATGCAAGTCTGCTTCTCTGCCACTCATAGAAGGGTGTTGAACGAGGTGAAGCTACTTTCTAGGACGGCAGCTAGACGCCTAGACCTTATATGAATTCTTTTGTACCCTTAAGTACTCTAGCTCTTGTATATCTGTATGCTTGAAACTTCTTTCTCTTGTATATCTGTATGCTTGAAACTTCTTTCACATATCATGTTCATGCCAAACCTCCATCACCAAAGGGAAAATAAGTTTCCAAAGTCTATTTTATTTGCAAGGACACCATATATAACGATTGAAATAGTACAAGGAATGCAGATATGGACATATAAGTCTAACCTATTGAAATTGATAAAAGTAATATAACAAGAGTGCCCATTTGGCAATTCATTCCCAACCCAAAAAGCATGTTTTGCTACCCAAAAAATCAAAAAGTGAGTTTGGTAAAATAAAAAAATGCGAAATGGAATTTAACTTTTGCCCCCAAGAAATCACATTTTGACACCAAAAATCACGTTGTCCACGCTTTTTTTCCACTGGGTTCCCAAACAAACCCTAAATAACAAGACAAACGGATTTTTTTACAAAAATTACCATTCAGAACACCCCCCCCCCCCCCCCCCCCCAACCAAAAAAAAAACACTATTCAGAAATTATTTTGACAAGCAAACGATTTCCAGACTACAAACTTTAGAACCGTCCAAAATATTAGTTGTAACTTGAAACTCGTTCTGATCCAAAATATCTATTCAAAACATAAAACCCATTTAGAACTCCCTTTCTTTTTATTCATGCTCTGTAGATACCCACTCAGAACAAATCTTGCATGCATGTACAAGAAATCTATACCATTTCATCGGGTTTCATAAATAAATAATCCATACCAAAATAACGGCAAAAAAACTCAAGTTACTCAACGATTCTAATATAATGAAACACCACAACAAGGTAGCAGACTCATCTTGAGTAAGTACAGTGGGGAAGAAAATAGTTTCAGGTTAGTTTTGAATCCGAAGAGCAAGGGATGAATAGAGATCAGATCGATAGGATCAGTGTATTTTGTGGCAATTTGGGTTAGTTGCACTCAAAGGCAACCTGGACGTGCGGCGCTCGAAGAGAATTCAGCTTTCAGTTGTCAAATTACTCCTATTTTGATAGGATTTAAAGCCAGAATTTGTGACCACAAATCCCACATTTATTTCCCACCCATTAATTTGCAATTTCTTCATTCATCAAGCCAAACAAAGGAATTAATCAATTTTGTTCCCTAAATTTCAGATCTCCCTCAAATTCCGGTTCCAAATCGTCTAAACAAATGAATGGTTAGCGCGCATTAGAAATTACGGAAGACCTCATTACAACCAGACTAGCTCGTGCATCCATATATGATGGGTCGGGCACTAACTCCGTGAGAGAGAAAAGAGAGAGAAAGCCCACCTTATAAAGGGACAACAGTGTAAGCAAGGAAATCGCTTCATAAACCCTACATAAACCCTACATAAACATTGACAGTAAAAACCACGTATATAAAGCTTTGAAAGCTAGCAAACCATATACATAAAACTTGCAAAAGCAAGCGAGATAACAACAGATGATGAATACACGATGGTGGGACAGAAGCAATAGCTGTACCATGAAAACCGTTGAGTGTGAGCTATCCCCAAGTCAGTGCATAGAGATGGTAGAAAAACAATGATGATCCCCTCCTGATTTCCTCTCTCCATCTGATTAATTCCACAAAAGAATGTCAAGCAAGCAAGCAAAAAAAGTCCTCAACTATAAAATTCTTCCATTTATGTATAATTCAGGACCACAAAAAAGAACTCTAGAAGTTTGGGCAACCTACCCCAAGCAGTTGGTAGCAAAATAAGGTTTCACTTGTGAAGCAAAACCAGTTTATCTCTCAACTGCCACTCTTATCTGGGGGAACCTCTGAGCCCATCGAGAGTATCCTGCAAGAGGTTGAGTGTAGAAAACCACATAAAACCACTTCTCAAAGATCTTAAAATAAATAGGTGAAAGTTTTGATATGTTAAGAGTTGGATCAAGGTCATTAAAGTAGAATTCAGTTTGGTAATTACTTGTACTGCCTAGTCATAGTATGTATATCCTGAAAAAGACCACCTTAATTTTAAAGAGATAGGTCTAGATTTTCCTTTTTCTTTTTGCGACTGAGTGGAGTGGTCGTAGCTAACAGATGCATTCTTAATTTTAATAGTTAAAAAACTATACAAACCTGCAGTAACAATCTCAAGAAGATCTGCTTCTGCTTTTGCATCATCAGACATATCCTGTAATTAATTAAAATAAGGGACAATTCATAAGCTGGATCCCAATCCCATTTTTGTGCAACACACAGCAAATTCATAAATCAGGTAATTTGTTGAGGCCTTAGCCCAACATCTTAAGCATAAGAATTCATGTAAGATCATTTTTTTATAAAAAGAAAAATATGACAACTGAAACACCACCTTTAAAACATCATGCAGTTTACCTGTTCACATAAAGCCAAACTTCTTGCAATGAGCCTAGACAGACTATTCAGAGAGCTAGGGTCAAAGTTCGGATGATTAAGAAGAGCCTCCTCTGATGTAAAATCAAATATCAGTGCACAAATGCTCGATGCCATCATAAGAATTGATGGGTCTTCAGAACCCTCTGAAACCAAGTTCAGGAATTTTAACTAAGATGGTTACACGATTGCAAGATTTCTTTATAAAGAAGAAAAAATTAAAAGGAAATAAGGTGTTCAACCATGAAAATGGACAGAAATAGCATGTGCAAGAATCAAAAATCAAAAATCAAAAATCATAAATGAGGGATCGTATACATCTTCTTGTTAACTTTGCAACACAGTTGTCCGACCACAACAGCCCATCCCTCTGATCAATTTATTCCAAATTTAGTGATAGTACTCCGTGTTTCCAGTGTAAAAGATCATGAGTCAATTCATTTAGGTTTTCTTTTATTGAAGGTTTTTGTTGTATTTTATTTTATTTTATTTTTAATAAGCTTCTGAATTATTCATATTGATTTTAAATATCTAAGCCAGCTTCTAGTTAGGAGTAAGGAAAGCTTTAATAATTTGGAGTTTGTTTTGAGTGGAACAATGATGTAAATGAAAGCAGAAGTCACAGTTTTATCATATGTATGAAAGTTAATGTTGGACAAAATGATTTTATGAAAGAACAATGAAATAACAATTTTAAGTGTTCCAGCAACCTGTTCTCACCAATGAAAGAACATTGACCTATGTTAATTAATTTTCAATCCATAAACCATAACCCTATATCTAGTCCAGTTACTTTTCAGGGTTGCGCCCCTTTATGCACTTTTTTTTAATGAACTCATTATTACTTACCAAAAAATAAATAAAAAAATTAGGAGTCAGAATTTGAGCACTGTGCTACATACAAAGGTAGGAACCCATTAAATTATTAAAACAGCTTGTACCAAAACCAAGCCGAACTAGAGGGGAAAAAGTCTTATCTTCCACTGAAATACAGAAGAATTTCAGACAATAGTTGAGAACTGTAGATGGAACAAAACCAAGCCTAAATACGGAAGAATTTCGGACAATAGTGTTCCCATTGCTGATGAAGATTTGTATATGGGAACTGTATAGAGAAGAGAGTACCTGTCCAATATGCCAAAGCTTTCAAAAGGTGAACAAAAGTTGATTCATCCAACAACAATTGTGCTTGCTCTTTCTATTTACAAAGAAGAAGCAAAATGTGTTAATCTTTAGCATAACAATATTATAAAACACATTGCCAGGCTATGATGTCAACAGTATGCCACCTTTAATAGGAGATTCATGATTGTATCACATGCCAAGAAGACACAAGTGCTGTTCTCAACCATGGAATTACTTGGCCCGATCAGTTTTATGAGGCATTCAATAACCTGCAAAGAAAATTAATATGGTAAAAAAGCACTTATCCCATCAAGTTACCACAATGCATCTGTACATGTAAAAGTAATTTATTTATTTTTTGAATCTTCCTCATTTTTACTTTTAGAATATTGTGATCATCTAGTGGGTGTCCTCGTGGTGAAATCGCATAATATTATGACAACAAAACAAAAACAATAGACAGTAAAAAAGCAAGCCATTATGAGTATGAAGGACAGCCTCAACATCCACATTATGTTACAAGGATGCACTACCTTTCTATTCAACTTAGAAAATACATCAATTAAAATTATGCTGACTTACAGCTTTATGCCCTCCAAAAGAAGCCAAAGCTTTGCATCCTTCAATGTCCATTGTTATTTGACACAACATTGGGAGCAAAAAACATATAGAGTGGAAAGGACTGCCATTCAGAAATAATTTGAGCAAAGGTCATTCTCCAAGTATAGAAACAACCCCAGACACCCCCTCCCCCAAAAAAACCCCCCACACACACACATGCACACAAAAAAAAAAAAAAAAACTAATCATCAGTCCATCAAACAATTATATTTTGAAAGCTGTTAAACCTTTGTTCATCTTCACCTTCAATCGACAGCATATACTCTAATAGTTCTCTGACCTTCTCTTGGCATGCAATGGGTGTTTCTGCAAGATAGCTGATACAAACACATATAAGCTTCTGGGAGAATCATTTCTGATTAAATCACTTAGAAAATGATCCAGAAATTCAGCCCAGTTCTTAGTATGTTGCTGTTAGATTCTCTCTATCAGATACCATACAATGAATAATTTCTCACATGTATGGACAGAAAAATCTCTTTCCAGGGGAAATCAATGGAATGATATGTATGAAGTAAAACTCTTTGACAAAAAACGTATGTGAAGGAAATGGATTTTGAGCATACCTCCCAATAATCCGCACCGAAGCAAGAAGATCATCTCCTTTCCTTTGTCCATGATCCTGTATAATCACAACAGTTAATTTACAAAGGCAGCACATTTAAATCTTAATGCTATCAAATCACTACCATACCTTTGCATCTTGTAAATACTCTAAGACAACACTAATTGTCTCATTAAGTGCCCTGATCACATTTGTGAAAGTGCTTTCATCAATAAGGTCCCCTGTGAATGATTCCACAAAGATGATTGAGATCACCTAAAAATACAGAAAAACACAGTTGACAGCATAGGGCTCCCTTACAACTCAAATGAAGTGTAAGCAACAAGGTGAAGAAACCACCAAATTCAGAAAGAGGGGACGGAATTTTTTTATTTTTTTTGATAAATTAAAGAGGGAATGAAAATTTTGAGAAGAAAGTTAAATAGCATGAATAATGAGTCACTAAGTAGCCTAAAGTGCACATCCATGCTCCAACCCATGCTGTACTTAAGGTTGGCCAAGCTAGAAACCTACAATAAAACTGTAATTAAGGGGCCTGGCACCAGTCACTTGGTTTAAATGGACAACTATCAGACCAGTGTACCACCACTTATCCTAATACACACACAGATAAACATATACACTAGATCATAGAAGTACATGTCACCTGCAGCATTTTATGTCACATATAATATAGCTTATTATCACACTAAGTGAAAAAGGAAAAAAGAAGAAAAGAAAATGAAAAAGAAAAAGAAAAAAAGAAAGAAAAAATTTTCTAATGTAACAGCATAATGGTATATCAACATTTTGTAAGTGAAGTGTAATAATATTTCATATTTAAATATAAAAATCTTCAGTGAGGGACTGTATGCCAAATAATTAATGTGATCGCCTGATTCAAGTGAATTCAAGTACACTGAATATTCACAAACCCTTAACCAATTAAAAACATATTGAAATCGCATGCTAGCTACTCTAAGAATCTCTTACATACCTTCATTTTCAGCAGCATTTGATATTAATTTAATTATCTTCTCCATCAAGGAAAAGGCAATAGCCACATTTCTTTGCTTTAAAACAATTGTCTCAGCAGTGGATGAAGAACTCTTAGATGCTTCATATTTCAAGTAGGCAAGCTCATTCAGCTGAACAGCAACTTCAACCCTCGATTGCTCTAAGACTAGCAACAGAATCCTGACAAAAGAGAGGTACAGGAAAAAAAATAGGCATGAAAATGAACTACCTGCACAGTTAATATGAATGGTCCAAAAACCCTAGTATTTATATGCACAGCTTACCTGTCAACTGGAATGGGATCTTTGTCAGGCAAATTAATTTTCCCAATCAACCACCACTCCCCAAGTATGGATACCATAGCCTCAGCCAACATAAGGGCCTCAAGCCTTTCAGCAGGTGCTGCACAGGAGTGACACAAAAATAAACATTAATAAACTTTATCCTGAAAATAAAAAAATTGTAGGCTTTACAAATTAAATAAATAAAAACATTTTAAAAATTCTATATGTTTTAGATGATATGCTTATTTACCTTTTCCTTATTCTGAATTATCAACTTTTTTGCAATTTAATATGGAAAATTGACTTTGTTCATAGAACATACATCACAAATCAAATGTACCAACCTTATCAAGTAGAGAAAACAAAAATATTCAAGAGAACTCATCCTACCGAATCTTATCACACCTCTTTGACACCCAAAACAAAAAGAAAGAGGAAAGGAAAGGAAACTAAATTAACATATACCCTTTCAACTATGTAATTCTGTCTTAAACATCCTCAAACATTCATCTATATCATTCTTATCGAGTATTTAACATGAATCATTGAGGTTGGGCCTTCCAAATTTTCACCTTACACCCAACAAACCCATTCACGACCGACTTTTCAAGATACTGACCACCAAAGTTGGAATGACATACCTCACCCCAAAAAGAGAAATAACCATAGCACAACACAGCAGGCAATCCAGCCACACATAAAACAATCCATAACAATTAACAAATATAGTTTATTCATTGAGTCTTAATAAGGAAATAAAAATAATAATTAATACTTCTTAAACACCATTATTTCAGAGTAAAAAACAGATGATGCTTAAAGATGCTCATTCCACAGAATTGACAGCAGCTTACAGGGGAGACACTCTTAGAATAGTTATCAAAAGATGATGCCAGGACAGCACCTTCTAACTCTTCCAATAACATCACCTTATTGCCAAATTTGAGATTTAGACCCACATATTAACACATACAAATGCAGTAGAAGTGTGCTTAAAATAAGAAAAAGCACCTATGTCCATGGATATACAATTTGTTAGACTTCAACAAATTTCACAAAAAATGGGTGGAAAAATGAAAAACAAAATGTCCTCCCAATCTTACAATCTGTTTGTGGAGGGGAGGCGAGGGCAGTAGAGGGAAGGGGATGGGGGATATTTAATTAACCTTGTCTGGATGTTTTTAAAAGGGAGATGAGAAATAGGTTTAAGGGGATTTGGAAGGGTAAGATACCCCTCCAAACCCCTCATTTTTAATTCCCCCAAATTGGGGAAATTTGAAGGGGGAAGGGTTCCACTTATATACACATTCTTAATTGTCAATTTTGCCCTTATGATGTCAATATATATCTATTTCTTTAAATTGAACACAAAAAATGGATATAATTGTCAATTTAAATGATGTCTTATCATATCCTCTTGTTCCCCTTTTAATTTTTAATTTTAATTTTTTTATTTATAAATAATGATTTTTATTAAGAAAAGCCCAAGTATACTAGCAGTATACTAAGGACAATGGAATCAAAATGTACACATATCAATCAACTCCAAAATTGAGTGAATAGAAAAAGCACCAGACCCTGCAACCCATTCAAATAAAGTTTGAAAGAATAACAATTTAAACTTAGAGATGGTTCGCTCAAAATCCTCGAAATGTTGAGCATTCTGCTCACGTCACAGACACCAAATCAAACAATGGGGGACCATCTTCCAAACAAGAATAGAGCCATGTCTCCCCAACTTCCCTAGCCAACCATAAAAAAGATCCAGCACTATTCGGGGCATAACCCACTGTATCCCGAACATACCAAACACCAAAGACCAGAGTTCCGTAGCCACCGAACAATGCAAGAATAAATGATCCACACTCTCCCCACTCCGCTTGCACATACAACACTAATCCTGGAGAATAAGGCCCCGTTTCTGCAAATTATCTATGGTGAGTACCCAATGTGGCAGTCCGTGAGAAAAATGTGACACGGGGGGAGGCCTTCGTTTTCCAGATCAGCTTCCACGGGAAAAGAATGGAATGAGGTTGACTCAAGGATCAATAATACCTCTTAACAACAAATTTTTATTAGATGGACGCTCAGGTGATCCTCCCTCGTCCCCTCAATGGAATAGCATAGATAGGATCCATAAAAGAGGTGAGAGACTCCAACTCCCAATCATGCACACTCCGATTAAAAGACAAATCCCAACGATCATGCCAAAAGCGGATGCTCACAAGATGATATTTAAACTCCTCTCCTAATCCACTCCAGAGAAAATCTCTCTATAACTTCTCAAGTCGGTAAGCCACCCCAAGCTAGGATAGGAAACAACGAAAGAAAATAGGTGGGTAGATTAGATAAAGTACTCTATCAAAGTGACCTTACCCTCTTAGATGGATATAGTCTTTTCCATCCTGCAAGTCGCCGTTCCTTTTTTTCAATAATCTGATTCCAGATGGTGGTCTCCTTGAATATTACACCCAAATACGCTTGCAGCCCAAAATACATGCCAAGTATTAAACTCCTTCCCCTTTTAATTTTTAAAACATTCAAACAAACGGAAGGAATATCTATTCCCTCCCCCCTACTTAATTTTTAAACCATCCAAATAAGGGGGGTAGGAATAACTATTCCCCTCCCCTCTCCTCTCTCTCTCTCCAAACTTCCAAGCACACCGTTAATTGATTACAAATTTTAGATTGTAATTATTTGGGAGTGGTTCACATGTACACATTGTCTATTTGAACTCTCTCCCCTTTTAAATATAATTATTTTACTTATAAGAAAGAAGAAAAAAAAAAAAAAAAAAAGATGATAAATTGTATGAATGACCAGTAGTTCAACAACATACCAACACGACTATGTAAGATCGCTGCAATACCATCACGCATATGATTTGACCAACTGCCATTTGGCATCACACGAAGAGCATCATGAAGTGGTGCCTGAAGATAGCAAGAACAGACCACAATTAGTTTCAAAGTCAGTCAAGTCAAAGCATATACATGATAACACAAAGATGCAAAGATCATGATGCCGGGATTATAGACATGACTCTTGCAACTTCATGGTCTGAACCTAAGAAGAAGTAAAGATCAATTATGGATTCTGATGGAGTTCTAAATGTCACCTAAAGAGAAGAACAATGGATTAACCTAAAATTCTATAATAGCGTTATATTCATGGTTTAAATCCCAAACTTAGTTTAAGGTTTATTAGCAAGTATATCATGAATTAAATCCAATGCGCTTTAACCCAAATGGAACTTCCTCCATAGAAGAACAAGGTATTGAGCAAAATCATAGGTTCAAGACCTATTGGGTTCATGTATAACTTACCAATTAAAGAAAAGTAATAAAAGTATATCATGAAGCAGTCAGCTCTAGCATAAATGGTACCTCCTTCCCTTGTAAGAGCATGGTGGGGGTGAGGTTGTTGATTCAAGGCCCAATAGGTACATGTGTAACTCACAAATCGAAAGGAAAAAAAAAAAGTATACCATGATTGAATCAAGTAAATCTCAAAAGCTTAAAGCTCTGGCGAAGTGGTGTAACTGAGTCAAGGGTTACAGCTCAGTCACCCAAACGATAGATAAAATGTCCAAAATTTAATTTGAACTAATGAGGCTTTCAGTGGTGTAACTGAGTCTATGAATGATGGTAACAAATCTTGTATCATTAAAGCTATTATATATGAAAATGACACTGGAAACACGATTGCATACCAAATATTTTGAGGAGAGGACGGTGGACAGTAGGTGAAGCACTTCAAATTTCAGGGCCTTTTGCAACATGGCAAATGGCCTTGCCATTGTCACCACCTAAAAAAAATGATAGATGTTCAACATTGGTCTACCATTATAAAAATGAAATGATATAAACCAAGTCTAAAAAAATTTATTAGACCACAAAATTAATAACAGAAACATGAAATAAACATTGAAAAATGTTAAATGGCCATAAAAACCATAAACTTACAATCACTGAGAGTTCGGATAAATAGTCATTAGTAATGATCTCCAAAGGTAGCTTACTTAGTATTAACAGAATAAGTTTCACAGCTATCTCCATTAGATGAGAATCTGCAAAACATTTGCATAACATTACTTTTCAGAAAATTAAAATCTGGATCAGAACCCATAATCCCACGCATCTAATACATATTCAACCCAATAGCAAAAATACAAAGAAGGATGCAGAGCACTGTAAATGGTACGAATCATGATAAAAACTCTGAAAGAGAACAGTTTCTACACACTCAGACCTCACTGTTTCACATATATTTAGTATGCAGCAAAGCAATTTGCTTATGAAATGGCTCCAGACTATGAGTAGAAATCATAAGCATTCCTACCAAGCCATTAGTAAAATCCAGTCAAGACTCAAGAATAATTACAGTAATAATAATTACCATCGGGGAAAGTAGATACTTGAGAAGCTAGGACTTTCATGCCTCCAGATTCATACAATGTCACAACTCCATCTTCAGAAGCAGTTGATACTAGGTACAGAAATTCATAGCATTCTTCAAGAACAGATGAGCCTGATCTGAACAAAGAGGAAGTCCACAAATCAACAATGAACTATGTGTCAACAGTACTTATCAAAAACTCAATTCCTGGACCAAGCAAAAAGGCACCTTTTAATATTTAATATAGAACCTGAAATCATTTGGAAAATGAGCAATAAGGAGAATAAGATAATCACTTATCTTTTATAAAAATAAATAATAATGACATTTTGTTAGAACAAAGGCAAGACCTAAAGTAGACATGATGTATACGAAGGCTCACCTTAAGAATACATCTATCAAATCAAGATATGAAGAAAATTGGATGCAGCAAAACACAAGCATCCACTCATACAAAGATCTGAACAATAAATACTTAATTTGAAGAGTGGGAAGCTGAACACCATCAAAAAGGTCCAGTTGTTCTTTTCCCAACTGGTTCATTACAATGCCATCCAAAAAAATCCTTCGAACAAATCACACATCGATAACCTTAAAGGCATCACACATCAATGAGATAATTACTTATCAAGAAAAAAATAACAGGATAAGTAGATATCATAAAGCAAAACCAGCACACAAGCACCAAATCTTGGACAAAGCCATATCCCAATTACCAAGACAATGAAACCTATGGAGCCCGTTCAAACAATGTAGCACTAAAGTTTTTGTCCAAGTCATAGGACACCACATCTTTTTAGAATATTTCAACAATGCACATTTTTTTCCCAGCATTCACCTTCTTCTAACACCAATCATCAACCAAATCACTCAATACCACTAGAATAATTTGTATTTGTACACATGAACAAGAAACCATATAAGGCAGCTTTCTCCAATCTCACCCTGGTGATGGTAAACAAATCATACATTTATGCTAAACCAATTTGCTTTTAACACGCATCCATGTCAACAAACCTAAATTTCTTACATACGCGTTTTGTTGTTCCCCACTTTGTACCGTAAATGTAAAGTACAAACCATTTAATAAGAAATCAAAATATTAATACAATGATTAAAGAAAAATATATAATCTTTTGGCCTCTAGAAGTCTAGAACACAAAATCTAGTGTCAAAAAATTAGTAAATATACATGTTCTAGCTTTTATTTGAAATCGTGTATATATGAAGAAATTAAGGACGAGAGCTTACTCCTTGGACATTATTTCTAGAAAAAGCGGAATCTTGGAAGACATTTCTTTTGAAGAAGCAATTTCAGGAACACGACAGAAGGCAGCAAGAACTGTAATTGATAGCTGCAAGTATGCGTCACGATTATCGACTCCACTCTCACTCCCACTACCACTAATGCTTCCTTTTCCCATTCCTTAACACACACACACAAATTTTAGAGTTTGAGATTTGTGCCTAAGCAATAAGAAAACAAATTGTAGTTTTCTTTGAATTGGTTTTAAAAAAAAGCAGGAGATATAGAAATGACCAGTTCTAAGGAGTCGATCGAGGAAGTGAAGTCCAACGGCGTCGTAAACCCTACGGAGCGAAGCATGGTCGTCGCCTTTGCTAAATTTGGTGACGAGAAGGAGACCAGCGAGGCGCTGCTCATCTCGCTCTCCTTTCAACAGCTTCAAGCAGTCTTCCAGAGACGGAGATTGTTGCTGCTGTGGATCCTGTAAGTTGAGCAGACGAATATTTGAGAGAAAGAGAGAGAGATGAAGGGGTGAGAATGAAAGAAAGAGATGCTCTTACCATGGAAGCTGAGGAGCTGAATGCGAGTGTTCGAAGAGAGTGAGGGTTCTCGGTGTTGCTTTGTTTGTAGAAACTTCAGAGTGCTTCGAGAATCGGCTCCACTTTAAAGTCGGTTGAAACCATAGTTATCAAGGGATGGGCGGGTATGGGTCGGGTTTTTATCCACCCGAACCAAAACCAAACTACCGAGCCCACCCCGTCCGCTTCGGGTGGGACTTTTCTCATCTGACTCCGAACCACTTATTCAACGAGTACCGCCCCGACTTAAGACATTTTTTTTGTTTTTGATAATCAGAGACTTTTCATTAGAACAAATTAAGTAAAACCCAACCTATCCCATCCCTTTGCCAAGCTTCTTTGACGAGAGGGGGAAGGGATGAAGCATTACAACTAAAATCTGAATTAAGAGAAACAACAAATTTGGCCATCTCATGGGTAATCTTCTTTGCGTCTCGCTTAACCCAAGAAAAACAACAAGAAACAAATTCAAATGCAAGAAAATTAACATCCGAAACAATAGTGGAAATCTTCCAGTTTGCCTTCTCAGGATTGCTATTGATAGCATCAATGGGAACCTTGGAGTCACTCTCAATAATGACATTAAGGAAACCTTCAAGCTTAGCTAATTGGACAGCCCAAAGGATTGCAGTTGCTTCTGCAACTTCAGGATCAACTACATCAATATGCTTAGTCCAGGCGAAAAGAAGAAAACCAGTAGCATCACGCGCAACCACGGCAATGGAAGAGAAATTGGGGCACACGGCGGCATCCATGTTGAGCTTGAACATAGGCCCAGGAGAGGACTGCCATCTAACACATGGGGCTGTTGGGTGGCAGTCCTCACGAGAAGAAGGAAGAAAAATGTTCAAGTATTCTGAGATCAAGGCCTTGAACAGTAGAGAGAGTATTGACACTTTGCACCTTATGAACTGCTAAATTCCTCAACGTCCAGATACATTCGAGTGTGAGTGCAAATATGATGGCAAACAACTGGACAGAATTGCTTCCAATAGAGAAATCACCAACAAATGCAAAAGGGGACACCACCACATAGAACCACATAGACAATGTCAGCACAGGAATGTATGGGAAAGCAATCAGAGTGTATAACCATTCATTGACCAAACCACACAGCTCTGACTACCGGACAGTGGAAAAATAGATGGAGGATGGATTCTTCCTCAACATAGCATAGCGGGCACAAAGTATCACCAAAACCAACTCTGAGAGCAAAGTTCTTGTTTGTAAGAAGAATGTTTGAACCAATCCTCCATAACAGCATCTTAAGCCTTTCGTGTAGAGGTAATTTCCATAGCTTGCACCACTGGATTCCGGAGTTGACAACAGTTGATGGAGTATGACAAGTCTTGTAGACAGATTGAACAGAAAAATTACCTTTGGGGTCCGCAATCCAAACAAGTCTGTCAAGCCTACGCCGAAGAGGGATTGGGATCCGTTTGATAGCCACTACGGATTCTTCAGTAAACAAATGCTCTAGCATGCTGCTGTTCCAAGATCTAGATTCCTGATTAATGAGACATGAAACAACGAACCTGTCCATAGACGACTCATCCTTAGGCTGTGGAACAAAATTAGGCAGCCAAGGCATCCATGGGTCCTTCCAAATGTCAATCACTACGCCATCTCCAACTATAAAGCATGCTCCCACAGCAATGATATTTTTAAGTTTCTCTATAGCCTTCCACGTATGAGAAGCATTCTTTGATGGAGAATCATGCATCCAGTCCTCACTGACCTTGTATTTACTCCTCAAAGCATTCATACAACAACTATCTCTCTTGGATAGCACCATCCAGGTAATTTTGGCAAGCAGAGCATCATTAAATTTTTTGGAGCTTCTAAACCCCAGGCCACCAAAGGACTTAGGGAGGCAGATGTGATCCCAAGCTTTCCAAGCCAAATAGGTACCCGTTTCCTTCTTAGGATTCCACTGAAACCTCCTAGTGGCGGCATCTAATTTATTGCAAGTGGAAACAGGTACATCAAAAGACGAGAATGTATAGTTTGGTAAGGCCTGGGCAACAAATTTAATTAGTGTATTCCTGCCGACCCAAGAGAGAGCTTTACATCTCCAGCCTTTGAGTTTGGACTCTAGTCTATCTTGTCGAAATTTGAAGTCTTTAGAACAGTTTCTAGTAGAGAAAAAGGGAGCTCCGAGGTAATTGGCATTCTGCGGGACGGTTTTCATATTTAACTCCAACTTGATCTCTCTCTTTCTTTCTCTTGATACCAACTTTGAGAAAATAAGTCCAGATTTCTCCCTACTAACCAACTGTCCAGACCACTGACAATATTTTCCAAGGCAAGCATCTAAAGCTTGGACCTCCCTGTTGTTGGCTTTGGCAAACAGCATAATATCATCAACATACATTACATTTGTGAAGGTGGGTCCGTTTCTATTCATGCTTACACCACTAATGACTCCAGCAGCAAACTCTTTGTCAATCAATCTTGATAGAACCTCTTGGCAAAGGATAAACAAATACGAGGACAAAGGATCCCCTTGCCTAAGGCCCCTAGAAGGTTGGAAGCATTTAGATTTCCCTCCATTGACCAGCACTGAGAAGGAGACTGTTGAGACACATTGCATAACCTAACAAACAAAAACTTCGTGGAATCCAAACTTAAGCAATACAGTTTTTAAGAAACTCCAATTCACCCTATCAGACGCCTTTTGGAGATCAACTTTCATTGCAACAAAGCCTCCTTTGACTTTCCTCTGCTTGAAGCTATGAAGGAGCTCATGAAACACAAGCTGATTTTCAGCAATCCATCTGTCAAGGACAAATGCAGACTGCCCCGGAGAGATCAAGTTTGCTAACAAAGGGCGCAATTTAGACACTAAAAGCTTTGCAATAACCTTATAGACGGTGTTGCATAGACTAATAGGTCTAAAATGATTCACATTAGAAGGAGAAGAATTTTTAGGGATGAGTACTATAAGAGAATTGTTTACCTCCGTGAGAAGATGACCCGATCTGAAAAATTTTTCGACCGCATTAATGACATTGTGGCCCACAATCGACGAATAATGTTTGTAGAAAAGTACTGGCAAACCATCAGGGCCAGGTGCCTTGAAGCTTTGCATTTCAAACAGAGTGTCCTTGATATCCTTAGCCGACGAGATGGTGCATAAACGATCATTCTCTTGAGGTGTCACTGAAGTGGTAATAAGATTTTCAAGATCAGAAGGAAAATAGGGTGCCTCTTCATTGAACAGGTGCTGGAATTTGAGTAGGATAAACTCCTTGATATCAGCCTTATTTGTAATCCACTCTCCATTATCAGACTTGATAGCATCAATCGCATTACGTCTTCTCCTAATTATAGTAGTTAGATGGAAGAATCTGGAGTTCTTATCGCCTTCTTTCAACCAAGTCTCTCGAGACTTTTGTCTCCAAACTGTTTCATACTTCTTTAATCACCCATTAAGCTCAATCTGTATAAAAGCCTCCACTTTTGAATTACTCTCAGATGCTGGAGCCCCTTGGATCCGCTCTAACTCAGTGGAAAGCTCTTTGATTCAATTTTGACAAAAACCAAAAGTATCTCTATTCCATTGTTTGAGTGCCTTGGTAGTGTGGAATTGTTTTCGGAATAGATTGAAAAAAGCTGAGCCACCAAACTCTTTGCTCCAAGCAGAATTAACTACCTCAAAACATCTTGGATCTTGAGTCCACACGGCTTCAAAACGAAAAGGTCTAGGAAAAGGAGCATCATCCGGATTAATGTTGACCAATAGGGGGCAATGATCAGAATTGATTGCGTCGAGATGAAGAACATTAGCTTTAGGGAAAGCCAATCTCTAGTTAATATTTGCAATACCTCTGTCTAACCTCTCATGGATGCTATCACGACCCCAGCGCTTGTTACTCCAGGTGTATCTATTCCCAACAAAGCCCAAATCAACTGCACTAAGATCGAACAACAAATTTTTTAGGTAACTAGGAATGGAAGATCCACCTCTCTTACCTCTTTCTTTCTCAGACTCATCAATCAATTCATTAAAATCCCCGAAACATATCCAAGGACCCGCAATGGCTTCTAGAAGGCCATGGAGGTTCATCCAAGCTTTCATTCTCTTGGCTTTGTGCAGAGGCCCATAGAAACCGATGAGAACACACAAGTGCAGTCTTTAATCGTAACAGCAATAGTATTAGAATTGAATTCTAACAGCTCAACATCAAGCTCCTTAGCCCAGAACATGCAAATGCCCCCAGCCCTACCTTTAGGGTCGATGGCACAAAAGTGCGGAAAACCAATTAAATTAGCAACTTTCTTCATACGATCCTCGCTAGCTTTAGTCTCACACAAAAACACAAACACGGGGTTCTGACCCCTTATTAACGCCCTGAGGGTGTGAACTGTCGAGGAATTGCAGATCCCCCGACAGTTCCAACCCAAAATCCTCATTGAAATGGAGGAGTGGGCTTCGAGCTACCCAACTCCTCAATTTCGCTCTCATCAACGCAGGAGAGACTAACTTTAGCAGTAACAGAAAGATTGGCTTCATTACCTGGAGTGGCCTGGAGACAAAACCTTGAAGGGGTGTCATTGAGCTTCTTGAGCCGCTTACAGTGTAGTTCAGGGCTCAAGCAGTCAATATCATGATCGTTGTTGGTGGAGGGAGATGGGGATTTGCGTTTTAGTGGGGAGTCTGATAGGATGATTTGGGGATTAGGTTCAGATGGGTGGGTGGTGGAGTCTAGAAGATTTTGTGACATAATATTATGGGTTGGGTTAAGCTCAATAATGGGCTAGAAGTGCACCACTTGTGGGATAGGTAGAGGGTCCACCCCAATTGGAAGTGGGCTCTCGCAACTTGTGTTTGGATTAGGTAATGGCATAAAATCTGTTTCATGGCCCAAATTGGTCTCCTCCAAGTTAGGCCCAACAAGGATAGGATTGCTGCCATTGGCAGGAGTGTTATTAGTCCCACTACTGGAGCAGGGCTTAGAACTAGCTAATGGGACAAAAAAGGAGACCTGACTCCGCTCAAAACAAACATTTGGAGCACTAAGGTTAATAGACTAACCTTTTGTTGCAATGTCAGGGTGCAGAGGTAAATGGGTGCACTCTGAGGACGAAAGGGTTGTAATCTTGTCCCTATCTGGCAACCCTGCCTGAGAAACGTTTTGTCGATCCAAACCTGAAGTAGCTACTGGAAAAGTAGTGGGCACCAGACTACCGGAGAGGCTGGCCACTGGGGAAGAGTCCAGACAAATCATGCTACCAACATGAGAGGTTGGAGTAGGTGGCAGTAGGTCGTAGATACCAAAAGGTAGATCATCATTATTGGTACGAAGCCAAGACCCATAGGCAGCAAACTTATGACCAAATGGATTTTTTATGAGCAATCTCTCTGCATTGCAACTAGCAGATTCATGCCCTAACACGCCACAAATATAACACAAGGATGATAATTTCTCGTATTTGAAACCTATCCAAGCATCATTAAGGTTCTTTTTGGGGAGGAACAGACCAGGTTTCAATGGTGATAGAATGTCCACCTCAACCCTCATGCGAACAAACCTATGCCATCGGGATTGTATTTCACCGATAAGGTCCACTTCAGACACCTTACCAACATGTTGACCTATCTTTAGGATACTCGGTTTGTTTTGCCAAAGAAACGGAAGGCCATGGACTTGGATCCAGAAGGTGGAAGAAGAGAAATCCACTTCTTGCCACGTGAGCTCCAGATTCCAAACTTTGAGAATGAGGTGTGCACCACGAAGGGTCCAAGGTCTTCTCCGGAACACAAAGTTGAGGTCAGCTTCATGGGCGAAGGTGAACAAGAAAATATTTCTGTCAACTTTGTTCACCAACACCGGAAAAGTAAGGTTCCAAGCTTTATCCGCTATATCCTTGACAACAGAAGGATAAAAAATTCCAGGATGAAAGGATCTTCCCAATAATGGAGAGATTTGGAGAAGCTGAATCGCTGTGGAGTGAAGGCAGCTCTATTTTAAATTCTTCACAACTACAATTTGCTGTTCGCAAGGCTAAATCGGACACCAATCCGTCTTCATTTGAGGGAACCTCCATGCTGAGGAAAAGGGAGAAATATCTGGGATTAGGGTAAACGGAAGTTGGGTAGAGATTTAGGGAAGTGGATAGGTGGTATATGTATAGGAAGAGTAACGATATATGGATGTTGGAAGGTATATGGTGAGGGTAAATAGGATGAGATGGTGATAAGGTCACAATAGGGCGGTGGCTAGGTCCAGGAAACTGGAAAGGTGAGGGAGGGATAAAATCCCCAATGAGAGAGAAGGACATAGGTACCACAAAGGCACGGGTTGGTGATGACTTTAAACCTACAAATATCGTTCGAACTCTAACTCGCCCCGACTTAGACATATTATGATTAGAAAAATGCAAAAAATGAGGTTTAGTGTAAGTGCACTAATCTCTCATGAGGTTTCGATTTGCACATTAAACTTTGCATTTCAAAATAACATGCACCCACCCCTTACCTTTTAATCCTGTTAAATCAACTAACAGAAGTTGAGAAACACCATTTTACCCTTATTCAAATATACCATTTTATCCTCCAACAAACTCGCCCTCTTTCTCTAAAATCTCTGAGGTAAATATAGTTCTTCTTTGAGACTAATATCATTCTTAGGTAGTTTGGATCGGTGTAACTGGAGGAACTCATCGAATAGGAATACGCGGGAGAAGATAATGATGAAGGCGGTAATATCATCGAAGAAAATCCCATCTTAAAGAACCCAAAATCACAGAGCTTACAAATGAGATGTTCGTCAAGTAGGATGTTTGAAGCTTTGATGTCGCCGTGAACAATCTGGGGGCTGCATCAAAACCTCCAAACTCATTGGTTAATCTTTTCAAGATCACCCACATTCGACATCATCATAATCCATTGAGATTTTTTTGTAAAAAATATTATTAGCCCATAAAAATTTTTGTGTATCTATCCTAATATTTGTTTGTCAATCTAATCTTTTCTGACTCTTATATAATAGTCTCAAATTATTATATTTTCCCTTTCATTTTTCATTTCAACCAAACAAAGAAAATATATATTCCATATCATTTCACTTTTCTATCACTTCTTTTTTTTTTTTTTTTTTTTTTTTAATTATGAAACACTTTTCTATTACTTCAACCAAACAAACATAAAGAAAAACATAATTTTTCTTCCTCTTACTTTTCTATCTCCCTACCAAACCAAGTCTTTTTTTCTTTTTGCTAGAACTACCAAACCGAGTCTTAGAGTTTAGATTATTTATGAAGAATATATACATATAGAAATAGAAATAGAAAGAATCTCTCCATATCTGCGATGACATGATCTTACCTTGGATTACGTGTTATTAGCAATGAACAATAAATCTATGAGTTGAAGTCAGGAATCATCTGTAGTTTCAAGTTATATTCTCAAGTAGAGTCATCATAGTCTTCAATGTCTTTTTTGTTTTTAGTCTTCTCATCAGGTTTTTTCCAAGAATTTGCAGTCTTTAGTCTTTTCCTAGCAAGAATATCTTTAGTCTAGATTTTATCAATATGTCTGGAATCTTATTGTAATGACTAGCATATTAACCATAAAATAGAAATAGAAAGAATCTCTCCATATCTTCGATGACATGATCTTACCTTGGATCACGTGTTATTAGCAATGAACTAACGAATTAGTTTATAACACCAGGTGTTAAAATGCACTACATTTTAACACTGATCTCAAAACATTAGACACCACCACAAGTACTTATTTGAGTATGGGTGAAATTAATGTTCAGACTTCAAACTCTCTGTATGGTCCCACAATCCAATTTTAATCCATTGAAAGCCCAAAATACATTTTTGTATTATTTGGCTGCATCGAAACCTCCGAGCACTCACCCAGATGCTGCTTGTTCATGCATCACTTCCCTCTCTGACTCATTATGAGAACCGGCCTTATCCTGTCATCCATCTTTACAAACCACCAAAAAGGGACAACTACACACTCATGTATCGACAAGCCGTTGACAGTAGTGGAAAAGCAGAAGGTATCGAGTAGGATCCTAAATGAATCAAATTATTTAGGCTGAAGTGTAATTACGTTTCCACCATACGAAGTCCATTAAGTTTGTAAATTAGTATTTCAGGGAGGGATTTTGCTCAATAGTTTGATTTTTAAAACAATTTTGCAAAAAAACACTGTTTTGAAACTAATGAGGTAAATAGCCTCTCGATTGCGTGGCATTCCGTGGCATTTTGACGTGGAAAAATTTGACCCCGCTGGAACTCGTCTTTTGTAGAGACGAGTTCCACAAATTTTTTTAAATTCCCTTAACTCTGGCACGAACACGCACATCGTTATAAAAAAAAAAAAAAATTTGGCTGGAACTCGTCTCTTCTAAAGACGAGTTCCATTGAAATTTAGTAAACCACTTCGCATTCGCATTAAAAAAAAATAATAATAATTTGGTTGGAACTCGTCTCTGCTAAAGACGAGTTCCATTGAAATTAAGAAACCATTTCGCATTCGCGCATTAAAAAAAAAAAAAAAATTTGGTTGGAACTCGTCTCTGCTAGAGATGAGTTCCATTGAAATAGAACAGGTGAGAAGAAGTGCATATTATTAAAAAAAAAAAAAAAAATCTGGCTGGAACTCGTCTCTGCTAAAGACGAGTTCCATTGAAATTAACCAATACTTCACGTTCGCGCTTATTATTTAAAAAAATAAATAATTTGGATGAAACTCGTCTGTAGGAGAGACGAGTTTCGCGCTTATTATTTAAAAAAAAAAAAAAATTTGGCTGAAACTCGTCTCTAGGAGAGACGAGTTTTGCGCTTATTATTTAAAAAAAAGCAATTGAACTAGAGACAGGTGTAATACAATACAGATCTTGATCTTCATTGTTAAGATTCGAGTTGATGTTAATGTTGTTGGGCTGAATGGTGTTAATAAAGGGGCCATTTGTGAGCCCCATAATGGGTTGGAATTTGAGTCAAAGTGTTGGGAATAAAACCTTATTCCTAAAACCTGTGGGATGCGGAAATAAATAACAAGTACAATCACACATAAGAACACAAAGATTTACGTGGAAAAACCCTTTCTACTTGAAGGGAAAAAACCACGGGACAAACTCCGAATAAATCCACTATTATAATACGCAATTACAATAGTTCTTCTCAAGTTTTATACCTAACTTGAGGTCCTCACCAAAATACAATAATAATCTCTCTAGGAATTAACACTCAACAAATTCTCTAGAGAAAACCCCAAATCTCTTTCGCAAATCTCAATTGCGGTTTGCTCTCTCAATATTGTGTAAGATTTATTTTGTGAGCAGCATTCTTTTGTGTCAAAAACGAATTGATAGGATGCCCCGTATGACAGAGAGTTGACCGGTAAAGCCCCTTAAGTTTAATGTGATCATATATTGTTTATTGGGCTTTGGTGCACCTTAGCTACATTTGATAATGTAGGACATGGGTATTTTAATGTGTGGGCCTAAGTTGGGTAAATCCTTTATGGGTTTAGGGTTTACATTTAAGGCCTTATATTTATAATATAAATATAGGGTTATAGGGGTCCCTGCTCTCACTCTAACCTACCGTCACTTCGAAGTCTCCCCATTAGACTTGAACTCAAGAGAGTAAGAGAGTAGAAGACACCCTATTACTTCTATTAATTTCATCAATGGATTCAGGTATGTTCTCCTAATCACGTCTAATATAATATTGTTGTTTATATGCTCATGCTATGATCATGTACTCGATTAGAGGATAAGTTTTACAGTTGGTATCAGAGCTTTCATGCTCATACATGGGCTACGAAATATTATATTATTTTCAAATTATTTTACTGATGAAAACGTGTTACTAGTTCCTGGGAGAGTTACTTGCAAATCTCAAATTCTCAAGTTCTATATTAACGTATATGATATACATGTTTACTGGTATATGGGGTTAATAAAGACATATATGTTCACTGGTGGATTCAAAATAAAGATAGTCTTAGCACCTATGTTATATATATTTATATATTAAATTCAATCGGTATTAACATATTCATATATATGCGTTAATTCAATCGGTATTAACATTAACATATTACGATTGTTATATGTTATATGTTATATACATATTAAGTTCATATGTTATATGTTATATGCGTATTAAGTTCAATTGGCATGTTATATACATATTAAGTTCAATTGGTATTTACATATTCATATATATGGGTTGTTATATGTTACATATATTAAGTTGAATCCGTATTAACATATTTATATATATGGTTTGTTACAATCGGTTTCGGCTGTATTCTCAAATTCAGTATTGCTATTGTTTCGGTATTAATACTGCTGTATTAATCGATATATATTTTGGATTCTATTGTTTCACAATAAGACAAATTCATGGTAATCCTGCCATGCCCATTGAGAAAGCCACACTATTCGCCTCCATAGATTATTAGCTGGTCAATCTCATACATTGCAACTTGATCTATCACTTTGTAAGCCTCAGTCAAGAATTGAAGTAAAACCGAACACTAAACACTGGTTTGTTTCTTTTTAGGATTAGAAAGGAAAAGAACCATTAAAAGTACGTAGTTTGCCATGTTAGTAATTGCAGCAAAACGTGATAACTAATAAGTACACTTTGAGTCCTAAAGATTACAGAATATGGGGCAGCCTTAAAAAAAAAAAATTATGATATTTTCAGCTTTTAATGGCAGTGTATAATTGCACTATAATTTTAGTGTGATTCACTTTTGTTTTCTCATTGATTGTGCATAATATTTGTTTATGAATTATGCAATATTTAATTGTAAATTAGATGAGAAAATTTGTATACATGCTGAAAATATTTTGTTGGATATTGTGATGCATCCAAAGATTCATTGGTTTTCGTAGGGCTGGATGACTATGTTTCCACACAGTGGGCATACCATTAAGGTCGATGAGAATTGTTGAATTCTTTATAATGTTTTATCATTATTAATTGTTCTTGGATTGCAATGGCATTGGGATTCAGACGGGTAATGATTATCTCCTTAAGAGGGTCTTTACTTGGTGGAATTTCCAATGGGGTTAAGTAAATGTATGGATGCCAAAATTTAGAATAATTCTTCTGCCCCAAAGGTGTTGAACTCTTCAAAAATTTTGTCATCAGTATATTTAGCTTTTCCACTTGTTTGTGAAGTCCTGTGGCATATTATGGTCTTTGCTCCAAAAGCAGATCCTAATGATGCATTAGAACTCTTGTCAGATTGTGTTTATATGGTTTACTCTGACAAATCTGAATAAATTTTTAATGAAATATTAATTTGCATATAGCCTGTTTACATATGCAATTTTGGTGAGCTTAAATATCTCATATTTTATCAGCCTTGGATACCCCTTCTTTTTCTTCGCATTTGTCTTCTATCAAGACATTGAATGGGAACAAACTTTGAGGAATGGAATGAGACATTGCGTGTTGTTTTGGCTATCATGAGGTTGGACTTAGCTTTAGAGGTTAATAAGCCTGATGCAATCACTTCTCAAAGTTCTGCTGGGGCTAAGGCCTATTTTAATAAATGGGCGGAATCTAACAAGTTATGTATGATGATTATGCGTTTGTCTATGGACAAGACAATCAAGAATAGCATTCCTCAGTGTGACAATGCGAAGGATTATCTTGCTGCTGTGAGTAAGAAATTTGTTGTTTTTGACAAAGCAGAGAAGAGTAATTACATGCGCCTATTGACCACCACTACTTATGATGGTACTACTGGGGTTCGTGAACACGTCATGAGAATGACTAATCTTGCAATGAGATTGAGGGATATGAAAGTTGACATACCTGATTCTTACCTTGTGTGGTTGATCCTTGAGTCTCTTCCTGATCAGTTTAGTGCTCTTAAGACTTCTTATAATGTTGTGAAGGGTGAATGGGGGTTAGATGAGATGACTGCAATTGTGGTGCAACAGGAGGAGATGATGCGAAAGAGTAAGACTGAGAGTGCCCATATGGTGACCCATAATCATAGTGAAGGCGAGAGGAAGTTTTATAAGGGCAACAGAAACAATCAAAATGGGAATAAGGGTGGCAATTTTAACAATTCCAAACCCCAGTTCAAGCATAAGAATGAGGACATGAAAGGAAAGTGCTTCTGGTGCCAGAAGAAGGGACATGTTAAGAAAGATTGTAACCGTTTTAAGAATTGGCTTGAGAAGAAAGGTACCCCTCTAGCTCTTGTCTATTTTGAATCTAACTTGGTGGACGTTCCTTTGAATTCTTGGTGGATTGATACTAGTGCCTTTATTCATGTTACAAATTCCTTACAGGGATTCAAAAGCAAGAGGAGGCCAAATGATGGAGAGAAGGCTTTAGTAGAATTCATATGAGTAGTTAATTTACCTTTAGCTTCTAGTGGTGCTTTAGTTTTGGACGATGTCGTTTATGTTCCTTCTCTTAGATGCAGTTTAATTTCTATTTCTAAATTGGATTCTAGTGGTTTTGTATTTCATTTTGGTAATACAAGATTTTTTCTTTTATTATGGTTCTTATGAGGTAGCTTCTGGTATTTTATGTGATGGCTTATACAAGTTAGATTTAGATTTAAATTACCTTTTTTTCTCATCATGAGTTTGTTGCCATTGGATCTAAACGTGTTAATGATGAACTTTCTTCGATATTATGGCATAGACATTTAGGGCATATTACGAGAGCTAGGAAGAAAGGGGCTACCCGAAATAAGGGGCTATTGGAGATCATTCATACTGACATTTGTGGACCATTTACATCTGCCATTTTGGGTGGATATAAATACTTTATTACTTTCATTGACCACTTTTCTCGTTATGGATATATTCTTTTCATACAAGAAAAATTTGAGGCTTTGGATATGTTCAAATTTTATAAAGCTGATATAGAACTTAAAGGGGAAAAGGAAATCAAGATTGTAAGATCAGGACGAGGTGGTGCGTTATATGATGGATATGGTTTCAAAGAAAATATAGTTGATCATTGTATATACCTGAAGATTAGTGGGAGTAAGATTATTTGCTTGGTGCTCTATGTTGATGATATTCTTCTTGCTAGCAATGATTTGGATTATGCTGCATGAAACTAAAAGGTTTTTGTTCAATAATTTTTAGATGAAAGATCTTGGTAAAAGGAGATAAACTGAGTATGTAGCTTGTTATGAGGCAACTTTACAGGCTGTTTGGTTGCAAAATTTTATTTCAAGATTATAAATTGTGGATTCCATCTCTAAGCCTTTGACAATCTACAATGATAATTCCGCTGCGGTTTGCTTCTCAAAGAATAATAAAAGGTCAACTGGATTAAAACATATACACATCAAGTATTTGGTTGTTAAAGAGAAGATTCAAGAGTTGCAAACTTCTATTGTTCATATAACCACAAAGGAGATGATTGCTGATCCCCTAACCAAAGGATTGTCTCCTAAATTTTTAAGGAGCATGTTACTCATATGTACTCATATGGGGTTGGTTGAAAGTTTTGATGTTTTTGGTTAGTGGGAGTTATATTTTGTTTAAGTTAAACTACAGTTTATTATTTTGACTAAGTCAATTTACCTTCTCGAGAATATTGATTATGCATTGTTTATGCGTGTTATGTTATTTGCCATATTTTGTGTGCACATGTAAGTTTATTATGGCAGGAAAAGTCTTAAAGCATGTTTTAGCTTTAAGCAGGGCGGTTAACTCATACGGTATACAGGCTTGGACCTATGAGTGAAAGTTCTACTACTTAAGACATAAAGTTTTCGCCAGTCTTAAGGAGCTTCTTGGGAAGCGTTATTGGTTCTTGATAAGAACATATTGTTGGACCTTATGGAAATCGACATGGTGATCACAGTTGCATGTAATTTCCATACCACACATTACCATACCATATTTGATAATGTAGGACATGGGTATTTTAATGTGTGGGCCTAAGTTGGGTAAATCCTTTATGGGTTTAGGGTTTACATTTAAGGCCTTATATTTATAATATAAATATAGGGTTATAGGGGTCCCTGCTCTCACTCTAACCTACCATCACTTCGAAGTCTCCCCATTAGACTTGAACTCAAGAGAGTAAGAGAGTAGAAGACGCCCTATTACTTCTATTAATTTCATCAATGGATTCAGGTATGTTCTCCTAATCACGTCTAATATAATATTGTTGTTTATATGCTCATGCTATGATCATGTACTCGATTAGAGGATAAGTTTTACATATTGCTCTCTCAATATTGCGGCACTGGCTTCCTCACAATTGTCTCTCAATTGCGGCACACTCACTTGTTCACTTGATACGGCTACAACATACCCCATTCAATCACATGAATATATCCCTTATATATATATATATATATATCACTGCTGCCGCCTATACCTAGTTCTATTTCTAATAGAACACGTACTCATTTATACTCTTACAAGTTCACGCTTTCACACTTCAAGTTAAATTGCAATTCTTTCTTCACGTGACTTACTAGGCCACTAATTTGCAAAGTATGGGCTGGACTATTTGGTGCTCCATGCACCCCAACACAAAGGAGGCGGCATATTCTTTCAACAAAGAATATGCTCGGTCTGTGGGTTTTGGCATCACTATAAAAGCCAGCAGGTGCTCAAAAAAATCTGGAAAATTTATTGATATAAAAATTGCTTGTTTAAGATTTGG
>OU015764.1:23918349-23956630 GCA_907173295.1 Fagus sylvatica
GACATTGCGTGTTGTTTTGGCTATCATGAGGTTAGACTTAGCTTTAGAGGTTAATAAGCCTGATGCAATCACTTCTCAAAGTTCTGCTGGGGCTAAGGCCTATTTTAATAAATGGGCGGAATCTAACAAGTTATGTATGATGATTATGCGTTTGTCTATGGACAAGACAATCAAGAATAGCATTCCTCAGTGTGACAATGCGAAGGATTATCTTGCTGTTGTGAGTAAGAAATTTGTTGTTTTTGACAAAGCAGAGAAGAGTAATTACATGCGCCTATTGACCACCACTACTTATGATGGTACTACTGGGGTTCGTGAATACGTCATGAGAATGACTAATCTTGCAATGAGATTGAGGGATATGAAAGTTGACATACCTGATTCTTACCTTGTGTGGTTGATCCTTGAGTCTCTTCCTGATCAGTTTAGTGCTCTTAAGACTTATTATAATGTTGTGAAGGGTGAATGGGGGTTAGATGAGATGACTGCAATTGTGGTGCAACAGGAGGAGATGATGCAAAAGAGTAAGACTGAGAGTGCCCATATGATGACCCATAATCATAGTGAAGGCGAGAGGAAGTTTTATAAGGGCAACAGAATCAATCAAAATGGGAATAAGGGTGGCAATTTTAACAATTCCAAACCCCAGTTCAAGCATAAGAATGAGGACATGAAAGGAAAGTGCTTCTGGTGCCAGAAGAAGGGACATGTTAAGAAAGATTGAACCGTTTTAAGAATTGGCTTGAGAAGAAAGGTACCCCTCTAGCTCTTGTCTATTTTGAATCTAACTTGGTGGACGTTCCTTTGAATTCTTGGTGGATTGATACTAGTGCCTTTATTCATGTTACAAATTCCTTACAGGGATTCAAAAGCAAGAGGAGGCCAAATGATGGAGAGAAGGCTTTAGTAGAATTCATATGAGTAGTTAATTTACCTTTAGCTTCTAGTGGTGCTTTAGTTTTGGACGATGTCGTTTATGTTCCTTCTCTTAGATGCAGTTTAATTTCTATTTCTAAATTGGATTCTAGTGGTTTTGTATTTCATTTTGGTAATACAAGATTTTTTCTTTTATTATGGTTCTTATGAGGTAGCTTCTGGTATTTTATGTGATGGCTTATACAAGTTAGATTTAGATTTAAATTACCTTTTTTTCTCATCATGAGTTTGTTGCCATTGGATCTAAACGTGTTAATGATGAACTTTCTTCGATATTATGGCATAGACATTTAGGGCATATTACGAGAGCTAGGAAGAAAGGGGCTACCCGAAATAAGGGGCTATTGGAGATCATTCATACTGACATTTGTGGACCATTTACATCTGCCATTTTGGGTGGATATAAATACTTTATTACTTTCATTGACCACTTTTCTCGTTATGGATATATTCTTTTCATACAAGAAAAATTTGAGGCTTTGGATATGTTCAAATTTTATAAAGCTGATATAGAACTTAAAGGGGAAAAGGAAATCAAGATTGTAAGATCAGGACGAGGTGGTGCGTTATATGATGGATATGGTTTCAAAGAAAATATAGTTGATCATTGTATATACCTGAAGATTAGTGGGAGTAAGATTATTTGCTTGGTGCTCTATGTTGATGATATTCTTCTTGCTAGCAATGATTTGGATTATGCTGCATGAAACTAAAAGGTTTTTGTTCAATAATTTTTAGATGAAAGATCTTGGTAAAAGGAGATAAACTGAGTATGTAGCTTGTTATGAGGCAACTTTACAGGCTGTTTGGTTGCAAAATTTTATTTCAAGATTATAAATTGTGGATTCCATCTCTAAGCCTTTGACAATCTACAATGATAATTCCGCTGCGGTTTGCTTCTCAAAGAATAATAAAAGGTCAACTGGATTAAAACATATACACATCAAGTATTTGGTTGTTAAAGAGAAGATTCAAGAGTTGCAAACTTCTATTGTTCATATAACCACAAAGGAGATGATTGCTGATCCCCTAACCAAAGGATTGTCTCCTAAATTTTTAAGGAGCATGTTACTCATATGTACTCATATGGGGTTGGTTGAAAGTTTTGATGTTTTTGGTTAGTGGGAGTTATATTTTGTTTAAGTTAAACTACAGTTTATTATTTTGACTAAGTCAATTTACCTTCTCGAGAATATTGATTATGCATTGTTTATGCGTGTTATGTTATTTGCCATATTTTGTGTGCACATGTAAGTTTATTATGGCAGGAAAAGTCTTAAAGCATGTTTTAGCTTTAAGCAGGGCGGTTAACTCATACGGTATACAGGCTTGGACCTATGAGTGAAAGTTCTACTACTTAAGACATAAAGTTTTCGCCAGTCTTAAGGAGCTTCTTGGGAAGCGTTATTGGTTCTTGATAAGAACATATTGTTGGACCTTATGGAAATCGACATGGTGATCACAGTTGCATGTAATTTCCATACCACACATTACCATACCATATTTGATAATGTAGGACATGGGTATTTTAATGTGTGGGCCTAAGTTGGGTAAATCCTTTATGGGTTTAGGGTTTACATTTAAGGCCTTATATTTATAATATAAATATAGGGTTATAGGGGTCCCTGCTCTCACTCTAACCTACCATCACTTCGAAGTCTCCCCATTAGACTTGAACTCAAGAGAGTAAGAGAGTAGAAGACGCCCTATTACTTCTATTAATTTCATCAATGGATTCAGGTATGTTCTCCTAATCACGTCTAATATAATATTGTTGTTTATATGCTCATGCTATGATCATGTACTCGATTAGAGGATAAGTTTTACATATTGCTCTCTCAATATTGCGGCACTGGCTTCCTCACAATTGTTTCTCTCAATTGCGGCACACTCACTTGTTCACTTGATGCGGCTACAACACACCCCATTCAATCACATGAATATATCCCTTATATATATATATATATATATCACTGCTGCCGCCTATACCTAGTTCTATTTCTAATAGAACACGTACTCATTTATACTCTTACAAGTTCACGCTTTCACACTTCAAGTTAAATTGCAATTCTTTCTTCACGTGACTTACTAGGCCACTAATTTGCAAAGTATGGGCTGGACTATTTGGTGCTCCATGCACCCCAACACAAAGGAGGCGGCATATTCTTTCAACAAAGAATATGCTCGGTCTGTGGGTTTTGGCATCACTATAAAAGCCAGCAGGTGCTCAAAAAAATCTGGAAAATTTATTGATATAAAAATTGCTTGTTTAAGATTTGGAAGCAAGCGTGTCTCTAGTTCATCTGTGCAACCACAACCACGACCATGTTTTGGCTGAAACTCGTCTGTAGGAGAGATTGAGAGAGAGTAAAAGAGAGAAAGAGTTTTCAGCTTTTGAGAGTTTTGAGAGTTTCAGGCGGAGAGATGATATTTTTTTTCATTTTAAGTGGAACTCGTCTCTAGAAGAGACGAGTTCCAGCTGGAACTTCTTTCGTCCTTCTCAATTGTAGATGTGACAAAAAATGGAAAAATTTAAGTGGAACTCGTCTCTTCTAGAGACGAGAAGGCTATTTCCCTCAATTGTTTTGAAACAGTGTTTTCTTACAAAATAGTATTAAAAATAATATTATTAAGCAAAAAAAAAAAAATAGTATTTCAGGCTAAAGTGTAATTAGGTTACCACCATACGACGTCCATTAAGTTTGTCAAATTAAATTTTGTAAGCGCTTAATTGCTTACTTGCTTTTGATTGACTATATTTCATGAGTAATACGACAAACACAATATTTTCACAATAATTTTACAATAATGATAGGTTTTTATTAGTTTTCATCTGAATCTACCACTTACATCACTTTAAACAAAAAAAAAAAAAAAATTACATCACTTTAAAAAAAAAAAAAAAAAAACAGAACTTGCAATTATATTAACGAAACTAAACAGGTACATCGATCAGCAGAAAGACAGTACTACAGGAATGGAGGAACAGACTCCAACCAGACCAGAGACCCAACAATATTTCTAGCAAACTGTGCTAAATAATGAGCAATAGAATTACCATCACGAGGAACATGAATAACAGAAGAACCTTGAGCTAAACTAAGCTTAGATCTAGCAATAGAATAGACATGACCAACTCTAGAGAAATCAAACTCACTAGTCGTTAAAGCTTTGATAACTTGTACACAATCACCTTCAAAGACCAAATTAAAAGGACAAATATCTACAACAAACTCAATAGCTTGAAGAGCTGCCAGAGCTTCAGCATCAGTCGCATCCAACCCAAACTTCATCAGTTCACACATCGCACCCAGGAACTCTCGACACTCATTTCTAATCACCGCCCCCACTCCTACTTTCTGAATATCTGCAAACACCGCCTCATCCATATTCACTTTATACCACCCATCCTTTGAAGCTAACCATCGGACCCTCTCTCTGCTAACAGACGGAACAAGATTGCCAGTCTTCAAATGCACATCATTATATTCCTTAAGAAAATGCATAGCATCCTTATAAACATTATGTGGTAGCTTGACCATATCTCGGAAAATGGCTGAATTACAAACATTCCACACACTCCAAAGCACAACCGCCACCTTGAGAAAATACCCGTCACCCTTATACTTCCGGATCCCCCAAACCCAATCCAAAATGCCACAATTGGAATCAACATATAAATCCATACCCAAAGCACTCCCTTCCCAAACTTTTTTAGCAAAAATACGTTTAGTAAATATATGTATAGGAGTTTCTACCATTACACCACAAATTGGACATTCAAGTGGAGTGTATATACGGCGCTTAACAAGATTATCTCAGGTAGGAAGAATATTCGAGCATAAGCGCCATACAAAATTTATAATTTTCCTGGAAGATTCATAGCCCAAATTGATTTCCAAAACTGATTCATATTCACAACATCAGAAGACCCAGCTCCCAAACAACACTGCAGTCTCGAGAAAGCAGTATGATAAGCACTCTTGACAGAGAATTTACAATTCATAACTTGACACCTCAGTATTATTGTGAAAATATTATGTCCATAGCTTTATTGATATTTCATATATTGTGTAGCAATTAGGTATTATATTCATACTTTTTTTAATTCCACAATAATTTAGAAAAATTTGTCTCAACCTAGTTCACCCCCTCTTAGGAATTAGAATGATATTTGGGTAACAATGCAAATATTAGTACCCCCTCGATGAGGAAACCCTTCACAACTTTGTTTTGGTCTAGGTGGGGATTTGTTACCCTTTCTTAATGTGTAAATTATTTATTTATTTTTTATTAAATTCATTATAGGATGAACCAATGTGGTTTTAAAGGAGTTAATAGAGTTTTCTAAACGAAAATGGATGTAAGTGCTAAAATGACAGCGTTATGAAAGTTAATGTACTGGATTTTTCACATGACATTAAATGATAGTAAATGGTTGCTTTTTCAAAACTTCAGATATATATATATATATATATAAATTAATATAATAAAATCTTACATTCTTATTGAAGCTAAAAGCCTTTAATTCTTATTGGGTTGGTAAATTGGTTGGGATGGGCTTGTAATTCTCAATATGGTTTTCACCTTTTAACGAATTATGTAAATATTCTTATAAAAAAAAACGAATTGTGTAAATATTATTTAATAGATATAAATATATATATATATATATATATAATATATATATATATATATATATATATATATATATATTTCTTTATGATTTGATCAAGTAGTAAGAAGTGTTTATATTTATTATTATTATTATTTTTATGACTCTAGGTGTCCGAGCCAGCTTACGCGCACCTCGACTAATCCCCGAGGGACACATAACACCCTACTAGTCACATGTACTACCATAAACACAAGACTTTACCTTGAGTAATTCTTATTGGGTTGGTAAATTGGTTGGGATGGGCTTGTAATTTTAAGGATTCTAAATATCCTCTTAACGAATTATGTAAATATTCTTATAATATTAGTGAGAACTAATTATTCATAATGAAAACTAATAGATTTATAATTAGTGATTTTTGGAATCATTATTTTTAAACAAACAGCTTAAAACTTTAGTGTCTTTTTTTATATTTATCTTTACATGTTTTGTTTTTTAATTTTGGCTTTGGGTTTTTTATTTTCTTGTTTTCTTTTTTACTTAGGAATAGCAATAATAATATTATTGTATGTTTAATAAGACAATAAACATAAATTTTATTTGCTACGATATTTAATACCGAATCAAGCATAGATGATTTCAATAATTAAAAAAAAAATTGACTTTCATTTTTTAGATAAGTGCATTACAATGTATTGAGAAATAGTTATTATGTGTTTTTTCATTTGTTGATATTTTGTTAATACAAAATAAATGCTACTTTGTATTTTCTTGAAGAAAAAAAAAATGGTTTATACTTCGAGCCCCGCTCAATTAAAATCCTTGTTTTGTCCTTGTAGGATGAAGTTTGTCACATCTTCAATTACTTTAAAGAGATTCTTGATAATTACTAGAGAAGTTTACTTTTCTTTTCTTTTTTTGCAAAGTTACTCGTTTCCTTTTCATTTGGCTATATACTTTTCTTTTTACCATAAGGAACAACTTAAAACCATTAATCTTTATTTAATCCAACATTTTATTTTTATAATTCCATAGTTTAGGATACGGGTATTTGAACCAGAGTATATCATTTGAAACAAACACAAAAAAAAAAAAAAAAAAAAAAAAAAAAAGAAGAAGAAGAAGAAGAAGAAGTATTTTTTGCTAATTAACACAAAAAAATGTCAGTTGAGCTACATTATTGACATTTAATTAAACCTAACAAGTTGGGGCATACATTTTATTTTTTTAGTTTTTATGAAACAGGAAGCTTTATTTAATATTCATATGCTGAAAATGCCTACTTCATAAGGTCGCACAAAAATTGTTGATACAAAAATTTGGACAAGCAAAATATTAATATGCTTAGGCAATCCTGCTAGATAATCCTCCCTCTTTAGAATCCAAAACGTCAGCACACTGCACAAGTGCACAACCGTTCGTTATATAGTTTAGATTAAAACTAAATTTCCCTTCTTCTTCTTCTTCTTCTTTTTTTTTTTTTTTTTTTTTTATTTCATTTAACAGTATGGTTTTGTTATAGAGAGAAACCATAAAATACTAAAAAGTAAAAACCAACAACAAAAAAAAAAAAAAACAGATATGAGGTTTTCTCATTAAAAGTTTCGGGTTGGTGGGTACTGGGTAGTACTAGTAAGTATATAGTAATAGACAGTAAATCTACAAATTAATGAAAACCGTGTTTTTTGTTGGGGGAAGAGGTTAAACTTAATGGTTGATACTTCATAGTTACAAAAACAACATCTAGTTGGATAGTTAAAACTTAAAAGACATCTAATTAAGGAAGAATAAGAACTAAGAAGCTAATTGAGCTTCTTTAAGCCGTTGTTGATAGTTGTAGGTAGGTAGGGTAGGGAAGGCCAAGTGGCATGTATAATGTTAGTGAAAAAGAAGTAAAACGTGACGCGGCTTTAACACAAAAACCGGCACCACGCACGTCCCACGGTTTCTTCGCTTAGTCCCAGCTGTTTCATTCGACCTCATCCGATCCTTTTATGTCTTCCCTCCCCCACATCACTCCCTTAAACTAACTTCCATTATATATATCACTCACTCCTCCTTTTCTCTCATCCCACATCGCCAACAATTCCTCTTTCTGTATCATCTCTTTGAATATATATACAATGTTTAACGATTACCAGCAACAACCATCATCTTCGCCCAAGATCAAGACATCCTTGTGTTGTTTCAACTCCTCGGTCCACGACCACCAGCCTTTAAAAAGCGAGGACAAGCCACGGTCACCAAAGTCGCCCTACACGTGGCTGAAATCGACGGCCAACGAACTCCCGGAGATTCGTTACAGGTGCAAGAACTTGATCTCGAGGATCGGTAGGTCCCGTAAGAACCACCACTTGCGCTGGCACTCCGCCGATTTCAGCTACGACCCTTTGAGTTATGCGCTCAATTTCGAGGACGATACACGTGTGGATGAGTGCCCGCTCAACTTCGCGGATAGGCTGGCCCCGTCGCCGTCGCCATCTACTCCGTCTAAGTGCGAGCCGCTGCAGAGGGAGATCGTTGCGTTTAGCTGAGAATATATATTAATTTGGGACTTTTTGTTTTTTCAGTTCTCGTGGTTAATTTGTAATGTAGCTGTATTATGTTGCCAAGGTCTTGTTATGATGAAGTGTATATGAAGTTGTACTTTTAATAATGTTATGAATTTAGTATTTGTTTGAATCGATTTTGATATGAATTTTGCTTAACAATTAGAAGTACTGATTTTCGGCACTTTTCTTCTCAAAATACTAAAAAGAATCGGAATTTGGTTCAAAGTTGGAGAGAGAAAATTTGTTTGATGAATGCGGTACACTTTGATGCAAAAACGTTATTCTTTACCTAAATATATATCTGAAATGTTTTTCCGTTTCCCAAAATTGGTTCTTGAATGCACCTAATGTTTCAATAATGTGCGTGAATTTAGAACAAGAAAAAGTTGGAAGTTGAATTTATAATGGCTAGTGGCTACACCTTGTGCACTGTCACCACTAGAGAGTAGGGATGTCAATTGGTTGAGTTTTGAGGGTTTTTCGAAATCTTTTTTGGGATGTTATTAAATAGGTTTGGAAAGTGTTTGGTTTCAAATTACTAAACCCGTTAGGATTTGGGGAGAGTCTGTGTTTTACACTAATTTTTCAAACTCTAGCCGATTATGCATTTAAATTATAAAAATACCCTTATTGTTAATTTTATTTACACAAATACTAGAGTTTTATAATAAATGAATGACTTTTAGTGGTTTCAACAAGTGTTTACTAATTATTAAATTTAGTCAAACAATATTTTAACTATTCAAATTTATTTTAATTTGATCCGACTTGACTTGTTTGATCTGGCGTATTGTAAAATAAGCGGCAAGTTTGGATTTTTCAAATATAAATAGGAAGGATTTGAGATAAAATTCCTAAAATTTAATAGAGTTTAGTATATAAAATATTGGGTGAATTGCACTTTCCCCCCTTTAATTATTGCGTCCATCTCAATTCCCCCATTTATTTATAAAACTGAACAATGTCCCCCTTTATGTATTGAAAATATGCAAATAGCCCATTGTCTAATTTTATGTTAAATTCCAATAAAATTAATGAAATGCTTTTATGTATTTTGTCAATTTCTAATCATAATACTCAAAATCTATCATTATATATTAATAAACTATAAAAATATTCCATTATTTTGGCTTGGATTTAACATAAAATTAGACCGTGGGGGCGATTTGCATATTTTCAATACATAAGGGGGGATATCGCTCGGTTTTATAAATAAAGGGGGGAATTGAGATGACCCAATAGTTAAAGGGGGAAAAGTGCAATTTGCCCTAAAATATTTCATAGATTTGGATTTGGAAAAACTTCTTCCACCCCAAACCAGAGCCATTGTCATTCCTAATCAGCACCAATATACTACAAAATCAAGGGCTAAGACTTTGGTTCAGTGTTTCAGGGCCAAAGATTATTACGACACATATCTATATTGTATCTTATTCAGTGCACCGGATCACTGGATTTAAGTCAAATCAAAATCAAGAGTATTAGCTTAGATTGTCTTCTAAACAAGAGTCGGAAAATGGTATCTTTCATGGAAGGTGCAACTGTAGGACCCAATCCCCTCACTTAATTACATTACATATTGGCTCGGTTGATTGCAAAAGAACAATAAAGAAAGATTTAGCGAATAAAAAAAAGGAAACGGAGGGGGATTGGACTTTGGTGTGTGTCGTCTTGTTGAGTATCACAATTCAAAAGGCCATAAGCTCAAAGCTAGAAAAATAATTTTAGCAATAAGCAAGAATTTTTTTTGCTAAATGCGATATTTCATTAAGAAAAGGAAAGCAGGTTTCTACTCCAAACCTCAACAACAGAGGCTGGAAGAGACGATGCAGAACAAACAAAAGGGTGTGTAAGAGAGAAAGCAACCTTGGCAAGAACATGAGCCACTTGGTTGGCAATAAGCAAGAGTGGAATCAGATGGGTGACAGTGATAATTATTCGTTGTCAATTTTAAGTCAAAATTAGAAAAATATAAAATAAATGAAAGGGGGAAACTAGTTGCTGGATGAAACTGACAAGTGTACACGGATGTTGTCATATATATATATATATTTTTTAATAATTAAAAAGAGTATTATATATATGTAACTCTTATTAAATCTAAGCAATAAAGTTCTGTGCCAGCACTTTCCTTCAAAACTTCTGAGGGTCCCATGATCTCTTGGAACCATTCAAAGACCATTTTTTTTTTTTTTTGAAAGAAAACGATGCAATTTAAACAACTTTCAAATGAATTCTCAGTTTTTATAAGCTTAAGAGAAGATAATAAAGCATAACCTAGCATAATTCTTCAAATGGAAAGAAATTTAATTTAAAATAAGACCATTTTTTAAATAAATTCATAAATAGCACATTCACATGAAAAAGCTTAATAATAAAATCCCAAATAAATTTAGCAAATAATTTATAATACACATTCAATGAAAAGAGAGAGGTGATATAAAAAATTATTAATCCTGTAAAAGCAAAATCAAAATAATATGAATTCATTAAAGGACACATTGATTTAAGACCTAGGTGGTAGAGGTCTCAAGTTCTAACTTTGGCACCACTCTCTCCATGGAATTATCCCAAGAAGTCCTAACCTAGTGTAGGGTCAAGCAAAACGTGTTTTTGGCCTTGCCAAATGGACACTAAACTCAAACTTATTGTAAAGTCCAAATCTAGTGTAGGGTCAAGCAAAACGTTTCTTTTTTGCCAAATGGACACTAAACTCGAACTTATTGTATTATATTTAGTTCAATTTTATAGTAAAAGTATATCTAATCCTCCTAGGCAAGGTTGTTAAAATCTTCGGTGGAGGGGTTTTATGGATAGGATCAAGGATCGTAAGATCCTACCTACATTTCATTGAAAACAAAAAACATTGTTAGTGATTAGTAATCCTCTTAGGAAAGGTTGTTAAAATCTCTGGTGGAGGGGTTTTACGGATAGGATCGAGGATATATCGTAAGATCCTACATTTAATTGAAAAGAAAAAAAAAATTTGTTAATGATTTTATATGTTGAAGAAAAACAAAGTATTGCTTCAATATATTTTATACCATACACCACTACATCTATTAATAGTAGAATTCTAACAATGATTTGATGGGAAAGAGAGAACCTCAATAGTTGCTATTCTAACAAATCGATTCTATTGCTATTTGATGAAAAGGAAAAAATAGGAAACATTTTTGATACCTAGGTTGCCTCGCAATGCCGGATCTTCCTTAATCGCTCTTAACGCCATGGAGAGATAGAGTCTGAAGCAGAGCTAAGGAGATAGATTTGGGTGAGAGTCTGAACTCTGAACATGAATTTTGTTTTAGACTTTTATCGCATGCTTGTGCAATACACAAAGTGAGGGCCAAATTAATCGTGCGAGCTAATTAGCTTGTCCGCGCCTTTTCTTTCACTATTTCAAAGGCTTTAAATGACCGTCAAAATAGAATTATTAATTTTTACACACCACCGGATCAAAGTTGTAAATACCGTTTCGGCACCTGTTTCGGTTTGGCCATTGAAATGGGATATTTCGGTACCGGTCAATACCGGCATTCCGTTTCGGGTTTACCACAATATATATATATATATATATAACACATTTTTAATACCATATAAAATTATCAACTCTAAACAAGTAAAATCAAATAATACAAATTCTTAAGTCTTAATATCACATAACAACTCAAAAAAAAAAAAAAGTTTTTGATTTAGGTTAGAAAAAAAAAAAAAAAAAAACTTAAAAGTGTACCGGCCGGAATTGATATTCCGCCCGAAATGGCCGGAATGACTCGAAATACCCTGAAATTTGATCCGAGGTGGAATGGGGGGTTATCTCGTACCGGTTTGCATACCGATACGAGATTTTCCGGCTGGAACAGAACGGAATATATAACTATGCACCGGATGCATTCCAAAAAACCTATGCTATTATTGAGGGTTTATAAATGACCGTTGAAACGTCGAAACAACTCAAGTTTTTTGTAGTGATTATCAACAAATATAATTTATTTTTCACATTTTAAAGATTTCAAAGCCAAAAAAAAAAAAAAGGGGTCATCAAGTCACTCAGCTAAATGGGAGAAGATATGTTTATAAATATTGATAAATTAATTCTGGACAATATAATTGATTAGAATATGAAATTATGGTGTCTTATTTTATTAACTTTCTTTGTGGTAAGTGGTAACAGCCTTGTGGGTTGGGTGAAAGAATGAAACAAACTTCTTCTTCCTATCAACCCACTTTGGGGCTTTTTTTTTTTTTAGGATAAAATATAAAAATCATTCTTGGAGTCTAACTAATGACAGAAAATACTAAAACTTTTAGAAAATCTCTAGTTTGGCTCCTAAGTACAAATTACACTTAACACCGTTTATGTATTTTTTATTTATTTTTTTCTCAAAATTGTTTACACTTAAGGGATAAACTAGATATTTTTGAAAAGTCTTAATATTAATTCAAACCTTAGGATGATTTCTGTATTTTATTCTTTCTCTTTTTCTTTTATTGTCTTTTAATAATATCAGTTTTATTAAAGGCACATATTTTGTATTGGCATGTATATAATAAAAAGACATCGAAAAAATAGTCTTCTCGCCCATTTAGCTTCGTAACTCTGGATCTCAATAACGAAGATATCCTTTCGCGCAACAAGCTACGTGACTTTGAGTCTATTCCTTGAGTCATTGAGACCAGTTTTCCTAGCGCAGAAGAATACCGTTGAGGCGTTGACCCTCTAGCACGCACTCCATGACAATGTCGTTAAGATCTCAATGCTTTTTGAAGAAGATTGGTCTAGGCGTGAATGAGTTCCATACCATATATATCTTTCTATATATCGTTTTTATCTTCTGAATATATCTAAAGTATTTTAGGTCATTTCTTAGGCATGAAGGTTTGATCGAGTACGGGCAATTCAAACGAGGGTATGACATTAAGTGGATCAAATGATGTGAAATGAAAGGCTAATGATCATTGCATTGGTTGAGATTTATTTTTTATTTTTTGGCTGAGTTGGTTGAGATTGGTTGGGAGAGAAGTGTCAATAGATAGGGACAACACCAAGGTGGTTGGCTTGGGACGCGGCAAGTGGCCCCATAACTGGTCCAAGTTGCTTAGTGATTTTGTACAAATAAAAAACTTAAATCTTACCAAGTTTAGGTTACCTTTAAAGGCGATGGTAATTACACCCTAATTGAAGGAAGAATTTGAGATTACTAATTTGACATTAAAATGAATCATTGACTAGTGCAGGGGTAAGAAATCCCTACCCAAAATCCAAGATGGATAGTCCTAATTTTGTTCTTGCGGAAGTCTAATTAGCCATTCCTAGTCATCTTAAATTCGTGTCCCCTACAACCATAGCTCCAATGACATCGTCGACCACATCAACTCCATCAAATATCGTAAGTAAACATGTTTAATATTTTTTTTCTATTTTCTTTTTATCAACCCATGTCAGCAGAAACTGACCGCATTGACAAAAACCAATCAATGGAAACTCTGTATCTGAAGAATATGATCAGCAGTATCAACAGCTGAAGTTGCAAGAATGAAGGAGAGGAGGATCAGGTTTGCCAATAGCAAAAGAAAGATAGATCGACTTTCTAACATTTGTCGTGCCACAATGATTTAGCATTTTGCAAAATCAACGAGGTTGGTGCTGTGAGAAAATCCCTCAAAAATTCGTGGTGAAGGTGTTGACATGCTAAGAAGCCCGTTTTGACCGTACATGGGAATTTTAGTATTGGGAGGCATGCTAGTAACCCTAGCACCATACTTTATTTTATTTTGTTAAAATGTGTGTCATTTACATTCACTTATTTATTCTAAAAATAAAAGAATTTATCCATTTAACTTCCAATATTTTTCTTAAATTTTAAACCATCGTTTTTTCTTCAAATATGAACCCACCTAAAGGCATTTTTTTTTAAAAAATATTATTATGTTTAATATATTTCATTAAAAAGTTTATTGTTTACAATCATCTCATCTATTTTGTAATCAATAAGTTTCAAGACACAATATGTTTCACAACTATTGATATGATCTTTTATGATTGGTGCATAATAAAAGTGGTATAAGTGGTAGACCCAAATAAAAATGATGTTGCTTTAATCTCAATAGGTCATGTCAATAACTGTGAAAAATATTATATAACTAACATTACTCTCTAGTAACAATGAAAGAAAATTTTCTATTTTCAAACTTATAGTCAATGAAAGTACCCTTTGTATCCCATGTTCTTACTAGCAAGCTAAGATCTATTTGTTTTATCATACAATTTTAATTTATTTTTACCAATAGCTTATAAATAGGAGTTTAATTTTTTAATTTTTTTTTAAGTTCAAATCCCACCTACTCCAAGAAAATAAATCTATTGAAGTCTTGCTAATAATAATAATAATAATAATAATAATAATAATAATAATAATAATAATAATAATAATATAAATATATATATATATATATATACACACACACTTTTACACAACTTATTTTTTTAAACAAAAATAAGTTCACCCAAACACACTCTAAGTACTATTTTTAGAAATGAATAAGAACACGTATATATGTAATCATTACCTTCACCCAGGGTCGGTTCTTAAGCTAGGCCACTTAGGCATTACCTAGGGCCCCCATTAAAAAAACAGGCCCACAATATTAATGTAGTAATTAGTTTTAGTGAAGAAGAAAATAAATGTGGGTTGTGCACTCTCTCTCTTACACCCTAAGAAGGCCCTCACAATTGTGGGCTAATAAAAATCTAAACTAATTGAAACCCTAAATTGTTTCACCAAAAAAATTGTTGTGAGTATGTCATATCATCATTGAAGATCAATTTCTCTTAACAACCTGAGACTTCAAATTTTGTAAGTCAATCCCCCACACACTAGATAGTAAACATTAGTCACTCAATCTCCCACTCAGCCACACACCAAACAATCTCTCTCTCTCTCTCTCTCTCAACACAAAAATCAAAATTGGAAATTAGATTTCAGTTTTCCTTCATCATGCATCGCCTTACTCTAGGTAAATTACAACTCTTTTATATATATATATATATTGAATAATCTCTTGCATTATATTTTATATCCCTTATATTAAACTTGTTTTAATATATATCATTGGCTGGTTATACCGCTTTAATAAATATAAATATTATATATATGTTGTTATATATACATATATATGCGCTGCTTCCCCTTATGGTATCAGAGCCACGTTCTTCATCTTTTGTTGGTGGTTGTGTAATCATCTGATAAGTTTGTTCTTCTTCTTAAACTTGATATTGTCTATCTTTTGTTATTATCTTATTTATTTCAAAACTGTGTGTCCTCACCCAAACAGTGAGTCATTTTTTCCAAACAGTAAGTCCCGAGTGAGAGGCATGAGCGGATAGGATACAGGTAGAGAAAGAAAATAGGATATTAGTAAGAGAGAAAACTTTAAAAGGATTAATTAGATAAAACACAATAAATTGATAAACTTGAAAATGTTTAATAAACTTCGCAGATCTAATTCAACTATCAGCACTAGATCAGGATCTAGTAGCTTGGCAACCTTAAGTGACATAGTGCATGAAGAAGACGAAGTTCTTCCTCATTCTGATTTGGATCTCCAAAATTGGAGTCTTCCAAAAATTAATAAAAAGGAAGTCTATGATCAATCATCATGGGTTTCAAGTGTGTTCCAAACTGAACACAAAGTTAAAACAGTCGAACGAGCTTATGCTCTTAATAAAAACAAAGAAGAATGTCTTTTATTTCGCAAAAAAGAAATGAAAGAATTTAAGAATAAAGGCTTCAGGTTCATTCCACATTGGATTGATCCAGGTAGGAATTAAACCCCTTACAAGACGAGGAATCAATGCCTCTGTCTTACTCAGATTAATAGATGCTAGATTCACAAACGAGAATCAAGCACGCTTAGGTATGGTCGAAGCCAATGTTGGCTATGGTCCAATCTGGTTCAATGTTAACCCCGATTTAACATTGAGTCTTGATGACGGTGCTCCTGAAAAAGCACTTACACTAAGAATAAATACTTCTGGCTATCACATGATAGAAGGAAGTCGTCCTCTTGCTTTAGTATACAGAATATACTACAAGCTGTTTAAAACAAATTTAAATCCTCAAGCTTTAATAAAAGATCCTCAAGATCAAACTCTACTGCTTCAAGCTAGCAGAGAAGACATTAATGTTAGTGTCCCCAAAATGATTAAATGGGAAGATATCAAACTTCCTGATGAATGGGATCTCCCAAATGAGATGCCACCCACAGTTCAAACTCCAATAAATATTGCTGAGCAAGATAACCTCGAATCTGTTTTACAATACCATGATGGTACTGTAAAAATTAAGTTTGACCATAGTAAACCCAGAATACCCCCTTTAATAAAATATCAAAGTTCTAGACGCTCATATTCTGGTTCCTCTTCAACCAGTAAAAGAGACCAAGATCTAGAAAAGGAAAAGGATTTAGAAAAATATCTAAATGAATTAAATCTTAATAAACAAAAAGAAAAGAATAAAAATTTAGATATTAAACAAAAAGGTGTTAAATCAGCATCTTCTCAAGTAGAATCAGCCTATTATACGGTTGATAATAATAAAATAATAACAAATGAAGCTGTTGGATCTGATAATGAATCACTAGAACCAACACCCTCAGAAATGTATGGTGAAGACAACCAATTAAATGTTATTAAAAAACCTTTTGAAATAAATTGGGAAATGTTAAATTCAGAATTTGATTCTGAGAATAACAAGGGTCGTCGCGAAGAACATCGCAAAACCCATAATAAAGAAGAAAAACAATTAATTTATAATAAATGGAAATCAGTAATGCAAGATCTAAGAAGAGAAATTCACTTCTTTGATTTTGTTGATAATTACTATCCAAAATTTAAAAAATTAAATATTGTCACTAAATCTAAATGGATAAAACATGACAAAACATCTGTTGAATCCTCCCATCCACCAAAAGAAAGTATTCTAATAAATGTTGGGAAAGATGGAAAAGATTTAGTAAAAGCCTCCCCTTTCAAAATTCCTCCTACTAAGCCAGAAAAGGATGAAGAAAGAAAAATAATTGAACAGAATAATTACACCAATAAATGTTTAAATGTTATTGGTGATCAACTTGATAAAATTGAAACTAAAATTGATTCAATCAATATTGAGTCAAAACCAGTCAAAACAGACATTCCTTTAATAAAAACTCAAGAATTAAAGCCAGATCTAAGTCTTAAAACTAGTCAAACAAAAACTAGGGAGAAGATCGATCAAATGTTAAAAGAATTAAATAAGGTAAAAGGAGAACCCTCCACAATAAATGTAATAAACAAAGATATAGTAACTGTTGAAACATGTTCTTCAAACTCAGAAGCAACTTCTGATGAAGAAATTAATAAACTTGAAAAAGCCTTTGGTAAAATTCAAAGAATTGCTAATAAAAAACCAAATCCAACAACTTTCACAAAAAATTGTATCCCCGGCCAACACCTCCGGATATGCAATTTGAAGAAAGAAGTTTCCAACACCAATTCTCGGTGTCTGCAGATAAACTTTATGAATGGAATATTGATGGACTTTCTGAACAGGAAGTTCTTAATAAACTTAGTCATTTAACCATGGTAGCTAATAGTTATATGACTAATCATCAATTAAATCACATTGAAATAATTGATTTATTAGCCACAGGTTTCTCTGGAAAACTAAAATCTTGGTGGGAAAAGCATCTCACTGAAGAATCTAGAGAATTAATAAAAAATTCTGTTAAAAGAGATGAAGAAGGCAATCCTCTCTTCGATGAAAGAATAGGAATGGGAATTCCTGATGGAGTTAATACTCTTGTTTTCACAATAATAAGACACTTTATTGGCCAACCTAGTAACATTACCTCTAGGATCCATGACCAATTAAGTAACCTTAAATGCCCAACCATGAGTGACTTTAGATGGTATGAAGATGTCTTTACCTCTAGAGTTATGCTAAGAGATGACAGTAATAAACCATTTTGGAAAGAAAAATTTATTGATGGTTTACCTAATCTCTTTGCCCATAAGATTAGGACTGTATTAAGCAACTCCAATGGGATCATTGATTATGATACCCTGAACTTATGGAGATATAATAAGCACAATCAAACAAGAAGGTTTGAAAATGTGCATTGAACAACGTATTGCCAAACAGCAATATGATAATAAAAGAAAAGCTAAATATGAAATGGGAAACTTTTGTGAGCAATATGGAATCTTGTCCATAGCTCCTTCCCAGAGAAAATATATTAAACATAAAAAAGAAAAATATAATAAACAAGGTAGGATTTGGAAGAAAAAGAAAAATTTTCAACCCAATGAATACTATAATAAAAATAAAAGATTTTCTAAAAAATCTAATAAAAATTATAAAAAATTTAATAAAAAATTTGATAAAAAGAAAACAAAATGTTTTAAATGTGGTAAATATGGTCATTTTGCCAATGACTGTAAAGTTAAACAAAAAATAAACCAACTCCAAATAAATGATAAAGAAAAAGAAGAATTATATAATCTTCTTGAATTAAGAAATACTGATAGTGAAAATGAAATATCACCAGATGAGATTGAATCCTCCTCTGATGAATATTCATCTTCATCGTCCTCAACCCCAGAAATAAAATTTGGATGCACAGATAATTGTTGTGCAGATAAAAGAATAAATGTTATTTCTAAGCAAGAAGAGCAAGAAGAATTGCTCCTAGAAGCAATAAGTAAAATTAATGATCCAGAGTTAAAAGCAAGCATGCTTCACAAACTCAGGAAAATGCTTAATAAAAAAGATGAAGTAAAAGATAATAAACTCCCTAAACCTACAATAAGCCTTTCAGAAACTCTTGAAAGATTTAATAAACTCAAAACAAAGAAAGTAAGCCTTGAAGATTTACAATTAGAAATAAAACAAATCAAACAAGAAATTATCCAATTAAAAGATGTCAACAAACAACTTGAAGATAAAAATCTTAAATTGGAAAATAAAAATAATAAATTAGAAGACCGAGTATCTATCCTTGAACTCGATAAAATCTTCAAACCCCTTAATAATCATGAATCTTCCTCTGAGGATGAACAACCTGAATCTTCTTACAGAAGATTGAATAAATCAGATGATGAGATTAGATATTGTAATCTCTTAAATAAAATCTCGCCAGTAAGATGGTACACAAATGTTAAATTAATAATTGATGACTTTGAAGTTGAAGTCATCGTTCTAGTTGATACTGGTGCAGACCTAAATTGTATACAAGAAGGTCTCATCCCAACTAAATATTTTGAAAAATCAAATGAAAAATTAAACTCTGCCAATGGCAGCAAAATGCAAATCAAATATGAGATCAATAATGCTCATGTTTGCAAAGACAAAGTCTGTTTCAAGATATCATTCGTTCTTGTTAAAAATATGGGTGATAAAGTAATTCTTGGATTACCCTTTATCCATTTATTATTACCTTTCACAACAGATGTAGATGGTATAACAACTGCCCCTTTCGGACAGCCTGTTAAATTTGAATTCCTTCAACAATTTAAAGAATCTCTGTTCCAGGATGCCCAAGATCCTTATGCTGGAATAGAAGAAGATCAAGCCCTTATTGAGGAACAATACCTTGGTTAGGGACCTGCCAGCAAATTCACAGTCAGTCTACTGCAGCAAAATTACTGACAGAAGAATCTGTACTGTTAATAAGCATGCCCGACAAATAAACCTTTCCCTGTAGCTGATATTTTGCCAAAACTTGCCAAATGCATCTACGGCAAATGAATCCCCCAAATTACTTTTACTATTCCAAAAAGAAGAGTCCAAAGTAAAATAAAGTTTTCTTGCCTCTCATTATGAAGCCTTGGAATCTTGACAGCAAATGATGATATTCCAAGAACACTTTCCAAAAGAGAATAGTTCCTCCATGATGATGTTTCAAGAATAATTTCCAATGCATGTGAAGACTTCTCCCGAAGACTCCTCTCTTGTATCTTGCCTATATATATGGCATTTCCCTTGTATTGTAGGCAGAACTTCATAACATAACCTCCTTTCATAATATTCAAGCATTCATGTGTTGAAAGTCTTGAATTAGAATAGGTTGTCTACCAAAGTTCCCTACCCATATTAAACTTGTAAACAACCTGTAAGCATGGAAACTTCCAGCTTCCAGTCCAACTGATTAAATCCTTGTAAACCGTAAGTAATTACTTTCAATAAAGTAATTTCTTGAATAATCTCTTGCATTATATTTTATATCCCTTATATTAAACTTGTTTTACTTGTTTTAATATATATCATTGGCTGGTTATACCGCCTTAATAAATATAAATATTATATATATGTTGTTATATATACATATATATGCGCTGCTTCCCCTTATGGTATCAGAGCCACGTTCTTCATCTTTTGTTGGTGGTTGTGTAATCATCTGATAAGTTTGTTCTTCTTTTCTTGATAATCAGTTCTTTGTGTTCTTCTTCTTAAACTTGATATTGTCTATCTTTTGTTATTATCTTATTTATTTCAAAACTGTGTGTCCTCAGCAAACAGTGAGTCTTTTTTTCCAAACAGTAAGTCCTGAGTGAGAGGCATGAGCGGTGGGCATGAGCAGACAGGATACAGGTAGAGAAAGAAAATAGGATATTAGTAAGAGAGAAAACTTTAAAAGGATTAATTAGATAAAACACAATAAATTGATAAACTTGAAAATGTTTAATAAACTTCGCAGATCTAATTCAACTATCAGCACTAGATCAGGATCTAGTAGCTTGGCAACCTTAAGTGACATAGTGCATGAAGAAGACGAAGTTCTTCCTCATTCTGATTTGGATCTCCAAAATTGGAGTCTTCCAAAAATTAATAAAAAGGAAGTCTATGATCAATCATCATGGGTTTCAAGTGTGTTCCAAACTGAACACAAAGTTAAAACAGTCGAACGAGCTTATGCTCTTAATAAAAACAAAGAAGAATGTCTTTTATTTTGCAAAAAAGAAATGAAAGAATTTAAGAATAAAGGCTTCAGGTTCATTCACATTGGATTGATCCAGGTAGGAATTAAACCCCTTACAAGACGAGGAATCAATGCCTCTGTCTTACTCAGATTAATAGATGCTAGATTCACAAACGAGAATCAAGCACGCTTAGGTATGGTCGAAGCCAATGTCGGCTATGGTCCAATCTGGTTCAATGTTAACCCTGATTTAACATTGAGTCTTGATGACGGTGCTCCTGAAAAAGCACTTACACTAAGAATAAATACTTCTGGCTATCACATGATAGAAGGAAGTCGTCCTCTTGCTTTAGTATACAGAATATACTACAAGCTGTTTAAAACAAATTTAAATCCTCAAGCTTTAATAAAAGATCCTCAAGATCAAACTCTACTGCTTCAAGCTAGCAGAGAAGACATTAATGTTAGTGTCCCCAAAATGATTAAATGGGAAGATATCAAACTTCCTGATGAATGGGATCTCCCAAATGAGATGCCACCCACAGTTCAAACTCCAATAAATATTGCTGAGCAAGATAACCTCGAATCTGTTTTACAATACCATGATGGTACTGTAAAAATTAAGTTTGACCATAGTAAACCCAGAATACCCCCTTTAATAAAATATCAAAGTTCTAGACGCTCATATTCTGGTTCCTCTTCAACCAGTAAAAGAGACCAAGATCTAGAAAAGGAAAAGGATTTAGAAAAATATCTAAATGAATTAAATCTTAATAAACAAAAAGAAAAGAATAAAAATTTAGATATTAAACAAAAAGGTGTTAAATCAGCATCTTCTCAAGTAGAATCAGCCTATTATACGGTTGATAATAATAAAGCAAATGAAGCTGTTGGATCTGATAATGAATCACTAGAACTAACACCCTCAGAAATGTATGGTGAAGACAACCAATTAAATGTTATTAAAAAACCTTTTGAAATAAATTAGGAAATGTTAAATTCAAAATTTGATTCTGAGAATAACAAGGGTCGTCGCGAAGAACATCACAAAACCCATAATAAAGAAGAAAAACAATTAATTTATAATAAATGGAAATCAGTAATGCAAGATCTAAGAAGAGAGATTCACTTCTTTGATTTTGTTGATAATTACTATCCAAAATTTAAAAAATTAAAATATTGTCTTTAATTTGGTAACTCCATTTGACAATCCAGGGGACTTTAAATTTGAAACAGAATAGCAGGATTGGAGGATATCTACTGTGATATTCTAAACACTTGTATGACTTAGTAAAGTGGAGGAGAGTCTGTTTGAGCATTTTGGTGCTCAAGGGAGGATCTTTTTTAGTAACTGGAGGAGTGGTGTTCCATGGAGTATCCGGGATGATTTTTGCTTGGGAGCCATGGATGGACCACCATTTGAGGAACCAAAGTGGTGGCTGGCACTCAGGTTTAGTAAACTGGAACTCCGTATTGAATTGGATGAACCAGGAATGGGCCATATTAGGAAATTGAATGAGTAGTATTTTGTACCACGCATCAATATAATCGTAATATGTGTACCCAAAATCATGTTTATTAAGAGGTCGGGTAATCCAGGGATGTTCCCAATCTCGAAGATGAGTAAATTTAATAATCTCAATCTTGTGGAACAGAAGCTGATTTTTAGTTTCTGGAGTTTTTCCAAAGATAGATATGTATATATAAGGGGAAGCAACGCATATATATGTATATATAACAACATATATATAATATTTATATTTATTAAGGCGGTATAACCAGCCAATGATATATATTAAAACAAGTAAAACAAGTTTAATATAAGGGATATAAAATATAATGCAAGAGATTATTCAAGAAATTACTTTATTGAAAGTAATTACTTACGGTTTACAAGGATTTAATCAGTTGGACTGGAAGCTGGAAGTTTCCATGCTTACAGGTTGTTTACAAGTTTAATATGGGTAGGGAACTTTGGTAGACAACCTATTCTAATTCAAGACTTTCAACACATGAATGCTTGAATATTATGAGAGGAGGTTATGTTATGAAGTTCTGCCTACAATACAAGGGAAATGCCATATATATAGGCAAGATACAAGAGAGGAGTCTTCAGGAGAAGTTTTCACATGCATTGGAAATTATTCTTGAAACATCAACATGGAGGAACTATTCTCTTTTGGAAAGTGTTCTTGGAATATCATCATTTGCTGTCAAGATTCCAAGGCTTCATGATGAGGGGCAAGAAAACTTTATTTTACTTTTGACTCTTCTTTTTGGAATAGTAAAAGTAATTTGGGGGATTCATTTGCCGTAGATGCATTTGGCAAGTTTTGGCAAAATCTCAGCTACAGGGAAAGGTTTATTTGTCGGGCATGCTTATTAACAGTGCAGATTCTTCTGTCAGTAATTTTGCTGCAGTAGACTGACTGTGAATTTGCTGGCAGGTCCCTAACCAAGGTATTGTTCCTCAATAAGGGCTTGATCTTCTTCTATTCCAGCATAAGGATCTTGGGCATCCTGGAACAGAGATTCTTCATACCAGTTCTTTTTCATTGGAGCAGAGAACTGGGAAAGGTTAATCATTTCAGTGGTTGATCCTTCTGAGGATGCTGGGGATTTTCCTTTACCACTGGCAGAGGCGAAGGCTGCTTGGCAAGCTTGAGCAGCGAACTTACAAATTTCTGCAAGCTCCTCGGGGGATTTTCCCTTAAGGAGATCTGGAATGGAAGATGGCTGGTCTTCAACCTGTTTAATTTCAGGGAATTCGTCATAGACAAATTTAATAATTCTGTCTCTGTCAAAGTTATCCCACCATTTGACTGCATGGTTCCTGATTAAAATATTGTCTTTAATCTATATATATATATATATATTCATCTATTTTTGTTAAATTTACACTAGAACCATGATATTTGATTCTCTATATAAAATTAATCTTAGTTTAATTAGTATTAATTTTTTGAATTATGTGTTGAATTTGTCTTTATTTAGGCAGTTTGAGATTGTTGGGCGAGTCTATTATTAAGTAAAGTTACAATAATGCTTTGATAAATTAGATTCTATTCTTCCAAAATTTAAAATTTATTTTATTCTTGTCATATTATAATTTCATATTATCGATGGTGTTTCTTTCATTTGTATAAATTTTTAATTATGAATTTCTATTAGATCATATCAATCTCGTTTAATTGAAAGATCTGTGGTGAAAGAGTGTGGACGGTTGGAAAGATCTGTGGGTTCCTTGACTTCCTTCATTCCTTCCTTTTCCTAAAGATGGTACTGTCAACACCAACCCATTATTGGTCATCAATCTTATCAATTTGGTTACAAATTCTTGGAGGTTTGAAATTCTTGAGGAGTTGTTTGATAATGTTTCCTTAATTTCTAGTTCCTATATTGCACTGCCTTTATTTCCTAGGCCTGATAAGCTCACCTGGATAGTAGATCGTAAAGGAGTTTTTTCAGTTAAGTCAGCCCTCAAACTCAATCAAAGTCTTATTTGGCCTGCTAATCCTGATCTCGTTTGGCATTTGTTGTGGAAATGCAAAATTCATGAGAGATTAAAAACTTTTGTGTGGCGCAATGGCAGTGGTGTTCTCCCAACAAATCTGAATGTCTTTTCCAGGCTTTCTAAATCCTTACTGCCCTTTTATGTAATTCTGATGTGGAATCTATTTCGCATCTATTCTTTAAGTGTCAAGCTACAAAAATGTTATGGTTCGATGCTTGCTGGGGTATTAGAGCCGAATTGTTATCAGTTAACTGTGTCAAGGATAATCATCCTACATCCAGATTAACACAAGCAGCACATGCAGATAAAGAAGCAGAGTACACCTAGTTATCTACTACCAATATAGATAGGCTTGTTATCTGTTAATAGAGTTCATCTCAAGATCAATCACTTGTATTGTAGTTACCTCCAACTATGTTATTCACCCTATAAATAATATCAGTAGACACTCGACCTAAACAAGGCGAGAATACTTTCATTATATCTGCTATACAAACTCTAATATGGTATCACAGCATACCAAAAACTAACGTCTTCCCTCAGCCACATTTTCTCAAACACCTTACATACAAATGGCTTCCTCTTCTTCTTCTTCTTCCTCGGATGTCCTCTCTACACCTCCCCAAAACACCACCACTCATTCTCTCACTCCCATTCAACATCTCATTACTATTAAACTCAATCAAGATAATTAACCTTCTATGGAAAGCTCAAATTGTTCCCTATTTAAAGGGACAAAATCTGTTCAGGTCTATCGATGGATCATTACCATCGCCTCCTTCAATCCTTTCTCAAAGCTCCACAGATATCACCCAACCTCTTCTCAATCCCGCTTTCCTCACATGGCAGACCCAAGACCAAATGATCCTTTCTGCTCTTATCTCGTCCTTATCTGAGACAGTCCTGGCGTACGTGGTCAAGTGCACCACATCCCGCAAAGTCTGGACTACCCTCGAGCATATGTTCACTGCTCAATCTTGAGCCCGTTCCATGAGCATCCACTATCAACTTGCCACTCTCCGCAAGGGTGATTCCTCTATTACTGATTACTATCACCGCTTCACCAAACTCACAGATACACTTGCTGCAATAAACCAACCCCTCCCTCACCATGAGTCTCTATCGTTCCTACTTGCTGGTCTCGGGTCAGATTATGACTCTTTGGTCACTACTATTCAAACCCAACTTACACCGATTGCTCTTGAAGATCTCTACGGTCACTTGTTGTCCCATGAACTCCGACTCTCACACAATCAACCCTCAGTTGATTTATCTACTGCAACTGCGAACTTTGTGCATAAAAATTCCTCCAATAGAGGGGGGCGTGGTGGAAGTCACTCCACCAATTTTTCCCCAAATCGGGGCCGCAACACCTTTCAACCACAAAGAGGCAGGGGGCGTGGTCGCTCCAATTTCTCTAATAGACCTCTTTGTCAAGTCTGTAATAAACCAGGACATACAGCTTTACAATGTTATCACCGGTTTGATAACACATATCAGTATGCTAATAGTCCTCAAATGCAGGCTCTTCTTGCCACTCCTCAACAAAACCCAGATCCAAATTGGTATCCTGATTCCGGCGCCACTCACCACATCACCTCTGATCTCGCCAATTTAAATGTCCGTGCTGATGAGTATCAAGGCTCTGAACAGATCCGCGTGGGTAATGGTACAAGTCTTCCCATTCATCACATTGGGACCACCCAACTTTCTACTCCCACTACCACTTTTCGTTTAAATAATGTTTTACATGTTCCTGATATTTCTAACAATTTATTATCTGTCCATAAATTTACCAATGATACCAATACCTTTATGGAATTTCACCCCTCTCTTTTTCGTGTGAAGGATCTGGCTTCGAGGCGTCTACTGTTGCAAGGGCCGAGTAAGCATGGGCTATACCCCTTTCCATTCCACAAAATTCAAAATTTTTCATCTCCTCGTGCTCTTTTTGGAGAAAGGACGTCTCTCACCAACTGGAATTCTCGTTTAGGTCATCCCGCTTTTAAAATTGTTTCTCATATTATTTCTAGATTTGGTCTTCCCACTATAGCAAATAAAAATGAACCTGCGTGTTCCGCTTGTTTTAGTGCAAAAAGCAAACAACTTCCATTTTATTCTTCTCATTCCCAAATAAAAGAACCACTTGAATTAATTTATTCTGATTTATGGGGTCCATCTCCTGTTTGCTCACGTACTGGCCACAAATATTATATTTCATTTCTAGATGCTTATAGTCCTTATACATGGTTATTTCCAATTTCTCACAAAAATGATGCAATCTCCATTTTTATTCAATTCCAACGTTATGTTGAACGCTATTTCAATCTTAAAATTAAATCCGTTCAAACTGACTGGGGAGGTGAGTTTCGCTCTACCTCCAAATTCTTTGAAAAATGTGGCATTGCTCATAGAGTCTCCTGTCCCCATACATCAACAAAATGGTGCAATAGAGCGTAAACATCGTCACATTGTTGAGACAGGTCTTGCTCTTCTTTATCATGCCAGTGTACCTCTTCATTTTTGGGATGATGCTTTTCAAACAGCTTGCTACCTCATTAATCGTCTTCCCACTCCTATTCTTCATCATCAATCTCCATTTGAAAAATTATTTCAAGCACCACCTGATTATTCTCTTTTAAAAAATTTTGGTAGTGCATGCTGGCCCAATCTCCGTCCATATAATACCAACAAACTCCAACCTCGATCCCTTTAGTGTGTCTTTCTTGGGTATAGTCTTCGTCATAAGGGTTATAAATGTTTCCATGTGTCCACAGCACGTCTCTACATTTCTAGAGATGTTATCTTTCAAGAAAACATCTTCCCATTTTTTGAATCTGTCTCCAACTCCTCTCCCAAGTCCTCTCCACCCACTACTTCTATTCTTGGGCCTCCACCTGCATTCTTCCAGCCCATGCGCACTCCAGCTCACTACAACAGTGCTGTCTCTCCAGCCCAATCTGCCACACCTCAAGGCCCACCCGAATCAACCCGCTCCAAGAACCACATCTCCAAGCCCAAACACCTCACCGATGGCACCGTTCGGTACCCTTTACCCAAAGCCCTGGTTGCTGCCGCCATGGACACCGCCGCCCTTACCGAACCGACAAGCTTCACTTCTGCCTCCAAGCATCCAAAGTGGCGTCAAGCTATGAACTGTGAATTTGATGCTCTTCTGAAAAACAACACTTGGTCACTTGTACCACCGAATCCTACTCAAAATCAAATTGGGTGCAAATGGGTTTTTCGGATTAAAAGAAATGCCGATGGCTCCGTTGAAAGATACAAAGCAAGGCTTGTCGCCAAGGGCTTCCATCAACAACCTGGGGTTGATTATGCTGAGACCTACAGTCCTGTCATCAAACCAACAACGGTACGTACAGTTCTCTCCATTGCTCTCTCTGCTAATTGGTCAATTCGTCAAATTGATATACAGAATGCCTTCCTTCATGGCTATTTATCTGAGGAAGTCTTTATGTCACAACCTCCGGGTTATCATCACCCTCAATACCCCAATCATCTTTGCAAACTGAACAAGGCCATTTATGGCCTGAAACAAGCTCCACGGGCTTGGTTCTCTCGTCTCAGCACTCGCCTAATAGCTCTCGGATTTCATGGCTCCAAATCTGATACATCTCTATTCATTTGCCGTACTTCATCATTCACCATGTATGTGCTTATATATGTTGACGACATAATCATCACCAGTTCATCCTCAGATGCCATTGACACATTATTATCCCAGTTACACCATGACTTTGCTGTCAAAAACTTGGGGTCCTTGAAGTTTTTCTTGGGTATTGAGGTCCTCTCTAATTCAGATGGAGCTATTCTGTCTCAACAACGCTATATCACTGATATTTTGCATCGGACTCACATGCTAGAAGCTAAACCCATAACCACACCTATGGCATCTACCACTAGTCTCTCTGGATTTGATGGCGAACCCTTTCCGGATCACACTTTGTTTCGGAGTACTGTTGGTGCTCTACAGTATCTCTCTATCACGCGCCCGGATATTGCCTTTACTGTTAATAAGCTGTCACAATTCATGCACAAGCCCACTCTCACTCACTGGCAAGCTGTCAAACGTCTTCGTAGATATCTCAAACACACCATCCAGTTTGGGTTACAAATTTATCGCAGCTCCTGCCACACTCTTCAAGCATTTTTTGATGCTGATTGGGCAGGCGATAGGGATGACCGCCGTTCAACTGGGAGTTTCTGTGTCTTCCTTGGCAAGAACCTTATTTCCTGGAGTTGTCGCAAACAAGCTACAGTTGCTAGATCAAGCACTGAAGCAGAGTACAAAGCTTTGGCGAACACTGCTGCTGAACTTAAGTGGCTTCTGTCTCTTTTCCAAGAACTTGGTCTTTCGATATCAGCTCCCCCTATTCTTTGGTGTGACAATATTGGTGCAACCTATTTATCCTCCAATCCAGTTTTTCATGCTCGTACCAAGCATGTTGAAATTGATTTTCATTTTGTCCGTGATATGGTTGCCAATAAGTCTCTTAATGTTCGCTTCGTCTCCAGCCATGATCAACTCGCTGATTTACTGACAAAGCCGATTTCTTCTTCTTGGTTTGCTCTACTCAGAACCAAGCTCAACGTCTTGTCCATTCCGTTGGGCTTGAAGGGGCGTGTCAAGGATAATCATCCTACATCCAGATTAACACAAGCAGCACATGCAGATAAAGAAGCAGAGTACACCTAGTTATCTACTACCAATATAGATAGGCTTGTTATCTGTTAATAGAGTTCATCTCAAGATCAATCACTTGTATTGTAGTTACCTCCAACTATGTTATTCACCCTATAAATAATATCAGTAGACACTCGACCTAAACAAGGCGAGAATACTTTCATTATATCTGCTATACAAACTCTAATAAACTGTGATCTTGATGTATTCAATCAAGTTGGTAGTTGACCCTCCTGTCACTCCCTCAGATCCAAACTTGAAGAAGCTGACCTTGGCCCACTCCTCAGTACAATTTGCTCTTACCTTGGAGGCCATCTAGAGATTCCGCAATCAACATGTCCATCAAGCCAAAATAGAGAATCCTATTGTCTCTATAAAAGCCTTAGAGTTCAGAATTGTGGAACATTTTCAGAGTATGTGGACTGATTCAAGCTCGTTGAACTCTAAGGACCTGCATTGGAGTCCACCCTCTCCCGGTATTATAAAGTTGAATGTCGACGCTACTATTCTTCTCTCAGCTGCCACCATTGATGTTATTGCTAGGAACAATGCATGTCTTATTACTAAGGCTTGGGCAAAATCTTTCAATTCCTGCGATCCCATGGTGGCTGAAGTAGCAGCTAATCTCTGGGCCATCCAACTTGCTAAAGTGGAAAATTTGGGTGGTATCATTGTGGAAAGTGACTCCAAGGTGTGTGCGGATGCTCTACTTCAAGACCATGTTGTTGGTGATTAAAATATCTCTGTTTTATGTAACGATGCAAAAGTTCTAGCAACTGATTTTAGTTTTTGTAATTTCTACTGGGTTAAGCGTGAAGCCAACATGGCAGCTCACACACTGGCCAAATTGGTTCTTCCACTTAAACTCCATGTTATTTATTTCCCTAACAATCTCCGAACCCTTTAGAAGAGGCTTGGTTTAGAGATTTTCATTGTATTCATGTTGCTGTCTAAATGAGAAATTCATATTTAGCAAAAAAAAGTGTATATATATACATATCTCAATTGTAAAACAAATATGAATGGATTAGTAGATGGATGACCACTTAAGATTAATACTATTTCATCTTCAGATATTTTTATCTTGTTATTTCCTTCTTTATTTTACAACATTTTTAAGTTAGTTGCAATAAATTTTGTAAATAGTTAGTTTATTGTAACAAGATTTTCTAACTTATTGTAACGAGATATGTTTTTATATAATACATTACCACTTTTTAAGTTACTCTTACCAAGAAAATTAACCTAAAGATTCAATAGCATGTTTATTACAACAAGATCATTTTTGTTGTAATAACAGTTAGACTGAAATGCACTATATGTCTTTTAAGTTTGGCCAGTTTTGATTTTGTTCTCTGGTATTTGAACGTTTTGATCCGCTCCCTTTTAGTTTGGTTCTGTTTGAATTTTGATCCTCCCGTTCAAAAAACGTTAGCCCCTCATCGTTAAGTGCCACCTAGGTTTGACACATGTGCTAAGTGATCTAATCAGTTCATGCCATGTGTCAAGTGTATTATAAAAATTAAAAAATTGACAAAAATAATAAAATAATTTCTTTAAAATATAAAAATACCATAAAATAAAATTAAATTTAAAATTGCTGTGATTTTTTTCTTTAAAAAAAAAAAATTTTGAAAAATGTTTATTTTTTGTTTTTAAATTAAATTAAATTATTTTTTATTTTATGTAATTTTTATATTTTAATTATTTATTATTATTTTTTCAAATTATATTTTTAAATTTTTATAACACACATGACACGTGTCATGAACTGATTGGACCACCTAACACATATGTCAAGCCAAGGTGGCACTAACGGTTAGGGACTAAAAAATTTTGGACGGAAGGGCCAAAATCTAAACGGAACCAAACTAAGAGAGAGTGGATCAAAACTTTCAAACATCATGAAACAAAATCAAAATTGGCCAAACTTAGAGGGTGTACAGTGCATTTCAGTCTAACACTTAATATACATATTTTGATGTTGTGATTAATTGAATCATTAATTGGACCTCTTGATAAATCTATTATTAGGAATATAAAAAATATTACATAAAAAAATTGAAATCTAAAAAATGAATGAGAAATTCATCAAGATTAGTTAAAAGATAATGAAATACAACAACAAAAAGATAACAATTAATGAAAATAATCATAATAACGTTCAAACATATAATATAACATTTCTTGATTATGTAAAAAGACTAAATTAATTTTCAAATGCATATATCGCTTACAAAATTTTGCTAACAATACTTTTACAAATATTTCTACGAAAAAAAAGTTTTTCAAAATTATTAAAATTGATAAAATCCTACTTGAAATCAATTATGTCACAATAATATTGATTGAATTAATCATATTATCAATTGAAAAGTAGATGTTAACAAAGTATAAATGCAAAAACTTAATTAATAATTTTACAGCTTAAAAAGTAAGATCGAAGAATATTTTAAATTTTTAAAAACATGATAATATTAAAGGTTAATAACTACTAATTAAATCTAAAAAAATTCCATACTTAAACTTGTTGCTTTAAGCCCTAAACAGTATCGAGACGGCCGACCTTCACCTTTTATGGGCTTATGGTTATCGAAATAGCTTATCCAAATTTAGTTTATTATGTAACTAAATTTCCTTAAATATATTGTAAGTAATTATTTTCACTTTTTTTTTTATTAAGTATGTTTTTTAGACGAAAGATAATAAAAAATTTTAATAAATAGTATCACCATCTTCAGCACTAAATTAGTTCATACTTTTATAATATGCCAAAAAGATGAATAGCGGATTTCAAATTAGTGAGGGATTTTGCTCAATAGTTTGATTTTTAAAACAATTTTGCAAAAAAACACTGTTTTGAAACTAATGAGGTAAATAGCCTCTTGCGGAACTCGTCTCTAAATTTAAAATAGTATTGCGTGACATTCCGTGACATTTTGATGTGGAAAAATTAATCTGGCTGGAACTCGTCTCTTCTAAAGACGAGTTCCATTACAATTCAGTAAACCAATTCGCGTTCGCGCATTAAAAAAAAAAATTTTTTTGGCTGGAACTCGTCTCTGCTAAAGACGAGTTCCATTGAAATTAAGAAAACCAATTCGCATTCGCGCATTAAAAAAAAAAAAAAAAAAATTTGGCTGGAACTCGTCTCTGACGAGTTCCATTGAAATAGAACAGGTGAGAAGCGCATATTATTTAAAAAAAAAAAAATCTGGCTGGAACTCGTCTCTGCTAAAGACGAGTTCCATTGAAATTAACCAATACTTCACGTTCGCGCTTATTATTTAAAAAAAATAATAATTTGGCTAAAACTCGTCTCTAGGAGAGACGAGTTTCGCGCTTATTATTTAAAAAAAATAATAATTTGGCTGAAACTCGTCTGTAGGAGAGACGAGTTTCGCGCTTATTATTAAAAAATATATATATAGAGAGACGAGTTTTGCGCGTATTATTTAAAAAAAAAAATTGGCTGAAACTCGTCTCTAGGAGAGACGAGTTCCATAGAAATATGGTTGCTCCTATAAATGAGAACAGGTGAGAACCGGTGGGTCATAAATGAAAAAAGTGGAACTCGTCTCTTCTAGAAACGAGTTCCATTGAAATATTTCAGTTTTTTCAGCCCACGTTCATTTCATTTCTTTTCTGCTCTCTCTCTACTCGTTACACTTAAACCATATTCTTATTTTTCTTCATCGTTCTTCACTTTTCCAACATCATTGATCAATAAAAAGGTAAAACAATATAAATTTTGTCAAGTATGCTTATAGTTTAATATAACAATTATTTTCTTAGATTTGTTTGATTTATTTTTGGAAGAAGTTTTAGTATCATTTTTTTTATTTATATGTTGTTTAAAGTTATTAGCTTATAAACGCTTTTTGTGGGTGTTGAACATTTATTGTATTCCTTTGGTAAACATGAAGCATCTCTCTATTTCTTGCATAACGTGAAGTATGTTTGAACATGAACTAACAAGCTGTAACGTGAAGTATGTGCTATTAAGTTGAATAATCATGAAGCTGTAACGTGAAGTATGTTTGAATAATCATTATGTTTGTTTATTTAAATCAAGTATATATGTTTGAATGATCTAGTCGCCTGAATTAGTGGTCCAGGCGACTGAGTCAAGCAAAAAACTCCCAGGCACGACATCCAGTCTACTGGACCACCAATCCAAGGCAACTGGATCAGCCAAATACATGTCATCTAGTTTACTGGATTGGTGGTCCAGTAGACTGGATTGGACAGAAACTCCAGACTTCCCAAATCTTCAAATCTAGTCTACTGGATATTACAATCTACTTTTAGATAAAATATCTAATAGTAATCTCATGTTTGACATGTTAAATACAACGCCCAATTAAAACGTATGGAGTTATATATAAATAATGTCAATTATCATAATTTTCCATTCACAAACATTTTTATATAATATGTTATGTAAAATTTGGATATGAAATATTACCATTATCATCTTATTACTTGTTTTTTTTATGTCACTAACTAATTGTAAACTACATTTTAATTAAATAGGTTTGCGCATGGCACCAACTATGTATATTGTCTATCTTCGCTTCAATGGGGAGATTATTTATGGTCAACATGGAGCTGAGTATCAAGGGCCGCAAATGAAGTTCATCCGAGTTCATCATGGGATTAGTTTTGTCGAGTTGGAAATGAAGATATTCAATGCACTACAATTGAACAATCAATCTCATCGTATAACAGTTACATACCGTTGTCCTCAAGAGGTGATTTCACCTCACATTAATTACATGACTCTATTGATAACAGATGATGACAGTGTTAATCGCATGTTTGACATATTAGATGCAACGCCTGAATTAAAAAGTATTGAGTTATATATAAGTGTGGAGGATTGTGTTGGTGAAGGTGTTGAGCCTCTTACAAAAGATTATGGTGATGGATTAGAAACGGAAGATTGTGTTGATGAAGATGTACAACAAATGACTGTGGATGATACTGCTCGTTTTACACAACCCTCTACAGTTGGAGGGTGTACACCACAATTACATGAGATACTAACATCGATGGAGGATTGTGGTCCCAGCACTCGACATGAGTATGTTCCATTAGGGGTAAACCTTTTACATGGAGTGGATGATATGATGATGGTGGAATTTACTGCTGATGATGAAAGAAGAAAACACTGATTATGATAATGATGCGTATTTTGATGATGATGATGATGATAATGATGATGATGATGATGACGAAGTTGACGAAGTTGATGATGTGGTTCCTAGCCTCAAACTCAAATCCTCATCGTTTACTACAAACACATAGGATAATTAAATGACACTTCAAATAATGATGAGGTGACACCACTCGATAGTTGAGATAAAAACCAAGAGTTGAGAAAATGGTTGATTTTCAAGAGTAAAATTGAGGTTCAGTATGCATTGAAGGTTTACTTTTCAAGTTGAAATCAAGAATATAAAGTAAATGAGTCAAACAAAACAAAATTACACGTATGTTGCAGTAATGGGTGTTCATGGAGAATGCGGGCATGCATGCGTAGTACACATGGATTTTGGGAGATTACAAAATACAATGGTCCCCACACTTGTAGACACCTCAACATCTGTAAAGATGGTAAGGTATTTGAATTTAAATTTTATTGAAAGAGAAGTGAGGAGTTATGTAGCCAATGACCAAACTGTTACATTGAAAACGTTGCACCATCACATGTCTACACAATTTGACCATAATGTTTCTTACTATAAGGTGTGGAATGCCAAGCAGAAGGCAATTGCTAACATATATGGGGATTGGGGGGAATCTTATCAGTTGTTACCGAAGTTTATGAAAGCACTAATCGACTCGAATCCGAGTACAAAGGTGAAATGGGAGACATATTGGAGTGCAGATGTAGGTAGTGCTATATTTGAGAGTGTATTTTGGGCTTTTGGTCCTTCAATTCAGGGATTCGTGCATTGCAGACCAGTTATCAGTATTGATGCAACACATTTGTATGGAAAATATGAAGGCAAGTTGATGATTGCCATGACAACTGATGCAAACAATGGGATTTATCCACTTGCCTTTGCGGTTATGGAAAAAGAGTCGAAGGATACTTGGCATTGGTTTTTGCGTTGCCTTAAGAAACATGTCACAAAAGATAGAGAGCTTTGCATCATATCAGACAGACATAGGGGTATTCTTTCAACAGTGATGTGGAAAAAATTGCAGCCTCTAAATGCATATCATCGATTTTGCCTTCGACATTTAACCAGCAACTTCAACCAACGATTTCATGACAAACGGTTGAAGAACATGATTATGAGAGCAGGTCAACACAACCAGCTAAGAAAATTCAATGCAACAATGGACTCCATTAGACATTATAATAAAGATGCTGTTACAATACTGGACAACGAGACAAATGTTGAAAAGTGGGCATTAGCAAAAGATGATGGACTGCGCTATGGGGTAATGACCACCAACTTGTTTGAGTGCTTCAATGGTGTTCTGAAAGGTGCACACAACTTACCCATTACTGCAATGGTAGAATTCATTTATTTCAAACTTGTGCATTATTTTAATGATCGCCGCATTAAAACTCAAGCTCAATTGACTTCTGGTCAAGAGTTCAGCACACATGCCTTGGAAATCTTTGAGAAGTGGAGTGAGAAGGCAAGTTTGCATCGCGTAATAGAGTTTAATCGGGATGAAGGAACTTTTCAAATCCAAACACAACCTAGTCTAACCAGTATGAATAAGGGGAACCATAGACATGTGGTGAAATTGGCTAATAGAACATGCAGTTATGGAAAATGGCAAGCGTATAAGATCCCTTGTTCGCATGCAATCGCAGCTTGTGCTAGTCAGCACATCAATGTGTACCAATATATTGATCCATTTTATAGTCTTACTGAAATGCTAGCTTGCTATCAACTACACTTTCAACCGATGAAAGATGCCCCGTACTGAAAGGAGGACCCAAACCACCCTATGTTGCAGGCTGACCCAAGATTGGTTCGACAACGTGGTCGTCCAAAGTCAACAAGACTTTGGAATGAGATGGATTGGAGGGAGAATCAACATAAGCAGAGTTGTGGATTGTGTAATAAAGAGGGGCATAATCGTAGAAAATGTCCTAATGCAATTTCACATCAATAAGCGGTGTTGCCTCAAAGTTGGTAAGTGGTTACTATGAATATTATACTTGTATTGATCAACTTTGTTTGTTATCACTTAACATGTCTTTTTAATTATGTTCTCTCAACTTTGTTTGTGTTCTTTTGGCTTATGCTTTTCTATTTCTATATTGTAGATATTTTGGATGGATAATCACCTGTGGAGCCCAAACAAGATTGTTCTTTGGGCACTTCAACTTGCAAAATCTGAGAATTGACGTTGGATAATGGTAGAGAGTGATTCCAAATTTTGTGTGGACACCTTGTTGCAACAGTCTTTTGGTTGTAATTGGAATATTTCTGCTATTTGTAATAATGTTAAGTGTTTAGCAACAAAGCTTTTTGATGGAGTTTAGTTTCTTAGTATGTAATTATTTTATTATGTCAAAATGGATTGTAGCTGTTTTTGTTAAACTCCTTTTGTGGCTACACCATTCTTATCTTAGCACGTATGGAGTATTTGTTGGGATACATTTGAATAGAAACATATGTGATGTAGATGCTCGCCAATGCAGTGTGTGTTTGTGGACAAGGATATGTTGCCCAAATGTGTTAAATTTCTCCTTACTTAGCAGTTATATTTATCTAATGCCTATAAAGGTATCTATCAAATATATCTAAGATGATAGGAAGTTTAAAAAGGAAAAAAAATGAAAAAACAAATCAAACCCAATGCATATTAGGTATTACCAGCTTTGCTGGGTTATCGTCGTGTATTGTACATAAACTGTGAATTTTATCTTTAAATTCTTTCAATCATAGCAAGTCTAAAAGATAAAACCAAATGGAATTGACAATGGATCAGGCATGCCTTAGTCGAAAGATAGACATGAAGGCAATCTTTTTATGCATAAGAAAGCTTCCAACTTTGGAGTTAGAATAAATATTCATAGTAGTTTCTTTTTGTACCGCACCCAACTTGGTGAGTCCAGTGAGAATTCCATTGTTTATTCAAAACTAGGAACATTCCAGTCGACTGGATTGGAAGTCCAGGCGACTAGATTAGACCAGACCTTACTGATCCAGTTGCCTGTAGTGGTGTACCAGTCGCCTGGATCAGGCAGAAACTCTTGGGGTGTGGTTTCAGTCGATTGGACCATTTTTTAGTCACCTAGATCAAGGATGCAGTCGCCTGGATCCCTGATGCAATCGCCTGCATCCTTCTTTTTTCAACCTTTGGCTAATTTTGGCTTTAAATAAATTTAATCAAACTTACTTTTATATTTTAATCCTTTTGAGCAGACTGGATTAATTTTCCTTTAAAGTACATTAGTCCTATACATATTATTTATAAAATGAATTTTGGACTAAAGGATTTATTTTTGAAAATCATTTTGAGTTGGATTTTAAAGTTTGAGCCATAAAGATGAGTCTATGATAAACTTTACAAAAACTCAATGATTTGATCTTCAATGATAAAAAAAATTTATGTCAACTTTGCATTTGCTTGATATTCATTCACCATGTCGATCCAATAAAACAGATAGTCAACATTATTGCAAGATATCATGTCAAATGTTGTTGTTAGCATTAACCACAATTACATGAGATACTAACATCAATATTTTCTTTCCATTGAATTGGTTTAACCATAACATAATACACAACGAAAATGTACTAATGACATAATACCAATAATAAGTACATACAAAATGTCATATTTTCTCCCCCTTGGCATCATCAAAAACAAAAATGAAGACAAATAACTATATGCCATGATTCCTCAAACGCTCATTGATTTCCTCCATGGATTGAGCCAAACTAGCAAAGTTCTCATCATAAGTTGAGAATCTTTGAGTAACCATAGATGAGAAGTTGTCCAAGCTTGTCGTG
>OU015764.1:23956730-24119508 GCA_907173295.1 Fagus sylvatica
ATATATATATAAAGCAATATATATTAGTATATGCAATATATATATGATTAATAAGGCGGTAAAACCAGCCAATTATATATAAAGACAATTTAATATAATGGAGCAATATAAATATAACAATAATTATTAAGGCGGTAGAACCAGCCAATTATATATATAAAGATATATATATAACAATATGACAAGATATTTATTAAGGCGGTTGGACCAGCCAATTATATATATTAAAACAAGTTTAATATAAGGGATGTAAAAAGATAATGCAAGAGATTATTCAAGAAATTACTTTATTGAAAGTAATTACTTACGGATTACAAGTGTTTAATCAAGTGGATTAGAAGCTGGAAGTGTCCATGCTTGCTTACAAGTTTAGTATGGGTAGGGGAATTGGTAGACAACCTATTCTAATTCAAGTCTTTCAACACATGAATGCTTGAATATTTTTAGAGAGAGAAGTTGTTCTAAAAATTCTGCCTTACAATACAATAGAAAGCCATATATATAGGCATACTAATGCAATGGAAGGAGTCATCGGACAAGTCTTCACATGCATGAATTCCAAGTGGTCTTGGGACACCATCATTTTCTTTTTGGAAAAAGAAGTCTTGGAATCTTATGAAAAGATGGCATGGGAGACAAAAGAGAACTTTTTACTATTTACTTTTCTTTTTGGAAAAGCAATAGTGAATGATGAAGGATGTAATTGCCGTAGATGCATTGGCAAATCTTTCGGCAATATTTGCTGCAGGATTTTGACTACAACTTTATTATTTGTCGGACATGCTTATTAACAGTGCAGATTCTTCTGACAGAATATTTTTACTGTAGTAGACTGACTGTAAATTTGCCAATAAGTCCTTATTCAAGGAGTTGTTCCTCAAGAAGGGCTTCATATTCTTCTAATTCAGCATTTGGGTCTTGGGCATCCTGGTAAAGAGTGTCTTCATACCAATTCTTCTTCATTGGAACTGAGAACTGGGAAAGGTGAACCATTTCAGTGGTTGATCCTTCTGAGGATGCTGAAGATTTTGCTGGAGATTTTCCTTTGCCACTGGCTGAGGCAGAGGCTGCTTGGCAGGCTTGGGCAGCAAACTTACAAATTTCTGCAAGCTCCTCAGGGGATTTTCCCTTAAGGAAATCTGGCATGGATGGCTGATCTTCAACCTGTTTTATTTCAGGGAATTCATTATAGACAAATTTAATAATTCTATCTCTGTCATAGTTGTCCCACCATTTGACTGTATGGTTCCTGATTAAAATATTGTCTTTAATCTGGTAACTCCATTTGACAATCCAAGGGACTTTATATTTGAAACAGAATAGCAGGATTGGAGGATATCGACTGTGATATTCTGAACACCTGTAAGACTTAGTAAAGTGGAGGAGAGCCTGCTTGAGCGTGTGAGTGCTCAATGGAGGAGAACCTTTTTTAGTAGGAGGAACTGAATTCCACAGAGTATCTGGGATGATTTCTGCTTGAGAGCCATGGAAGGACCACCATTTAAGGAACCAAAGTGGTGGCTGGCATTCAGGTTTAGTGAACTGGAACTCCGTATTGAATTGGATGAACCAGGAATGGGCCATATTGGGAAATTGGATGAGTAGTACTTTGTACCATGCATCAATGTAATCATAATATGTGTACCCAAAATCATGTTTATTAAGAGGTCGAGTAATCCAGGGATTTCCCCATTCTCGGAGATGAGTGAATTTAATGATCTCAATCTTGTGGAACAGAAGCTGATCTTTAGTTTCTGGAGTTTTCCCTAAGATGGATTTTATTTCTACTGAGCCTTCTTGCTGGAGAATATTCTGGTAGAAATGGATGGTTTTATATGGAACTGAGGGGCAGTAATGCTGCTGGATTCCATCAGTAGGATGAGGAGGGAAATATGATTTTATTAAGTGGAGGGGGTTCTCTATTCTTCGATGTTCAAACTCAATTTGGAAAAGTTTTTCAGCGAAGAGGAGATGATGAGGAGAAACAGCTTTTTTGTTGTTTCTATGTTTAATTGGGGCTGCTGGAGTAGCAGGGACTATCTTTTTATTATACGGGTCATAAGACTCGACAAGGGCTTTTAGCGAAGGAAGAACTGCTTTGGACAGGTTTTCCTAAGGATACCATTCTGGAGGATGATGGGTTATTTTGGGAAGAGGCTTGTTGGGGATTGTACCTAACAAGTTGGCTAGGGGTTACTAGCTCTGGCTTTATTTCTGGGAGCTTATTGGGTGGAATTTTGCTGGAGGTGGAGGTGGCTTTTTTGGCGTTTTTACCCGCCATCTTTATTCTGCAAAAATTCACGGGTAAGGAAGTCAGGGATGGAGTTTTGGCTTCCTTTAATATATTCAATGTCAAAATCAAAAATACTTAATATAGATTGCCATCGGGCAAAAATGTGTTTTGATGCAATGTTTTCAACATCTTTTTCTAAAACATATTTTGCAGATTTGCAATCAATGCGAATGAGAAATTTTTGATTTATTAAATCAGTATGAAATTTATTGATGCATAGTACTATAGATAAAATTTCTTTTTTAATAGTACTATAATTATTTTGCGCTTTAGTCCAGACACCAGAATGGAAACGAACAATTTGTTCAGGAGAATCTGGACTGACTCTTTGCTTCAGAATACCACCGTATCCAATATCGGAGGCATCAGTTTCAACAATTTTGAAAGAATTTATTGTTGGAATGCCAAGACAAGGCAGAGTCTTAACATATTTTTTAATATCTTGGACTATGGAAGTGTGAACATCTGTCCAAGGGGGAGGATTTGTTTGGAGTCTATCAAATAGAGGTTTACATTGCTTCCTAAGATTTTGATAGAAGTCAGCAACATAGTTTAATGAACCCAAAAATCTTTGGAGTTGAGATTTGTCAAGAATTTTATCAGGAAATTTATCAGCAAACTTGATGACTCGATCTATGGGACTGATTTTACCCTGATAGATGTTGTAACCAAGGAATCTTATTTTTGTCTGAAAAAGTTTAATTTTTGGGGAGGAGACTACTAAACCACTGTGTTTAATAGTTTCTAGAAACGTATATAAATGTTTCCAATGTTCATCAATGGATTTACTGAAGATAAGAACATCATCTATGTAGACAATGCAGAATTTACTAAAAGGATTGAAAATGTCATTCATGATATTTTGGAACTCACTCGGGGCATTTTTTAATCCAAAAGGCATTACATTCCACTCATAATGACCAAAAGGGGTGGTGAATGCAGTTTTATATTTATCATCTTCATGGATCTGGATTTGCCAAAATCCACTTTTAAGATCAAATTTACTAAAAATGACTGAATCACTCAATCGATTTATTAAATCTTGTTTATTGGGAATTGGATATCTTATCCATTCCAAGACTTTATTTAATGGCTTATAATTTATTACAAGTCTAGGGACACCTCTTTCTAGTTCAGCATTTTTCTGAACATAGAAGGCAGGACAAGACCAAGGAGATTTACTATGCCTTATTATCTTTTTCTCAAGTAGATCATTAATTTCATTTTTACAAAATTCCATGATTTCTTGATTCATTTGGATAGGTCTGGCTTTAGTAGGGATATTTCTTTCATTAAAATCTTTAATGTAAGGAAGTTTAACAACATGAGTTTTTCTATTCCAGAAAGCATTTGGGAGACTGGAACAAACTTCTTGATTTAATTGGCTTTGGAATTTTTCAATTTTTTGTTGAAGAATTTCACATTTTAATTGTCTCTCAATTCTTTGAAAATGAATTTCATCTTGTAAGAATTTGACATGTTTTTCTTTACTTTTAATCAGACAAATTGATTGTGAGATTAAATTATCTTGCAACATTTTAATGTCATTTTCTTCAAATTGTTGAAGAAATTCAAATTTAACAGGCTGTCCAAAAGGAGCAGTTGTTATACCATCCACATCTGTTGTGAAAGGTAATAATAAATGGATAAAGGGTAATCCAAGGATTACTTTATCACTTATATTTTTAACAAGAACAAATGATGTTTTAAAACAGACTTTGTCTTTGCAGACATGAGCATTATTGATCTCATATTTGATTTGCATTTTGCTGCCATTGGCAGAGCTTAATTTTTCATTTGATTTTTCAAAATATTTAGTTGGGATTAGACCTTCCTGAATGCAGTTAAGGTCAGCTCCGGTATCCACCAGAACAATGACTTCTATTTCAAAGTCATCAATTATTAATTTAACATATGTGTGCCATCTGACTGGCGCAATTTTATTCAAGAGATTACAATATCTAATCTCATCATCAGATTTATTTAATCTTTTATAAGAGGATTCGGGTTGTTCTTCTTCAGAGGAAGATTCATGATTATTAATGGGTTTGAAGATTTTATCGAGTTCAAGGATAGATACTCGGTCTTCTAATTTATTATTTTTATTTTCCAATTTAAGATTTTTATCTTCAAGTTGTTTGTTGACATCTTTTAATTGGATGATTTCTTGTTTAATTTGTTTTATTTCAAGTTGTAAGTCTTCAAGGCTTACTTTCTTTGTTTTAAGCTTATTAAATCTTTCAAGGGTTTCGGAAAGGCTTATTGTGGGTTTAGGAAATTTATTATCTTTTACTTCATCTTTTTTATTAAGCATTTTCCTAAGTTTGTGAAGCATGCTTGATTTTAAATCTGGGTCATTAATTTTACTTATTGCTTCTAGGAGTAATTCTTCTTGTTCTTCTTGTTTAGACATGACATTTATTCTTTTATCTGCACAACAATTATCTGTGCATCCAAATTTTATATCTGGGGTTGAGGACGATGAAGATGAATATTCATCAGAGGAGGATTCAATCTCATCTGGTGATATTTCATTTTCACTATCAGTATTTCTTAATTCAAGAAGGATTATATAATTCTTCTTTTTCTTGATCATTTATTTGGAGTTGGTTTATTTTTTGTTTAACTTTACAGTCATTAGCAAAATGACCATATTTACCACATTTAAAACATTTTGTTTTCTTTTTATCAAATTTTTTATTATCATATTTTTTATAATTTTTATTAGATTTTTTAGAAAATTTCTTATTTTTGTTGTAGTATTCATTGGGTTGAAAAGTTTTTCTTTTTCTTCCAAATCCTACCTTGTTTATTATATTTTTCTTTTTTATGTTTAGTATATTTTCTTTGGGAAGGAGCTATGGATGAGATTCCATATTGCTCACAGAAGTTTCCCATTTCATATTTAGCTTTTCTTTTATTATCATATTGCTGTTTAGCAATACGTTGTTCAATACACATTTTCAAACCTTCTTGTTTGATTGTGCTTATTATATCTCCATAAGTTAGGGTATCATAATCAATGATCCCATTGGAGTTGCTTAATACTGTCCTAATTTTATGGGCAAAAAGATTAGGTAAACCATCAATGAATTTTTCTTTCCAAAATGGTTTGTTACTATCATCTCTTAGCATAACTCTAGAGGTAAAGACATCTTCATACCATCTAAAGTCACTCATGGTTGGACATTTAAGATTACTTAATTGGTCGTGGATCCTAGAGGTAATGTTACTAGGTTGGCCAATAAAATGTCTTATTATTGTGAAAACAAGAGTATTAACTCCATCAGGAATTCCCATTCCTATTCTTTCATCGAAGAGAGGATTGCCTTCTTCGTCTCTTTTAACAGAATTTTTTATTAATTCTCTAGATTCTTCAGTGAGATGTTTTTCCCACCAAGATTTTAGTTTTCCAGAGAAACCTGTGGCTAATAAATCAACTATTTCAATGTGATTTAATTGATGATTAGTCATATAACTATTAGCTACCATAGTTAAATGGCTGAGTTTATTAAGAACTTCCTGCTCAGAAAGTCCATCAATGTTCCACTCATAAAGTTTATCCGCAGACACCGAGAATTGGTGCTGAAAACTTCTTTCTTCAAATTGCATATCTGGAGGTGTTGGCCTTGGATACCAATTTTTTGTGAAAGTTGTTGGGTTTGGTTTTTTATTATAGATTCTTTGGAGTTTCCCAAAGGCTTTTTCAAGTTTATTAATTTCTTCATCAGAAGTGGCTTCTGAGTTTGAAGAACATGTTTCAATAGTTACTATGTCTTTGTTTATTACATTTAATTTGGAAGTAGAGGGTTCATCCTTTACTTTGTTTAAATCTTTTAACATTTGATCTATCTTTTCCCTAGTTTTTGTTTGACTAGTTTTAAGACTTAGATTTGGCTTTAATTCTTGAGTTTTTATTAAAGGAATGTCTGTTTTGACTGGTTTTGACTCAATATTGATTGAATCAATTTTAGTTTCAATTTTATCAAGTTGATCACCAATAACATTTAAACATTTATTGGTATAGTTATTTTGTTCAATTATTTTTCTTTCTTCATCCTTTTCTGGCTTAGTAGGAGGAATTTTGAAAGGGGAGGCTTTTACTAAATCTTTTCCATCTTTTCCAACATTTATTAGAATGTTTTCTTTTGGGGGATGAGAGGATTCAACAGTTGTTGATGTTTTGTCATGTAGGATCCATTTAGATTTAGTAACCACATTTAATTTTTTAAATTTTGGATAGTAATTATCAACAAAATCAAAAGAAGTAAATTTCTCTTTCTTAAATCTTGCATTACTGATTTCCATTTTATTATAAATTAATTGTTTTTCTTTCTTTATTGTGGGTTTTGCGATGTTTTTCGCGACGACCCTTGTTTTTCTCAGAATCAAATTCTGAATTTAACATTTCCCAATTTATTTCAAAAGGTTTTTTAATAACATTTAATTGGTTATCTTCACCATACATTTCTGAGGGTGTTGGTTCTAGTGATTCATTATCAGATCCAACAGCTTCATTTGTTTTATTATTATTATTATTATTATTATTATTATTATTATCAACCGTATAATAGGCTGATTCAACTTGAGAAGATGTTGATTTAACACCTTTTTGTTTAATATCTAAGTTTTTATTCTTTTCTTTTTGTTTATTAAGATTTAATTCATTTAGATATTTTTCTAAATCTTTTTCTTTTTCTAGATCTTGGTCTCTTTTACTAGTTGAAGAAGAACCAGAAAATGAGTGTCTAGAACTTTGATATTTTATTAAAGGAGGTATTCTAGGTTTGCTATGGTCAAACTTAATCTTTACAGTACCATCGTGGTATTGTACAACAGATTCTAAGTTATCTTGTTCAGCAATGTTTATTGGGGTTTGAATTGTGGGTGGCATCTCTTTTGGGAGATCCCATTCATCAGGAAGTTTAATATCTTCCCATTTAATCATTTTGGGGACATTAATATTAATGTCTTCTCTACTAGCTTGAAGCAGTAAAGTTTGTTCTTGAGGATCTTTTATTAAAGCTTGAGGATTTAAATTTGTTTTAAACAACTTATAGTATATTCTGTATACTAAAGCAAGAGGACGACTTCCTTCTATCATGTGATATCCAGAAGTATTTATTCTTAGGGTGAGTGCTTTTTCAGGAGCACCATCATCAAGACTTATTGTTAAATCAGGGTTAGCATTAAACCATATTGGACCATGACCGAGATTTGCTTCGACCATTCCTAGACGTGCTTGACCTTCATTTGTAAATCGAGCATCTAAAAGTCTTAACAAGACAGAGGCATTGATTCCTCGTCTAGTGAGGGGTTTAATTCCAACTTGAATTAGTCCTATGTGGATGAATTTAAAACCATTATTTTTAAATGTTTTCATTTCCGATTTTCGGAACAAAAGACATTCTTCTTTGTTTTTATTAAGAGCATAAGCCTCGTTCAACAGTTTTTACTTTGTGCTCAAATTTGAACACACTATCGGCCCATGAGGTTTTATAAACCTCTTTTTTATTAATTTTTGGGAGACTCCAATTTTGGAGATCCGATTCAGAATGAGGAAGAGTTTCGTCTTCTTCATGGACAATGTCACTTAAGGTTGCCAAGCTACTAGATCCTGATCTAGAGCTAATGGTTGAATTAGATATATATATTCATCTATTTTTGTTAAATTTACACTAGAACCATGATATTTGATTCTCTATATAAAATTAATCTTAGTTTAATTAGTATTAATTTTTTGAATTATGTGTTGCATTTGTCTTTATTTAGGCAGTTTGAGATTGTTGGGCGAGTCTATTATTAAGTAAAGTTACAATAATGCTTTGATAAATTAGATTCTATTCTTCCAAAATTTAAAATTTATTTTATTCTTGTCATATTATAATTTCATATTATCGATGGTGTTTCTTTCATTTGTATAAATTTTTAATTATGAATTTCTATTAGATCATATCAATCTCGTTTAATTGAAAGATCTGTGGTGAAAGAGTGTGGACGGTTGGAAAGATCTGTGGGTTCCTTGACTTCCTTCATTCCTTCCTTTTCCTAAAGATGGTACTGTCAACACCAACCCATTATTGGTCATCAATCTTATCAATTTGGTTACAAATTCTTGGAGGTTTGAAATTCTTGAGGAGTTGTTTGATAATGTTTCCTTAATTTCTAGTTCCTATATTGCACTGCCTTTATTTCCTAGGCCTGATAAGCTCACCTGGATAGTAGATCGTAAAGGAGTTTTTTCAGTTAAGTCAGCCCTCAAACTCAATCAAAGTCTTATTTGGCCTGCTAATCCTGATCTCGTTTGGCATTTGTTGTGGAAATGCAAAATTCATGAGAGATTAAAAACTTTTGTGTGGCGCAATGGCAGTGGTGTTCTCCCAACAAATCTGAATGTCTTTTCCAGGCTTTCTAAATCCTTACTGCCCTTTTATGTAATTCTGATGTGGAATCTATTTCGCATCTATTCTTTAAGTGTCAAGCTACAAAAATGTTATGGTTCGATGCTTGCTGGGGTATTAGAGCCGAATTGTTATCAGTTAACTGTGTCAAGGATAATCATCCTACATCCAGATTAACACAAGCAGCACATGCAGATAAAGAAGCAGAGTACACCTAGTTATCTACTACCAATATAGATAGGCTTGTTATCTGTTAATAGAGTTCATCTCAAGATCAATCACTTGTATTGTAGTTACCTCCAACTATGTTATTCACCCTATAAATAATATCAGTAGACACTCGACCTAAACAAGGCGAGAATACTTTCATTATATCTGCTATACAAACTCTAATATGGTATCAGAGCATACCAAAGACTAACGTCTTCCCTCAGCCACATTTTCTCAAACACCTTACATACAAATGGCTTCCTCTTCTTCTTCTTCTTCCTCGGATGTCCTCTCTACACCTCCCCAAAACACCACCACTCATTCTCTCACTCCCATTCAACATCTCATTACTATTAAACTCAATCAAGATAATTACCTTCTATGGAAAGCTCAAATTGTTCCCTATTTAAAGGGACAAAATCTGTTCAGGTCTATCGATGGATCATTACCATCGCCTCCTTCAATCCTTTCTCAAAGCTCCACAGATATCACCCAACCTCTTCTCAATCCCGCTTTCCTCACATGGCAGACCCAAGACCAAATGATCCTTTCTGCTCTTATCTCGTCCTTATCTGAGACAGTCCTGGCGTACGTGGTCAAGTGCACCACATCCCGCAAAGTCTGGACTACCCTCGAACATATGTTCACTGCTCAATCTCGAGCCCGTTCCATGAGCATCCACTATCAACTTGCCACTCTCCTGCAAGGGTGATTCCTCTATTACTGATTACTATCACCGCTTCACCAAACTCACAGATACACTTGCTGCAATAAACCAACCCCTCCCTCACCATGAGTCTCTATCGTTCCTACTTGCTGGTCTCGGGTCAGATTATGACTCTTTGGTCACTACTATTCAAACCCAACTTACACCGATTGCTCTTGAAGATCTCTACGGTCACTTGTTGTCCCATGAACTCCGACTCTCACACAATCAACCCTCAGTTGATTTATCTACTGCAACTGCGAACTTTGTGCATAAAAATTCCTCCAATAGAGGGGGGCGTGGTGGAAGTCACTCCACCAATTTTTCCCCAAATCGGGGCCGCAACACCTTTCAACCACAAAGAGGCAGGGGGCGTGGTCGCTCCAATTTCTCTAATAGACCTCTTTGTCAAGTCTGTAATAAACCAGGACATACAGCTTTACAATGTTATCACCGGTTTGATAACACATATCAGTATGCTAATAGTCCTCAAATGCAGGCTCTTCTTGCCACTCCTCAACAAAACCCAGATCCAAATTGGTATCCTGATTCCGGCGCCACTCACCACATCACCTCTGATCTCGCCAATTTAAATGTCCGTGCTGATGAGTATCAAGGCTCTGAACAGATCCGCGTGGGTAATGGTACAAGTCTTCCCATTCATCACATTGGGACCACCCAACTTTCTACTCCCACTACCACTTTTCGTTTAAATAATGTTTTACATGTTCCTGATATTTCTAACAATTTATTATCTGTCCATAAATTTACCAATGATACCAATACCTTTATGGAATTTCACCCCTCTCTTTTTCGTGTGAAGGATCTGGCTTCGAGGCGTCTACTGTTGCAAGGGCCGAGTAAGCATGGGCTATACCCCTTTCCATTCCACAAAATTCAAAATTTTTCATCTCCTCGTGCTCTTTTTGGAGAAAGGACGTCTCTCACCAACTGGAATTCTCGTTTAGGTCATCCCGCTTTTAAAATTGTTTCTCATATTATTTCTAGATTTGGTCTTCCCACTATAGCAAATAAAAATGAACTTGCGTGTTCCGCTTGTTTTAGTGCAAAAAGCAAACAACTTCCATTTTATTCTTCTCATTCCCAAATAAAAGAACCACTTGAATTAATTTATTCTGATTTATGGGGTCCATCTCCTGTTTGCTCACGTACTGGCCACAAATATTATATTTCATTTCTAGATGCTTATAGTCCTTATACATGGTTATTTCCAATTTCTCACAAAAATGATGCAATCTCCATTTTTATTCAATTCCAACGTTATGTTGAACGCTATTTCAATCTTAAAATTAAATCCGTTCAAACTGACTGGGGAGGTGAGTTTCGCTCTACCTCCAAATTCTTTGAAAAATGTGGCATTGCTCATAGAGTCTCCTGTCCCCATACATCAACAAAATGGTGCAATAGAGCGTAAACATCGTCACATTGTTGAGACAGGTCTTGCTCTTCTTTATCATGCCAGTGTACCTCTTCATTTTTGGGATGATGCTTTTCAAACAGCTTGCTACCTCATTAATCGTCTTCCCACTCCTATTCTTCATCATCAATCTCCATTTGAAAAATTATTTCAAGCACCACCTGATTATTCTCTTTTAAAAAATTTTGGTAGTGCATGCTGGCCCAATCTCCGTCCATATAATACCAACAAACTCCAACCTCGATCCCTTTAGTGTGTCTTTCTTGGGTATAGTCTTCGTCATAAGGGTTATAAATGTTTCCATGTGTCCACAGCACGTCTCTACATTTCTAGAGATGTTATCTTTCAAGAAAACATCTTCCCATTTTTTGAATCTGTCTCCAACTCCTCTCCCAAGTCCTCTCCACCCACTACTTCTATTCTTGGGCCTCCACCTGCATTCTTCCAGCCCATGCGCACTCCAGCTCACTACAACAGTGCTGTCTCTCCAGCCCAATCTGCCACACCTCAAGGCCCACCCGAATCAACCCGCTCCAAGAACCACATCTCCAAGCCCAAACACCTCACCGATGGCACCGTTCGGTACCCTTTACCCAAAGCCCTGGTTGCTGCCGCCATGGACACCGCCGCCCTTACCGAACCGACAAGCTTCACTTCTGCCTCCAAGCATCCAAAGTGGCGTCAAGCTATGAACTGTGAATTTGATGCTCTTCTGAAAAACAACACTTGGTCACTTGTACCACCGAATCCTACTCAAAATCAAATTGGGTGCAAATGGGTTTTTCGGATTAAAAGAAATGCCGATGGCTCCGTTGAAAGATACAAAGCAAGGCTTGTCGCCAAGGGCTTCCATCAACAACCTGGGGTTGATTATGCTGAGACCTACAGTCCTGTCATCAAACCAACAACGGTACGTACAGTTCTCTCCATTGCTCTCTCTGCTAATTGGTCAATTCGTCAAATTGATATACAGAATGCCTTCCTTCATGGCTATTTATCTGAGGAAGTCTTTATGTCACAACCTCCGGGTTATCATCACCCTCAATACCCCAATCATCTTTGCAAACTGAACAAGGCCATTTATGGCCTGAAACAAGCTCCACGGGCTTGGTTCTCTCGTCTCAGCACTCGCCTAATAGCTCTCGGATTTCATGGCTCCAAATCTGATACATCTCTATTCATTTGCCGTACTTCATCATTCACCATGTATGTGCTTATATATGTTGACGACATAATCATCACCAGTTCATCCTCAGATGCCATTGACACATTATTATCCCAGTTACACCATGACTTTGCTGTCAAAAACTTGGGGTCCTTGAAGTTTTTCTTGGGTATTGAGGTCCTCTCTAATTCAGATGGAGCTATTCTGTCTCAACAACGCTATATCACTGATATTTTGCATCGGACTCACATGCTAGAAGCTAAACCCATAACCACACCTATGGCATCTACCACTAGTCTCTCTGGATTTGATGGCGAACCCTTTCCGGATCACACTTTGTTTCGGAGTACTGTTGGTGCTCTACAGTATCTCTCTATCACGCGCCCGGATATTGCCTTTACTGTTAATAAGCTGTCACAATTCATGCACAAGCCCACTCTCACTCACTGGCAAGCTGTCAAACGTCTTCGTAGATATCTCAAACACACCATCCAGTTTGGGTTACAAATTTATCGCAGCTCCTGCCACACTCTTCAAGCATTTTTTGATGCTGATTGGGCAGGCGATAGGGATGACCGCCGTTCAACTGGGAGTTTCTGTGTCTTCCTTGGCAAGAACCTTATTTCCTGGAGTTGTCGCAAACAAGCTACAGTTGCTAGATCAAGCACTGAAGCAGAGTACAAAGCTTTGGCGAACACTGCTGCTGAACTTAAGTGGCTTCTGTCTCTTTTCCAAGAACTTGGTCTTTCGATATCAGCTCCCCCTATTCTTTGGTGTGACAATATTGGTGCAACCTATTTATCCTCCAATCCAGTTTTTCATGCTCGTACCAAGCATGTTGAAATTGATTTTCATTTTGTCCGTGATATGGTTGCCAATAAGTCTCTTAATGTTCGCTTCGTCTCCAGCCATGATCAACTCGCTGATTTACTGACAAAGCCGATTTCTTCTTCTTGGTTTGCTCTACTCAGAACCAAGCTCAACGTCTTGTCCATTCCGTTGGGCTTGAAGGGGCGTGTCAAGGATAATCATCCTACATCCAGATTAACACAAGCAGCACATGCAGATAAAGAAGCAGAGTACACCTAGTTATCTACTACCAATATAGATAGGCTTGTTATCTGTTAATAGAGTTCATCTCAAGATCAATCACTTGTATTGTAGTTACCTCCAACTATGTTATTCACCCTATAAATAATATCAGTAGACACTCGACCTAAACAAGGCGAGAATACTTTCATTATATCTGCTATACAAACTCTAATAAACTGTGATCTTGATGTATTCAATCAAGTTGGTAGTTGACCCTCCTGTCACTCCCTCAGATCCAAACTTGAAGAAGCTGACCTTGGCCCACTCCTCAGTACAATTTGCTCTTACCTTGGAGGCCATCTAGAGATTCCGCAATCAACATGTCCATCAAGCCAAAATAGAGAATCCTATTGTCTCTATAAAAGCCTTAGAGTTCAGAATTGTGGAACATTTTCAGAGTATGTGGACTGATTCAAGCTCGTTGAACTCTAAGGACCTGCATTGGAGTCCACCCTCTCCCGGTATTATAAAGTTGAATGTCGACGCTACTATTCTTCTCTCAGCTGCCACCATTGATGTTATTGCTAGGAACAATGCATGTCTTATTACTAAGGCTTGGGCAAAATCTTTCAATTCCTGCGATCCCATGGTGGCTGAAGTAGCAGCTAATCTCTGGGCCATCCAACTTGCTAAAGTGGAAAATTTGGGTGGTATCATTGTGGAAAGTGACTCCAAGGTGTGTGCGGATGCTCTACTTCAAGACCATGTTGTTGGTGATTAAAATATCTCTGTTTTATGTAACGATGCAAAAGTTCTAGCAACTGATTTTAGTTTTTGTAATTTCTACTGGGTTAAGCGTGAAGCCAACATGGCAGCTCACACACTGGCCAAATTGGTTCTTCCACTTAAACTCCATGTTATTTATTTCCCTAACAATCTCCGAACCCTTTAGAAGAGGCTTGGTTTAGAGATTTTCATTGTATTCATGTTGCTGTCTAAATGAGAAATTCATATTTAGCAAAAAAAAGTGTATATATATACATATCTCAATTGTAAAACAAATATGAATGGATTAGTAGATGGATGACCACTTAAGATTAATACTATTTCATCTTCAGATATTTTTATCTTGTTATTTCCTTCTTTATTTTACAACATTTTTAAGTTAGTTGCAATAAATTTTGTAAATAGTTAGTTTATTGTAACAAGATTTTCTAACTTATTGTAACGAGATATGTTTTTATATAATACATTACCACTTTTTAAGTTACTCTTACCAAGAAAATTAACCTAAAGATTCAATAGCATGTTTATTACAACAAGATCATTTTTGTTGTAATAACAGTTAGACTGAAATGCACTATATGTCTTTTAAGTTTGGCCAGTTTTGATTTTGTTCTCTGGTATTTGAACGTTTTGATCCGCTCCCTTTTAGTTTGGTTCTGTTTGAATTTTGATCCTCCCGTTCAAAAAACGTTAGCCCCTCATCGTTAAGTGCCACCTAGGTTTGACACATGTGCTAAGTGATCTAATCAGTTCATGTTATGTGTTAAGTGTATTATAAAAATTAAAAAAATTGAAAAAAAATAATAAAATAATTTCTTTAAAATATAAAAATACCATAAAATAAATTAAATTTAAAATTGCTGTGATTTTTTTCTTTAAAAAAAAAAAAAAATTTTGAAAAATGTTTATTTTTTGTTTTTAAATTAAATTAAATTATTTTTTATTTTATGTAATTTTTATATTTCATTAATTATTTTATTATTTTTTTCAAATTATATTTTTAAATTTTTATAACACACATGACACGTGTCATGAACTGATTGGACCACCTAACACATATGTCAAGCCAAGGTGGCACTAACGGTTAGGGACTAAAAAAATTTTGGACGGAAGGGCCAAAATCTAAACGGAACCAAACTAAGAGAGAGTGGATCAAAACTTTCAAACATCATGAAACAAAATCAAAATTGGCCAAACTTAGAGGGTGTACAGTGCATTTCAGTCTAACACTTAATATACATATTTTGATGTTGTGATTAATTGAATCATTAATTGGACCTCTTGATAAATCTATTATTAGGAATATAAAAAATATTACATAAAAAAATTGAAATCTAAAAAATGAATGAGAAATTCATCAAGATTAGTTAAAAGATAATGAAATACAACAACAAAAAGATAACAATTAATGAAAATAATCATAATAACGTTCAAACATATAATATAACATTTCTTGATTATGTAAAAAGACTAAATTAATTTTCAAATGCATATATCGCTTACAAAATTTTGCTAACAATACTTTTACAAATATTTCTACGAAAAAAAAGTTTTTCAAAATTATTAAAATTGATAAAATCCTACTTGAAATCAATTATGTCACAATAATATTGATTGAATTAATCATATTATCAATTGAAAAGTAGATGTTAACAAAGTATAAATGCAAAAACTTAATTAATAATTTTACAGCTTAAAAAGTAAGATCGAAGAATATTTTAAATTTTTAAAAACATGATAATATTAAAGGTTAATAACTACTAATTAAATCTAAAAAAATTCCATACTTAAACTTGTTGCTTTAAGCCCTAAACAGTATCGAGACGGCCGACCTTCACCTTTTATGGGCTTATGGTTATCGAAATAGCTTATCCAAATTTAGTTTATTATGTAACTAAATTTCCTTAAATATATTGTAAGTAATTATTTTCACTTTTTTTTTTATTAAGTATTGTTTTTTAGACGAAAGATAAAAAAAATTTTAATAAATAGTATCACCATCTTCAGCACTAAATTAGTTCATACTTTTATAATATGCCAAAAAGATGAATAGCGGATTTCAAATTAGTGAGGGATTTTGCTCAATAGTTTGATTTTTAAAACAATTTTGCAAAAAAACACTGTTTTGAAACTAATGAGGTAAATAGCCTCTTGCGGAACTCGTTTCTAAATTAAAAATAGTATTGCGTGACATTCCGTGACATTTTGATGTGGAAAAATTAATCTGGCTGGAACTCGTCTCTTCTAAAGACGAGTTCCAATACAATTCAGTAAACCAATTCGCGTTCGCGCATTAAAAAAAAAAATTATTTGGCTGGAACTCGTCTCTGCTAAAGACGAGTTCCATTGAAATTAAGAAAACCAATTCGCATTCGCGCATTAAAAAAAAAAAAAAAAAAAAAAATTTGGCTGGAACTCGTCTCTGACGAGTTCCATTGAAATAGAACAGGTGAGAAGCGCATATTATTTAAAAAAAAAAAAAAATCTGGCTGGAACTCGTCTCTGCTAAAGACGAGTTCCATTGAAATTAACCAATACTTCACGTTCGCGCTTATTATTTAAAAAAAATAATAATTTGGCTAAAACTCGTCTCTAGGAGAGACGAGTTTCGCGCTTATTATTTAAAAAAATAATAATAATTTGGCTGAAACTCGTCTGTAGGAGAGACGAGTTTCGCGCTTATTATTAAAAAATATATATATAGAGAGACGAGTTTTGCGCGTATTATTTAAAAAAAAAAATTGGCTGAAACTCGTCTCTAGGAGAGACGAGTTCCATAGAAATATGGTTGCTCCTATAAATGAGAACAGGTGAGAACCGGTGGGTCATAAATGAAAAAAGTGGAACTCGTCTCTTCTAGAAACGAGTTCCATTGAAATATTTCAGTTTTTTCAGCCCACGTTCATTTCATTTCTTTTCTGCTCTCTCTCTACTCGTTACACTTAAACCATATTCTTATTTTTCTTCATCGTTCTTCACTTTTCCAACATCATTGATCAATAAAAAGGTAAAACAATATAAATTTTGTCAAGTATGCTTATAGTTTAATATAACAATTATTTTCTTAGATTTGTTTGATTTATTTTTGGAAGAAGTTTTAGTATCATTTTTTTTATTTATATGTTGTTTAAAGTTATTAGCTTATAAACGCTTTTTGTGGGTGTTGAACATTTATTGTATTCCTTTGGTAAACATGAAGCATCTCTCTATTTCTTGCATAACGTGAAGTATGTTTGAACATGAACTAACAAGCTGTAACGTGAAGTATGTGCTATTAAGTTGAATAATCATGAAGCTGTAACGTGAAGTATGTTTGAATAATCATTATGTTTGTTTATTTAAATCAAGTATATATGTTTGAATGATCTAGTCGCCTGAATTAGTGGTCCAGGCGACTGAGTCAAGCAAAAAACTCCCAGGCACGACATCCAGTCTACTGGACCACCAATCCAAGGCAACTGGATCAGCCAAATACATGTCATCTAGTTTACTGGATTGGTGGTCCAGTAGACTGGATTGGACAGAAACTCCAGACTTCCCAAATCTTCAAATCTAGTCTACTGGATATTACAATCTACTTTTAGATAAAATATCTAATAGTAATCTCATGTTTGACATGTTAAATACAACGCCCAATTAAAACGTATGGAGTTATATATAAATAATGTCAATTATCATAATTTTCCATTCACAAACATTTTTATATAATATGTTATGTAAAATTTGGATATGAAATATTACCATTATCATCTTATTACTTGTTTTTTTTATGTCACTAACTAATTGTAAACTACATTTTAATTAAATAGGTTTGCGCATGGCACCAACTATGTATATTGTCTATCTTCGCTTCAATGGGGAGATTATTTATGGTCAACATGGAGCTGAGTATCAAGGGCCGCAAATGAAGTTCATCCGAGTTCATCATGGGATTAGTTTTGTCGAGTTGGAAATGAAGATATTCAATGCACTACAATTGAACAATCAATCTCATCGTATAACAGTTACATACCGTTGTCCTCAAGAGGTGATTTCACCTCACATTAATTACATGACTCTATTGATAACAGATGATGACAGTGTTAATCGCATGTTTGACATATTAGATGCAACGCCTGAATTAAAAAGTATTGAGTTATATATAAGTGTGGAGGATTGTGTTGGTGAAGGTGTTGAGCCTCTTACAAAAGATTATGGTGATGGATTAGAAACGGAAGATTGTGTTGATGAAGATGTACAACAAATGACTGTGGATGATACTGCTCGTTTTACACAACCCTCTACAGTTGGAGGGTGTACACCACAATTACATGAGATACTAACATCGATGGAGGATTGTGGTCCCAGCACTCGACATGAGTATGTTCCATTAGGGGTAAACCTTTTACATGGAGTGGATGATATGATGATGGTGGAATTTACTGCTGATGATAAAGAAGAAAACACTGATTATGATAATGATGCGTATTTTGATGATGATGATGATGATAATGATGATGATGATGATGACGAAGTTGACGAAGTTGATGATGTGGTTCCTAGCCTCAAACTCAAATCCTCATCGTTTACTACAAACACATAGGATAATTAAATGACACTTCAAATAATGATGAGGTGACACCACTCGATAGTTGAGATAAAAACCAAGAGTTGAGAAAATGGTTGATTTTCAAGAGTAAAATTGAGGTTCAGTATGCATTGAAGGTTTACTTTTCAAGTTGAAATCAAGAATATAAAGTAAATGAGTCAAACAAAACAAAATTACACGTATGTTGCAGTAATGGGTGTTCATGGAGAATGCGGGCATGCATGCGTAGTACACATGGATTTTGGGAGATTACAAAATACAATGGTCCCCACACTTGTAGACACCTCAACATCTGTAAAGATAGTAAGGTATTTGATTTAAATTTTATTGAAAGAGAAGTGAGGAGTTATGTAGCCAATGACCAAACTGTTACATTGAAAACGTTGCACCATCACATGTCTACACAATTTGACCATAATGTTTCTTACTATAAGGTGTGGAATGCCAAGCAGAAGGCAATTGCTAACATATATGGGGATTGGGGGGAATCTTATCAGTTGTTACCGAAGTTTATGAAAGCACTAATCGACTCGAATCCGAGTACAAAGGTGAAATGAGAGACATATTGGAGTGCAGATGTAGGTAGTGCTATATTTGAGAGTGTATTTTGGGCTTTTGGTCCTTCAATTCAGGGATTCGTGCATTGCAGACCAGTTATCAGTATTGATGCAACACATTTGTATGGAAAATATGAAGGCAAGTTGATGATTGCCATGACAACTGATGCAAACAATGGGATTTATCCACTTGCCTTTGCGGTTATGGAAAAAGAGTCGAAGGATACTTGGCATTGGTTTTTGCGTTGCCTTAAGAAACATGTCACAAAAGATAGAGAGCTTTGCATCATATCAGACAGACATAGGGGTATTCTTTCAACAGTGATGTGGAAAAAATTGCAGCCTCTAAATGCATATCATCGATTTTGCCTTCGACATTTAACCAGCAACTTCAACCAACGATTTCATGACAAACGGTTGAAGAACATGATTATGAGAGCAGGTCAACACAACCAGCTAAGAAAATTCAATGCAACAATGGACTCCATTAGACATTATAATAAAGATGCTGTTACAATACTGGACAACGAGACAAATGTTGAAAAGTGGGCATTAGCAAAAGATGATGGACTGCGCTATGGGGTAATGACCACCAACTTGTTTGAGTGCTTCAATGGTGTTCTGAAAGGTGCACACAACTTACCCATTACTGCAATGGTAGAATTCATTTATTTCAAACTTGTGCATTATTTTAATGATCGCCGCATTAAAACTCAAGCTCAATTGACTTCTGGTCAAGAGTTCAGCACACATGCCTTGGAAATCTTTGAGAAGTGGAGTGAGAAGGCAAGTTTGCATCGCGTAATAGAGTTTAATCGGGATGAAGGAACTTTTCAAATCCAAACACAACCTAGTCTAACCAGTATGAATAAGGGGAACCATAGACATGTGGTGAAATTGGCTAATAGAACATGCAGTTATGGAAAATGGCAAGCGTATAAGATCCCTTGTTCGCATGCAATCGCAGCTTGTGCTAGTCAGCACATCAATGTGTACCAATATATTGATCCATTTTATAGTCTTACTGAAATGCTAGCTTGCTATCAACTACACTTTCAACCGATGAAAGATGCCCCGTACTGAAAGGAGGACCCAAACCACCCTATGTTGCAGGCTGACCCAAGATTGGTTCGACAACGTGGTCGTCCAAAGTCAACAAGACTTTGGAATGAGATGGATTGGAGGGAGAATCAACATAAGCAGAGTTGTGGATTGTGTAATAAAGAGGGGCATAATCGTAGAAAATGTCCTAATGCAATTTCACATCAATAAGCGGTGTTGCCTCAAAGTTGGTAAGTGGTTACTATGAATATTATACTTGTATTGATCAACTTTGTTTGTTATCACTTAACATGTCTTTTTAATTATGTTCTCTCAACTTTGTTTGTGTTCTTTTGGCTTATGCTTTTCTATTTCTATATTGTAGATATTTTGGATGGATAATCACCTGTGGAGCCCAAACAAGATTGTTCTTTGGGCACTTCAACTTGCAAAATCTGAGAATTGACGTTGGATAATGGTAGAGAGTGATTCCAAATTTTGTGTGGACACCTTGTTGCAACAGTCTTTTGGTTGTAATTGGAATATTTCTGCTATTTGTAATAATGTTAAGTGTTTAGCAACAAAGCTTTTTGATGGAGTTTAGTTTCTTAGTATGTAATTATTTTATTATGTCAAAATGGATTGTAGCTGTTTTTGTTAAACTCCTTTTGTGGCTACACCATTCTTATCTTAGCACGTATGGAGTATTTGTTGGGATACATTTGAATAGAAACATATGTGATGTAGATGCTCGCCAATGCAGTGTGTGTTTGTGGACAAGGATATGTTGCCCAAATGTGTTAAATTTCTCCTTACTTAGCAGTTATATTTATCTAATGCCTATAAAGGTATCTATCAAATATATCTAAGATGATAGGAAGTTTAAAAAGGAAAAAAAATGAAAAAACAAATCAAACCCAATGCATATTAGGTATTACCAGCTTTGCTGGGTTATCGTCGTGTATTGTACATAAACTGTGAATTTTATCTTTAAATTCTTTCAATCATAGCAAGTCTAAAAGATAAAACCAAATGGAATTGACAATGGATCAGGCATGCCTTAGTCGAAAGATAGACATGAAGGCAATCTTTTTATGCATAAGAAAGCTTCCAACTTTGGAGTTAGAATAAATATTCATAGTAGTTTCTTTTTGTACCGCACCCAACTTGGTGAGTCCAGTGAGAATTCCATTGTTTATTCAAAACTAGGAACATTCCAGTCGACTGGATTGGAAGTCCAGGCGACTAGATTAGACCAGACCTTACTGATCCAGTTGCCTGTAGTGGTGTACCAGTCGCCTGGATCAGGCAGAAACTCTTGGGGTGTGGTTTCAGTCGATTGGACCATTTTTTAGTCACCTAGATCAAGGATGCAGTCGCCTGGATCCCTGATGCAATCGCCTGCATCCTTCTTTTTTCAACCTTTGGCTAATTTTGGCTTTAAATAAATTTAATCAAACTTACTTTTATATTTTAATCCTTTTGAGCAGACTGGATTAATTTTCCTTTAAAGTACATTAGTCCTATACATATTATTTATAAAATGAATTTTGGACTAAAGGATTTATTTTTGAAAATCATTTTGAGTTGGATTTTAAAGTTTGAGCCATAAAGATGAGTCTATGATAAACTTTACAAAAACTCAATGATTTGATCTTCAATGATAAAAAAAATTTATGTCAACTTTGCATTTGCTTGATATTCATTCACCATGTCGATCCAATAAAACAGATAGTCAACATTATTGCAAGATATCATGTCAAATGTTGTTGTTAGCATTAACCACAATTACATGAGATACTAACATCAATATTTTCTTTCCATTGAATTGGTTTAACCATAACATAATACACAACGAAAATGTACTAATGACATAATACCAATAATAAGTACATACAAAATGTCATATTTTCTCCCCCTTGGCATCATCAAAAACAAAAATGAAGACAAATAACTATATGCCATGATTCCTCAAACGCTCATTGATTTCCTCCATGGATTGAGCCAAACTAGCAAAGTTCTCATCATAAGTTGAGAATCTTTGAGTAACCATAGATGAGAAGTTGTCCAAGCTTGTCGTGAGGTTCCCCATGTCAGTGGCCAAAGAGTCCAAACGTCCAAACATGAGTTGGAAGTTGTCCTCATTGACACGAGAGGAGCTAGAAGGTGCAGTTGGAGGCTCTTGATCCTCTTGCATTGCCTCTTCATTTCCTTGAGCATTAGCTTCATCCATTTGAGCTTCTTCATCCATTTCTTCTACCACATGAGCATCCTTCTTAACCCATGTGCCATCCTTCAATTCAAACTTCATTTGTTTCATGGTAGTTTCACCATAAACATCCGTTTGAATTGCCTTTCGTGTCTCTTTTTCACCACTTACATTTAGTCCAGAATGATTGAGTATAGTAGTGATATGGAGACCGTATGAGAGGGCACCATTCTTCTTTTTAACACAAGTGTCCATGTGCCATCCAATATAGAATGCAAGGTCAAGTTTGACCTTGTTGAGAATGCACTATATGACGAAGAGGTCTAAATAGGTGTAGTATTTATATGAACCACTCCTAGGAAGGATGTTGTGGGTTATGATGTGATGAATGAGTCAGCTTTCTAATGTGAGGTCGGAAATTTTAGGCCTATAGGGTTCTTCAATGTTAGGATTTCCACACATTTGCCTAATTGACTCTAAAGGGTTATACCCTTCGAATTGCATCCAACTATTTGTAGTATAACGTTGAACAGTGGTGCGAGGAACTCCTAGGATAGAGGCTAATGTGGAAAGGGGGAGTGTAATGAATTTACCCTTCACATAGGAGGTGATTATGTCATGTTTAAATTCAAAGTGTGTGTAAAAGTGTTTAACAAGAGTGGTGCATTGAATTTGATGCTTTGAAAGGAAATTTTCCCATCCTTGAGCTTCAAAAAGCTCTCTAAGATGAATGTGGTGATTAGCAAAGTAAGGGAAATCAACAATTTTTCCAAAAACTATCGTTCTATGAGCAATGTCGTCATGGAATCTTACCGAATGTTCAGAAGAACAGAAGGTGTTGTCTGTTGATGGAGTTTCATCCCTTTGAGCCTTTTCTTTCTTGGTCCTTCACTCACGGATTTCTTTGGAGCCATTCGGATTCAAGGAGTTAGGGTTTTGAATTGGAGGTTTTTGGAATGTGAGAGTTTTGAGAGTGATTGGATGTGATTGGAAGTGATTGAGGGCTTGGAGTATACTTAATAAGGATTTTCAACTAAAACCCTAGGAGAGAGAGTGAGAAAAACCGAGAGAGAATGAGAGAAGTGAGAGAAAATGAAGTCTGCGTCGGTTATAAAAAAACCCAGAAAACGCAGATCTAGTCGCCTAGACACACGATCTAGTCGCCTGGATCGGGCTTCAAATTTTTTTTAAAATTTTTAAAGCCTAATCCAGTCGGCTGGACACACTATCCAATCGCCTGGATCAAGATTCAAAATTTTTTTAGAGCCTAATCCAGTCACCTGGATATACTATCCAGTCACCTGTATCAAGGTTTAAAACTTTTTGCCTGATACAGTCGCCTGGACACACTATCCAGTCGCCTGGATCAAGCATCAAAAAAATTTTTAAAATTTTTTAGATACTAATCCAGTCGCCTAGACACACTATCCAGTTGCCTGGATCAAGGTTTAGATACTAATTTTCTCCAATTTCTGTTATATTGAACCTTGATATACTAATTCTAAATGGACATCTATATTCCTTTACCATATTTTACTAAAAAAAATACAGAATATGTCAGTTATACTTTTGAGTTATGTTAAATAGCTTGCACCTTGGTACCTCTTGTTGCACTTTTGAGTTAAAAGAACTACTTCCTCCTCCCATGATGTTCACCTTCAATTCTAGCCCAGTGCCTCCCATCCTGACTAATTGGACATCCTGGCAAAGACTTGGAAATTTTCACAACTCCACCATTAAACTCATCAATGCAAAACCTTTCCACTTCAACGTGTAACACGTCAAAAATAAAGATGCCTCCCAACAAAGCCACACATTTTAAGATTATACCATAATTTCAATGTTCAATAGGCATTTCCCTTCACAAGCTATGTCAGATCATGGCTACATAGTGGTGATATGGTAGGAGAAAAAAAATAAGGGAAGAAACACTCAATAGCCAAATCAAAAAGATACCTTGAGCCCAACTAAGTGTAAACAGCAGTACTCATTAACCGTATGTTAAAAGAAATACTGCTAAACCCACCAACTCATACAAAGTTTTGAAGCCTTTATTATTTATTATTATTATTATTGGTAAATTACACACGCATCTTAGATCTTGAATCCACCACCTCATCCACCACCTCATCAATTGAGCTCTAGCTCATTGGCATACAAAATGTCCAAACCTTGAGAATGAAGTTAAATGGGAAAAATTGGAAGAAATTTTGAAGTAGAGGGTTGTAGCTTGGTATCTGGAATGATGCTTCTCAGGAAAAAACATGAATAAATATGTAAGCACAAAACATAATTTTAGTGTCAATGTTTGCTCAAAGCTTTAATCAATAACAGAATCTATAGTTTTTGTTAAAAAAACAAACAAAAGAGTATTCTTGAGAATCTTAACATATAAAATTAAAAAAAAAATCCATTTTGAAGTGCTTGGTTTACTAATTCCAGCTCACACTTGACCTGTAACCCAAAGCTAATGTATTAGATCCCTAGTGATTGATTGGCCCTAAGTATTATTAGAACTCAGGATCCAGAAGTAAAGGATGTCACTACATTTGTGCTCTAATAGCAATATAAGGTTACGAGCCACCCCCTCTGAATCTGTCCTGTACCTCAGCTGCCCTCTCCTCTTTCAACTTCTGCACAATTTCGAGTATCTTAGGATTGAAGAAACGGTCACGAACGTATTTCCTTACCTCAACTTGAATCTCTTTGATAGCACTAGGATATGGGTTAGGAGGAGGTTTCTTCCCTTCAAGACGTGCAATCTGCTTCAAGCGAACATATGCCTTCTTCTTTGCTTTTTTCTCTGCACAATATTCCATCTAGACACCAAAAAACAACGGCAATTAATTTGTTTTTGTTTTTGGAAGGGGGGTGGGGGGGAGAGAGAGAGAGAGAGAGAGAGGAAGAACTAAGAGAACATATTTTGGGAAGAGCTAAATCCAAGAATCCAAAATACATACATCAGCTACAACCATTGCTTCTTCCTCACTAACTCCCTGCTCCTTCAGGTCAAGCACCCGCAAACCAAATAAACGAGCTGGTGGGGGATCAAAACCAGAGAGCCTGTAGAAAAATGAAGCCTAAGTTAATATATGTTTTTTTGGTTCACATATTAAAAATTTGGGCTATCAATTTTCTACATTAACATAGTACTAGCACCATATGCACACCAAATTCATACCAAGATAGGTATGTTACAACTTACAAGCATATTATAATGAAAAAATAGGTAGCAAACACTGCAAAGGAAAACTAGACATATAGAAACGAAGCAGTACTTGATGGCATCTTCATGTTTTGAGTCTGGATGTTTCTGGAGAGTCCACAAAGTTGTAATAAAGGTGAGCTCCAGATTCATCTAAGCCACCTACTAGAAGACCAACACCATAGGGCCGTTTCCACGATAGTTGTGTGCAAACCTGCCACACCCCAAAGCATGTTATAGCTACAAATGAGAACTATTAACAGTTTTCGGTCTAGATTTAAAAATCAGAACTAATAACAGTAGTGTGTATCCTATATATAACCGCAATCAAATTTATGAAAACAACATTCCACATAACACAATCCTTTTTAGGCATTTTATCAGACACAAGTATAGAGACTGTTCGAGCTAGATTTTATCTGAAAAATTAGGGAGTATAGAAAAAGAAACGTACCATTTGAGTGAAGTTATCACTCAGTCCCACAACAAGGTTTCCTCTTATTGCGAGTTGGGTTCCTCTTCAGTACAACAGGCATATCTGGTTGTGGCCATTTTGTACCTCTACCCCTACCCCTACCATGATCACCCACATCAATATCCCCAACGAGGTCCTCTAATTGGGTGGCTGAGGAAGGGCCAATTGATTGATGCATCGCTGATGCTAGACCACCTAACTGGGTGGCTGATGCTGGGCCACCTAACTGGGTGGCTGAGGTTGGGACAACTGACTGGGTCCTTGAGGATGGACCAACTGACTGTGTGGGTAAGGATGGGCCACCTATATGCGTGGATAAGGATGGGGTAACACCTAAAAATGATGAAAGTGGGCTAAATGTCTGGGTCAGTAAGGCTACGGTATGCTCATGATGGGGTGTGGAAAGTGACGGTGTAGGGACAAACATAAATATAGTATGGGCAGATGAAATAGGGGTGGTAGTGTGAGCAGATGAGATGGGGGCGGTAGTGTGGGTAGATGAGATGCGGGCGGTAGTGTGGGCAGATGAGATGGGGGCGGTAATGTGGGCAGATGATATGGGGGTGGTAGTGTGGGCAGATGACATAGGGGTGGTCTCAATAACGATGATAGCATATCCCAACTGGGTGGGAGGAACACTCGTACTACTACTCGGATCAGATGGACGTGACGGGCGCTGCGCACGTGGACGTCGCCTCCGAGGAGCGGTTGGAGGAACAGTTGTATCAGTACCGGTGTCTAAGTCTGTGTTAACTCTTTCCACAGAATTAAGCTGATGTAGCTCATTCGAAGCTTCTAGTGCATTAAATGCCAATTGATATGCCTCCGCTGCTAGCTCCATAAATTTCGCCGGATCCAACTCTTGTTCAGGATGAAACATTTCGCATATTCGCATGTTGCACAACGTCTATCAAAATATATAGTATGTCAGTAAAAAATTGTGATTCAAAGATATCCAAAAGATGCATGTAATTATTAAGTTAAAAAATTTACCATCATCTCATAACATCCGCTCCTGCGACTGATAAAGCGTCAAGTAATCCGATGGTACCAATCCATATATGGATCATGATATGCCATGAGACCAACCATTTTGTCACGAGTGACAACATGCTCACGTCGATGGTCCCATATAGTTATGTAATTCCTCCAACGATGCCTCCAACTCTCATGTACCTTACCCCTAAGATCACAATCATGTAGTTTCACATCGGTATTAACAGGCTGGGGTATGTCTTGCTGCATACCAAATTGACGTAGAGCACGTTTAGGTAAGTGCCACTCTACGATCTAAAAACATATCAAAGGCGTCACTGAACGCCATACCTCCTGCCCTATCCGACAATACTCAGGCAACGAACTCAACACATCATCTGTGTATGGTTGCCAAATTACCTACAGAAGCTTAAAAATAAAATGCATTAATAAATGATATATGCCCAATAACAATATAATATAATTCAAATTCACCATGTATTGAATAACAATATAATAACAATAACAATGTAATTAAAACAAGCACGTTACCTGATCAGGACGTTGCCTAGTAAAGTCTAATCAATACTGCTCAAGCACTTGAGTGGACACATCCTTTATGTCCTTCGCATTGCGCCACCTACAAATATTGAAAGAAAATGTCTTTTTCGCCATAACATCAAATTAATAGAAAGTATTCATCTATGGAAAATATTAAGACTCCTATTTTTTAGTACAGATTGCTTTTAATTCCTCTTATATGCCCAAAAAAGCTACATAAATTAATACTAAACTCTTAAAGGCACTTGGAATATAGTGAGATGGTGTCTTAATCACGAAGAACGATTGAGGTCTTTGTTGCAGTCTCTTAGTATTATTAATTTTTTTTTTTTTAAGATTTGTGAACTAAGTTATATAATATCATTTACATGAACATGGTTTTTTTCACATAAAACGCATAACCTTATAAGGCATATAACATGTTATGTTTACAAAAACCAAAATGTTACTTACCTAGGCCATAAGGATATGGTTGGGCAGCATCAGCATCAACAAACTCAATATTAGCATTAGCATTCCAAGCATTAACAGATTGCTTTTATATTACTTCCATATATGCCCAAAAAAGCTACATAAATTAATACTAAACTCTTAAAGCATCAGCACTTGGACATATAGTGAGCATCAGCATTACGTGCATTAGCATCATCACAACAGCATTGAATCAATCTTTGTTGCAATAGACTTTATTAGTATTATTAATTTTTTTTGGTTTTTATAGATTTGTGAACTAAGTTATATAATATCATTTACATGAACATGGTTTTTTTCACATAAAACGCATAACCTTATTTTGTAACCATATAACATGTTCATAACTATACAAAAACCATAAATAGTCTACTAACTACTACTAGTACCATAAGGACCCCCCCTTGGCAATGCATCTAGCAGCATCAAGCAGTCAACATCAACATCAGCATTAGCATTAGACCTTCATGCACAGCATTAACAGCAAATATAACTTTATTGCAGGTGATATGTGTGGAAATCTAGACCATGCCCACAACTACACCAAGATTAGTGCACCAGCAATGTCACGTGAGTCCAGGTCAGTGACTCTACATAACTCTCTATATAACACATGCTAGAACTGCACTACACCTCACCGTTAGCAGCAACATCAACATTGGCAAGAACATCAGGTACCTTAGCAGACTTGTCACACAAAATAACTGCCCCCAAGGAGCTCTAATATGTAAACTCCTGTATACCGCTGCACGAGTCACCTCATTAACATCATCAGGTAGGACACTTGGAGCCACTTCATATTTAAACGTGACCCATCTAACTTATTTGGAGGAGGAGAGACACCAAGTAACTGAAGACATAATTCGGACCTAATTTAACTCGGTGCTCCCTACCAATACTTCTCCATCAACGGGTAAACCCAACATGACCTCAACATCTTGCAAGGTGATGGTCATCTCACCGTGGGGAAGGTGGAAGGTATGGGTCTCTTGGCGCCATCTCTCAACTAATGCTGTAATCAACGCCCAATCCATTTTTATAAACCTAAGCTTGGCTATGCCATAAAAGCCAGCTTGCTGAAGGTATGGGATAAAACGGGGATGAAATTGTCCAGATCGTTCTCTTATTGCCTCACGACGACGACAATGTAATAAAGTATACTGTAAAATGAAAAAAAAAATATATCAATTTATTTTATCACTAATGTAAGCCATAATCAAATAATAAATATATTAAATACATATCAATCCCTCTTCCCAAATTTTCTTAGAGATGTGTTTATCCTGTCTAGTCAACACAGAGGGGTCACTAGGACCCAGATCCATCACAAAACGGCGAGGCTCCATAAGTGACAACTATTGCAACCATCAAATCAAAGCAATGATATACCTGTAGACACAAATTTCGTACAGATAAATCACACGGTCACGAAATAGTGTAACAAATAATCAACTTGTATTTATATGTGTGAAAGCGGGTACAAATCTCTGAATGATCCTTTACAATAAAGAATGCAATAAATTCCTCTGATTCTTCTCCGTGACGTTCCACGATCCAAGGGCTATGAAGCTTGATCTTGAATGGTGTCTGAATATTTCTGGGTTGAGTGTGTAGTTGGAATTTTTGGACTTGGAGTTGAGGGCCGTCGGCTTGATCTCGATCTAGGTTGAATGAAGATTTGAGAGGCGTCTCCCACTTTGGATTTGAAGAAGTCGAAGTACGCCTTGCTCTTGGATGGACAAGAGTGCTCTTCTTGAATCTTGAGAGTTGAGGGCCGTCGGGTTGATCTCGATCTAGGTTGAATGAAGATTTGAGAGGCGTCTTCCACTCTGGATTTGAAGAAGTCAAAGTACGCCTTGCTCTTGGATGGGCAAGAGTGCTCTTCTTGAATCTTGAGAGAACTTTTCTTTTTGGCAGAGTGTTGGCAGGGTTTTCTCCTTCTGACTCTGGATCCCCCTCTCTTCTCTAAGGGGTCTTTATTTATAGGCACTTCAAGGTTTCTTCATTTGGAATTTCCTTCTCAGCATTTAATGGATTTGATTTGATTTGATTTTAAATTTAAATTTGAATTTGGTCTTCCATTTAATTAAAACATTCCATATGTAGAATTCTCCATCTGATATCGTCACATGGTTTCAAAGTTGTGACACGTGGCCTTGTCCTATTGGATGCAGTTTGTTGACTAATCCATCATTGACACGTCATCACTTGACAATTGATTTAATTAATAAAAATTAATCATGATCAATCAAACGGATGTAAATGCATCATAAAATTTCGACATCTACAATACCCAATCAAGATTATTGTAGTGGATTTTTCAATTTTCTTTTCATTGCAAAGAAATACCAATAGACATACATATCCAAATACATTTCTTATTATTGCAAAGAAATACCAATGGACATTAAATGCTAATAAGAAGAGCATTTTCAAAAAAGTAATTAGATTATTATGTAAACAAGAATGACGAAAAGTTTAATACACGTCATCAAGAAGGCCATATACTATTGGAGTGGGATGCAGTAGAGTAAAAACAAGGAATTAGTTCAACTAATGGACATGAGAGTGATGAGACAACTGGATGCATTTGATATTTTTTAGATAAGTAACTGGACAAATTTTATCAAATGATACAATTGCATGAGGATTTTTAAGATACTATAAGCCTAGCCATGGTTAGCAAACTATGATCACGTACACAAAATCAGCATTCTTAAGATGAATATCTTAAATAAGTACCAAACACCAATCCTCTGATTGTTAGGGGTAGAAGAAAACAAAGAAATTGACAATATATTAGAGATAACATCAATAGAGACAAGATGAGTAAAGACAACTGACATGGTTTAGTTGTATACAAAGAAGTCCAATGGTTACAATAGTAACATTGTTTAGCACCAGGCAAATTGAACAAAACAAACAGCCAAAAACAAAAGGAAACAGAACAAAAACAACACAAACACAAAAAAAAATATATATGTAAAGCAAGATGAAAGATATTATAATCATTTAAAGTTTTCTTCCATGTCAACCTAAATAAACTATTGACTACAAATCATATCAAACAAATATAGAAGATCACTGTCTTCACTAATTATCATATGACCAACCTGTATGATGGAAAGCATAAAACCTTCCGCAAATGCAATCCAGCTTTTGTTTCGAACCAAAATCACACTGACTCAATCACAAGCCTAAACATTTTGACTCATTCTCATGTTTCAGACGCATATTGCGTAAGCCAGATGTAAATTTAGCCAACAAGCAGCAGAATATCAAGATCTACAATACCACACCACAAATCTAAGTTTGATCTGGCATGCAACCTAATTACTATGAAAGAAATTGTTCTTTCTCTTTTATTGGTAAGTAAAAAATAAATAAATAACATATAAGTTAGTCTCTTTCAAACCCTTTCAGATCTAGTAAACACAAACCCGTCTTAATATCCCAATTAAACCACCATATCTATGCTAGAACTCAAATAAACTAAAACCATTACTAAACCAAACCTGATATAGTAGTTTTCAGATTGGCATCATAATATAATTTCCTGAGAATCAAAACAACAAAACCCAATTCACATTAAACCAAAATTTCCTTTCTTTCCCAGGTTTTCTCAGCAACCGAATACTTCTACTATGTGAAACGTATGGATTGCTTGTCATCACTTTTTCTTTTTTTTTTAATAAGTGATTGCTTGTCACCATCAAAATGGGAAAATCCTATGAATCAGGAGTTCAGCATTGACAATGCAGCCAAAGGACTCTACAAAAACTAACAGCAACCCAAAAACAAAATCAAAGCAAAAATCACAATCACAATCACAATCCAAACAACAACCAAAACCCACAACAATTTCACAAACGCAAGAACAAACCCACCAACTGAAAAAAATCAACTTTTGGAAACCCAAACCCAAACCCAAAATTTCTAAAGTTAAAAGGGGGAGATGAGAGAGAAATTTCTTTACCTGATTTCCAGTGGTCACTAGAGTAACAAGGCGTGCCGTAACCACCGGAGTGAGCGAGAGGAAGAGAGGGAGTTCTCGTAACCACCGGAGCGAGCAAGAGGAAGTTGAGACGGAGAGAGAGGGAGGGAGAAGGAGCTACGCAGAGCAGAGGGAGTTGAGACCGAGAGAGTAAGAGAGAGAAAGAATGTTCAGCTTTTGAGAGTTTTGAGAGTTTCAGGCGGGGAGAAGATATTTTTTTCATTTTAAGTGGAACTCGTCTCTAGAAGAGACAAGTTCCAGCTGGAACTTCTTTCGTCTTTCCAATTGCAGACATGGCAAAAATGCAAAAATTTAAGTGGAACTCGTCTCTTCTAGAGACGAGAAGGCTATTTCCCTAAATTGTTTTGAAACAGTGTTTTCTTGCAAAATAGTATTAAAAATAATATTATTAAGCAAGAAAAATCCAAATTAGTTTACAGAGAGATATCATGATAATCTCTTCTAAGAAGAATGCCTCTTCAAACACCAGATTATTTCTCCGTGTGTCCATCCCACATATATCGTGTTATTACAATGAAGAATGCTAGTTATGACTTATGAGATTTGAATCTAATGTAAAATTATCTTTCTATGTTGTTAGATAATTAACAACTACATTAATCAAGAATTTAGAACTATCATGATCTTCATAAAATTAAATAGTAATAATATACTTACATTGATCCATTCTTAATAGAAAAAAAGATTTCTCTATCTTAATAGAAAAAAGTTTCTCTCTCTTGACCCTCTTTATGTATATGTTCAACTTAACCTTATCTGATGAGAGTATTGAACATCTCTTTTATAGGTAAAGAGAGGACCCGTTTCTTTTTTTAAACTTTAATCTCTACTTAACCATCAAAGTAAGAGTTACTTAGGAAACCACTTCATAAATGACCAATAAGTTAAAGATAACATTAAGCTAACTTTAACAGATATGTAACATACTACTATTAAACCTCTGACCGATCAAATGTGCTTTAACATGTGGGTCACTGATTAATTTAATCTTACATTCTCCCACTTGGCCCATATGATCACTTTCATCAAGGTTTAATAAGTTTAACATTAGACGCGCAATAATATATATCTAATCTTACTTTAATTTGGTCATCTTAATACTATAATTAAACAACTCACTAATGCGAGTCATGGCGGTTCTATGTCAATTATGCGACATAGTTCCTTCCATGTACTACGATACCAATAACCTGTTTAATATAGTCTATAAATGAGAAGTGAATTTAGAAGGTCTAACAATAATGTCTATTTTACAAAGACTATTCCTGTTATCATACATGTACATACACAAATAAAACAAGAATTATCATAAACACATTTATTGAGATCTCCAAGTGTCAAATAGCATAAATAACATAAAGTACCTTATTTCATTAAAATAGCAATAATCAAGTGTTATTTTCAAGACCCATTCGATTGACATGTTCCTTAAATGTCTTTGGAGCTAATCCCTTTATCAATGGATCCGCAACCATAAGCTATGTGCTAATGTGTTCTATTGACACTTTTTGTTTCTGAACATCTTCCTTAACAGTAAGGTATTTCAATTCCATGTGTTTCGCACCCTTAGAATACTTGTCATTTTTAGAGAAAAACACAGCTGCAGAGTTATCATAATAAATTCTCAGTGACTTGGAAACAGAGTCAACAATCCCAAGTCCTGAGATAAAATTCCGCAACCACAATCGATGAACTCTGGCCTCAAAGCATGCCACAAATTCAGCTTCCATAGTGGATGAAGCAATGATAGTTTGCTTCGCACTTTTCCATGATATTGCTCCTCCAGCTAACATGAACAAATAACCAAAAATGGACTTTCTACTATCAATGCATCCAGCAAAGTCTGAATCTGAGTGGCTAGTAGCCTCTAGATTGTCAGATCTCCTAAATGTGAGTAGAAAATCCTTTGTACCTTGCAAATACCTCATGACTTTCTTTGCAGCTTTCCAATGATCCATTCCTGGATTGCTTTGGTATCTACCTAACATACCAACTGCAAAACTGATGTCTGGTCTGGTGCAAGTTTGTGCATACATTCAACTTCCTACTGCAAAAGCATAAAGAATTTCTTACATTTGTTTTCGTTCCAATTCATTTTGTGGGCATTGCATAAGGCTAAATTTGTCACCTTTCTGAATAGGGGCAACACTAGCAAAACAATTCTCCATTTTGAATCTTTCTAGAATTCTTTCAATATATGCTATCTGAGACAACCCTAATATTCCACATGATCTATCTCGAAAAATTTCAATTCCTATCACATAAGTTGCCTCATCCATATCTTTCATTTCAAAGTTCTTAGAAAGACATTCCTTGGTTTCGTGCAATATACCAAGATCACTACTAGCAAGCAAAATGTCATCAACATACAAAATAAAAAATATAAACTTATTCCCACTAACTTTTAGATAAATACACCGATCAACAGTGTTTTCTTTAAATCCAGAAGATGTAATGGTATCATTGAACTTAATGTACCATTGTCGAGAAGCCTGTTTAAGTCCGTATATTGACTTCATAAGTTTGCAAGCCAATTGTTCTTTTCTTTCAATGGAGAAACCTTCGGGTTGATCCATATAGACTTCTTCCTCTAAACTCTCATTTAGGAAAGTAGTTTTCACATCCATTTGGTGTAAGTCCAAATCATAATGAGCCACCAATGCCATAATGATTCTAAGTGAGTCCTTCATGGATATAGGGGCGAAGGTCTCTTTGTAATCAACGCCTCATTTCTGAGTGAAACCTTTGGCCACAAGTCTAGCTTTAAATCGTTCGATATTGCCCTTAGAGTCGCGTTTGGTCTTGTAGACCCACTTACAACCAACTTTCTTGTATCCTTCAGGCAATTCAACGAGATCCCAAACTTCATTTTGATCCATTGATTTCAATTCATCTTTCATGGCATTCATCCATTTAGTAGAATCAACACTTTCCAAGGCTTATAAAAACGAAATCGGATCCTTACTTGATCCTATGTCAAAATCAAATTCTTGTAGATATACCACATATTCATCTGAAATAGTAGACCTCCTTTCTCTTTGAGATCTTCTTAATGCTACTCTTTGTGGTTCTTCTACCATTTTTTCATTGGTGACTATATCATTATGGAGTGATGATTCATTAATTTGTTGTTCAATGTTGTTTGGTTGTTCAACAACTATAGGAACAACAGTTTTGTTTGAAGTTATAGGCATTGGAACTTGCACCCTAACTTCTTGAATATCTACATTTCGTAGATTATCACTCCCATTGATTTCACCATTTTCAATGAATCTAGCATTACCGATTTCCACAATTCTCATACTATGATTAGGACAGTAAAACCTAAACCCTTTGGATTTTTCAGGGTAACCAATAAAGTAACCTCTGATTATTCTTAAGTCCAATTTCTTTTCATGTGGATTATAAACTCTAGCTTCCACTGGACAACTCCAAACATGCAGGTGTCTTAAACTTGGTTTCCTTCTAGTCCACTATTCAAAAGGGGTCTTTGGAACTGTCTTACTAGGAACCCGATTCAATAAGTATACAGCGGTTTTAAAAGCATATATCCACAATGATAAGGGTAATGTGGAATTACTTAACATACTTCTAACCATATCCATTAAAGTACGATTCCGTCTTTCAGCTACACCATTTTGCTGTGGTGTTCCTAGCATAGTGTATTGTGCACAAATGTCATACTTTTCAAGGAGTTTAGCAAATGGGCCTGGGCATTGTCCTGATTCACAATATTTTCCATAATATTCACCACCTTTATCTAATCTGATGATCTTCACCTTTCTTTTTAATTGTCTTTCAACCTCAGTAATGTATACCTCAAGGGCATTCACTGCTTAAGATTTTTCATACAATAAATAGATATAACCATAATGTGAAAAATCATCTATAAAGGTGATGAAGTATTTTTCTTTACCAAAAGATGGAGTATCAAAAGGCCCACAAATGTCTGTATGGATAATCTCAAGGAGCTTTGTACTTCTTGTGACACCTTTTTTAGTGTATTTAGTTTGTTTACCCTTAATACAATCCACACACACACCGAGATTAGTAAAATCTCGATTCGAGAGAATCCAATCTTTTACTAATCTCTCTAACCTTTCTCTGGAAATGTGTCCCAACCTTTTATGCCACAAGTTTGAGGAATTTTCATTAATAAGACTACGTTTAGTATCAATATTATGATGCAGGGTTAGAAGGGTTTCAACAAATTGATCATTAACCTTAAATTTGTATAACGATCACAAAGAATTCCAAAACCAACAAAAGAGGTATTCTTAAACAAACTAAAACTTTTATTCCCAAAATTTATGAAGTAGCCATCAAGATCAAGTTTAGGCAAAGAAACTAAATTTCTAGAGACTGAAGGAACATAAAATGTCTGAAACAAATCTAAGTGATGACCAATGTCAAGAAATAAATGATAAGTACTAATGGCTTCAATTGAAGCTCTAACCCGATTTCACATCAACATGAAATTCTCATTTGGATTTATGGTCTGGATTGAAAGGAGTCCCTACATCGTATTGGAAACATGAGTTGTAGCCGCAGAATCAAGCCACCAAGTATTAGAAGGAAATTTAGTTAGGTTTGATTCAAAACATACATAAACAAAACCTTTAATTAGACATTTACCTTTCTTTTCGAACTATTGCCTACGCTTCAGGAAATCTTTCTAATAATGTCCCAACTTTCTACAAAAGTGACACTCATCATTGCCTATTTCCTTCTTATGAGCCTGAACATTAAGGTTGGGCTCATTTGCCTTGTGTGGTCCATGCTTTATACCTTTTTTAGGCTTTCTCCACTTTCTTTGAGCTCCTTGACTTATGAGATGAACTGAATGTTGTTCAAGTCGCTTAAGTATTGTCACTTCTTGATTAAGCATATTGGCCAATTGATTTAGATTCCACTTATCCTTCATAGTGTTGTAATTAATCTGAAACGGCCTATACTGAGGAGGTAAGGAATTCAAGATGAATTGCACGAGAAAGAACTCATCCACATTCATCCCCAAAGTCTTTAATTGAGCAGCCAAATTTGTCATTTCAAGGACATGCTCTTGTATCCCACATGTACCATCAAATTTCATGGTGGTAAGCTTAGCCATTAGTGTTCCCGCAAGGTACTTGTCATCAATTTTGAAACGTTTTGCCACATTGGCAAGGAATTCTTTAGCATCATCAGTTTTTGGAAGTGTTGTCTTGATGTTTTTTTTTATTGTCATTTGCATAACCATAATGCTTAGTCTATTTGAACTTTCTCATGCTTTGTACAAATCCTTTTCTTTCTCATTGCTTGTATCAGTGGGAACATGTGGTTTCTCAAATTCATGAAGTGCTATATATTGATCCAGTACACCAAGGTGAAACTGAACTTGTTCTTTCCAATTTGAGAAATTTGTTCCATTCAACATGGGAATAGACGAAACATGCAAATGTAACGAAACAAGAACAAATACTGCAAATAATAATTCATGCTCATTACATTAGTGCTAAGAGTAATTAATAAGGAACAATAAACCATAATGAAACACATATTTAAACAATAATAAATAGTATTACCGTGATCCACCTTTGGGTTATTCTTATGGTAAACTATTAAACAATTATGGTGATTCCCTTTCACCTAATAGGACTAATTGGTAAAATATTCATAATTAAGTTGGCATGTTATCTTTGGGTATCTATTCCAATTTCAACTATGAATACCCACCAACCATCCTATTCCAATTCATTAATCACTCAAAAGTGGTGCACCTTTGGGCCAAACCTAATATTCTTGTGATTAAAGAATTGCAATTTATATGGTCATTAAATTTATTAACACTAGGGAATAGGTGTTAAATCTCAATTATTTGACTTGTTATCTATGTCCCATTCCAGTTGGGCCACTTTGGTGACTACTAAACCGTATCATAATATAAATTCCAAATCAAAATTAATGACCTTACATAAAACATTAAATCAACAGTAATATGTTCAAAGTAATGTGAACAAATATAAGCATGCCATTCAAATACGCCAACCACTACAATTATTAACGGAATACATTCTATTGGTTGTTCATATATAAGCACTCAAAGTATATTAATCATGTGGGGTGACGTATTAGCTTAAATTTATTTGACAACCAGCAAGAATATTATGATATTTCAATTACAAAATATCAAATATGTTCTCACACATACCTTACATGCTATTAGATAGTATATGGTCATTATAGTGAGAAAAAAAAAATTAGAACGTTAAGTGGAAAAATAATCAATAAAGAACAATGCTAATAAATGAGATCATTATGTACTCAATTTATCACAACAATTCAGGTTTTGAAATGTTTTGATCATAAAGTTGTAAACATTTAGAAAAAACAAAGAAATTGAATTCACATATTTAAACTCAAACAAAAATTTGAGATTAAGATTTCACCGATATAAATTAAAAATTCATTCAATGGAAAATCACAATAATTCTTAAACACAGGCTCTGATACCACATGTAAAATTATCTTTCTATGTTGTTAGATAATTAACAACTACATTAATCAAGGATTTAGAACTATCATGATCTTCACAAAATTAAATAGTCATAATATACTTACATTGATCCATTCTTAATAGAAAAAAGATTTATTTATCTTAATAGAAAAAAGTTTCCCTCTCTTGACCCTCTTTATGTATATGTTCAACTTAATCTTATCTGATGGGAGTATTAAACATCTCTTTTATAGGTAGAGAGAGGAGTCATTTCCTTTTTTAAACTTTAATCTCCACTTAACCATCAAAGTAAGAGTTACTTAGGAAACCACTTCATAAATGACCAATAAGTTAAAGATAACATTAAGCTAACTTTAACAAATATGTAACATACTACTATTAAACCTCTAACCGATCAAATATGCTTCAACATGTGAGTCACCGATTAATTTAATCTTACACCTGAGGGATTACATGAGGTTTGGGAACCACTAAATCAACTATTAGAATTTGGTGGGCCTTTATACACTTACAATCTCGAATACTCACACCACTCACAAAGAGACTCACATTCTCAAAGCCCACAAAAGAAAATAGAATGGAGAGGAAAGAGAGAATTCTTTGTATCAAACCACTAGACCAACTGTTAGAAGTTGGTGGGCCTTTATACACTCACACTCCTAAATACTCACACCACTCTCAAAGCGCACAAAAGAAGATAGAATGGAGAGGAAACAGAGAACTCTTTGTATTCTTATTTCTCTTCTACCCTCTTGGTTTGAAATGGAGGAAAGTATGTTACACCATGCTGCCTTAACTTCCAACATATTCAATTACATAATTTAAACAAATTTACCCCTCCATACAACAACTCTCCACACAAGTTCGAGAACTCCTCACATGCATTCACTCAAATGTTATTTAATATATAAAACTCATGCTAAGAATGAAAGCTTAATTAAACAAGACAACAAGTATAACTTCTAACTCCAACCCCCATCTCTAGACTTATCGTCATATAAAAACAATGAACTGACATTTTACCAATTTAAACTGAGGGTTGTGCACGGTAGCAGCCAGCAACGCCATCTACACTGATATACCAAGTCACTTTTACAATGCAATTTATAGGAGGAAATACATGACAAACATCATATTTTATCCCCGGGTTATGTCATCAGAATTGGTTGAAAGGGTATCAGGTCCATCAACAAACTGTAAAAACATTTATGCCATATTTGATACATATTTAACTCTACAACTACAATACAATTTTCAAAAAACTATAATCACTAGTATAACTGTAAGGTACCATGAACAGATTATTACATTGTACACCCACAACCTCTCGCTATTTTATTCACAGGCATGAAGAAGGTAAACAAAAATCATAATCCCGCCAATGCATCCAATTCAGTTTCAATATTATAATCCTAAATACTGAACTTCCTAATGAGATTGGCATCAAATGCACCACAGTCTGAAGCCTTTTAGCATATCTGTTAAATGTCACAGACTGGATTCCTCAATCACAACCTCATCCTCTATGTCAGCCTTTCTCTTTCTGGAGAAGCAGAATAGAGGTATTTTACTTGAGCCCACAGGAATACCAAGAAGCCCTATACTGTCACAATTTTTATGTAATGTTGGACTGATCACTTGAGAAGAAGTGTGAGATCATTTGAGGAATGGTTCTAGAATTTTCTTCCATTTACATAAATCGATCACCGCTATTTTCACCTGCATTACTTCTTTTCAAATTATAGTTGGTGCAAAGCTCATGAGAAATTTGAACTAACAAATAGAAATGCTTTGATTGGAATACCTTTTGCGTTTGCTCTTCAAGACTGTTGAAGTTGAAGGATTGCTGTGCCAGTTCCTCTTCCTCTGATTGATGAACCAATTATTTATCTGTTTTAATTGCAAACCAGTCTCCTGTACCAACCTTGCCTTATCTTCCTCCTGAAAGTTCACATAATTTGGGGGATTGATGAGTGAAACGTTTGTTGCATTTGTTTGACAAAACTAACATTAATTTTTAAGCAGCGTACTTATTGAAGAGTTTTTGAAAGAAGCCGTTTTAGTTAGTAATTTACATACTAATATGGTTTGTATGTTTTAATGTTTGTGTCTGTGTGCATGCGTATGCGTATGCACCTTTTCTTATACAATTTTGTTGGAGGATAAATTTGTGTCTTTTGACATGAGTATACCCCCATACATGATTGGATGTTTAGTGACTCTAGTTTATGCTTGGGATGCAGTAAGAGATTCTACCCTATTATGATGTCAAATTAGTAGGTTCAAAACGATTCCTCAACAAAAAACTTACTGTAGGGTACGGCCACTTCGAATGTGTTTGCCACCAATTTTTTAAGACAGAGGTAGTGTCCCCAGGAAGCTTTCCTGCTCTTCTCTTGCGTAAAATCTCCTCCCTTATGTCTACAATTTTCTCCTTGTAACCCTATTAAAAAAAATTCCAATTGGATAACGATGAACATGTAATAATAATATTTCGTAATTAATTATTCCATCAATTACCTGTTTCAGTTCATGCTTCAATTCTTGCCTCACACGCTCCATTAAGGACCTCTCACTCTCTGTTGGGATAAGAGGACCAAATCCCATGCTATCTGGACCGTCCAAACTACCATCAAACAAGTTGGCATCACTATCTACTTGGTCATCATCATCATCAGACATTGTTGCACCTGTACCTTCACCTGGGGAGACTCCTGTTCATGCAGCATGTAGAAGTAATTATAGCTTCGGTATTAATGATTATCCCATGCAATGAATTACAGTAAGAGAATATAAGAAGTTGATTTTTAATTGTAGCAGAAACATAGAAAGTCATCAAGGAAAGGCTAGATACTTTTCCTCTCCTTTTAAGGTATGCGTTGGAACTCATTACCTTGACTAATATTACTTTCTTTTCCCAAAGAATGACAACATTATAGCTCAAAAACTCTCAATGTAACAGACAACTGGATCCAGCAACAGGTAAATTCACAAAATCAAAGCCAGAGATGGAGATTTAATTGGTCATGACACAACGATTACAAAGAGGATATGGAAATAGTCCTATAAAATAAAAATTCAAAAGGCATTTCATATGAAGGATTATATATTTCAATAAGCAGCTGAATATTAAAGAATATTATGAAGTATAGGGTAATTAGACACTGTTGCTCCTAAGCAAAGCAACACCCCCCTGACCAGGCTCCCAATGGCCTGCTTTGATGGATGAGGTCCTATCGACCTTGATGAGGCACCTCCCTATCATAATTTATCCCTAGATCAAATATTTAACATGCAAATACATCTAAAGAACCACATTAGTATCGCATTAAGGATTAATTGGTTTTTTCAAGTGTAGTTATTTTTCTAGGAATTCATTGGCATTATGAACGAGCTGCATTAATTTATTGACCATGTCGTGTTGGTGAGGAATAGTTGACCACAAAATCCACGCTGAGGAGAAACATTTAAGAATTAAAATCAACAGGATATAACTACCTGTGCTGGTTTCAACTGTGAAGAACAACAAAAAGCAATTTGAGCAAGTAAGCAAGCAAAAGTTGAACAGCTGAAAGGAATTTTCCAACCCTTGGAACTTATACTTTTTATGCTAGCATGCAACATCCACATGAAATGAACAAATTCAAATAGGATATCATAACAGAACATCACCTGTTAAACTTTGTAGGGATTGCTCAATCTCCCAGCAAGCCATTACTGCCTCCATTGCATGGACGCGGACATGTTGTTGAAGTTGTTCTTTAAAGGAACAAAGCAACAGAACATAATGTGTCTACATTAACAAGACAGGCCAAGATCAAAATTCCAATTCTGTAATGATAAGCCAATTTACAAAAAAGGCATAGGGGAGAGCAAAGGATGGGTGTGTGGGACAAGCAAGCATGGAACCGTTATAAGCTTAAATCAAAAAAAAAAAAAAAAAAAAGTAAATATAGCTAATGAAACTCTAATTAAAAAGCATACAAAGTTCCAATTAATGTTGCCAGTTGCTTGCATACCAGAAGTGCCCATCTCATGCATTCAAAAGTTAAAATAACAATCTTTCAAGAATTTTCAATTTCCTGTTATGTTGATGACTATGCAATCTATTCGTTGCTGAACTCTAGTATATGCCTGTTGTGATACTGATCATAGTGCATGAGAATTGAGATATCATTTTCTGAAAAACATTTCTGGTTGGTTGTACATAAGTGCCCTCTTAGCATAAGTGGAAATATCTGAATTTCATTTGTAAATCTAGGCTTCACCAGCGCTACAGCTCGATTAATATCGTACTTGCAATTATTACACATACTTTGAAGCTATTAATTCCTAACTTACACCAAAAAGTCCAATTGAAACTATCAAATGCAAGCTTAAAATTTCAATTAAGATAAGTATAACAAATTACAAGATATATATCATGCATGGAACTAGTAGTCTAGCACATCTTCTTGCTGCAAACTTGCAGGATTTCAAATGACCTTTAAACCTGATTGGATATCAGCAAGTATTTATTTTAGCATGCCTGAAACTAACCTACCAAACAAGAAGTACACAAATCATTAGGAGAGGAAATTGTTACTCCACCCCAGTCTAGGATTTCAACATAGTGGAGCTAGTAAGAAGAATTCTGCCAAGTTTTCCAACAGACATTAAAAATTCATAAAAAGAATTTTTCATTCAATGACTCAAAATACAACTAATCACATTGGGCTGCCTTTAAATTTATAAAGAGAACTACACCAAAACCTCAAATTTCTTGATTCCGGCTGAAAACAAACTCAGATATCTTTGATATGACTTTCTAGCACATTGTTGGTTATGCTCTCCCATTCATACATCTCAATTTTTTTTATCTTTATTCATTCACAAAAGCTCTCAATATTCTATCATCTATGCAGCAACATAGATAATCGAGTGATTATGTTGATTAATCAAGGTTCCTCCTTTTATTCAATCACAATTACTACCATTTCTCACACCCCATGTTGATAACTTAAGCAATTTTCTTGTTTTCTTTCTGGATATAATCGTCTATGAGAAAACATCTGTTAGGTCCCTTTTTCTTTGTTTTTCTTTTTTCCTTTTTTTGCTTGGCTGAGAAAATAGAAGTTGCTATTCCTAGCCTTTTAGGACTTCAGTCTGTGACTATGAAGAAAGATATGTGGTGGAAATTTCATTCTACCAACAGTTTAACAAGGGTCTTAATCTCTATCATTAAAACAACATCTAATTTGCTTTCAGTCTTAAGACGTAATGCGATCTTGTGTGAACTATGTCAAGAATTGGTCGGAACTCAACAGCTCCACCAAAGCTTGAAACTTAATGGGCCACACAAAGCATGCTTCTGTTTCCTCAATATAAAAAAGAAGTTGCAACATCCATTTTTCCCAAGAAGGAAAGGCCTTTTAACTTGCAAAATCTATCAACCCATTTGGTACAACCAGAAAATTATGTCTAGTAGTCCATCCTCCCTTCCCTTTATTTCATATAAAAGAGTTGCAGCGTCTATTTCAAATTACAAGCCACCAAAAAAAGAACCAACCCACCTTTAGCTCCAATTCAATGTTGTATGAACAAAGTTGTAGTCTTTGTTATCATTGCCAATTAACCAATCCTCACGCAACAAACAGATTGGTCTCAATTATTTGTCGGTGCATCAGACTTCACAGTTCAATCACCAAAAAAAAAAAAAAAAAAAACATACATAGTCCGTGAAAAATAAACCAAGTTGAAAGCACACACACAAAAAAAAAAAATATATATATATATATATATATATTAATAAAAAAAAAAAAAAAATACCGTTACATAAATTTGTGTACGAATAGAAAGCTTTTTAACGGGAACAATCACAAAAAAACACACACACAGAGCATTGATTAGAGTCCACAAAAAATAAAAGGAAGAAAATGAATGAATGAAATTTGAAGCAGAAAACGACAATAATAGCATACCATGAATTGGTCAAGGTCCTTGTCGTCCCCAACCATGGCTTGAGTTCCATGTCCGAGAGGCGAATACTTAGAGACCACATTCTGTGACTGAGCGAGCTGAGCATCGATCCTTGGTAACTGGTCGACTGGCGTGGCGATCCGTAGACACGCCACGTGTGCAGATAACAACTGCTCGTAGAGCGGGTGAGATAGAATCTCAGCCTTGTACCTTGCATTCTGCCAGTTCATCACTCCATCTCCGCCACTCTCCACCACCACTCCCACTCCCATTCCCATTCCCATTCCCATTCCTTCACTCTTGTTCGGGTTCAGCACTTGGTTGTTGTTGTTTTCGCTGTTCTTCATGTTCTCCGACGATTCGTGAGACATGGAGGCGGCGATGATTGACTCTCCAGCAACGTCGTCGATGACGTCACTGTGGTTCCGGTGGAGGATAGGGCGTGACAGCCATTGGTTTGAGGACTGTGAAGCGGCGGTGGAATCCGAGGCCGTGTGGAGGTTCAGGAAATTGGTGTTGCTGTTGCTGTTGCTGTTGTTGTTGTTGTTGTTGTTGTTGTTGCTGTTGCTGTTGCTGTTGGTGTTGTTGTATTGGGATGGAGTGCGTAGGAGAGCGTTGTTGAGCCAATTGGGTGCGGTTTGAAGTGGGTGATGATGGTGGTCGGACCCGGGTTTGGAGTTCGGGTCGGATGGAGAGGAGTGAACAGCTAGCAAGGTGTTGTCGGGTAAGGTTTGGTTTTGATGATGATGATGATGATGATGGTGTTGATGTTGGGATTGGTCAGCAAAGTGATGAAGAGGGAGGTCTTGAGAGATGTGGTTGTGGTACGCCATGAATGAAATATAGAAGAAAAAACAAAACAAAAGAGAGTTCTTTAATGAAGAGTCGTGGATGATTATTATTTATGAGGTCATGGCGTGGTAGCTATAGAAAAAGTTGGTGTTATTGTTGTAGCACAGAGAAAGAAAGAAAAAGAGAGAGAGAGAGAGAGATGGTCTGTGTTTCTGTGAGTTTGTAGCAAGAGAGAGAGAGAGAGAGAGAGAGATAAAGAAAGAGATGATATGGGTTACTAAAAACGAACAAAGGGGGTGTTTAGAGAGAGAGAAGGTAGGTGGTTTTTTGCTATAGTGGTTTTCAGGTAAGGTAAAAGGGTAAGGGAAATTGCTTAGTATGAAAATGAGTTTTCAGGATGGTTAAGGAGTTAAGAGAGTGAATAGGATATTTTAAAGCGATTGGTTTTGTACACCTCCTCAACTTTATTGCCCAATCCTATCATAAGCTTCTAAGAAAATATATATATATATATATCTATATATATGTTAGATTATTTAAAAGTATAACAGTGAGGTTTATTAAAATAGCATATCCCATTTTTATCTTTATTGATAAATTTTATGTTGTTAAGAAAGAGGGATGCATGATACTTTTTTAAAGAAAAGTCTCTTAAGTTATTTGGTATTAGAATATTCGTTTTAGATTGGGTTTTAATTCAAATAATTAAAATAACTTTAGGACTTACAAAGTTACATAAAGAACTGCTTGCGAGTCTCGTCCTCTCATTATGTTGATGTGAATAATTACTAGGATTAATAATATATAATTCTTAATTACCAAAAAAATAATATATAATTCTTGATATGATGTTCACTTTTTTGTAGCAGTAATAAAACCAAAAAAAAAAAGGAGTGCTGAAAAGCTTTGTATATCTGCGTGGACCTTCATTTGATGGGAGATTGATTGAGTAATGATCGGACGGAAGAGGATAGTTAACGTGGCAAAATAGTTTCGTACTTGCTATATAGGTTAGGTTAGGACTTTGGAGTTGGGGACGAACATGAAGCGCGTGGCGAACACTTTCGGAGATTACGTTCGGACCAAGCGTTAGATCATGTATATATGTAATCACATAAAATTGTTCATAAAATATTTTCATATATATATATTGTCAGAGCGGTTGCAGGTTTTACCGTACGAGCGAAGCAGTAACTTATTTCATACTGTTTATCTGGTGCGGAGTACTATTGCTGGTGTTGTTGTAGCAAATCTTACTTGTCAGGTGTCTCACAACTCACAGTTTGTGTTTCGACTTTTGCCCCGAGCAACAAGTAATTAAATTTAAATATTTTCGTAGTCTTGTTCCGTGACTGAGTCACATCCATTTTTTAAATTTCTCATTACATTCCAATTATCAGACTTAGACAAAAATAAATAAATAAATAATCAGAATTATAAGAGGAAGTTGAAGGCAACTATAAGGTTATTCAATAATAATAATAATAAATAAATGAAAAAATATAAGACTAGTCTACATTTTTACATAGGCAAATATCAAGCTCTTTTTTCTATTTTATTTAAATGTTATATTTTTAATATTTTCTTTTGGGTAAATTATATTGACATCTTTAAATTTGACGAAACTAGAGTCGCTACATCATATTTTCAACAAATAACATTGCGTTCCAAAATTTTCAAAATAATTCACACTCTACTCTGATTTTGGGATTAGAGTGTCAATTAATTTAATTATTTTGGGAGCGGAGTGTCAATTTATTTTATCATTTTTTGAGCGGAGTGTGAATTATTACAGGAATTTCAAATCGAAGTGTTATTTGTTGAAAATAGAGTTGTAACGAGTCTAATTTCGCCAAACCTCAGAGGTGTCAATATAATTTACTCTTTTCTTTTTAACTCACATTCACCCACGAGAACTTGCCGATAGATATTTCTCATCCTTCACAATCTCCTTCATGTATATTCAGACTTGCAACAAAGATTTCGATATTTCTATCATTCTTTTTTAAAATTTTCATCCACGTCTTTTTCTAAAACCAAACCAGTCCATTTTTATTCAAAGCTAAAGCTTCTGGATTTCTTTAACACCGTATGGTTGCTCTCTCCGATTGGCTCATGGAAGCTCCATTGATTGGTCTATAAGGCGCTGAAAAATCTAGTTTAGAACATTTTTAAAATATGTAGGGGAATTATTAATAAATTATCAATTTATCTCAATTATGTGATCCACAAAATTTTTAGGCTAAATTACATCTTCTAATTTTGATTAAAATTCATTATAATCCTCTAATTTTAAAATTGTTTAATGCAGTCACCTAACTTTTATTTATATTCAATTTAATTGAGATGGGTGTTACATGTAACCACTACGTGTGGTTATATGTAACACCATCTCGTAGACATGGCCACTAATAATATACATTGATCAATTATTTCCACTTACTACCAAGAAGATTGATTTTGAGAATGTAGATGAGAATGAAACATATGAGTAGGGCCGAGCTAGGATTTTTTTCTTTGGGGGGTCAAAACATGAACATTTTCTTTTTTTGTCATTCAAAAACAACGAATATACTAAAATTTAAAATTAAATTAACACATGAAAAATAAAACTAGCATCTATTCAATATTAACAAATTATAAACAAAAGAAAAGATATAAATTGATTATAATTTTTTAACAAATCTCTACTTCATTATTTGTAATCTATCAAAATAGAATTTGACGTTTCTTTGATAATTTTCATAACTAAAAATGCTTGATTCATAATTTCACTAAAAATTGGAAGAGTAAATAGAAAGCAACCATTTATAATCGAAATAGCATGAACCACCACAGTTGAAATCATCATTATTATTATTATATCAATATGATTGATTATGTATTAAATGTCATAGTGATTCGTCTTTTAATATACAAAAACTAAGAATCAATTAGAAAATATTTTGATTTTGTTATGAAGCCTATTTTTGATAATTTTCACAACAAAAAATGCTTGTTTCATAATTGTTGTAGACACTCCATTTTGACCCCCTTTTAACTTGAGCCCCCGGTCTCAATGACTAAGAAAACTCAATTATCTTTGTCAACATGATTAGCACTTTGTATTAAGCACAATAGGTAACCCTTGGTAACTAAAGCTCAAAGAATTAGTTCACGCACTAGCTCATTTCTAAAGACTTCAATTTATAGCCCATTTAATGGTTTCTCGCACCAAACCGATGTAAGTCACTTTTAGACAAGAACCCTAAAATCACTCCATTCTCCATATTCTAATTAATCCTTATTGATTCAATCAACTAGGAAAACCATAGTTCGTCCACTATCCCCCCTAGCCTCCTATGCTTATAAAAAAGGACCTTTCATTTCACTATTTTGGGGACAACTATCTAGAATATGCCTAGACTCTCTAAAAGTTTCTCTAGATTGATAGAAAAATAGAATAGTGAAAAGAAATAGTTTTTTGAGCGCTTGGCTATTTTCTAAGTTTTTCTTTCTGGAAAACGGGCCTCTCTCTCACGAAACTACTATTATTAGCTTCATTATTTTTTTCTTTAGGCTTAATTACATCCAAAACATTACATATTTTCCTCAATACATAAAGTTGCGACAAAGATTTGACCGAAGGACCGGTCATTGGTCAAATATTGTTATACTAGTTTATAGAGGGAAGTATGAATCTCTACCGTAAACCATATTCTCCTCCTCAGCCTTATTCTTTAATTATGTTCTTTTCTTTGCTTTCTTTCTTTTCTATTCAAATATGCTTAATCTATTTTATTATATTGTTTAAATTTCAGCTGTTTATTTATAAGCCCTTCAATTTTTTTTATTTGTTTATTATTGTTTTGTTTAATTCCTACTCTTTATTTCTTCTTTTTGCTATTTAAAATTAAAAATTTCTATTATTTAGGGTGTCCCTGTCTGAAGCCGCGTATGCAAACCTTAGGTAGCATACGATGTTTCATGGCAAGCTTACGCCGATTAGGGTTTGTTTTAATGACAATAGCGTACACCAATTTCATTGTAGTTTATGCTTGTTTGTGCAGAAAGTTCTTATTTGTTGTTTGTTTGCTTATTTTATTTTCTTTCTAATGCAATTCCTTTTATTCGGTTTATGCTGCATTATGTCAATTTATGTTTGAATATTATTAATTTCTTTTCTCTTATATATAATCAATTATAAAACAAAAGGGTTAAATACACTGTTGGTCCTTAACCTTTACTCACATTACACGTTTGGTCCCTAACGTTTAAAACGAGCAGAAATGGTCCCTAACGTTTTAAAATCGTGCACCATTAGTCATTCTGTTAGTCTCCGTTAACTTTTTGTATACATGGCTAACGGATTGATGATGTGGCCAATTTTTAATTGATGTGGTTTTTTTTTTTTTTTTTTTTCATTTACAATTAAGATTTGATATGGTATGCCCGTTTAAAATAAAATAAAACCCACCCAACCCGATTGTTTCTATCAATTAATCCCACCAACTGAGCAAACAGTGACTATTGATCGGAAAGCACCACTTCCATAATATGCTCTCAATCTCAACTTCTTAAAACCATGTAAAACAGTATTGAAATGTCACTAATAGTTCAAACAAAAATCAAAAGGAGCTTGAAGAGACAATAAAACAGAAAACAACAGCACCATTATCGTTGAGAACACAAAGAGGCATACCACCTACCTACCTACACATACATAAATAAATATTAGATTATATATTCACGCACAAAATATAATTCCATGGTCGCTGAGCACCCATGGAATATACTTGCAAATTCGTTTTAATTGTATCAGTTGCAAATTTTGCTGATAGCTAGCGAGAATAAATATCGTTTTTTCAAACTCAAAGGCGTGAATCAATTGCTGCCAAACTTGTAACAAATTTGATTACTGAAGTAGGTGCAATTGTGCAAAGTGTGCTCTTGCTTGTGATCTTCATTCAGGGTAGCCATGGATTATTTTAATTTTCTAGTGGATTACTCGGGTTTAATTTTAGGTTTTATTTGGGGATAATTAGGTTTTCTATTCAAACAATGGGGTTGGGTGGGTTGAATGGGTTTTATTTAATTTTAAAAGGGTATATCATCTGATATCTTAATTGTAAATGAAAAATAAAAAAAATACCATATCAATTAAAAATTGACCACATCATCAATCCCTTAACCATGTATACAAAAAGTTAATAGAGACTAACGGAAGAACCAATGATGCACAATTTTGAAACGTTAGGGACCATTGCTGCGCGTTTTAAACGTTAGGGACCAAACGTGCAACTTGGGTAAACGTTAAGGACCAATTATATATTTAACCCTAAAACAAACAAACAAAAAATTCATTTTTCTTAAATCAAGATTTTGAATTCTAAATTTTGAATCTCATCATTGACTGTAAATTCTCACTTGTCAAGATGATCATAATTAATGCGTGAGATTTGATATTAAGATTGTCATAAAATAAATTTGATTGATTGCAGGATTTAATTTTGATTGATTGATTAACTAATTTCAAATTCTTAAAATCAATGCATAAAATTTTGTCTATAATTAGATTAATCACACGCTTAGATACTTTGAATGACTCACATAATTTATTTCATTTCCTATGTCATAAGTATTTAGGGAGTTTTATCTGGTTGATTTGATGTGTGGTCTTTCCATATTTGAATTTATTTCAAATTCAAATGTCAAATTTGTATCTCCTTGTGTGCTCCTTAAATGTATTATTTCTTAGACCTAAATCGAGTGATGACTCTCCTTAATGTTCACAATTCCAGTAAAATCTAGAATAGTAAATAGAAGTGCAACCATTCTATAATTGAAATAGCATGAACCACAACAATTGAAAATCATATCTATTATCATTATCTGTTCAATTTTTATCTTACTAAAAAAAATAGAGTTGTCAATAAAAAAAGAAAAAAAAAAAAAAAAAGAAGAAAAAACAAGCAAACACCATATCACTCAAAATCCAAAATATCATACAATTAACTTTGGATCTCAAACATCAAACAAGTAAATTGTAATATCGAACACATATAGATGAAGTGCTCGCTTTATTTTGTAAATTCTTTAAGCTAACTTTCAAAAAAAAAAAAAAGGCACAGAAAAGTTTTACAAAATACTACAATGCTCTCCAAGTTTGTTGAGGGTTAATGTTTTTTTTTTTTGGTTAATTTGTTACTAAATTGTTCTTCAATTTGACTAAAAAAATATGATTTGAAGAGTGGATGGTAATGCTGGATTTTTTCTAGCTATTGTGGTGGTGATGACTATTGCTTGAAGTTTAGTGGTTGAAAATATGTGACTAGTTTGGGTTAGATGATTGGAAAGATTGATGATAAAATTAAACAAAAACTAAAAATTAATATCTTTCAAACGTAGGTAAAGTGAGATTGTTCATTGAAAAACACATAAACCATGTAAAACTTTTAGTCCCATTATTTAGGTGATGTTTTCATTTTGATCATTGTATTTATAAATGTTTTGTTTTAGTTTTTGTGGTCATCTCACATACAAAATTTGATGATGTGACTCGCAGGATACTAAAAAATAGGCTCAAATTTTGTAAGCGAGATGATGGGAAGGATCAAAATGAACACTATTAAAAACACTCAATGACTAAAATGAAACATTTCAAAACATAATGACTAAAGCAAAAACACCCCCAAAATATAGGAACTAAAAGTCAATTTTTCCTTAAAAAAAGTTTTATGGACCGTTAAAGATATAATGCTCAAGCCCAAGCCTATTCCTAGTTAAAGTCCAATTCTTGGTGTGCAAGCAAAGAAAATAAACTTGATTTGCAAGTCATATAACCCTAGTTAATATATGGTTAGTATAGAGTTTAACCTCATATAAAAGAGATGTAGCCTTCAAGGGCTTTTAGTATGCGAACGTAGGTCGTTAGACCGATCCACATTAATTTTCCTTACTTACTCTCTCTCCCTCCTTACACTCTTTACATCTATTGCTTTCTTTTTGCTATTTTAACGTAGAGATTGATTGATGTGTTATGATATCATATACGATAATTAATATAGAGATTTTATTGATGTGGCTTGGATGCATTAGGGTTTGTTTGTTTGGGAGGAAAAGGGAGGAGGGATTTTGGTGGGGCCCGAGATTTTCTACCTAAGTTCACATTTTTTTCCTTGGGAAACACGTGAGCCAATCTCAATTGATCAAGTTTCGTGTTTTAACTTCGATTGATGGAGTATTTTCTAGATCGATCAATGTTTAAGTTTTAATCAATCAAGATTTTTCTCGATCGATTGATCGAAAAAGAATTTTACATCCTCCCACTTTTCTTTCCTCTCTCCCTTTTGTTTCCACCCCTTTTTCCTTCCCCAAATCAAACAAAGTCTTACATTAGAAGTCGTATATGCTTCGAAGTATTTTATAGAATACAATATCGGATCATAGAAAAAATAAACCTTAAGCATAGAGATAATTGCAGAAATGATATCTCACATACCCCAATCCAATCCTAGAGATTCTAACACCAGTCAAAACTCACTAATTGAGCTATGATACGCCAATTATGGTCCGATACATCTCTCTCAATGCAATTGTAATACTCTATAAAATGTTCTTTTTTTTTTTTTTTAATTGTCACAAAAAGTATGCATATTCAAATAAATTCCTCTATGAAATGATAACCATAGGCGTCTCCGCCTGATAGCTACTATGGAATACGACATTGTGGGTTCGAATCTAATTATTTGAATATTAAAACATCCCTGGTATAATGAAATATTAAATGATAAAAACTTATTTTATGTAGTACTAATTATTTATAAGATATTCACTTTTGTCAATACTAATACTATACTAGCAAAATAGATCCTCCTCCTAATTCTGGCCATCCTTTGTGAACTTATGGATAAACAAGAAATCTAAGAATTTTTTAAGATAAATTTATAGAGATTGAAATCGGACAATGTTTAATATGCTCATAAAAGTAGATGGGTTGAAGCCTAACCAACAAGTAGGATACTCTCTTGTCACTATTAGTGGCATGAAAGGAAGAAAGGGACTACCATTATATGCTTAAACATGAAAACTCCATCCCATTAATTGATTTGATATTATCCGAGGAGGGGGAAAAGTTCATTGAACCTCTCTGCGCGGCATTGAGAGAGGGAAGGAGAGAGAGAAGAGTTGTCCTTAAATAGAATGAAATTTTCACTTTTATTGGAAATTTGGCATAAATTGTAAGACCCTATAATTTCTACCCCTAATAATTGTAAAAGAAACACATTTTCCACAATAATTGTGAATGACATCTGCTACGACCATAAGAACAAGGTGACATTGTGGATTTAAAAATTGTCCAAGTATTTGAAATTCACCAATCTTTGAAAAAAAAAAAAAAAAAAAAACAATCAAGTAGTTGAAATCGGGATCTCAAAATAACTATAAGAATTTATCATTACTATATTATATTATTATGACACATATTAAGCTTTTAGAGTTTTTATTCTATTTTTTATTTTATGATAATTCGATAATTGAGGGATAGGGGATTTGAATTCTGGATGTTTTATTTGAAAAACACAAAAAAGTACAAATAGTTGAGTTACAAGATTCTTGATGTTTACAACCTTGGATGTCTTCTAGAGTTTTTAGATAACTCCACCGTGAAGTTTTTAAAATCAACATTTAACATACCATAACTCACATAGATGAACCTATGTTTATACCAATGAGAGCCATCCCTCCCTCCTTTGAATTTAAATTATTTAAGGCTATACTTATATAAGTGGTTAAGTTTGGGTCCCAAAAATTACACATAGCCCCCCAAGAATATAGTTAGCTTGAGAAAGACCCCCCCAAAAATGGAAAAGTTTGTTAGCCTATGGCCTGTGACTAGATCCGGCAAAATTGAACCCGTACTCATTAATGCATTGAAACGGCTCAAAGAAAAAAAAAAAAATTTATTATTACATACTCCCAATTTGACCTGACCCAACCTATTTGCCAAGTTGTTATAAAATTTAAATTTTTATTGACATGTTTCAATGTATATTTCATATTTGTATGCTATAGAGTTATATTAAACTTTCTAAATAGTAAATAAAAATACAAATAACGATAGTCATTAACTTGACCTGCAATTCTCAAATATAATTATTTCCTATGCTAGATCTACTATTATCCTTGAGTAATTTTTTGTAATTTCATTATAGATATTCTTCTTAATTTGTATTTTTTTTTTTTTTTTTTACATAGCATTTTATGTTTATTATAAATCTCTGTATAGTTAGTTATTTTATGGGTGATTAAATTTATTTCATGTTTTATATATAAAAGGTATACATTCTTTCCTTCTCTTGTGTAATTATATTGGACTATTGAAATATTCAAATTAATTATAAATTTAAGAATTTATATATTATTTACCTTTTATTTTCCAAGTGTTTTAATTTCCCGACCATTTGATTAGTCGTTACTGAGCAGTATCCCTGAAGTCTTGGAGCGTGGCCTCCACGTCATTCGACGATAGCGTGACGAGTGGTTTGGTTATAAAACTCCAACATAAAGACTAATGATCGTAACTGTACAATATCCCGGTTGTCATTTTTAAAAAAACAATTTGGTTCGGTCCGGTGGTTTCGTAACCGGCTGGAGCCGGTAAAGACAAGAAGAAAGAGAAGTATCGCTAGAACTAGAAGAGACGAGGGGACCATGATTTACGTCGTTACTCTCTCCGCCACTCGCGGGACAAAGACCCCATGACACGCGTCGATCCCTGATCTCTTGGACCACTAGTGAGGACCATTTCAAAGCACGCTCCAATTAAGATGTATCACATCCGTCCACGTGGAGAGAGGATACAGATTGGGACCACCTAGAATTTTGACTTCTCTGACAGCCGCCGGCTTAATCAATGCGAACTTTGGGTGGTCCCCTCTCAAGGAAGGGACCCACTGGAGTTGTCTGTGTGGTTTTTATGGCACATCAACAACAAAAGGCCATCCATGATCCATGATGATCCATCAACCATTTCCATTTCTCTGTTTGTTTTGGGGACCTGCCGTCAGGCAGAACAACTAAGAAAAAGAGCTTACGTAATTTACTGCGATAGCTCTCATTCTCTGGCTTTCTCCGCATTTGCCCTTTGCTATATTTTCGTGTAGTTCCATGCACCAAATTTATCGCATCTGCTCGGCTTTGGTTGGACTTATTTTTATCTATTTTTAATATTTTTATTTTTTATATTTGTATTTTTACAAAATAAATTAGATAAGACCCATATATAAACCTTTAGTTGTAGAAAGAGTGGAGAGGAGGTGCCCAACAATAATTTAATTATTGGTTCATTTTAATTTATATCTAACCTATAAGATTGAGTATTCTCCTCACTAATGTATTGGAAATATATAAATAGTCTTTTACCGTGTAATTTTTAGTTAAATTTAAACAAAAATAACGAAATCTTTTGATTGTATATTAATATGTAATGATAAATTTTGAGCATTATAGCTTGAGAATTGACAAAATTAAATAAAAATGTTTTGTTTATTGTACTTGGATTTAAAAAAAAAAAATTAGAAAGTGATGAGACTATTTGCATTTTTCAATATATCAGATAGGATATAGTTCAATTTTATATATTAAAAAGAAGAGTGAAATGCACTGTATATTCTCTAATTTTAGCAAGTTTTGATTTGTTTTCTAATGTTTGAAAGTTTTGATCTGCTCTCTCTTAGTTTGGATCCGTTTGGATTTTGGCACTCCTGTTCAAAAAACGTTAGCCTTTGACCGTTAAATGCTATTTGGGTTTAACACATATGCTAGGTGATCCAATCAATTCATATCACTTGTCAAGTGTATTATAAATTGTAAAAATGAGTCTATTATTAACAAAATATTTATTATACATCAACTACTATATATCACTTGATTTTTTATTTTTATTTTTGTCGGTAAATATATTATTGCATAAATCCTATTGGAAAGTTGTTGATGGCGCGTTTACTGCTTTTGTTGATTTTTATTTTTTTTCCGAGGTGGTAAGGTTTTGTCATATTGGAAGTTTAAGGCATAAGTGTCATAATGCGTTTGACCTTTAATTTGACCTTTTATTTTGCCTTTTGAATTAATAGGTTAAAGAGGTTGGGTGGGAGAGGGGGGGTTCAATAATTTATTATGTTACAATATTTTCCTGGAGCAATGCTAAGTCATTTTCACTTGTTACTGACCATTTGAAGAAGATTTTTTTTTTTTTTTTTAATTCAAGTGATATTTAAATCCTAAATGTCTTTGTTAAAAAATAAAAATACCAAAAAATGTCAGTTACGCTACAGCCTACATGATTCTCTCTCTCTCTCTCTCTTTGTTTCTCTCGTGCTCTCTCTCTCTTTCTTAGGCCGAGTGGTCGAATAGGATGAGAACCACAACATAAGTTAATGTGTATTTAATATAGACAATCACAATGCAAACCAAATTATTGACACTTGTATTTTTTATTTTTTTTTTGAAATATATGCATTACAGTTTATTATTCCTTAACTTGTGCTCTTAAAATACTCTTAACAAGTGATTTAAGAGTATTGGTTAAGAAATAATAAATATTTAATTATAAACTATAATGCACATTTTTCAATCATTCAATGGTTTGCACACAACAAATTATTGTGGTTGTCTATATTTTTGGTGATATGGGTACATAATTTAACTTAAATTTTTGAAAATAATATATAAAAAATCATTTAATAAAGTGTTAAATACTTTAGTAAACAAAAAACCTATTGCAGTAAAAAGCGAAAAGAGAAAAAGTTCATGAATAGAAATAGGGGGGACTTTAAGTTTAAGTGCCGCACTCTGCTACTTTTGGCAAATACGAAACCAGTCGGCTACCCTCTTTCCTCAAAAAGAATAAACAGTATGCGCGGAAACAATTTCCTGACTCGTTTTGATCGGACGTTAAACGTCTTTGTCCCCTGTCAATCGCTGTTTCTAATCACGCGTGCTTCTTATTTTATACCATTTCATTTCCTCTCTCTCTCTCTCTCTGTGTCTTCTCAGTTCTGCCCCCTCCTCCCCGCGGGGCTTTCCTGCTCATAAAGGGAGTACAGAACATTTGCTCTGTTTATAATCCGGATTAATTATTTGGATAAAAAACATAAACTATTTCTAAGGTTTAAACTACCGAAGAACTACCAAATTTTTAAAACAATATCCATTTTGCTTCCCTAAGTGCAAATAGTTTTGGGAAAAACTACATAAACATGTTAATTGTTGTTTGTAATTAGGAGACAAATTATATATTTTTGAAAATTTTAGTTTTTTTATGTCATTAGTTCAAACCATAGGGGTGTTTTATGCATTTTATCCTAATTACTATTTTTTTTTTTTGCTATGTCTTAGCATTTTCAAATATGATTTAAAAGTGTTTGTTGCCAATAACATTATTTATAATTCCATATTAATTATTAAATTTTTTTTTTTTTCGTATGTCTTAACATTCTCAAATATGATTTACAAGTGTTTGATGTCAATAAATCTATGAACACAACATTCTTCACAACTATCGAGATGACAAGTTATTAATGGTAAACAATAAGGTGATTTAAGTGGTGGATCCATATGAAAACCAGAAAATAACTTACTCATTCAGTCGTTGTGAAAATTATTATGTTTGTAACATTACTCTTTGGTGCTTAATCGATAAAATTTTATTATCCTTAACTAGTATTCTACAACTTGCTAGCTAGTCATATGTTTAACGTGCAACTTTAATTGTACCTTGTCAATGATGTGATAAGAGACTCATAAATTACGTGTAATTATTCAATATTTCCAAAATACAATGACGTCGTACTTTCTCTTCTCATATGAATAGTAGGTTTTACTAATTAAATTCATAATGGGACTCGTCATTCATATAAAAGGAGTGAGTACAATGTCGCTATATTTTAGGAGTACTGAATAATTTTCTTTAAATTACAACACTTGATATTTTAGTATTTTAAATAAGAGGTATAATGGAGATATAATTACAGCTTATAGTATTTTGCTCTAATAAATAAATTATGGTTTGTTCGAAGAGTTTAAATTGATAGGAATGGATAAATTAATCATTGAATCATTATTTTAATACATAACAATAAGCATTTTCCAAAATGAAAAAAAGGTATGTGAATTAGGGATTAAAACTCTCTAAAGTTTTTAGGTTAACCATATTGTGGAGTTTAAATTTTCATTTTTTTGTCCCTAAACTTTTTAAAGATGTTTTTCACTAGTTTAGAGAAAAAATATGAATTAAAACCGAACTTTTTCAATAGTTTGAGAATGAAAAAACATATTTATTAAAGTTAAAGGACAAAAAGTGCAACATTTTCAATAATTAAGAACATAAAGCAAACCTTTTAAAATTTAGAGACAAAAAATGAACTTCATGCAAGTTTTAAGGATGAAAACAATATTTTAGTCTTTATATTTTTATTATTTTTAATTAAAAACACTAATATTTAAAAATAAATTAAAACACTAATCAACTAGAACCTAAATTCCAATATATGTTTGTAATATTAGAGTACTGATATTTTTACACCAAACATTGATATTTTCGCACCTTTTGGTATAGAAATATTAATAATTGATGTGAAAATATCATTAGCCTTAATTAAAGTTGGAAATATCAATGTTGGGTGCAGTAATCTGCACCAATTATTGATGTGAAAATATTATTAGCCTTAATTAAAGAAGAGTTCTTACATGCACACAACAAATTCCCACAATTGAAGTGTTAACTTATCCAACGAAAAATAAAATAAAATATATTGGATCCCACAACTTTGTGTCAACAGAGTTTCTTTCTCATGAAAGAATGGATATGATGTCTTTGTCGACGGACAAAAATGTCCACAGTTTGTGGATGGTTAGCTTGTCCAACCCAAAAGCATAAAAAGCTTCTGAATCCAGTGGGACGCGGTCTAGGTTTCGTAGAGCATCCGCTACCTTCGTTGCCCGACGTGCAATTCGTGGGGCTGTCACCGTCCACAAATCATACTGTGCCACTTCATATGGGTCTACACGTTTTACACGAGTCAAACAGATGAGCCCGCATGTTGTCTTCTTTCATACACTTTAGTTGTTCACTGATCATTAAAATGAAAGAGATTATAGTTAAAAAGAAAAAATTAAAAAAATCAATAAAGTTATGCCAACAACACTTTCACCTTAATTTCATAACTATTAATGTCAAGATGTCAAATTATAAATAATAAATAATAAAGTGATGTTTTGATGGATCCAGGTAAGAATTAATAGAAAACTGTCTATTCAACTTACTTTTTATAAGAAAAGATATTATCAAAATTGTTGTGCATCTAACATTACTTAAATAAGTTGATTATAATAATAGAGCTTTGTATTTGGTAGGTTGGGGTTAATCATATTTTAAACTTGGGGTCCACCTAATTATGTGGAAAATAAGAATATATCATGGGAGTGGGAAAAGTCTTATCTAAGGTTTGTCCGTGTCCGTTTTTGTCTTCTTCGATGCCAACTCTGAAATAAAAAATTGAAATGTCCACTTTGGGCTTGAGTGGGCGCTTTTTATGTTCCATGCATGGCAAGACTTGAAACTTCATGTGTGCTAGACAATGTTCTGCTTTGTGGAAGCATTCATACTCATATTTTTCGTGTTTATACTTTATACGTTGTACGAGGAAGGAATAGTTTTAGGGAAGATTTGGATTTAAATTCTTCTATCTACTTTTGATAGAATAATAAATAATATTAAAAACCATTAGATGGTTCTGTTTAGTAATTTTTTTCTCTCTTTTATTTAAGCGTGTTCCTCTATCTTAAGTAATTAGGAATTTTTGTTTAGGGAATTAAGTTGTGGCATTCATATAATAGTCAAACAAACCCTGCATGCATGCGTGCACACACACACATATATATATATATATATATATATATATCTTAATTTTTTTAAAGGAATGATTGGGAGGAGGGGGGGAGAGAACTTTGCTGGAGAGAACACCTTGAAGAAACTCTAATTATGGATCAAGACACTACTTAACTTAAAAGTTTATAATAATGTATTTGTCTATTTGGGCCCAATATAATACATCTACGAAATACATCTACGAAATATATGAGATACATTCTCTTCCATTAGACCTCCACCAAAGACACCTTAATCCTCTTACCAAACTTTTCTTATGCTCGACTCGAGTCGTCACTCTCATTAGGTTTAATTGTAATAGTCAAATGCTAGCTAGTAGAATCCATTAAGTGAAGAGTATTGGATGCGGAATTGATGTTAGGCTTGATGCTCGCCTACTCAGTATCCAAATCTCGCATTGGGTATTTATCACTTCGGGTTTTCTTTTTTTTTTATTTATAATAATTATCACTTCGGTTTTTATATGCACAAAATTGAAAGCCAACCTTCTCTTGTCTTCCTTTTTGCTTCCTTTTACGAAGTTTCTTAGTTTCCATTATGATTTACTTCCTTTGCCAAAAAATTATAACTTTTCAAACATATCATCCCTCGCCTCAAAAAATGTCATTTATGAAATAATGAAATGTCATAACAAAAATTGATATAAAGGTAATTTGAGAAAATATATAAAAAAATATGTTGTCCAAAATAAACATCACATCATCCTTGAAAATGTATATTACCAACCAAAAAAAAACCCACTTCCTATGGCTATGGGATGGAATTAGTATTTTTTTTTTTTTTCTATACCACTACTCTTAGTCGATACTTAAGGGTTCATTTGGGAACTGATTTCCTTATCATGCTTTTTAACAAAAGCACGTTTTGAAAATGAAACTTTGAGCTTTATTTCCAAAATGTGATTTTTTAAGGTAATTTTTTTTTTTACAAACTTATTTTTTATTTTATTTTTTTCAAACACAAAATTTTGAGTTTTTGCATTTTTAAAATGTGTTTTTTGCTTTCCTAATTGGATTCCAAATGTGCACTTACTTATCTACACTAATAAAATAGGAGTAGCCCTTTTTGCTGTTCTGTTTTTTAATGCTCAAAATATATATCTATAAAATAAATGAAAGTCGAAGCTCAATAAATGATCTAAAGTAGATTTTAATTGCATAATAATTTTATGTCAAGGGTTATTCTAATTCGATTTCACGTGTTTTAATTTTTGTGCCAAATTTTAAAAATTCAAAAACGAATAGCCGTAGAATTAGTCTATTATATATCTAATATGTTAATATGTTTATTTTTAAAGGTGTCCATGACTCCATGCATATTACAAACTAGTTTCTCATTTTATGGGTAAAGTTAAAACCAAAATAAACAAATGCTTGATTTAAAAAAAAAAAAAATTAATTCCTAAATATTGTAAGTGTATGATTATGATGGATGATCACACTACAATATGGTGCACTCTTATGTATGCAATTATCACAGTTAATGGATGGTGTGGTTTCACAGAATGGTATGTTAGTTAATAGAAAGACATATCTCTTAGATAGGCTATGACCCTTGGTATGAGATACATATGTTCACCAACAAATATATCTTTTGCCAAGGGATGTCTAGTAGATTATATAAGACGAGAGTCTCTGTGTTGTTGATCATGAATTGCTTTATTTGAACAGATGTATTACCGTTCTGTGATCACCACTCTAACAAGACTTCCATCCATCAAATACCAACAAATATTAACGGATATTTTTAGTGAACTATTGGACATCAAAGTGTACATGTCCAACTCCACGTCACTTGATAGATTTTCGAAACAAAGTTAGACCTGACAAATGGGTTAGGTCGGTCAAGTTACGGGTTAGAAATTTATCAGACTAAAACAAGTTGCTATTCCTATGACCCTTACCCAATTATTAATGGGTCAAGCCAACCTGGTATGACTCATATTTTTTTTCATGTACCAAAAAAAAAAAAAAAACTTTAACATACTTTCTAACCTCTCTTTCATATTTCTTTCCATACAAAAAAAATAATATAAAAATAAAAAGAGAAAATTTGAATAATACATCAACCCTCAAGTTTATAATCCGGTAATTAATTCTAATAGTATACTAGTCCAGTAATTATACAAAAGAAGAAAAGAAAATAAGTATACATGTTATACATGAAACATGAAATAAAATTAAAGCACATATAAAACTAACTAATATAGAGTTTTAAGTATAAGACATGACATATTTAGGTAAAGAAAAAAAGATAGTATATAATTAGGAGGAAAATATATTATGAAATTACTAAAAAACTATTCAATGTTAGTAGTAGATCCAATACTGAAAAATATTTATATTTAAGAATTGCACATCAAGTTGACGAGTAATATCATTAATATTTTGCAATATAGAAAACCTAATATAACTTTAATATGCAATCATACACTTAAAATGAGTCAATAAAATAAAATTTTATAATAGAGGCTTAGTAAGCAAGTCATGTCAAAATCGAATAGGAGTCGGACTAAAACATATTGCTATTCCTATTATCCAAACTCTTTTTCCGTGTGGGTCTAAGTAGGTTAATGAGTCCGGATCCAATTTTATCAGTACTAATCAAAGTCCATTATTGAGCTTGACAGTTAAATTTGAATTCCAAGGTCATTATAACCCTTATTTGCAACCACTATCTTAAAATTTAATTTTCATCATGACTGACAAATCGTGTATTATCTGTTTGCTTGGTAATAGGTCACATTTATTCAACAAATAAAATTTATTCAATGTTAGAGGGAAAATGGTCTCAATGCATTTGATTATCTGTTTGCTTGGCCAATTCCATTTGGTTTTTTGTGATATTCAGCATTATTTATTTTTTGATGATCCTGATTTCCGTTTACAAGCTGAACCAGTTACCTTAGGCCCCCCTGCACACACACACACAAACAAAGGAGAAAAATGTTGGAGTGAACAATGATCCTGATTTCCGTTTAGCTAGGATTCTCACTTCTAAATTCTTAAGAAAATCCAAGTTGGTGTTTTCCTAGCTAGTTGTTATCGTGTGGGGTAGCATTCTTTTGGGAAGAGACTTGCTGAAAGGTCTAAGGTAGCAAGTAAGAAAAGGGTATCTCTTTGATGTTAGGAACACTTGTGGATTCCACTTTGATTAGTGTTGTACATTATTGGAGAGTTTTGACCATTATTTTGAAAATGAAAGTAGCCAATTCCATTGACCAAAATATCCATTCTAAAAACTACCCCTTCGTTTATTGGCTGGTAGCACTCAGGACATGCCTAGCTAAGGCATAAAAATGGACCCTTATTCTCACTCAATCAAATGCATCACGTTCATCACACATACTCTACTATTTATTGATTACCCAAAAAAACAAAACTCTAATATGCATCAGGTTTGATTTTGGGTAATAATGTATTAATGTTAAACAAATTTAGGTCTAAAGCCATGGTTTTTTTTTTTCTTGGCTACCCTAAATTTTTTAGGGAAGAAAAATCGAACCCAAAATCTTTCTTAAGGGAGAGCCAGACAAATATCGCTTGCCAAAAGCTCCATTGTAAGACTTGGTCATTTTTTTGAGCCCTAAGTCTAACAAATTAATTGTTGGTTGAATTTAAATGGAATCTTTTGGGTTTATCTCGAGCTTGACTAGGCTAATTTCATGTCAAGGGGGGGCCAAATAGGACCAGGCAAAGCTTGGCTTTTGTATGCCTTTACCCGTAGCATGTAAAACAGACAGACTGTACAATCACAAACTTTTCTACCAATCAAACTGTAGTTGAATTGTCAAAAACCCCTATGTTCCAATGCATTATGCATTGGACATTTAAGTGGCTCAATTCCGTTAGGCGTGACAATGGGTGCATGCCCCCACATTAACTGATGTGATATCCTTATCCATAATGATGAAAAGTTTATGTTTCATATTGAAGACTTTTTTTACTTTGTATACCCAGCTCGATATATGCTATTCAAGGCGCACTTGTCACTAAAATGGTTGTCAAAATTAAAGGAAAATCGTATCAATTTGGAGCAATTATGGAGGGGGAATTTGCCAAAAAGTGGTTCCCAAAATAATGCTCTTGATGTATAATAGGGACATGCATCAATTTGTTTTGATCGAATATGTGCAATTCACAAGATGCTACTACTATGGTTTTGATCAAATTAACATGTGGATGTTATTTAAAACATCATTTTTTTTTTTAGAGCCAAGACATCATATCATCTAATAATATCATGCATGTTCTGTTCTAGATGAGATGGTATGGTGTTGAAGATTAGATGAGTTTGTCCCATGGTGGCATTTATAGCCCACCCTCTTCTAGCCTCATGTTCTTTTGCCCCCCCTTCACCTCTCAAAATTAAGTATTTTTCATGGACCACAAAACCACTTTGAAGCACTCTTTCCAGGACCACTTAGCCACTTACCTCTTTGCTATTGCCTTGCATCTCGCTCTGTCTCTTCAATTAAAACCCCACCCAAAACCAAACCCCCCCTCCTCTCCACTCCCAACACCAACATAAAAGTAAATCCAGAAAAGAACACGACATTAAATTGCATAGTAAATTTCCTTCTAATTTTTCTCTCCACAAATACGGAAAATATCATTAAGAAATAGCGTCAGATACAGATCGAAGACAGCCCTCTTCAGAAATATCAAAAAATTCATGAGGAGTGGCTAAGTAAAAGACAAAGTTTTCTGATTTCTCCCCAGGAATGCCAAAACAAAGTATTCATGCTTTTTTAAGTTAATCATGTTTCAAATGAAATTTTATGGATTTTGAGGAAGGAATTCCAGTACCATCACATTAAAGTGCATGGCATCGGTCTCAAGCATGTAGAAGTACAATAATACAATATGACACTTTAACAATACGTAATTAGTAGAGAGCATAAAATGAAATATTAAAAGTGAGATAGAAAATATGTATTCAGTAATTAGGGTATCTCAAAAATACAATAGGTTATTAGGGATTGTTTGGTCATTGACAACATCCTATATGGTTTAATATCACCCACTAGGCATTTGGCCTAGTGGTGCAAGGGAATCCCTTCCCCCCATTTGGCAGAGGTTCGAATCCCCTCTGCCCTCCCCAAATAGTGTGTGCGTGTGTGTAGTGTAGATTTCTATCTCAAGATCAAAAAAATATGGTTTAATATCTTAAACGGGAGGGAAAAGTGTTGAAGAAAATGAATATGAAATAATGATAAGATAAGAAAATGCAACTTTCTAATCCGATCTTGGTCACACGCGCACATGCGGCGTGTTTTATGTCGATTTTTTCAATTTATATTATTTGTTGATATTTGTTTTCCTTTATATACTTATAAAAAAAATTGTAGACTTTGAATGTGGGATAATTCTTGAAGCACAAACTCACGCTCTTCTATATCACAATCTCTACAATAGATTTTAATTAAAAGTTCTTCCATAACGTGTTAGGTTTACTGTGGTAAATTAAATTTAAAAAAAAAAAAGGATGGAAAAAAGAATTGTTTAAAAAATTGGAAGACTTATACAATCAGCCTAACTTTTCAATTTTGATCCATCAATCAACCCCTTTTATCTTATTTTATTTTTTGTAAAACGATAGAATGTTTTTATAATTCAAGATACAAGTGGGGGAGAAGGATTTGAACTTTGATTCTCCTTGTAAAGAAAACCAATCAATACTACTAAACTATAAAGAGCTCTTGCCTAAAGTGTTATAGAATGCAACAATACAAAAAAAAGAATGTTAGGTATGAGAATATTTAAACCTCAGCATTCAAGTGGCTTGTCATTGTCATTTTTATTAATAAAAATCTTTTTTCTCACACATAGTGTTCCATTTTAATCATAATTTGTTACACTTTTATTTTTCGTTATAAAGTAACAAAGTTTAAAATGAAAAATATAAAAATAAAATAAACACATGACATATTATAATTAGTAAGGATTTTTTTCAAAACTAATATAAGTTAATTAGAACCCCAAAAATCAAGTTGGTTTTTTTTTTTTTTTTTTTTTGGCCAACGGCCCTTTAGTTGGCAGTTGGCACCCCTGGAGGTCCCCAACTAAGATGTCCAAGGTTCAACTCCCTCCCCAACTCAATATAGCAACCAAAAAAAAAAAATTGAAGCTTTGTTTGAAAATATTAATTATATTACTTTAGTTACATATATGGATAACGCAATTCATTACTATTGTGATACAATTTTGAAAGAAATATTTATGATATCATAATTTGACCTTGATACCCAAACATATCTCTCTCTCTACCGATCATCAAAACATCAAGAGACACGTTCTATCCCTAATAGTTTTAAAAAATGTTGTGTCCCTAAAATTACTAATTTATTTTATTAAATAAAAATACAAACCTTCAGGCTAAGTCCCTAATTATTAAAAATTCTTTATATATTAATCTATTACTCTTCATTAGAATGAGTGAAAAGTAACAAAATTTGGGAATAAGTATATAATATACTTCTGAATTTAATATTGTTTTTAATTTAATCTCTAAAATTTTAGGTACTCAAATGGTTACTATATGATTTAAAGTTATAATTTAATCATTAACAAAGTAATTAAATTTTAAATTTAGCTATAAACCCACCATATGGCAACTCATAAGTTTATCTACATGTATTATTTAAACAAGTTCACATAATTCATTAAATAGTTCATGCGACTAAAAATACACATGAATGATCTTATTAGTTATCACATAGTGGTTATGTCCTTCAATTTTAACCTTAACAAAATACAAACAATAAACAATAATGAAGTTCGGCTCCACATATAACACTGAAGCGTCATGCACTCGATCAGTCTCTTTTGGAGGGCGCGTAAGAGAACTTGGAACGTCCAGCTTAGGCTGTAACCTGTAAGAAATCAAGAATTGAGAACACTGAACACCCACCAGAATAAGGAGCACCAACTGCCCCACCAGCCAATGTATGTGATATGATAGATGAGGAAAAAGACATCAAAGAACATCTGATAAGGTGAAGCATGGTTTTGGTTTTGATGATGGGTTTTGTTTATTTGCTATTCTTGTGTGATGTCGCACCCATCTGCATGCTGTGTCTCTTTTTTATTTTTTTGGCAGTGAATTGTGATAGTGACCAATTAGCATACTTAAGGGAACTGAGAATTCATGTAGACAAATTGCCATAAATGGAGGCATATTTCCCATTTACATGATGTTGATGGTGCACACACATGAACCATCAGCACTTCTAGACAAATTTTAAGACCATTTTATCAATGCAAGGCAAAGATGGATATTGTCACTGTGACGTGACAATACAGAAATTTTAGGAATTTTATACACAAATTCGACTCTCAAGGCAAGGAAGGGTTAGTGACATTAATTAGCGCATGAAGTTTGTGGACTAAGTTCATACCGAGGCAGTGATGTAATATTCATAATGAGAATGGGTTTGGAAATTCTAGTACTGTTCTTGATGACTATGTAGCATTCTGTATGCATGGAATTTTTATGGCTTTCGAGGAATTTCTTGGATGAATTTGTGTATATATCCAATTCCATGGCAGTTAAATTAAACATTTGGCACTTTAAGCATGGTTGTGGAAATTTTCAATATATGATTGTTTACTACTAAATTGCGATAAGGAAAAGTTTGTAATCGTGAATGACACCGTTGTTGAGTATATATATATATATATATAGATCATGATGAAGTTACACCTACATGAAATTCATAATTTATAACTCTTGCTTAATGTTACAACACTAAATAACATTTTAGCAAAAACAAAAAACAACATTGAATAACTTCGTATTGGATTAATATTTTCAAAATCCAACAATTAGATTACATGTTATTTTTGTTCTTGAGACGCAAGCCAAATTTAATGTCAATCAAATACTGTTTACTATTCGATCCATAAACTCATGTTGTGTATAACTTTAGAATGCAAAAAAAAAAAAAAAAATCAAATTTCAAACATTTACAGATTAAATAGTGTTATTGATCTCTAATCATCTTGATATTTTACAAACATCAAGGGTATAGAGAGACAATGTAATCCAACAATGAATTTGTCAAAAAATAAAATTATGTAATTAAAAATTATTAAGTGGTGTAATATTAAGAAATTTTACATTAGTGAATATTACCTGATGTAACTATTAGTATTACACCACTTAATAACTTCTTATTGAATTAATATTTTAAAAATTCTATGGTTGAATTAGTTCTTGTTCTCCTTAACACGCACACCAAATTTTATTAATTGGATGTTATTTACAATTGGATCCATAAACTCATGTTGTCTATATAATTTTTAAAATATAGGGTGCTATTGGCCATTAACCACACGCTCGCCGACTGTTAGGGCTCTGCATTTCAAAAAACACAAAATTTAAATATTTTAAAAATGAGATAGTTATTGATCTTTGATCATCTAGAAATTTCACAAGCATGTATATTGTAGGGTATAAAGACACAATGTAGTCCAACAATGGGTTTGTCAAGATACGCATCCAATAGAAATTTATTGAATAGTAATATTGCCGAAACCTATCTTTAGCGCTCTCTAGATCATAAGAATAACAACATGTGGAGTTGCCACAAATCATTGAGTTTTATAGGTGTGACTGGCCACCTAATTTTTAATTGATATTATTACCGAATTAAGGTTAAGAGAATGTAAGGTTTTCTATCCTAGGTCAAGCACTAAAATATCTATGAACCATCAATATAGGTTTGGGAATTAATTTATGTGCCAAGAATGTGTTAAGACACCTCGCAAGTCGAAACATCATGAGTTTAATTAATGAGACATACCATTAAGAAAAATTATTCAGTAGTCCCGGACAGGGCCGGTTTCGAGTTTTTGGTTGTCCAAACCCGTCCTAATTTTGGTTGTCCTATTAAATACTAAAAAAAATAAAGGTCCAATTTTTAAAATTTTTTAATGCAAAATCAAGGATATATTGTATTTTTAGCATGAATTACATAAAAATGAAATAAAATGTAACTCCGATTATGGTGCTTTATAATTAGCATGATTTGACTCAAAGAAATAAGCTTCTCATTGCAAGATGATTTCTGGATATTGGGATTAAGGATTAGAGATTTGTCCTTACGCTTTTGGTAGCTAGTGGCCTTTTGTTTTGTTAAGACTGTTTGTGACATTGTATTGTCGGATTAGTAAAAATTTGTTTGTAGTTTTATTTGTACTTTTGTTTGGGATTAATACGTTCACAATTTTTGGAGGAATAAAGAAATAAAATTGATTGTTGAACAACATAATTAAAAAAAGGTTATAGATTTAATTAAGAAAATCCTGACCTTTGGGAGTAATACGTCCACAATCAAAGACTAACATAAAAGACACCAGATAATTCCAAGTAGTAACAATATAACATTAAAATAGGAAACAAACTCAATAACCCTACTTCCTACTCCTACACGCCACCTGCCATAAATGAAGTATGAACTCTGTTTCATGCACATAATTGTTTAATAGTTTGTTATCGATTGGTCTATATCTAAATTTGTTGGTAATTAAGTTGCCAAATGAATAATTTTATATATATATATATATATATACTAATAGAAAATTTTCTTTTATGTATAATAATATTTTTTTTTTCTTTTCTATGTATACTATACATTTTTTTTTTTTTCATTTGGTTGCCCATAAGGGGGGGTTGCCCAAGCCCAAGGGCTTGTGGGGCTTACCCCCCAACCAGCCCTAGTCTCGGAGTACAAATAATGCGTACTTTCTCTTCTCATAGAGTGGTGGGTCTCATCATGAATTTAATTAGTAGAACCCACCATTTATTTGTACTCTAGGACTATTGAATAATCACTCTACCATTAATTTGAAAGAAAAAAAAAAGTACAACACTAATGTAGTCCAAGAGTATTCTATAATTACTATATATTCGTGTTAAAAGATATGAGCCAAACCTTGAGGAGTAGCTCAACTGGTTTGACGTTAGGTGTGTTCCCCAATGATCATTAGTTCAAGTCCCCTCAAGGTCACCTGCCCATGGTACACGTGACTAGTAAGGTGTTACATTATCTACAGAACGCTAGCCCAGACATCTAAGGTTATAAAAAAATAATAATAATAATAAAATAAAGATAGGAGCCGAGCATCATATTTCCTAATTTAACTATAAGTTAGGCTTCTCTAATGGTTTTCACAATCATTTTCATATTTGTTACAAGCCTCACATTTTCCACCTTTTTTGCATTTCCATTCCAATACATTGCATGTTTCCACTTTCCCTCAACGGTTAAAGAACAGAAGATTAAATTTCTTTAAAGATTTCCTCAAAACTACAAAAGAAAGTCGTTGAGTCCCTTCAGCCAAAACCACACAATTGCTCTTATTCTTTGCCTTAACAAAAAAAAAAAAAAAAATTAAAAAGCTAATCGAATTCCATATCATTATCAACGTGAAACATTGCTATAACAAAGCTTGTCATAGACATTAAGAATGATAAGAAATTATAAGACCCATCAAATCACCCATTGTTGACATTAAAGATGATAATGCCCTATTTAATTTTATTACAATGTTATAAATATGCCTTTATACATACACACATCAGATAATTGAATTTGTCGGCAGGATAGAAAAGGTGACCACCTCGAGAAGTCGTCTTCGCTTTCACAACATTCACTCCTTAATTTCCAATCCACCAATGTGTTCTAATATACTTTAAGCTTTTGTCTGGTACAATAACAAAATAAAGCAAAAAAAATACTACCAAGTCATAATGAATCTATATGTCTCACTAATTATGAGGCCTCAATTTCCATAAATGGTCCAGCCCAAATGCTTATAATTTATGAACCAATAAGACCTCAAACACTTGAATATGTTATTTTATTCTTATATTCCTATACGGATAAAATGTATCTCTAAACTAATTTCGAGAAAAATTTATCCAACCCATTATATCACAATTCAAATAATTCATTATCAGTACTTTTAGGCACATGATTTATTTAATAAGTCACATAATTTATTTAAATAATACACGTGAATGTTTTTATAAATCGTCACCTAATAGATTGGAAGAGATTCTTTTAAACCAGATTAATCTTATCCAAACTACTTTATATCATATATCTTATCACAGTTTGCAAAGGAAAAAAGAGAGAGACCATGAGCTATTCAAATGCTAAATTACTTTATTACTAATAGAATCCTCATGGTCAATATCAATACTCAATACCATCAAAGATCTGTATAGAATTTTTCCAAAGACCATGAGCATCTCATATATTAGGTTTCATCTAGAGAATTCCAATTAATAGCCCAGTGGACTGTGGTGGTTTACTCTCAATTTCTCCAGAAACACACATTGTAGAAACCAGAAAAGCATCCCATATGGCTTCTATCTCCTCTCAGTTTATCACTTGAAATTTTTTTCAAACGACTCTCCACAATTAACTTCAAAGCCTTCAATGTGGTGTCCAAAAATATTGTCCAGAGTTGTCAATAAGCGGCAAAGTGGTTGCTACACTTCCTAAATTTGGCCCAAAATCATAATTAACTATATAAGCAACTTTTTCCGAAATCCCTAAATAAGTCGATAGTAGATTGCAGTTATGCTAAGTTTGTTTTGATGGAAAACATTTTGTGAAAAAAAAAAAAAAAACTACTCGTTGTCCTATGATTGGTACTCTGAAAAGGAGGTATTGAGGTAGTAAATATTGTATGTTGTTTGACACTTTGACTCGCATGGAAAATCATCAGTAGTTCTTATAATTACAAATAATTATATGAACAGAAATTTTATTAACGAAACAAATCTCAATTGGAAAATGTTTTTCAATTTTGGAGTCTCAAATGAGAAAATAGGTCCCAAATTCAGAATATACACAAACTATTGTTTATTAATATATATATATATATAATATATATATATATATATATATATATATATAATATAATATTATATATATATATATATATATTTATATAAAATATCTATATTTTTATTTTATGGAATGGTCCATGGGTTTTAAAGTTACATATCTATAACAATTGAAGAACAATGTATCAAGAAAGCATGGTCTATATCCATCCCGTAATTATATCTTTTTACCACTTTACATGGTTCTTTTGTATGTTTTTTGTTTTTATTTACATAGTTCATGTATCCTTCATTCTTCCAACTTTTCCTCTCTCTCTCTCTACTTTATTTATATATATTTTCCTGTCTTTTTGTTTCAGAAATCTTTAACCAATTTTTTTAACAATTTTTTGGTTGTAAAATGTTCTATGGTCTCATGGACCCTCTAATAATGGTTTTGGATGCCATAATAATGAATGAAAACTATTCAACACTTGATTTTATGATGAAATTATAGAGACATGGATCACTAAGACACTCCATGTTGGGTGATTTTTTGAATATGAAAGTTGATATGTTATCATCATTGGTTGTGTAAGATGTTGTTATCAATATCATATACGGGATAATTGCATAAACCCTGAATTAGGATGAATGAAAAAAAAATATTGATGAAAAAGAAAAGTATTTAAGCACATGATAAAATTTTTTTTTTGTTATAAAAAGAAAGAGTCTCTGAACACGCGTGTAGTGCAACTGGCACATCTACTGTTTCAACATAGACATCCAAGATTCAAATTCTCCCCTTTCATCTATCAAATAAAAAATAAAAAAGATCGGTTAACGTTAGTCAACAGTCTCTCTATAGAGAGTGAGAAAAGTTATCATTGTGAGAGTTTATTTTGTGATGTGTAGTTTAATTGTAAGGGAAACGATCCTCTTCTATTTAATCTTCTAATTTTTAGTCAGATAAGAGATATGTGGCATTAAAAAATCCACTCTTTAAGAAAAACCTACGGAAACTTTAATGTTCCGAAAAAATGTTTTCTACTCTACTAGATTGCTTATTGTAGAGAGAGTGAATGGAGGTTAAGGTTTCACATGGTTCAGTTATGTGAGCTTACGTCCACAAAATGAAGCCTAATGAGTGACATCTTTATTATTCGTTGTATGTATTACAACAATAATAATAGTAAAATACTTCTAAACAATGTGGGATTCTAAACAATATTTCTTAACAATTGTTGACCACAAATGCGAAAAATATTTTCTTTCCGAAACATACAGATCATTATTAACCTTTACTTTCTTTTAAATATCTGCCAAAGGTTAATAGTATCAAATTGATGGGTTTAATGGCTCAATTCCCATCATAATGTCAAATGTTTATTTATTATAGATTTATCAACCAACTTAATGTAAAGGGGACTGTAATTGAGGTTGAAAATCCAACCAGCAAAGGAAATTTTCTTCTCTTGACAATCTAATTCTACTAAAAAAATTACTTCCAGAAGTAGCAAGATTTTGGGTCCCGCTAAATAAATTTTAGGTAGGACAAAGTGTCAGACAGCTTGACAAAAAGAAAAAAAAAAGCCTGGTTGCTAGGCGTGCTGGTTTCTTTTAGTCTTTAATCAAAGAATAATAGACGTTTATTCTGGACTTGGAGATGTCGGCAATGCTACATCATCTTAGAGTAACATAAAATTCACATCACAGATTGATAATGAGTTCTCTGTGTTGTTAAGTTTCTCAATAAGAAGGCAAAAACATGCCTTACTCAAGAACTATGATGCCTACACGTAATACAACAAATACAAGATTTGACATCTTACCAAAATCAAGGAAAAACAATGTTGTAGCTCCAGTAAATATATATATATATATATTTTAATCTATCTATTTGGGTATTGTTCTATTGGAGTGGAAGATATCTTCTGTTGCTTAACGATCTAATTTATCTACCATCTTTATATTACACTGTTTATCAAGGTCATTTTAATCTTTAGAGGTACAACCATTTTGTCACTAAAAGGACAACTTAAAGAAAATTGAACATGTTGATGCTTCATTAGTAACTATTTGCACTAGTTGTTTTTTAACAATAACTTAATCATGTTTGAAACATACATTTTAGATTCAGTATTATGTTTTGTTTGATATAAAATTGAGAATGATAAAACTTAAGTATAGTTCTTTATATGCAGTACGTTGAGTTCTCCAATTAAATTCAAACACCTAACTACATTGAATTTAGTTGTTCTTTAAAAAGAGAACACCATTTGTGTTTTATTGGTTAATATAACTATGTGTTTTGATTGAATTGGGAAAACCTAATATACTATATCCAAAGAACTGTTTGTCCATTTGAGAAATAAGCAACCAAACAATTTTTTGAGAAATAAGCAACCAAACAATTTGGCTAGTTGAAAGTCCAACCCACAAGAACAAGATTGAATATGAATATTTCCACCGGACTCAACCGCATTATTGAAAATGAGAAGAATTACATGCCAGGAAAGCCCATTTATACTACAAACATGAACAGGTGGCAAATAATATCCAGTGAGAAACGCATCTTCCACACCTAATCTCATAGTCAATTTATGACTCCATATACTTCAAAACCAAGTGCAATACCAGACACAGATAGTAGTTAGTAATGGGGATGAGGGGCCACATCCAATCCAACACCTCCGATCTCACTTAATTATATAATTTTTTTTTTTTTTATAGAATTTGATGAAAGCCGCAAAGAAACCAAACCGGAATGTCTGTGTTGGTCGTTTCAAAACCAAGTGCACTCTTTCACAAATAATCAGAAAATTTAGCTAGTAGTTCACCATGGATCACATCGATTTCTGCATAGATTTCTTAGAAGACTCAATTTTATCCTACATGTCAATGCATTTTCAATACTCAGATTGCAAGTGGCACCAGGGGAAAGCAAAAAAATTAATTTGGTTTCAGGACATGAAAAACAAATCGAGGTCAGTTCGTAGACAATAATCATCTAGCATCAATTTCTTTCCTAGTCTAAAATGCGACAACTTTTTTAAACAATATGGTACAAAATCACAACCACTAACAAAATTAAAGTGTTTCAATATAATGCTTCAAACATCGATATACAAGCAGCTATAGATCTAATTATACATTTTTTTTTTTTCATAACCACACCCAAAAAAAATAAAAAATAAAATAAAAACCCTTTTATTTTTCGGTAGAATGTGGTTCACTGAATGAGGTAAAGAAGAAAAGGCAATGCATAAATCTTGCTGGTCCCAAATAAAAAATTGGCACTTTTGTCTTCTATGAGCAGCATTCCTTTAATCTACTATTATCTGCTATGGGAGTATCCATTCAGTAAGGACAGACCAAAAACTATCAGGCAGTCCCAATGACACGGACATTATATGGAGGTCCATAACAGAAGATTGGCTCCTCAGGGGAATCAGTCCTTGCTCGAGCCCTGAGGATATCATTAGCATCATCTATCAATGCAGCAGCTACCAATGTATATTCACCGGGGACAAGAAAATACAGAGAGAAAGAATGCTTGATTTCTTGTAGTGGAGGAATCTCAATAGTGATCCCACTCAAAACACCTAACATAAATTTAGAAAAACAATAACACACTCGTCAATAGGTTAGTAATAATGGAGATAAACAAAGCAATTTGTTTCTTCCATGTGTGTATGTTCCACTTGAAGATTTTCATAACACTAAATTGGCATAAATTTCAAAACTATCATAGGCAGGATCCTGATTAGCCTCTCAAAGAAGTGCAGCAATATTCTATTTTGTGAGCTTACTAGTGCAACAATTATACAATATAGATGACAAGCATCAAATGACATAAATTTGTGAAACCAAAACACTCAATATAAAGGCATCATGAAAGAAACTCACCAGCCCATAAAACAGTTGCCTTGGCACCCTCTACACAATTCTCTCCAGCTACATCTCTGCATGTAATACTGAGACTCATTTTAATCATATCCTTAGTGTTATTACGAACAAGAACTTCCATAGGAGTCATGTCATGCGCCAGCACAGGACCTTTGGATGCAGACATGTGAACATTACTATTTAACTCATTGGGTGAATCAAGTTTCTCAGGCTCAAGACCATTTCTAACAAGCCTGAAGCCAAATGTCAATGGATCTGGCAACAGTACATCCATTACAGATGTCTGAAGTGCTGCCTGTATAGCATCCTTGATATTTAATTCTCCAGAGCTATTCCGCCCTGAATGCCACCTGACCTTTATTCTAGATATGAGGTTCTTGATAGAAGCATTAAGTTCAGCCTTAGCATTCTTTTCTGAAAAGCTTGAATTTTTGCCACCAGTTGGCCCATTTGCCTGAATATCCTTCATAAAGAAGGAACCATCAAGAATAGGTAATTTAAAGTGCTCCAGTGGAATTAAAACCCTTGCAGAGCAATCCCTATCAATTCTTGTTTTAGGATAACCATATTCAACAGCATCTTGGTCAGCAGAAAGGTTATCCTTCGTTGCTAGAGTTTTCCAACTGGACAGAAACACTAATGTCAAACACAACATCTGTTGGATTAGACAACTCAAGTTCAAGAAAACGAAGTCCCCAACTTCCTCTGAAAGGATCAATTTTCACCAATCTGTCTAATTTACTTTCAGAACCAATAGCTCTGTCAGTGGAGAGACTATCAACGTGAACTGGCTTAGGAAGGTTTTCACCCACATGTGCAGGAATTTCCATTGAAAGCAATCGAGCCTTTACGAAGGACAAACCCTGCAAGACACAAATCTGCAAGGGAACAAACAGTCGTCTACCAGGAGGTGCAGTCAATCCACCTGTTGGAGGATCTCCAGAATTTGACAGTGACCCTGAAAAGCAAAATGAAAAGAGAATTACTGTCAAAAAGTACAACTACCAAATGTTTATGCCACGACGGAACGCAAATGGTCCTTGGAGAGCTATAGTGCAATGTTACAATCTTACCAAAGAAAATAACTATCAACATTTTTTTTTATAAGTTTTGGCCCCAAGGAAAGGGAAAGTGAAGATTCAAACTAGTGACCTCCTTACGAAAGAAAATAACTGAAAACATAAAACAAAACTAATTATTCTGCCTCCTTTCCATAGATAGGAGAGCATATAAAAGGCCAAATACAGAAATTATCAAAGCATGTTCTTCAATTTGCAGATATTTAAAAGTATAATGCACCAATAGAAGGCTCCCATATCTGGATCTGTGTTAATAATTCATCATAAATTACCACTTATCCCGAAAGCCTAAACTGAAAGAAAAGAGTGTATTAAATATTTATCCATAAATTCAATACTCCCCTTCAAGTGTGTGCTTAGACTCCCCCTTAAAGATTGAAGCACGACACATGGAAAGAATAAAGTGGAAACAGAGTTTAAAGTTTGAAACACTTGCTCTGTTTGAAATCAGAGCCCAGTTTATTTGTTATGGACTCCATGCGTTAGGCCAGTTTGTCTTTATTTCAGCTTCAGCTGGGTCATTAGACTTGTGATTTCTATTGGGCTTGAGCATGAGACGAGGTGTAACTCCCACATCAGTTGGGTGTGATCTTGGTTGTAGGTATATATATACTTGTTGGGCCTCTCCACATAATAGCTAAAGCTTTTGGGTTGGAACTCTTACATAGTATCAAAGCCCCAAATTTTTATTTATTGTCTTAGGGAACTTGTACTTGAATGGTGGTGATTAAGAATCCCACATTGATTAGGTGTGTATTTTGGTATGGTTTTCAAATTAGCTAGACCTCTACCCTTAGTAGCTTAAGCTTTTGGGTTGGATGCTTAACAATTCATTTTAAAATTTCAAAAACTGTGTTTCAAGTCTTCCTCCACAACGAAACAAGATGCAGGAAATTCTGTAAAGATTTCAGATTAAAAGAAAAAATAGTAGTCTTTTCGGAATTAAATATCAATTCAGCAAGAGCAACAATTGGTTAAAGAATCAGAACTCCAAGTCTTTCCCTTCTTTTTTTTGGAGGGGTGGGGGGGTCCTCTACACTTTTAAAGGCTTCTAGAAGCAATATTTTTCCAAGGAAACATCTGGATCTTTAAAATGTTAATGTATTTGATTGAACTTCCCTCATATTACTTACAAGCCTTCTATTAGCAATATTTGTTAAGGGTATTTTGTTAGTTTAGTTGAGTATAGAATTTCTTAGGAGATCCTAAGCATCCTAGATTTTAATTCTTTGAGTCAAAGATAGTCCTTTATTAGTTATTTCCTTAATAGGTTTTTCATTTCAGGTAGACCCTTTTCCACGAGTAAAAAATCCATGTACTCATACCCACTTTTTCCCTTCGGGTTTAGGTTCGGGTGGGTTGGCTGGTTTGGGCCCAATCTTGTTAGGTCTAGGGACCACACATAGCTGAAGGCCCAAAGTGCAGCAGTTAAACGAGAAATATTACTGCTCTTTCTTCTCCTTTAGCAGCTATAGGCTACTAAAAAAACTTGAAAATTTTCTAGATACTTACGGTCAGAGCTAATATTGTGCATAAATTCATCACAGAGAGTAATTTTTTGTATGTAGTTCTAATAATGTGCATAAATTCATCAGGAGAGAAATTCTTTGTATGTACTTCGACACACATACCTGCATAATGGATCACCAAGGTGGGGCTGCTTCCGTCTTTTTGCCTCACCATGCTACCATAGGCACTCTTACCAGCTGCAGCATCAAGATCCAGTAAGCCAAGCTGCCAGGCTTTTAAGGTCACAGGTATGGTCACTTCTGCACCAGGCTTTAAAGGGAGGGCAGCTTTTAAAGTTTCATATGCCACTGAGGTGACACAATCTTGGTTTTTCCCTGACAGTGAAATATGAGCCTGCTCAACTGGAACTGTACCAGCATTAGCCAGGCTAATCCACACATCACGAATTTCACCTTCATATAATATAATGGCCCCATCACCACCAACAACATGTGACACTAGCAATGGAAGCGGCGGTACAACAGAAATATTTGGAACAGATACATTCCTCAACTTCGCAGACCCACAACACCGAAAAGGATCAGAAAGCACGAGTCCTTGTGTTGCTCCAAGTAAAAGATTGTCAACATCCCTGAAAATGTGTTCAGTAACAACACCAAAACAATGGACCATACATCCAGGAATAGTCACTGGCCCAACTGAAGTTGGGATTCCTGATAAGGTGATCACCTTTGATGAATTTGTCGAAAGATTCACACTAACTGGAAACGCATCAAAATTTCCTGAATGCACAGAAAGATAGATACTATCAACCCTTAAGTCAAAGCCACATGGATTTGCTAACTCCACCAAGACCTGGACAGGTTCTCCAACCACCCAGATCAGCTCTTGCTTGCTGCTATCATTTGAGTCTCCTTTGCTGAATGGTGTATAAATAAAAGGCCCAGAAGGAGCAGATCCAGCCCACCAATCTTCTCTTGCCGGATTCCGTTTTACAATGTCCATTTGTGAGGGATGGAGAGGAAAAGAAAACAACCTGCATTCCATTCAATATTTATACATTATCTAAGTTGTTCCCACAAATTAAAATGAAAGGGGATAGACTCTAATAGTGATTTGTCTTATCCTTTACACATTAGAACCAGATGAATACAATAGATTTCAGAAGCTACTATTATGAGCACCAAGCCCCCACATCACAAGGACTAAAATTGTAAATGGAGTTTGGAAGGAAAGGATAGTAAGGGTATGACGGGGGAGAAGAGGAGAGGAGAAAGGAGGGGAATGATTATCCCTTCCTCTTTTTGGATGTTTTAAAAATTAAGTAGGGGGAGGGGGGCAATAGATATTCCACATTATGTAAATTGACAATCATACCCTTCTTTTGTTCAATTTAAAGAAATAGATCTCTCATTGATAATTGCTCCTTTTGAGCTGGTTGTATTCTTTCACCTTGTGCACGGCTTGTGTGCTTGGTCTTTTCAATAAAGTTTATTATTTATCAAAAATTTTTTTTTTTAAAGAAATAGATCTAAATTGACATCATAAAGGCAAAATTGACAATTTATAAGTTTGTTAATATAAGTGGAACCCCTACTAAAAACCCCCTCAAACCCTTTTCCCCCTCCCCCTTAAAAAAATACACACAGGGTGAATTAAACCTCCTGATCCCTTTCCTTTACTCCCCTCTCCTCCCCTTCCATCCAAACACACTATAAGACTCAGTAAATAACTTAATTCTTATCAAGCTTTACTGCAAAAAGACTTTTTATTTATTAGCAAGTTACACACGCATCCTAGTGGGTATTGAATCCACGACCTCACCCTCCACCTTGCTCTTACAAGAAGAGGAGGTGCCCATTTGAACTAGAACTCATTGGCACTACAAAAAATACTAATGGACGTTGAGCACCTTATGAAAGGTAAGGCAGGATCAGCACAGCGAGTTCCTGATGGAAGCCTGTCTGCTGAATTTGAGAGTGCACTAGCAAGGCCATTTTGCCCAGCAGGTGTAATTAAAGGGTAATAAGATCTTAGTAGGCGTGCCGCTGCGCTCCATGCAGCAAGAGGATCTCCTGCACGAACTGCAGAAAGTAGAATCTCTCTCAGCACAACCATCTGCAGGGTGCTCCATTGCGACTCAAAAAGGGAGACTACTGAATGATGATGCGTTTTTCCACCATCTGCATGACTTGATCCGATTTGCTTCTGCAAAGAAACAAAAGTAGAACAGGAAAAAATTATTTCCAGAATATATAATGCAGAGTCCAAATTTAACAGAACATGAAGTCATTTAAAAAAAAAACTGGTATCATACTTCTAATTTAATAGAAAGACATGACTGATGTCATATCTGCAAATTATTAATCACAGTATGCCACTAAGTAAGCTAGCATATTCCTCCATTGACGAAATTCAAGTTCACTTCCTACAACTACACAAATTTGCACCTCCAATTCATCAGTTGCAAACTAATGTGACCCTCCCCTCCCCCCCCCCCAAAAAAAAAAAGAGATCACACAGCCATATAACATAAAAATCAGTGATCCTGATTTGTCTTTATAAATTTAACTTGGAACTCCAAGCTAAGACAATGACAAGAAAAGCCCATACAAGGAAACCACAGTTCAAAGTTATTGGAAAGGGATGTATCATAAATTAACATTAAGAAATGGAGAACCAAGCAAGGCCAGCATTGATCATCAAACCTATTGTAAAAGAGGGGGGAGGAGGGGTCTTTTCTGGTTCACTTCAAGACTTCACTTTCTCCAACAGGTTTCTAGTATTTGTTATTTCACAGAATAGAATATTTCTCATAGTGGTCTGGAATTAAAGATGTGAATGTATAATAGCCTTTGTTTTATTTATTAGCATAACAAACTGCCCAAAGATGGTTCAAGGAGTACGTGTCCACTGTCCTGTCCTCATTTGGGACCCCTGTCATTGTAGGAAGGTCGCATGGAGATCGGAGAAGTTTGACTACTTTAGGGGTTTAGATGATTGCATTTCATTCATCCATCTGATCACTAGCTTTCATATTATGCAGAACATCCAAGTTTTTCCAATCACCAAAATCTAAAAGTGTAAGGTCGCACAATTTCCAGATAAGCAACCATTTGGGATCATATAATGCCGAAAAGTGTTAAAAAATAGTAGGCTTCAAATTAATTACAGTGATGGTTGGTTGGGGTTATCAGAAGATGCATCTTTAGACAGGAATGACTTGGTCTTATAACAGAACCAAGTCAAGATAAAGGACCATTGTTAGCAAGTATCAAGAGAAAACTACAATCATGGATGACAGACTACCAACGCATGATGTCTCAAATGCATAAATTGTGTCAACAGTTGAGATAATACGCACTCCCAAGTCCCAAAAATATGACCACGTCTTTTATTGCTTAATACTTGAATACTCACATTGGGAAGAGAATGTTCAGAGGTGGATGCTCTACTTTGAACACGATATGCCTTTGTTGTCATTGCCAAAACTTGCATGGCACTTATAGCAGCCAGTTTATTTTCTTGTTGCAGATACAACTGAGCAATCTGCCTTGAAAAAAAGGCAGCTTTTCGCTGATAACCAAGAGTCCCATACAAACGAGCTATTTCAACAAATAATATGAGCCTATCACTGGCATCAATCAATGATTTGGCACCATCGGCAGCACTGGTCAACAACTCCACTACCTCCTTAGCCAGCTCTCTTCTGTAAAAAGTTAAAAGAAAAGAAATGTAAGATGAAGAAATTATTTTGGGAAGAATAGTTTACGCTATATATAAAGGTCAACAAAAACTATACCTGCAAAGAAACCTGGCTAATTTCAGTGTAGCCTCAAGTTCAAAGCTTAGGGGTGAAACTCTGCATAGAAAACATTAAAATAAATATCATGGCAGTAATAGCAACTTTGAAGAGGTTCCAGTAATAAGAAGGTAATGAAGTGCAAAAAACAACATTATTTACAGACTAAACTAGAATTTGAAAAGAACAGGAAGCCCAAGTTTCTGTTATATAAGCAGAAGGATGCATGATACATCAACCATATCCATTTTACAGCCATATATATTTGATAATTAACATAACCTAATTGATTGTAAAAATAAATAAATAAACTAATAGGAAGAGAGCCTCATTGCTACATCTTATAAAGGGGGCAAGCACCTTATACCAATTTGTTTAGACAACATGGTATCTCATACCAGAGTTGGAAGAACAACCCCAAGAAACACAAGTTCCTCTTAAGAGTTTTTTAAAATAGGATGAGACATTCTAAAACATTTAGTTATTAGTAAAGTGGTACACTGGCAGCATCCTAAGAAACCTAAAATGCACAATGCAGGAATCAGTTTTCTAAAGTCCCAACCTGGGTATACCATTGTTGTTCCAACACCGTGAGCTATTCTACAGTTATATGGTGTACAGTGACTAAAACCCTTATCCAGTTTCCATGCTAGTTAAGGACCTTGGCATAACGGATTTTTTTATTTTTTTTTTATGACGAGGAACCTCACCAAGGCAGGGCCCTTCAGACCCACCCTTGGATAGTAAACGCCGGATGCACAACCCCACCTTGCCATAACCACGTATTGGGTGATCTAGGGGAAGCATCTAGTAGGGATTGACCATAAGGATGTCTAAGTTTACAATTCATCCCAACCCTCTTACCAACTAGGCTGCACCCTAATGGGTGAACTTGGCATAATGGATTGCCACTGATTATTTTTTATGTATCATATACAGTAGACTTTCTTTATTGAACTTTAGAAAGTTCCAAAACAAGCACAATGATTCTCCCTAAAAAGCTATTTTCGATGTATCACAAATGGCAGCCTTTCTTTACTGAACTTTAGAAAGTTTAAAACAAGGACAATGATTCTCCTAAAAGCTTTCAACTGTAGATGGATGCTACGCTCAAGGAAGCACCAATACAGATATAGATTATGTATATGATACGACACAGACATGAAATCATGAAAATACGTCAATTCTTGAAGATTTAGGATATAGTACGACATAGATACTTTTTTTAATATAGGTAAGCAAGAATTTTATTGAGAATAAAATAAAGCATCCCTGTACACAAGCAATATACTAGGGACCCTACAATGATTAGCACAAATTACATAAAATAAAGATTTCTCCAAAAACAGAGAAGTAATGAATGCTTAATGCAGCGATCCAATCATACAAAGAACAGAGAAAAAATAATTTCAGCTCCACATACGTCCCCTCAACCCCTTCAAAAGTACGATGGTTTCTTTCTCTGTAGATAGTACACATGACAGAGGGGAATGGCCCTCCAGACCTCAACGGCTCAAGTTTTACCAAAGCCCCCTGTTCAATGAGCCAACAAATCCACAGCCCTCACAGGCATAACCCACTGTAGACCATATTGACAAAACACTATAGACCAAAGCTCAAACACATAAGCACAGTGGAGCATAGATCATCTGTGGTCACCCCACTCTTCTTACACATACAACACTAATCACAATACAAACATGATGCTTACGGAGATTATTCATGTTAAGGATCCTCCCCCTAGCTGCAGTCCATGTGAAGAAAGCAACCTTAGTAGAGACCTTCACTTTCCAGATACTTTTCCATGGAAAGTCGATGGCCGTATTAAGAACCTAATAATAAGACTTAAGTCCAAAACTACCACTCCTATCTGATAACCAGCACACTCAATCCTCACCATCCCTACTAAGTTGAATAGCTGAATAGAATAAAGAAGACCAAGAAAACTCTGTAAAAATCCCATCTCCCACCCAATCATGGATGGCTCTAGTGAACAAAACATCCACAGACTAAGACTCCAAAATGCCACCTCAATATAATCCGCCACCAACGCTTCTTTATTTTGAGCAATACAAAACAATGCCAGAAAGGTTGTCATAAGAGTCATCTCCCCACACCATAGGTTGGCCCAGCAGTATAGCATGGATACTTTAGTTATTTAATATGTAAATTAATATTTTTAAAAAGTGGATGGATGGAAAAGTGAGGAAGGATAGAAAAGATTAGTGCTTTCCTTCCTATGTGTTTGGCAGAAGTGATAAAGAAGTGGATAGAAAATAAATATAATTTTCCTTTGTTTGGTTGAGATGAAGAATGGGAGGGTGGAAAAGGTAATTTACAGGAATTTACCAGTGTACCCTTATTAAATAAGAAGTAATTTTCCTATTATTATATAACGAAAAAATAATCATTAGCTAAAATTAGTAAGGATGACACATTCATTGTATTATTTTCTTTCTGTCCCATCCATTTTATATATAAGAAAATGTAATTAGCTAAAATTAGTTCAAATAACACCTTATATAGGTGAATGCATCATTTTTTTTTCTTTCACTAACTATCCTATTTTTATTATAAAAAAATTATGTGATTCATTAAATTAGTTTAGATGACACCTACTAAAAGTAAACACATCATATTTATTATTATTTTTTTCTCACCACCCATTTTATATAAAAAAAAAAATGTAATTAGCTAAATTAGTTAAATTGACACCTTATATAAGTGAAAACATCATTTATTTTCTTTTTCTACCTATCCAATTCTTAATAAAAATTGTACCTTATAAAAAAGTGAATGCACCATTCATTTCTTATATTACATTTTTTTTCTCTACACACTCATCCATTTTTTTGGGGGAAAAAAAAAAAACTCACATAAACAAAATACTCCACCCTCTCTCTCGTACGCAGAGCACACCCACGAATGAAAAAAACAAATTCTTCACCCATAAACAGCCCAACTCATCTCTACAACACCCCCCACCCTCCTAACAAGGAAATCGCCTCCTCTTCCTCCTAAAAACAAAGGCAGAGGCAGCTCCGTTCCCAAACCCCCACCCCCATTCACATAAACCCCTTTAATCCAACACTTCTCTAATCCAGCATCCCCATTCCCAAAAATGCTCTCTAGCACCAGTATCCACATCACCACCCTAGACGGTATCATGAAAATGAACTCCCTCAGGCCTCTCCATCACCAAGGACCTCGTCGTCTTCCACGTCTACTCCTTTAGCTCCTTTCTCTTCTCCAGCCCCAAGCAGGCCATCCAGATCTCCAAGAGTCTATCCTACTACCCATCATCACCGGCCAATGAGACGCTGAGAACTCAATCTTCTCAAGCACTTTTTTTTTTTTTGAATAATCTAATGAAACTAAATAATAGAGCATTCATTTCATAGAGAGAAAATGAGTGAAAGAGAGGAAGAGAAAGCTAAAAAAGTTTAGAGAAGTCTGCTACAAATCTGAGAGTATCTATATCAGATATGTGACTAGAGTTTGAAGTATCTGTGCTGCCTAGGTTCCATCACATCTCAATTAATATACATTACTCAAACTTTGTCACTGCAATCTTCACCTCAAAACCAAGTCTTTGTTTTTTTTTTTGATAACTAATAAAATTTTATTGATAGAGAAAAGATCCTAGTACATAAGGGATATACTAGAAGCAGAACAAAACAAATTACATGCAACCATCAATAAAGTCAAGAATAGAAGGAAAAGAATGGCTAGACACAGCAGCCATCCAGTCAATAATATTGCTTCTTCGAACCCTTTTTTTTTACCTCTAAAAAAAAAAAAAGAAGAGTTCGAAGAAGCAATACATGCATCTTGTAGGGCCAAAAAACCAGTATTCCTGACAACAAAATTTCCCTTCTTGAAGCCTAGAAGTAGACCTAATCCATCATGACCATCACAGGTACAAAAAGAATTTTGCATGAGTGTCTTCTTGCTAGCCTATGTATTCAAAACCCACAAATCAGAACCTCAATGACTTGGCATTAAACTTCCAAGACTCTATCTATTTTACAAGCACTCAGATCATCGTTTACACCATGTCTGAGGGCATTGTTGGATACAGTGTGCACGCGATTGCAGATCAGCATTACTAAATACAACCTCGTAAATTTACGGTATACATTCTACTTATAATTTGCCTATTCATATCTGAATATACAGACAGCTCCATTCGATTTTGTTGTGCATGACAACAGATCTCAGCAAAACAAACAAACAAACAAAAATGAGATGCATGAGATCCATCACCAGAGAAATCCACTATTTTTTGATAAGTACCAGAGAAATCCACTATACAAATAGATGTAATAAAAATAGAAGATTCCCCATGGGATCTGCAACACAGTTACACACATTTGCAGTATCTTTTGGAGAAGAGTTGGAGTCATGGACTCATTCATGAAATGAAGATCTATTGACAAAAGAATTTAAAAGAAGCATCAATTACCTCTGAGCATTGTCTTGTATAAATGACTTCCTGTAATGCACGATGACACTACTGTACCGATATCTAACCTCCTCCTCCAAAACCATATCCTTTTGGCCCATCCGGATCCATCTGATAACAGGAAAATTAAGTAAATAAACAAATAAAGCTAAACAAATAATGTGTATGCAAGGGTCTGAGATCAGTCAAGAGTTAATTTTAGTAAAACTTGATGAATAAGATATTCAATATCTATGGCGATGATTCACTGCATTCTTAACAGCTAAAAAAGTTAATTTTTGACCAAACATAAGGATGTGCACTAGAACAGCAAGAAATCTGCTTGTCTATCATATGCAATTCAAAAACTGGTCTAACCACATTTTATCTTACAACAACCATAGTATTTCCCAATATTACGATGTTGTTCTATCCCCAATTCTGTTCAGCAAAATCACAAAAAATTATGTAGCATCTGACCACAATGATGTTGCAGGTACTTAAACAATTCTCACAGATTCCTAACATTTGTAATAACTTATCAATAATTTTCAAATTTCTAACTAAATTTGGCATGCAATTATTACCAAAGTCCAAACTTGTCACTACATGGAGCCAATCCAATTTTTCATCCTTTAAATTTGCAATGCTAGAATTAAACCCAAGATCCCCTACCAGCACTTTGCTTAAAAATTGTTAGTAGTTAACCAATTATTACACCCAATTTGATATTTTACTTCGATTCATGGGCTTACAACACATCTCAATGACATAAATTCCCAGAGTTCGTAAGATCTAGATAATGAGAGATAAATTCTATACTGTTGGACATAACTACTATCCTTGTTTGAGCTCTTTCATGTGTAAGCATCTCATAAAAGATTAGTAAGAGAAACTATAAATTTATATTTAGTCCGTAATGAAATGCACTCTTTGGCACAATTTTTTTTATTGGTAAGTTACACATGCACCAAATACGACATCACCCTCCACCTAGTACTTGCAAGGGGAGGACGTGCCATTTGAGCAAGAGCTCATTGGCCATTCTTCTGCACATTTATGAAGTAATAATGAAAGTGATTATGATAATTGGCTTGTCATGTCCAAAATGCCATATGTATTTTTCTACTAACAATATGATCCAATAAATAATAGGGAAGAAAGAAGCAAAGAAGTCTACCAATAAAGCACAAACGCTACCCTCCAATGCCCCGGCGTGCCAAAAGTAATCACCGGTCAATCTTGCGAGTTCCAGTGCAGTTGAATAGTGTGCATTAGCATCAACAGGCGACCCTGCCAACAAACAATAATCACCTATAGTCTTCTGCGCCCGAGCAAGCCTTCGCTTTTTCGCCTTGAGTACCTGCATTTTGATAACAAGCGAAAGTAATTAATTAAGTAGCCAATTCACACACACTCATCAAGGTTTGAGAGAAAAATGTATGGATTCAAATTCTTATAGGACACCTAAAAATAAACCTCCTCTGAGTTGAGACTGGCTTGAGAATCTAACGGTGTCTTTAGAATAGTTCCAGCAGATTCAGCCTTAAGCACCCATTTTTCAAATTCCATCAACAGCGAGGCAGCAATGTCTTGCATCATCGTCTGCAAGTGCAATTCTTGAGTTTGACGGTCCGCCGGAGGAAACAATTTCAAATTACCCTCTTTTTTACTTCCATCTTCAAGCTACAATGAGAAATCAAAAGAAGCAAATTACACGCTGCAATGTGAATTTCCTGGATAGAAATTATGCAATTCAATTGGTTACCTGAGAATCGCCGGGGCAGAAGGCGAAGCAGCGGTGGACGAGAGCGGAGGAGTAGGTCTTGCAGGCGGAGGTGAATTGTTGGATAACGAAGTCGAGATCTGGGGAGGAAGGGCAGTGGCAGATGCCGATGACGGCGAGGATCTTGCGGTTGGATTGGAAGTCCTCCCAGGGGCTAGGTGGTTCTCCGCCTAGTATGAACTTGAATCGGAGATTGCCTGTGTCCCATGGCTGGTGAGCGAAGGGGGATTTCTGGTGCTCAGTGTAGAAGGAGCTCATTGCCGATTGTGGAATCGTTTGCTGCCGTAGCAGCATCGTCTGGTACTCCCGCAGAAGGCTCGGTGGGACCGTGCCGATCGGCAGGACTGCGATTCGGATGATTGATGAGGTCTCGATGCTCACGTCTGGCTCCATTTTTTTGGGATCGGAGGGCGGTGGTGGTGGTGGTGGTGGGAGGAGGGTGTAGCGTTTTGATATGGGGATGGGTGTATCAGATTGGCTCCATTTGATTCCACGAGAAGTGAGGAGTGATCTGGTTGATGCTTACTGGTTTGAGCAGACCGCAGAGGAAAATGGGAAGGGGGGAGGGTTGTTTGGCCGCAGGTGTAATGCATTTTGTGCTGTAGTTATGTAATCAGTTTGGGGACATCTTGGCCCCGGTTAAACCATTGGTTTGGTTCGGTTTGGTTTGGTTATGAAAATTTTATTTGGGTAAATAATAACATATTCATCCTAGATAATGATGTATGAAGTATGTATGAAGTTAACGAGGTGCGTGTATATACGAAAAGTTGATTTATACATCCAAAGTTATAAAATAAGTATTGACACTAGTAATCGTATTAGAATATAGCATCTAAACATAACTTTAACTTAGGGAGGTAAAAGATAGGTCACAAAGTTTTGCGATTCATCGTATCCTCGGTTTTACTTCACTTCAGCTTGATCAAACTTGCTCAGCAAGCCCTTACAATCATTTAAGGGAATTGATGTTGTTTTGTTAAATGATGATTGATTGGTAACAAGATCAATTACAACTTTCACAAAAGCAATCCATCCCTTAATGCCCATAACTCTACTACAATACTCACAAGTGATTACCTATTACTTTGGAAAATCCCTTAATCCAATTGCATTGATCCTCTGTTTATATGAAGAGAGATAACGGGAGAGTAAAGAAGATGGCCGGAATATACTAAAAATTAGTACATTTCATAATTTTTCCTCTCTACTCTTCTCTTCTTCCATCTCCTTCTGTTCTAAACATATCTTGAAAGTCTAGAAGCAAATTCCCTCTTCCAACTCTTCGTGAATTCCACAAAGAAGCCCCATCTGTATTCACCTTAATCCATCCCATCTTAAACCATTTTACTCTCACGTAGTGCACCAAACTCTCTTAGTTAACCTTACTAGTACAATAGAAATAATCTAACTCTATGTTCGGAAGTTTATAAAAGAATAGAATGAATAAAATAGAATGAAAATTAATTAAATATTCATCTGTTTTGGTTGTTGAGAAAAATCTCTCTTGTTTTGGTTGTTAGAAATGAATGAAATGTAATGGAAAATAATCTTATTATGTTATTTATTTAATAAAAATAAGACTAAAGTTCACTTTTGGCCCCCTAACTTAAGAGTATTTTTATTTTGGCCTCCCTAACTTCAAAAGTTTTTATTTTAGCCCCATAGGTAGTTTTCAAAAGAGCTATTTCGTTTAACTCTATTACCAAGATTTTGTTAAATACCACGTAACCCATCCAAATCAGCATTTATTTTTTATTTTTTTGAAATATGACAGAGATTTTAATTTAAATTAACACACACATTTTGAAAATTCCGGGGATCGAACCTACACTCTTATAGAGGAGGTTTTTATTTTAGGAGGGGATTACCACGGGACTGAATACCCAATTGGCTCAAATTTTTTTTTTATTGATATTTAATTAAATTCATAATTTTTTAATTAACAATTAATCAAATATTTTTTTATTAAAAAATCCAAAAATTACTGAAATAAGATGGAAAAAAATATTATTATTTATATATATATAAATTATATTCCCTCCTCTCCCAAACAAGCTTTTTGTTTACACATACCTTCCACAAGTCATTCATTATTCACGGTCGAAAACATTCAAAAACAACCTTAATTTGTATGCGATCAAAGTGTAGTCAAGAGTAGTCCAACTGAAAGATTTTTTATGTTTAGGTTCAAATCACTTATTGCCATTTTTTTGTCTTCTAAAAACTAAATTCCTTTTCCAAGGTAGGCCAAAAAGGTGAAAACCTTGTCGAGAGTGGAGAGTGGAGAGTGACAATTTGAAGTAGTCACAAAAGTACACTCACCAAGCTTCTTTTTGAGCTTCCAGAGGATTCCAATTTCTGAGAGTTGCAGCGCCGCCATGTCAGAGGATAGCGCAGACGATCATCGCCCCTCCTCTGTTCAACAATTCCTCAACTCCTGCTCCAAAGTAAGAACTCCGCCGCTTCTCTTTTTAAATTTCCAGACTCCAGTTATGTTTGGTTCCCGAGAAAATCACAAAGACTTCAAAAAAAAAAAAAAAACAAAAAAACTTTTTAATCTTGTTATGTTTTGTGATTCAAAATCCAAAAAAACAAAGCCCGATAGTTTCATCATGCTTGGCTTAGTTGACTAGATGTTCTCTTTTTTCTGTACTCAAATGGAAATGAAAAGAAAATAGTAAAAGTATATATACATTTTGAATGATTAGAAACCAAACGCAATGTTGAGGTCTATAATCTTAGTTTTATATATATTTTGTAGTGGATTGAAGCAGGAGATTCACATCAATCTGAAAACTCGGTATCGGAGCTTGTCAAGTTCCTTGAGACGGTCGCAGATGCTGCTTTATCAGACCCTGATAATGTGGATGCAAAAAACAATGCATTGGAAGTTCTTTCAGAAATTTATGGATATTTGTGTTCTCCTTCATCGAACCAGGTTTAATTTTTTCCCTCGTTGTATTGTTTATTGCTGATCAATGTTATATAATTTGTTGACAATTTCATAAATTGTTTGGTGGTGCGGCAGGAAGTTATTGATGCGCTGTCTTATGAGTTGCCAAAGACAGTCTCGAAGTTTGCTGGTGTGTCGGATAGATGTTTGGATATTGCTGATAGTGTTATTGATCGATTTGTAGCAACGTGTAGTCCACGGGACATGCTTTCAATTCTTTGTGAGGTATATTAATTATATGTATATATTCAAGTTTGCGATGATTCTTTATGTCCTTTTTTGTTTTCTTAGGAATATATAAGTATGGAGTTTAAATTTTCTTGAAAGTGAAAAGGGGAATTATCCAATGGGCTCCTGTTATCAATATTGAATTCAACATATAATCTGAAAAAGTGTAGTTTTGACTAGTTCTCAATAATGTCTTTGTATTCTGATTTACTTCATTTTTAACTTACCATTACAGTCTAAGTGATTTCTGAACACTACAGTCTACATAATTGACTTCAAATTCTGAGAAGGAGGAAGACAAGGTTCTCGAAAAAGTTTCCAATATTTATGAGAGCAGTACTTGATACTCTAGGGTCAGTGAGAATAGCTTTTCATGTATTTTGTGGTTAACAAATAATGTTGGGCTGCGTAGCTTGAAGAACCACACACACACATATATATAGAAAAAAAATATATATGAAAAAATATATATATTGATATTGTGAGGTCAACATAAAAATGGCAATGCCTTGAATAATTTTGAGGAAAGCAAGAATGATTGTGGTTCTATGACGGCATCTTTGTCTTCCTTTTTCTCAGTTCTGGGGGTTCATTAATAGTAGGAGATCTAGCAAGATAGCAAAACATATCCTGCAAACTGCAAGTGTTAACAGTTTGCACCATGAATCTCTCATTCAACAAGCACCACGCTTGACTTTGATTCCCATTTATTAGATGGTTGTGTCAGAGTCGTGAAAAGAAAATGTTATGATGGATCTCCTCACCCTGCCTAGTGCCCCTTTCAACTCCTAACAATATGCAGCACCTAGTGTCCCTTTAACTCCTCATCTTGTAGCTCCTACTTTCTACACTGTCATTATAATTTATATATAGCTTTTTACCCCCCAAAGGTTAAATATTTTTCAAATAATCCTATTGTTGTACAGACTTGTTCATAGCTTGATGTGTTTTGGGAACAGTAATGGAGAATTTTCCATTGCTTTTACTCAAAGAACTTGTAACCAACGTGGACATATTACTGGGCCTATTCTGTTCAATATCTTTATTCCTGTTTTTTTTTTCTTTTCCCCCCAATTATTCTTTTTCAGTTAATCTTATTGCTTTACAAACTTAGGTTTTAAATAATTTGACAATTATTATTTTTATTAGCATCAATTAGTCTTTTACTTTGTGACTCCTTCATGTCAAGTTTTTCTCTGCACTTTTATTTACTCCCTGTGTTTGGGCTACACCCTTTACGTTTCATTATTGAAATATTTACTTACAAAAAAAAAAAGGTTTTTCTCAGCATTTATTTCTGTTTTTCATTTTGCTTTTGCATCTCAATTTTCAATATTTTTAGTGAATGATCAAAGTAGACATTATAAACGGAGCTTTATGACTTCACTATGAGAATTCATATGCATTGAAGTGGAATGTCTTTATATATGATCCATCGGATTTTAATCTTCAGTTTTTTGACTGACATTTGTGAACTTAGATGCTACTGGATCAATTATGTGCGATAATTGTGGCACCTTAGTATTTTTCATTGCTTCTTATATTTGTAGAGGAGTGTATATGTGTAATTTATCCATTACTATTGACTGTACCAGGCATTAAGTAAGACGATCAAGGCTTCTGCTTATGTTGCCCCTCTCCTAAGTGGTCTCTCAAAAGGTAATGAGATTCATATGTTTTGCCTTAATTGGTGTTCCGTTCTGTGGGGATTGATTGGGTGCTTCTGAATCGAGTTTCGGATCTCTTATTTGGCCGGTGGAATTGGTTTGGGAAGAAGTCTTCTGGTGTGTGGAATTTGATTCCCTCTTGCCTGATGTGGACCATTTGGAGTGAGCGAAATAGCTGCACTTTTGAGAACAGGGAAACTGCTTTGGATAAACTTTTAGAGATTTTCTTTGGCGTTTTGTATGATTGGTCTCGGGCTTGGGGTTTTACTTCATCTCCCTCTGTAGGAGAATTTTTAGCTGCTCTAGCTTTTGATAATTCTGTTTTGTTTCTGTAACCAACTTTGAGTGCATGCTTTATGCACTTAAAGTTTTTTCTTTCATTAAAATAATCTCTTACTTATCAAAAAAAAAATATGTGTTGCCTTAATGGATGAAACCAATGGTAATATTAGTTCATTTACATATTAATAAACTATGCATTTCGTCTTTGGAAATGACTCATTCCTATTGAGTAATTGCTGATAATGTTTTCATTTTGCATAATTTCTTATTCTTAGTAGTATTATATACATTTGAGAAATATCTTTGGATCAGCTTGAGGGGGAGTGTTGGAATATATAGTTTAGTCTAACCGCTGATTGAGGGATACTTTCTATTATTTCTTGGTTTTCTATGGGCACATGTACCAAAATTTTAACCAAATAAAAAGTTGTCTAAATTTTATATCAATTCCAAATTTTCTTGCAGTTCTTTTCTTGTACAATGTGGTCCCCGTGCTTAAAATGTCTGTGTATGAAAGATGTGAAAGCTACATTTTTTGCCTGCAGTGAGCTGATAAAGTTGTTGGTTCTTACTCTTTTTGGTTTTCAGTAATTCTTTACATTCAGAGGCGTCACTTTGAGCAAGTAAAAGTAGCAGTTCCTGTTATTGTTAGTGTTTTAAAGGTCATCTCATTAGAGTCAGAAGATGGAGATACAGAAATTGAGGGTTTGTTTGACAGAGCTGTAGGCATTGCCAATTCTATACATGCAGTTTGCACAAAGTTGGTCTGTGAGACTCCCATACAGTATTTTTGCTATTCTTAAGATTCTTTGTATCCTCTATCAGATTGTGATGACCTTCCGTTCTGTGCAACAGGAGGGCATTGTGAATGAAAAACTTCGTGCTCTACTTGGTCTATATGTCTTGCAAAGCATGGTTGGCATTTCTGAGGCTCTGAACTTCCATATTGAGTATTCATTGTTTTTATTTTTGTTACAGCTAGAAAATGTTTTCGTGTTTGATTGTATCCAATCATCTCTCTCTCCTCTTTGATTTGTTTTGTATTTTGATGGTTAATTTTTTATTTATCTGTGTATGTGTCTTAAAATACACCTTGATATGCAGGCTCTTGTTTCCGTCGGCATTAGTTATAAAACATCAAGCTGCCATCACTTGGTGTCACAACTGTCAAGCTTCTTCCCTTATTGTAATATATCATATTATGGTTTAATAACCGGGTCTGATGTTGACAAAATGACCAACATTGTTAGAGGAGGTAAACTCTCTTTTGGATACCATGTTAATCATCTCTCTTACTCTAGCTTGTTGGTTTTTTCATTTATTATTCTTTTTCTGTTTGACAAAATGCACAGAAGATGAAGATGATTATATGAGTTGTTTATCCTATGTCAAACATGGTGCATCACTTTCAGGTTCATGCTTGTGAATACAGATTTGAGCATTCTCTTGCCATTGAGTTTTCTCCCAATATTATTTGTCTGACTTGCATTTAATTTTACTGAGGCAGTGATTTGGGGCCATATTTTGGATGGGGTTGCTCAGGCTGCTAAGGAGGACCTGACTGCTGTCAAGGATGAACTTCGAAGTGACCAGACTAAAAGGTGGCAGGCAGTAGGCATGTTAAAGCACATTTACTCTTTTGTTAATCTGCCATGGGATTTAAAGAAACAGGCCATCGACTTCTTGCTTTGCATCACTGATAGAAACATCTCCCAAAACTGTGATGATGAACATATGGACTTCTCATCTTATATACCTAGTCTTTTTGCTGCGTTGCAGGTAGTCTTTTGTCATCTTGAGTATATACATCATATCCAACATGTGTCTTCTTATTTAAAAGGATAGAATCTGATCCATTTCTTCTCTGATGGTAAAACTAACAATTCAGGCTATTGAAATGGTCATCATATACGCACCAGATACAATGCTAAGGAAGCATGCCTTTGATGCGTTTAAGAGGGTAGAGAATTTGTGTTTTTTTAGTGCCTTGAAGTTGCTATTGTACAGAAATTTATTTGCTGTATTCTCCAAAAGTGGGTTATGTTTTGGTCCTTGACCATATTTTGTTTAATTATTTTAAGATTTTACGGTGTTCTTACGCCTTATTCTCTCTTGTATACCTTCTCTATAAGCATTGTTAATACTTGCTTCTCTTGCTACTCAAAACCAGGTACTTGCTGATATTCCAACTTCTCAGAGGTTTGACATTCTAAAAGCTTTGATTACGAATTGTGACTCTTCCTCCATGGTAATTTTTTCAAGCCAGTTTCTATGATTTTTAACCTTTTAGAGTCGAGGCTGCATTATCTGATGTGGTCATAAAAATGTTTGTAGATTGCAATTCTTATAGACCTTGTTAAAGGGGAAATGCACATGGAGAGTTGCAAAAGAATATCAATGGGAAATACTGAAGTTCAGCAAACTGGAAATAAAGAGTGCCCAAATACATTTTTTTGGAATGCCACTGTCCTTGAATTGGTGGAGTTGATTTTGAGGCCACCTAAGGGAGGACCTCCATCCCTTCCTGAGCATGGTGATGCGGTATCTATTCTAGTAGCTTTTTATTTTATTTCTTCCGAGTGTATTTTTTTTTCCCATTAGTACTGCAATTTTTTTAGATTGCAATTCTCATTTTGTTCTTTTACAATATTTCTTTCAGCTGTTTAGCTGATTGCGATGGCATATAAAGCAATGTTCCTTTTTTGTAAATTTTAAGTATCCAATAAGTAGGACACCACAGCTTTTTCACGGATCACCAAATGTGTGTGATAGGTGAAGAAAGTTCTTGCATGGCATATAGGTGAATACTCTTACAGAGTCCTAGCTACAGTCCATCTGCTGTAATCCAAAATTTGAAGCATGGTGGTTTCTGACCCTTTTAGTTGTAAGAAGCTTTTACCATTGCCTAAACTAATTCTTTATGTAGACCATGGTTTTAAATCTGAATAGGACCGGATGGTCGAACTGGTTCAACCATGAAGTGATATGGATACCAGTTTTAAAACCATTATTTAAGTGTTAGTTGAGTCCTTGTGGAGGAGATCACTGACCAAGTTAGAGAGAGGGTGACCCATCTGTCACCTCCTGACTTGCTCTTAATTTTGAGCTGCCAGCCCATGGGGAGGTGATCACTGACCAAGTTAGAGAGAGGGTGAGCCATTTGTCACCTCCTGACTTGCTCTTAGTTCTGAGCTTGCCAAACTCTCTCGCCCACCTTTGAAAGTGACTGATTGGACAAGATTCCTCTATTCTACTATTTTTCTTTCCCCTCTCTCTGCCTCGTCATGTACATATCTGGGTATACTGTCTCTCTTCCAAATTTGGGGGCATTTCTTGCATTTCATAGAAGAACACTAGTTGTTGAACAGGCAAGTATTAAGTACTTAAATCCTCAATATACCTGGTGCGGACACAAGATATAGGCCTCCAATTACACAAACTTATGGATGTAGACATAAAAAGAATATGGCCTAAACTATGGCCTTATGGATGGAGCCTGCTATTAATTGGGCCTAAGCCCTAAGCCCAATCACTTAATGTTTAGGATTTATTTTATGTAATTAGTTATTTTCTTTTCTTATATTGTTTAGGAATTTAATTCCATTTCTTACTAGGGTAGTAAAATGATTTTTTGTTCCTATTAGAATAATAAGTATGGACTTTATTTACGAAACCCAGACTTTAGTTTTGTTTTACAATTTGATTGATTAATAAAATTTCTCTTGGAAATTTTCCTATACTTTGGTGTTGATTCCCCAGTTGGACACAAGATATAGGAAAACTCTAGGTGCTAATTCCTAGGTTTGTTCTCTCTTGCTTGGTGTTGACTCCTAGGTATCTATCTTTTTATTTTCTGTTCTATAATTTTTTTGTTGCATCCCTTTTGGTTTTGTTCAGCCTTAAATTTTTGGTATCAGAGCAAAATTTAACTGTGTTTTTCAAGCATCTTCGTAGGTCACAATCAGAATTGCACCAATAAAAAACAAACCCAAAATCTGTATAGCCACCACCATCGAACCCATCCACCAGTTAATCCAAATCAGACCCCAAAAACAAATCATACTCCATAAAAGTCTACCGAATCCATCTCCTGAATCTTTTTTTTTTTTTTTTAATGTCATATAATCCATCTTTGTCGTACTCAACCTGGATTGAGAATCCGACCAACCTGTCAATTCATGGACGCCACAAGGTCGTCTCTGAGCACCCACTGGCGACTTGAGTCTCATGGTCTCTTGCGTTGTCACCCTTAGCACTAGATCCCTGATAGCATTGGCCACCACAAGGACATTTTCACTTGTCACAGGACCACTATACTTTTTCACCACCTCTGCTGGAACAAGGCTCACTTGCTGTTGCCAGATCATGCCATCCATCCTCTGCCCCTATTCAGAATTGCCGTGAAGGACCCTCTGCCGACCGCCTTTATTTTGTCGTAGGTTCTTTTGCAGTTGATTGAAGATTGAAAAATAGTTTTAATATTCTAATGTACTCTTCTTAGCAAATAGTTAATATAGTTATTAATGTCATATACTAAGAATATTCACTCTATTGATTTAGATTAATAATTATTATTTAAATATTGACAACATCATAGTCTTACTTTAAAACCTTGAGCCTCTATCTTTTCCTATTCTTTTCATGGTCTAGTTTTTAAAACCATGATGTAGACATCTTGTATTATTTAGAATAAATACTACAAATGTGTCCATAATTTTGTGTTGGTTTAATTCACAGTTGGTATTGCTTTGTCTATTTTGGCTTATGCCAAAACATGTTTTTGTGTTTTTGATAGCTTTGAAAACTAATCATTAAAGGATCTTCTGTTAGCTTGGAAGTTCTAGAAAAGGATATACTTCATGCTGTTTTCAATGTCTATGATAATGTTGTTAATTTTTCCAGGTATTTTTTAGGGAAAAATATACAAAACTTTCACCGTAAAAACAGAATCCCTTTGAGGTTTTGAGTGTATCACTTAACCTCTCAGTAGTATTATTTTATGTGTAAACCGTTAATTGTGTAACATTTTAGTCATTGGGTTTTTTGAGTATAACACAAAACCCTCATAAGGTATTGTTTTATATGAAAGTGAAGCTCTAAATATGGTCACGTATCATCATATGAGCAATTTGTTTATTTTCACAGATATTTTATGGTTTACACTTAAAGCAATATCACAGGTGTTAAGTCTTACACTCAAAACTTCAATGGATTCTATGTTTTAATGAGAAACCACCGGGGGTTGTGTACTTTTCCCCCTTTTTTTATTTAGTAAATAAACTTAAATTAAAAAATGTGCAATTGGAGGGATGCAACCATACAGGTGAAGTATAGAGATGACTTTACAGCCTAGAATTGTGTAAAGTAACTTTATTTATTCATTCATCATAATGATGAAGATTTGCTTTTTATCTTTGAATTTGAATTATTATGTTAATGAATCAGTGCTGGCTTACTAATGGATTCCTTGATAAAACTTTTCACAGGTTCTATCTGCCCTCAATTTGTACAGATTTGTATTAATAACAGAGTCAACAGGTAATTCGTTATTATTTCTAGTTAAGGTTAAGCCAAAAAGGAGATGGTTTTGCCTATGCTAGTGTGCTTCTTTGTTTTTTGATGAGACTAACCCCTGTGCCTCTTTGTTGCATAAATTTTAGTGCTAATCCTTTTATCTCGCCTCTTTGTATGGTAGTAGTGATAGGACAAACATGGGGTAACAGATGGAAATACATCAAAATAATGGATAATAACTAATACCCCAACAAATTTATATATTCTTCTGTAAATTTAATTTCTTTTAATATTAACAAAATAATATATTTTGAATTTTCTTTTACATATTTATTGTATAGCTACCATCTATTACTGCTATGCCCTTTTATTTTTTCTTGAATAAAATTTCTATTATCTATCAAAAATTAGGGAAAATACATCCACACCCTTTCAACTTTGATTCGACCCCCTGAGGTTCTAATTTGAAATTCTCTCCATAAAGTCACCCAAATAGTGAAATAGCTCCTATCCCATTTCCATTAACTGAGTGGACAGAAAAGAGATCATGTGCACAACACGGGACTAGAAACCAAACCTTTTTTTATTCCTTTTTCCATTTTCTTCTTCCCCTATTTTTTTTTGGGGAGGGGGTCCTTGTTTTCCTCTTTCTTTCTTCTCTTTTTCCTTTTTCTTCACCGATCTCCTTCCTTTCTCTGCAATTTAATCTCAAAATCATCAATGTAATCATCAATTAGTCCATATAAGCCAAAATTCTTTGATCTCAAAGCACCATAACCATTGGAGCCACCTTCTTGGCAATCATTCATGAACTGCAAAGAAATCCCATTACTTGAATTGGTTTCCCAGTTCACATCGTCAACCAAAGCAGAGAATTTGACATAGGAACATCAACAAAATATGCCTTACCTTGTAAAGTGAAGAGAAGAAAAGAGGAAAGGGAGGCAAATTGAAAAAGAAGAAAAACGAAACGAACGCGGGGGGTGGGGGTGGGGGGGGGTTTGGTTTTTGGTAACATGTTTTGCATATGACAACTTTTCCTTCCACAATTTTAAAACTCAAAACGAGAATATGTTTGGAATTGCGGCTATAAGATGGTATTTGTATTTTTGACTCAAATGACAAATGGAACAGGGAAAACCAACAACACTGGAGTGCTGTCCAAGGAAAATTTACAGAAGGCATACAATGAATGGCTCCTACCTCTTCGAACCCTTCTGACAGGCATAATGGCAGAGAACAAGAATGATTATGATCAATTTGCAGTTGACACGGTCTGCACCATAAACCCGGTTGAGTTGGTTTTGTACAGGTGTATTGAGCTTGTAGAAGAAAAGCTGAAACAATCTTCATAAGTTGTCACTTATGTGTACACTATTAGATGTTTCAGTCAATAGGTAAACCTCATCTGAGCGGAATGTATAGGGATAGAAACGTTTCCAGGGCAATAGTTCTTGTATTTTAATCCGATTATAAATTTTGGTACAATCTTATTCTTTTATTTAATAGAAAAAAGTCATGATCTTCTATTTTTTGGCTGAGGTTGGTTTGTTTCCTCAGCGTTAGTATGCAATTGGATTGAAAAGGTTTATAAGACATTTCTCATAAAGCAGGGAGCCTTTTCTACTTTTAGCAGGATGCCAGGAGATGTAGACGATGTGAACTGGGAAATTTCACATCAAATCTAATCTTTAGTTGATGAGTAATATTTGTAATTTGCTATGGTTGATTCAATTTCAAATAAGTTAGATTTGATTAGAAATTCTTACAATGGATTCCAATAAGTTTGTCCGGATTGGGATGAGTTAAGATTAGTTTTATTGATAGGTTATCTTTATTTAGTTGGAAGCTAATCGTGTAAAAATTCAGATGTGGACAGTGACTAAAGATTAGTCATGATTTCCCAAGTTGCATATTGTTTGTCTAATTTGGATGTTTAGGTTTCCCTTGAAACAAACATTATTGTTTTTGTTTCTCTTAACCAAAATAGAGAAAAGTAAGAAGAGAATAGTCCAGTAAATTAATCCACCAGTCGTAAGCCAATCCAGTACTCAATTTGTTACGTGAGCTTGTAACAATTGATATCAAAGCTTAGGCATGGACTAACCAGCATGATTGTTAAAATTGTGATCCGGATTATAGATTCATACGATCTTAGATTGTGAAATCAATCTAAATCACTACCTAGTGTTAATAGTTATTACAATAGAATCAGAGTAAAATCCCATGTCGAATCGTGGTTGTTTTGAGACGTGAGAATCTGTAGGAGAAAAACTTCTTAGCCAGAGTTGGAGTTATCCAAAATCGTTTGGAGAAGACCCTCTTAGCTGTATACTTGTATGTGGAATTGACAATGAAGCCATACTTGGTTCTTGACGTTTGGTTAGAACTAGATATCCACTCCTCAGTCATCAGTCATCACTAGTACCTTCCCACTGTGAAGTTGTTGCTTGCAAGTCGCAATGTGCTTACCCACCCAAACTCTTTCGTCTCCTTTGATCAACCCTATTCCTCCACTCTTTAATTTTTGGGAGAAATACACTTTTGGTCCTTATATTTTGGGAGTGTTTTCAATTTGGTCCCTAAATTTTAAAAGTTTTCAATTGAGTCCTTGTGTTTTTACTCCATTTTCAATTATACCTTTGGCGTCATCTCCGTTAAAAATCTGCATACGTGGCATATGGAAACTTTTAAACGGGCCTATGCGGGTTCGACCCGAATATGACCCGAACCCATTAAGCCCCAACCCTAACCCGCTAACTTCGTGTCGGGTTTGCGGGTCGTGTCAAATATTGCCACTCCTAGTCGCAATCATATCGGGTCTAGTGCACTCCCTGGATGAAAGCTTCACAAAAATAAAAAAATGTATACTCCATAAAAAATTCTTTTTGAAATTTTGTCTCCATCCACCATTTTTCATTAATGCCAGTAATGTAAACCTTATTTCTACTCCATCCGTCTCAAATTGTTGATCCTATGTTTCATTTTGGGATATCTCAAAATTAAGTCATGTTTTTAAATTCAAAAGTCACTAACCTACTAACTTTATTATTATTTAATCAATAAAAATATGATAGTTTTGGGATTTTTTATTTTTTTATTGAAGAGACCCGATATTAAATGATATTTCCTTCAACTATCCAGTTTTTGAAACAGGACTAACAAGGATAGATTAGTATTTTCATTTTGTATATATTTTTAAAAAAGAAGTTATTCAGACTTGTCGGATTTGGCCAAAATATCCATCTTCAAATATCGTATTCAATTGATTCGGATTTTAGAATTTCAATTCTTAGATATTGACCCTGAACAAAGTAAGACATTTCAATGGTCAAATTTCCATAAACAGCCACATGTGTTTTTTACAGCTATATTGCGATCAAACACTGTAGAATTGTGCAACAAACTCGCTGGAGCTAGGAGTGAAGGCTTTTCCCATTTCAACGCTATGAAAAACAAAACTCGGTTTACGTTTCTTAAGGTTTTTGGAGCCGAGTGGAATATTTCAACAAAGGCTTTTAGAAAAGCCAAAGCAATCAATTACACGCTAAGCACAACAGAGCCAAGTCTCGTCCTCCTTTCTTTCTCAAAAGACTCTCCCGAGGCTTGTGATAATAAAATAATGCTCTCTAGCCGCTTTTGCAGTCAACTGTGGAATTACAACATCAGGGCAAGCGAAACTTGTCTTGTGATACTCGACAAAGGTCATCTGCCTTTTTAAAAGGCCTTCTAGTTCTACATCCAGACTTCATCATGAAATCCAATTCAGTTTTTTAATCATTATTACTATATACCAATTCTTCTCAGTGAATAAACCTGCAGCCTGATATGTTTTTGCTTTTGAGAAGCCAAGATTCTTTCTGAACTCTACCAATTCTTAGCTCACTGATGGCAATCTTCAAATTTCCTAGGACTTTTGAAATTGAGAGAAAGATAAAGAGAGAGAGTAGAAGAACAAAATCGTAATTGATTTTAAGCACCTCCAATGGAGGAGTCCGACAGATCTTTACCTACAAAGAATGACACAATTATGTCTACATAAAATTCTGAAACGAGAAGTAATGAGGGTTTAACGAACCTGGAAAAAAAAAAAAAAAAAATTAAGAATTTCTGCAGCCTAATAATGGCTAGGATTGCTACACTACCCTCAAAATACTTCTCTCCATGACTTGTCAACTTTCTTTTAGCCTTGCAAGAATTGACAAGTAGAACAACTTTAATCCCTACTACCATGCATCTGTGATTTCATCCAAGGTTTTATACAGTTAATAATTGTCCCTTGGCCCTCATGTGCAATGTACCAGCAGATCATGTTTTCAATAAGTATAGAGACCCCGGTTAGTGACTTAATCTTATAGCGAGGAGAAAGACAAGCAGTCTAACATGTGTTCCTCTTTTATTAGCTCATCCCATATAAAGTCTCTGACCCAGAATCCTCCCCATTTGGCATCATATTTAGATCAGGAAGCAAGAAGCTACTACCGCCGGGAGAGGCAGCCTTGTCTGCCTCGCAAGAATCTGATTGCAGCCCATCATCACTAGTGCCTTGTACTCTCTGGTAAGGTTCTCTTGAAACTGCTTTCTCTGATCCATCACAAGTCCCACTCAGAATCATTGCAGAATGCAAACCCAAATCAAGCTGCAAAACAGGAAAAAATAATAATAATAATAAGAAGTCTGTTTTTTTTTTTTAAACAAAAATTATCTTGAAGGAGCCTGAGTCCCTTATACAGTTGTAGTGTTATATAAATAGAAAGGGCATGATCACCTTCATTCTCTTCAAACTCTCGTTCCTAACTCTCTGTTCCTTGAAAGTTACACGCAATGTCGCTAACTCCTGTTCAACGAATACAAGATTAATTAATAAAGGGCCCCAAACTTTTGAAAAGTAAAAAGTCAACAATAAACCAAGTGGCAGGAAGCAGGAACCCACCTTTCTCAAATTCATCCTTTCCTTCAACAGAGAACTCTCCTCCTCTTTAAGTTCAGCAAATGTCTAAAAAAATTTCATTAATCTTCACATCAGAACCATATTGAATTTCGCATACAAGAATTTTTCCAAAATAGGAAATTACAAAAACAAAAGAGGCAGCCAATTAAGATTTATACCTTTTTCCTTCTTGTCCTCTTGGTGGCAGTGGATTCATTTGCAGCAGTACCCTGAAAGAAAATATCCACACATCAGTCACTATACCAAATATAATCATAAAATAATTGGGCAAGAAGGTAAAGATAAAAAGAAATGCACACAAAGACTTGTGAAGGATGGGAAAGGGTCCAATATTGTTTGTTATTAACGCATATCCAATAAAGAGCAATAATTCAAGGCTTGAAAAAGGCAGGCATGCTTGATTGCTGACCGAATCAAATACAGCCCACTAAGGAGAAAAATACAATACTAGTAGTATACGCCCTTGGTTTCCTAGCTCTAAGTAGTAATAGACCGCTTATCAAAAAAAAAAAAAATTAGTAATAGACTAATAGTCTAATGCTAGTACAACCCAAAATGTAAAAAACCAAAAAAAAAAAAGTCAAATCTGTTGGTGTCCTACAAATTGTTGCAATCCGAGTCATACACGAGTCTCAGCAAAGTACAAGATAGGTTACCGGATGATGACCGGATTCCTGCCCAAGAATGCTGGGACCCATTAAAATCACGAGATACATTAATCCTAATCCTCACATTAAATACTTCAATAAAAAAACGTCTACAACAAAATTTTAAAAAGAAAATAATAAAAAAATCCCGAGAATCCAAGATTCTTTGAGAGCGTCTCATAAGACAAAGCTCCCACCGCATAATCAGCTGCATAAACAGTTAACACCACCTCACTGAAAAGCGAAAAGTGGACAGAGGGAAAAGCCGGCCTCCGCAACCGAAGGAACGAGTGGCTGGTTGCGCTACACAACACAACACAACATCATCAATTCAAAAGGCCACGCGGTGCCACGTGACTTTCCTTTCTTTATTACTCACGTGACTTTTACTCACATGCCTATGCCTTTTTCTTTTCTTTTTTCTTTTCTTTTTTTATCTTTTCTTCTTTTATTACAACCCCAACCTCCTCCTGCTCCTCAAAGCCTCAAAAGTCAAGTCCTCTCACATCTGCTTTCCACACCTACACAATATTAAAATTTAAAACCCCTTTCATCTATTCAAAACGTCACCAAACAATTCGTGTCCATCCGATTCTACAACTCCCACAAATCAACGGCCCCTAATCATCCGACACGCCGTAGTGCATACACTTCCTGGATATATGGGACCCAAGCACAATTGCAAAAAATAAATAGATATAAGACAATAACTAAAGACACCGTCTCAGCAGGTCCGCGCGTACAGTGTCAGGACGTGTAAGTAACCACACGCAAGACTTTCCCCCATCTCGAAAAAGCGTATATAAATACAAAAGCAAGAGAGACAAAGAGATAAATGATCCCGCAATAAACGCCATCTACACCCGCGTCTCATCTGATACATTTCTCACACCAACACCAAACTATTAAAACGCAGGCTTATCTACACGAGCAATAAGCAAACCTCACCCTCTCAGGCTTTCTAACTGGGCCCAATTAACCACACCATGTTTTTATTGACCTAAACGCCCTTCCTAAGGAAAGATCGCGTGAACGAAGCTTCCGCCTTCTTGAATACTTTACCCTGGGTAAAATAGGGGAAATTGCCTCATGAATTTTTTTTTTCTTTTTCATTCTGACAAAACTGTCCCTCGAATCTAATGCAACTTTCGGGGGCTATTTTGGTCAAATCGAAAGAATGACAGGTGACGGAGAAAGAGGCGAGGAGAAGAGAAAACGTGAAATGCCTTCAATATTATGAATCTGCTGACCTGATGTGAACGTTGTAATATTTTCAAGTACACAGGGTCAACTTCGTCAAAAAAAATTACACTGTGTACGGCTCAAGTGCCGACGATTAATCATCGGCGATCAGAACAAAGACCTTTTGACACTAGGGGAGAAAATTTATACATGTTGACAGATTTGCCCTTGTCAGCTTTGAGAGATTGAAAATGATGCGCGGTGTAAAAAACTAAAAAACGAGAACATCGGTCTCGAAATTAACAAATGAGGAGGAGGAGTAAATAAGGCAACAAAAGGAGGGGTAAAATGGTCAAAATGACTACAAAACGTATTTCTGAAGACAAGAATGTTTAGGCGACGGGTACACGAGCCACCTGACCAGACCACCACTCTCAGGTCTCAACCAACTGCCAAGCCTTCGTTAATTAGACCACTTGTCAAGGGTATATAGCTCAAACAAAATTAAATCTGACACGTCACAGATCAGATGGCCTGAAAAAAAAAAAATTTTAAAAACAAAGGTAGAGAGAAAGTGAGAAAAAAAACCTTGGATCTGGTGGCGGCGTAAGAAACAGAGGTGTGGAAGCTGGAGTCATCGAAGCCGTCGGCGGTGGCGGAAGGGGAAGCGCCGCCGCTCCAAGAAAGAGGAGTTGTGGGACTACATCTCGTCGAATCAGCATCTTTCCTCCTCGAAACGGCGTCGCATCTCATCGTCGGTGGCCTTGAACGTGGCAACCTGAGTCCCCACCTTAGCGGGACCACAGCTTTAGGCGAAGATTTCAAAGAAGAAGAAGACGACGCCGTTTGAGACTGCTTGAGGCGCACCAGCAACTGCACAACAACCGTGTCGTCCGTCATCGCCGCTCTGACCCACTCGTCACTGACCATCATCTCGCTACAAAAACCAAGACTCTTTCAGAGAGAGAGAGAGTTTATGTGCTTGCTTATCTTTAAGAGAGAGAGAGAGAGGGTGGCGGTATGAGAATGAGAGAAAAGTTAAAAGAGAAAGAAAGAAAGAGTTTATATATAATGTGTGGTGGCGAAGGTGGAGTAGATTCCAGTTATTCGTTTTCGTTCGTCTTCGTTGTTAGGGTGGGTGTGGGTGTGGGTCTCATCACCCTTGACTCTTTTTCTTTTTCTTTTTCCTTTTTTATTTTCCCTACTATACCATTGGACCCCACACCCAAACGTGGCACTGACAACTTTCATTTTCTTTAGGTTAGGACGTAGGGATAGCCCCAACCCGGATTAATCTTCTGTGTCATAATAAGCCTGCCGCGCCCCATTCACATTTCTCTTACCACCTAATTCCAATTCTACACTTCCTTAACTTTATAACTTATTACCACTACTAAAATAGTATAACTCAATGCCAATGTCATTTTCTTCAAAATCAAGTTATCTACTACTTTTTTTTCTTTTTTTACCCTTTCTGGTCTTTCCTCATTTTTCCTGTTTCTATCATGCGTTTGGGTTTGGCTTTGTCATGCCATATTTCAACGCAAATTTTATGTCGTATTCTTGGAAACCATTCTTTTTTGTTTGTAAAGGGGAAAACCTAACAACCCTATTACTCGTTTACCAAAAAAAAAACACAACCCTATTACTATTACTAACTTAATTAGTTGTGTGTTTGATTGTCAATTAATATTTATGACAGTCAAGACTCTTTAGATGATATTAAGTGGTGAAAATAGGGTCGGATTATAAACTTCCCCTTTTTAGGGACAGAATGTCCTGTAAAATAATAAGTTAGATATTAGTCCACCATAATTTAAAATAAAAAAGTTGACTATTCTAGAGTTCATTATAACTAAAAAAAAAAGAACTAGTTTTCTTTATTCGTGTGAAGGAAATTGTCAAAATGTTTTTCAAAAAAATTTATTTTTCAAAAAATTAATTATTTTCTCAAATGTATGTAGTTCTTTATAAGGAAGAATCTCTTGAAAGTGCCACTAAAATGTTAACTTTGAGGCTTTGATTCCAAGACCTCATAGATCACATGAAAAATTTAGGAACCATTAGACAAATCTTTTTAGACTATTTTAGAAGGTTTTAAATGAGGTGATTTGTTAATTGTTATCCAAAATTTTCTTTTTTTTTTTACTAAATGCGACCAAATTAATATTTATTATTTAAAATTATATGAAATAGAACCTTGTAAATGCATGTCATAATTATGTTTCTTTATGTATTATTTTGTATTGGTAACTTACATAAGCATTTAGTGGTGGATTGTGAATTTATAATCTCATATTCCACCCATTTTTATGAAAGAAGAAGGAATTATTTGATCTAAAACTAATGACATATATTTGTATGTATAAATAAATATCTTTAAAACTAATAAACTATACGTACACTTGGCCGAGTCAAAAAAATATATGGTTATGTTATATATTACCATAAAAAATAGTTAGAAATTAGCTTTCACTAAGGATTATATCACATATTCTAAACTAGATTCACATAACTCATGTTAATTATCGTTTTAGCCAAAAAAAAAAAACTATATGAAAATTATATTACATATTCTAAACTAGATTCACATAACGATTATATTACCACAGGGTCATTCTACAATACCCATACTCTTTTTGTGGGTATGGTACCCACGCAATTGGTACCATCAAATGTGATATAAGTACCATTATATGTGATGTTGGTACTATCCAATGTGATATTGGTACCATCTGATTTTTTATATATATTAATTTAAATAATAAATAAAAATGGTAGGTACCATCATATGTGAGGTAGGTACCATAATGTGTGACATTGGTACTATTAATGTGAGATTTTATCTATTAAAGATATCATATGGATACTGTAAAATTACCCTATTACCACATCATGTTATCAAACTGAGGGTCAAACTCTTATGTTGAAGCCCGCTACTCTTACATTACTTTATGAAAATTATAATTGAAATGAAATAGACTTAGAGCTCTCTTTGTTTCATGGAAGTTTCTTAAACACAATATACATTTAAGTTCAAAGAAATATTATTTTTAAATTAAATCAAACATCTATGTAAAAATAAAGCACAGCTTATTTTCACCACCAGTTTATTTACAATTTAAAATCTCACCTTTTTTAGGTATAGTTATATTATTAAACAACTTATTTTTTTAAACAAAATAGGATAATAAAACTTATCCGAACACAAGAATCAATTGAAATTTATTTTATTTATTTAAAAAAAAATGCACCAATAGTAGATCATGTTTTTCTTCTCTGTCAAGTGACTCAAATAATGTGGAATAATATGTTACAAAATAGTGTGGTCTAATAGATTGGCCTCTTCGTTTCTTCTATATGAATTTGCAATCAATAGGCCACTAGGTGAAGATTATTTTGAACCAAGGTAGGTGTCCCAACATTCCTCAAGATGAAGCAAGGAATATGAAAAATCTAGTTTAAACCCCTATGTGATTTATAGAACAGAATTATTGGATTTAATTATTATGATTTTTTTTTGCTAATTGTATTATGAATTAATTCACATAGATAAATAGTTTAACCATAGATATGAATACCAAATCTTAAAGAAATAAATATAAAAGAAATAAAAACAAGACGTAGAGTTGGTAACGAATTGGAAAATCAAAGTAAAACCCTCTTCAATAGAAAAACTACTTTGGGAATCCATTCCCATAGAAATTCATTAAGTAAAAACAATTACAAATCTACTTATACAACTTTTGCATAGCTAGACCCTTTACTGCAACCTCTACAATTGCCTCGTGTGCCTTCCTACAATAGTAGCCCCAAAATCTCTCTTTCTCAACAAACTTCCTCCATGAACTCCCCGTCCGCACGAACCAGAACTTGACAATTCAAAGAACCTCTTTAAAGATTTGACAATAATGAACCTCACTACAAAGGATTTTATGTGGTTTCAATAAATCTCTCGTGCATGTTTTTTGGGATCACAAGTAGAGTGGTTAAATAACTAAGGGTTTTCAATTTTTCTCAATGGAAAAGAGGCCTAAAGTGTTCTTTCAATAGCAGAGGGTGTGGGTGTGGCAGCCTCTAACTCTACATAAAAAACTAAAAAAGAAGAAGTGCAAAGCATGGTTTATATAGGTGCATTAGTAACGTAAAAGACCCAATGAAAACCCCAATCCAAGCGGAGTTAGAAAACAAGAAAACAGGTTTTCTCAACTCGCTCGAGCAAGTCTTGATTGAGGTACATGATAAGTTTCGGGTTAAATTTAAGATTCACTTGAGTCAGAATTCAATTCTATTGAGTGAGAATCCAATTCTCGTGAGAGGGAATCCATTTTGATAGAGTGAATTACCTTTTACACTTTGAGTGAGATCCATTTTCATTAAAGTGAAAATCTTTTGTCAGTAATTTCAAAGTAACTTCAAAGTAGTTTTTAACAAAATATAGCTTTTTGTGCAACAATTTACTGTGATGCTTTGTGGATGACTAGGAATAAACAATTCAGGAATAAGTCGAGCGTTGATCCTACGCAACTAACGGGGGAGGTATAGGATATATAATCTCCATAAAAATGCTTGAGAAGAAAAAAAGGATAGAGAGTCAAGCATATATGCCTCATGGTCTTCTCTTCCCCTCCTCCCGCAACTATGAAACTTAATTTTGATGCAGTGTGAGCACTTGTGTATAGCAGCAGTGGTGAGGGACCATACAGTAGAACTCTTAATGACCTATTTGGAAATCATTGGTCCATGTGATCCTCTCTAGGCAGAAACTAGAGCAGCACTCTTGCAATATCTAAGGTGAAGAGGCATGTTTGACAAATGTAATCATTGAAGGAGATGCTCTTTCTATAATCTATTATCTAGCCCATTTCGTCCTACATTCTTAAGTCTCACTGGTCTATAACAGCCATCACATATATCGGATATCAAGTTTCTTCTGCAATCCTTTTCTTTTTGGACTTTTGATTTTGTTTTTAGATTTTCAAATGCATTATATCATGATATGACTCGTTGGAACTTTTAGATGTGTTTGGCTAAACTTATTTTTTTAGTTTATTTTGTTTATATGGTTATGTACCATTTTTAAACTCACTTTTTTATGCATATTTGTATTTTTACATATCTTTTTTTTTTTTTTTTATAAAATAAAAAACCTTTTGCATATGGTGTTAGAAACTATTCCTATATGGCTATATCCTCTTTATCATATTTGGTCGAGTTCTTATTGGAGAAATTACGGAAGGTTCCTCCTTTTTGTCTTTATCAAAGAAGTATTTATTCAACCAATAATAGAAAAGGCAATGTTTTTTCACGAGATTATGCACGATTCTTGCAACTATTCATTTAAATATAGTTTTTTTTTTTTTTTTTGCTAAATTTAAATATAGTTATATAACCCTTACACTTAATGTATGTTGAAGAAGTTGTTATGATCATAAAATATATGCGACTTTGAGACGTGAAAACATTTTTTTAATGCGATAATTTTTCAATACACAAAAGAGTTTGTTACAAGATTAAAGACAATTGATCTCCAGTATACGACAAAGTTTTATTAAATATAGTTTGTTTTTTTTTTTTTTTGCTAAATTTAAATATAGTTATATAACCCTTACACTTAATGTATGTTGAAGAAGTTGTTATGATCATAAAATATATGCGACTTTGAGACGTGAAAACATTTTTTTAATGCGATAATTTTTCAATACACAAAAGAGTTTGTTACAAGATTAAAGACAATTGATCTCCAGTATACGACAAAGTTTGTGTATTGACAATGATTCAGTCCCTTTAATTTATAGACAATGAAGAGTTATTCAATTGACACCATTCCAAAAAAAATGTGAATCTTTACTTAATCCAAAACCTCTCATAAAAATTTACTTTTTTATTAGAAAATAACTTACACGGGTTATGATCCAATACATCTCATCTTATTTCAATAAAATAAATGACAAATTGCACTTCCCCCATTTAACTATTGGATCCATTTCAACCATCACTTAATCTATAAAACTGAGCAATGTCCCTATTAATATATTGAAAATATGCAAATAGCCCAATACCATCTAATATTCAGTTAAATCCAAGCAAAAATAATGAAATATTTTTGGTGCATTAATATGTAATAATTGATTTGAGAATTATGACTTAAAATTGAAAAAATACATTAAAAAACAATGTTATTTGTGCTAGGATTTAATAGAAAATTAGACATGGGGTTATTTTCATATTTTCAATACATTAATAGGAACATTGCTTGGTTTTATACATTAGGGCGGAATTTGGATGGACCCAATAGTTAAAGGAAAGAGAGTAAAAAAATTTCCTAAAATAAAATATCATTGTCCGATCTTAATCACACGTGCATGTGCCATGTGTCAAAGTGCCAAGTGTGCCATAAGGCGCCACTAAAACACCACATGTCACATGCGCACGTGCATGTACTAGAGCCACATGTTCATAGGACGAATTTATTGATTTATTTGTTGGTGTTTGTGTCATCTTATAAATCTACAAAAGGCTTTGTATATTTTCAATGTGGAATAAGCCTTCAACCCACTCCTATATCACTATATATGTAATAAATTTACATGTACTTTTGAAGATTTTGATATGATCCAAAAAAAAAAAAATGTGACTTTGAGGCCACTCTATAGTTTAGGGGTAGAACAAATTAAACCTTAAAATTTCAAAAGGTAACAATTCAAATCTCATCACTTTTAAGTAAAAGGTGGGTTAATTTGTTACTTTTTAAAATATCATAATTTAATTTATTACTTTTGTAATTATAAAATTTAATTTGTTACACCAGTCAATTATAGGGTAAAAAATGTAATTATCTCATTAATGCAAGTTGGTTTTATCTTTGAAAATTATTCAGTAGTCCTGGAGTACAAATAAATGCATATTTCCTCCTTTCACATGAATGGTGGGTCTCACTAATTAAATTCATAATGGAACCTACTATTCTGTGAGAGAAATGAGTATGCATATTTATTTGTACTTCGGAACTATTGAATAATCATTCTTTGTTTTTAATAATAAGGATATGTCCAGATCTTATCAAATCATCTATTGTCTCCCTTAAGAAATTTAAAGTTACCAAAAAATTATATCATTCACTATGGGAGAGAAATTAACTAGACCCAGCAAATAACTATTAGATTTCTAAGTAGAAGAATCATCTAAAGAGTTCCCATGTTTTCTTATGTTCCAGTCTATAAATTGGGAAAATGAAAGACATAATTATGTCAACAAATTAGGAAAAGAATAATGGGTTGGTTTGGATAAACAGTCACATGTTTGGCATGTAGGATGAGTTCCACACGCGCGAAAGGTAAGGGATGCAGCATGATTAAAAGGCAGCGTGTGTGACAAGGCTGCCTTTCGGCAAGTACACGCTTCAGACTTCCATTGTCCCACCGTTTGATTGTTAAGGCTCAAGTGGACGTAAAGTCAATTTTTTAGTTTCACAAAACACCGCTTAAACAATGTGGAGAATTGTTATTGGATAAGAGGAAGAAGCTTATATATGCTGCACTGTAGGTATTCAGCACCCATTTGAGTCCTTAAAAAAAAAAAAATTGACATTTATAGAGGGTGGTGTAACTCCCCCGGCCCACCGTAGCTTCTTAGCTGTCCTGTAGAATAGAGGCAAGGACACCGGGACAACATTAATGGGATCTGTGACTCCAATGTATCCGTGGAGGCATCGATAATGGGAGCGGCTTGGGTCCAGTGCACAGGAGCATTGGATCCGTTGAAATTTTGAAATGACACATGTTAAAATCTCAACGGGTCTAATGTTCATGTACACTGGACCCAAGCCTTTCCCATCGATAATTCTCTTCCATTTTTTTTTTTTTTTTTTTTAGTGATAATTTGATAACTGGGAAATACAGATTTGAACCATAGTTCTTTTAACGAAGGAACTTCTCTCCTGTATTAGATTGATATGTATTACTTATTCTTCATGCATGTAAATTCTGGGTATAAATACTCAATGATATGTTTCTTTTCTTTTCCTTAATGAACGTCAAAGATATATAGGTTGAATGATATCTTTTGTGTTTGTAAATATATACGTGTGTGTGCGAATGAAAATATTATAATTGTTAAATTTTCACTCAAAGTTATAAATTATGTTCTATTTAGACCTAGCAAACGAGTCAGGTTGATTGGGTTTGGGTTCGGTCCATGTACGTTCATGTTAGAAATGTGTTGTCTAAATCGGGTTGTAAATCCTATGATCATTACGTGGCCTTTTGAAGGTCTAGTCAACTCAATATGACTCATATTTTTTTCACATGCCCAAATAATAATAATAATAAAGAAAGTTGATCACATTGTTTTTCTCTTCCTTTCGATACAAATATGAGAAAAAAATAAGCAAAATGCTCAAAAATAAAAATTAAATAAGACATAAATTGTTTTGTTTACATTCATTAATCTTATCATCATCACACACACACACACACACACAAAAAAACCCTAGATTCCATGGTTTATATCATTTTTATTTATTTTTTACACATCGACTATATCAAGTTATCAACCCCTTTAGGTGCACGTGTCACATATAAAATATGAAATGGGGTCAAATTACTTACATAGATAATTAAATATATAACGTTTTAAGAATAAAACAAGGCATATTATGTAAATAAAAATACGTAAATAATTAATATAAATTATAACTCAATTTACTCAATGTTAGTAGTAGACCAACAGTAAATATATTCATACTTAAGAATTATCCATTAGCCCCTCCCTCCATTGTGGAGTCTTTGTCACTTGTTTGGGCTTTTGTACAAAAAAGGTGAATTGTCCAAATTATCATTGATTCTTTTATGAAATTACACTGGTTGCCCCTTCTCACTTATCTGTCAAACTCAAAACCCTCCTCTCATTTCCAAAAACATCCCACTCTCCCAAAATCTACGTGCGTGTTTGGTACACATCATTTGAATCCTGATTCTGGGATTCAAATCCATAATCATCGGGTCCCACAACAAAAAATGATGTTTGGTACAAGATTTTTAAGTGAGGATTGAAATCTCAACTTGAATTTTATGTGGGTCTCATGCCAAATTTGAGTTCAGCCTTTCACCTGTTTTTGAATCCAATCCGGATTCAAATCCGAACTGAATTCATGTGGGTCCTAGTTTATTACCGTTACTGGGCCCACACGTTCCTTCTTTCTCCCCATTTTCTCTCTCTCTCCTCCTCTGTATGCTTCTCTCTCTCTTGCTCTCGGCAATCCCTTCTTCTCCCATTACAGAGCCCTGTTTTGATTACAATTCACTGGTTAATGAAATTTTCTTAACTTCTTTGCTAAAATATAGCTTAATCACTTTCGAATTTCTTAAGAATGCAAAACAGCTAACAACACAAAAAAAATGCAATCACCATTTGAGTCCCAGTAACCCAAAACTCAACCATTTTTTTCTACCCAAAACTCAACATAGCAAAAAAATGCAATCACCATTTGACTCCCAGCAACCCAAAACTCAACCATTGTTTTTGTTTTGACCTCTAAAAACAACCCAAAACTCAACCATTTTTTTCATTTTCCTCAAATTTCTCATCAAACAAACATAGCAAAACAAAAATCCAAACAAAACCCAGCAAAAATTTCAACTTTAAGAGCTTACTGAGGTCCTCCTTATTGAGAATCTCGAACTTTTTCCTGAAGTACTTGCGAATGACTTCTCCAGTGGCATCGGCAACGGTGTTGGCGACCTCAGCAAAGCGATCAAGTTCGGAATGTTGGAGGTCTGGTTGAAGGGTGTCAACGCCATTGGAGAGGTTGGAGTTGGAGGACATTGGAGTGGAAGAGAAAGAGAGAAGTGAAGAAGTGGTTTGGGAGAGAAGGTGGATGTGACAGTTTGAGTAAAAAATGAAATGGAGGTGAGGGGGGTATGTGGGTGGTGGGGAAAAAAGAAGTAAAAAGAAAGGGAGGGGGTACGTGGGTGGTGGGGAAAAAAAAGAAAAAAGAAAAAAGAAATAATAATAATAATATAATAATAAAAACTAAATCTAAAAACCAAAACTATGTACCAAATACAATTTTTTTTTTTTAAATTGTGATTTCAGTTGTGAAACCAAAACTATGTACCAAACACAATTTTTTTTACAATCTTGAATTCAAATCAGGATTAAAGTTCCAACTTCAATAAAGTAAAAAGTCACGAAACCAAAACAGAAAACGAAAACATATACCAAATAGGCCCCACAACTCCCAATATTACTTAAAAACTTAACTCCAAAAAATATCACAAAAATTCCAATGTGGAGTTGTTTGCACCCTCATCGAAAACTGTTGCCATAATTACTATTACTAGTTTGATAGAGTTTTTGTCGTTGCCAGTCTGATGGAGTCGTTCCTAATCTTAAAAAGAGAGAGAGTCTTTGTTAAACTAAATGTATTCTCCACCATCATCGTCCATCATTGTCATTCGCTGTGGCACCACTATCGTCGCTCCCTACCATTTTTGCTTGCCATGGCACCACTGTTGCTCGCCACCATTGAATTGAGGAGAGAAAAATGTTTGGGGATGCTTGGTTTAATAATAATTCTTGCAAAAAATGGGTGGGCGATACATGGTTTAATTGACAAAAATTATAAAAATATTGTTTAATTTAAAACTTGGGTCAAATATTTGGAGTTTTATGTAATTTCACTTAATAATAATTAAAAAAATTTGGCCATTTATTGAATTATTTAGATTTAATTGTGAATATAAGTATTTATAAAATAAAATAGAAACAATTAGTAGCATTTTTTACACTAAATAGTTCTAAATAACGAAACACTTTTATTTGTCCTCTATTGTTACTTCTTATATTTAACAGGTCTTTAGCAATTGGTTACCAAACATTTTTTTTTTTTTTTTAAATATTTTTAAAGCGCACTTTAGCATTGTAGTTTGTCAAACACTCTAAACACTTTTTTAATTTAAACTCTTTATTGTAAAACTCTACAACTAAAACTCATAATCAATCGTTCTATTTACAAAATAAAACTCATAAAAAAAAAAAAGCTCTATTTCATAATACCGAGTGGACCCTTAACTTGGTTTCAAATTAAACAATTGAGTTTCTAATTCTATCAATGCACATGCACATCATATAGTTTTAAAATCATAATATGGATCTTTAATAAATTTTTATTAACTAAAAGTAATGAAAATTCAAGTAAATTGCATTCAATTTGTGTACTAAAAGATTTTTCGCGTAAACATCATGCAATATTGTAATGTAAAAGCTCTCATAAAATGATAAAATAATAGCGGCTTCTTAAATTGTTCAAATTGTTCATATAGGGCTTAGGGCTTGTATGTATGTATAAATAAGCTGCTTTGTATAGCCTTTTATTTTAGTGCCAAAATACCATTTGCAATACATTACAAATTGACTTTTGGTGTTTGGATAAGTCATAAGTACAAATTATAAAGGTTTCTGTTATCTCTTCTCTATATATAAGTACAAAATACCATTTGTAAGTTTATATTCTTAAAAAAAAAAAAAACTTAAAAAAAAATAATAAATAAAAAAATAAAAATAACAATAAAAAATAAGAAAAAAAAAAAAAAAAAAAACTGAAGTGCATGCAAAGAGACTAGTTTTAATTATTAATAGACTCACTAAATATCCAATTGCAATATTTTTTAAAATTATGATTGACATCAATACAATTCAAACATCAAGGTTTAATTTGAAATCAATATCAAATTCTAGGATTTATTATGTAATTACGTCTTTTATGTGGAATAAGCCTATGATCAATTCAATACGGTTCTTTGATTCAAAATGAAATTACAAAAAACAGCCAATTAATCCAAACCGAAATTTAGGATCAACCATTAAGTCTAGCATACGTCTTTAGGGGATCGTTGAGAATGTTCTTGACAGTTTATGTGGTCACTTCCTAAACTTTACCAGCTGATAGAGAAAATACAATGAACTTTTCCCATTGACATATTGTAGCATTTTAATTGTTATCAAGCTAGGGACAAAGGTTGTGACTTGTGAATTTCACAAATTTATTTCTATCATTGCACAATTATAAATGTAGTAGGTGAAGCCAATTCATTGGTTGATAATGCAGTAGGTAACACGAGAAATACAGGACCTAACACACAATTCAACCATACCTTGGGAATTCATACCGTTGTATTTGGAAGTTTGGAGAGAGACAGTAAAAACTAAAAAGTAAGGAGAGGAGGGAAGGGGATCATATTTTTTATTTTTAAAGAAATATTAATATAATATATATATATATATATATATATATATATATCAAAATCGGCATAATTAATATTTGTTATTTATTTTTTATTTTTTTAAATATAAGTGGAATCACTCCCTCCACTCCTCCTCCAATTTTCCCCAATTTTGATAATTAAAAATAAAGGATTTGAAATGTATCCTGCCTGCCCGTCCTAATTCACTAAAAATTTTCACCCTCATTGATGATGCGTGAATTTTCATCATCAGTTGCACAGCCAAGTCGAATCGTCAATACCTGCAAAGAAGAAAACCATAATCGAAGACCCTGCCGGGGTGGGCCCCGGAGGAGAGGCTCCGATGCTTAAGTTAGCAAAGAATCTTTATATTTTCCAAATTGAGAGAGATTTCTCATAGGTTTTTTGTGCGTACCTGGTTCAGGTCTTGGTTGGCCTTATATAGGCTAAAGGTTATATAACTGATGAATGTCAGGTATAAATGGCGTAACGATAATATTTAAGGGAGTTTATGTGTGTGTAACGGTCACATTAGTGAGGAAATTAAGGGAGTTTTATGGGTGTGTAACGGTCGCATTAGTGAGGAAATTAAGGGAGTTTTATGGGTGTGTAACGGTCGTCCATTTAAGACATACTTTGGTACGTCGTATCTGGACGACTCATTTTTCTATACTCATCAGAAGCCCCCCATTCCAAGGTCGTTTATCTGCTCTAGGTTGGATAGCCTTTGGAATGTCAGGTGCCCCAAGTACTTTGGAAATGACCTTATTTTCCTTGCATGGTGGGTATGTTGTTCCCTTTTCCGTATTAGAGACTTTGAAACATTTGGCTCTCTTGACAAGGTATCTCTAGATGAGATGAGGTGCATGGTTTTTGGGTGAGTGAATGCCTCTTAGGCGGAGAATGAGATGCTTTTGTCGTCCGTACATATGCTTCTGATGCATATGCTTCATGGACACTTGCTTTTTATGTACAAGTGTTTTTGGATCGTCCATACACATGCTTTTAGTACATGTGTTTCATGGGCACTTGCTTTTTGGTACAAGTGTTTTTGATCGTCCATACACATGCTTCTAGTACACGTGCTTTAGGTTCATCTGCTTTTTGGTACAAGTGTTTTTGATCGTCCATACACATGCTTTTAGTACACATGCTTCATGGGCACCTGCTTTTTGGTACAAGTGTTTTTGATCATCCATACACATGCTTTTAGTACACGTGTTTCATGGACACTACACTTGCTTTTTTGGTGCAAGTGTGTAAGGTCGTCCATGGACTCTACACTTGTTGTTTGTTCAAGTGTTTAAGGTCGTCCATGGACTTTACACTTGTTGTTTGTTCAAGTGCTTGAGATCGTCCATGGGCTCTACACTTGTTGTTTGTTCAAGTGCTTAAGATCGTCCATGGGCTCTACACTTGTTGTTTGTTCAAGTGCTTGAGGTCGTCCATGGGCTCTACACTTGTTGTTTGTTCAAGTGCTTGAGGTCGTCCATGGACTCTACACTTGTTGTTTGTTCAAGTGCTTGAGGTTGTCCATGGACTCTACACTTGTTGTTTGTTCAAGTGTTTAACGTCATCCATCGTACACATGCGTTTGTACATATGCTTAGGGACATGGACACTTGTTTTTTGTTCAAGTGCTTGAGGTCGTCCATGGACTCTACACTTGTTGTTTGTTCAAGTGCTTAAGGTCGTCCATGGAATTTTACACTTGTTGTTTGTTCAAGTGCTTGAGGTCGTTCATGGGCTCTACACTTTGTTGTTTGTTCAAGTGCTTGAGGTCGTCCATGGACTCTACACTTGTTGTTTGTTCAAGTGGTTAAGTGGTGAACGTCTGAACACTTCGTTGTTTTGTTCAAGTGGTTAAGTGGTTACACTTGTTGCTCTACACTTGTTGTGGTTTAGCTTGTTGTTTTGTTCAAGCGGTTAAGGTCATCTATGGTCCTTAAGCTTGTTGTTTTGTTCAAGCGGTTAAGGTCGTCAAGCTTGTTGTTTTGTTCAAGCGGTTAAGGTCGTCTATGAGCCTTATGCTTGTTGTTTTGTTCAAGCGGTTAAGACCGTCTATGATCCTTAAGCTTGTTGTTTTGTTCAAGCGGTTAAGGTCGTCTATGATCCTTAAGCTTGTTGTTTTGTTCAAGCGGTTAAGGTCGTCTATGAGCCTTACGCTTGTTGTTTTGTTCAAGCGGTTAAGGTCGTCTATGAGCCTTACGCTTGTTGTTTTGTTCAAGCGGTTAAGGTCGTCTATGAGCCTTAGGCTTGTTGTTTTGTTTTGTTCTTAAGCTTGTTGTTTTGTTAAGCTTGTTGTTTTGTTCAAGCGGTTAAGGTCGTCTAGCTTGTTGTTTTGTTCAAGCGGTTAAGGTCGTCTATAACGCTTGTTGTTTTGTTCAAGCGGTTAAGGTCGTCTATGAGCCTTACGCTTGTTGTTTTGTTCAAGCGGTTAAGGTCGTCTATGATCCTTAAGCTTGTTGTTTTGTTCAAGCGGTTAAGACCGTCTATGAGCCTTATGCTTGTTGTTTTGTTCAAGCGATTAAGACTGTCTATGATCCTTATGCTTGTTGTTTTGTTCAAGCGGTTAAGGTCGTCCATCGTACACATGCGTTTGTACATATGCTTTTTGGACATTATTCATCCTGCAATTTACCTCAAATAGCACATATATGTTTATGTATTTACAAGAAATTTAACTAACTGTAGATTTTCATAGCTATTTATTCACGAAAAATAGCTTGAAACATAATAAAATCAATAATATTTAATGGGGGTACTTAGCCGTAACTTGGCTTTCTTTCTCTCCCCTTTTATTTATTATTTGGAAATGATTAGATCTTAGGAGATGCTAATTTCATATTAGGATGAAAGCATGGTAATGTGATAATTGATTAAATAAAATACGCATTTTTTAACAATTAAAAGTTCAACCATAAAGGGCTTTAGATGTGAGATATTACGTCAAGACCGATCAAGTGTAGGTATCCAAACAATTCGATTCCAATGAACTTGAATTTTTACTGAATTTGTTTGAAGTTTCAACTATATTTAATCATTTATAGTTGACTACTTTAACATATTATATCCTTTTAGCTGTTTTCCTAGGAAATTTAATTCATTCTTTCCTTTATTTATGTTACTGCCAAAGGAAATAAATTATTTTATTTAGGCACATGTGGAAGAGTTTCAAAACTCTAAATATGTGATTAAGCTAAAATTGAAAAGTCCATGTGATTCATGCTATAATTCGTGCCCGCAATTAACAGGTATAGAGAGAATGAAACAAAGATAGAGATTTAATTACCTTGGAGGTTACTGGGTATTAGTGTTCTTCACTTCTCATGTGGGGTCTTTTGCTTGCTAAGGAATCATGCACCCAATCATATGGTTTGTATCTAAACAGGTGACCTGGTAGGGCCTTTTAATGCGCTGGTCAGCTTGTGTGAAGCGAGAAGCTGTTAGCTTTGATGCTTGCTTGATCTCCTTAATCTCGCAATCTGCCCTTCCTCTTATTGAGGGCACTTGATTTTTCTATTTTCTTGTTGATATCTGGTCTATTGAGCTTGGAGAATTTTATCAAACTCCTTTTTTTTTTTGGTTAAGTTCCTCTTTGCCCCAAGACTACTGCTCATCTCGGTAGCTTTCAAATGACAAACTTTAAAAAAGAACTTTTTGTTTTTGGGTCATAACATTCAATATGTATATGTGCTTATGATCATCAAGCATGTGAATATATTGTAAACAATGGCATACGTAATAGATGATGTGGTGCTCTAACTCTAACTACGTTGTCTAGCTAGAGGATCAATCTATTTGTATGTATTTTATCAAGGAATGCAACCAGGTGGTCACAATGTCATTCTTTCTATCGAGGCAATAGGAGAGTAGTGTAGCTTCATTTTAACTTGTTCTTCCTCTTTTTTATCACAAAAGAAATGACATAATATGACTACACTAACCATCATTTTTTAGATATTCTGCTCTTGGAATTTTTATGTAAGTGGCAGCGACACACATATGTTTATAAATGTATGTATATTATAGTAATTTTGATCTCTTGCTAACTTTTTAGCAGATGAGTTACTAATTTTCCGTGCCAGTGATACCAAATTTGTGCCACCGACTAGGTGACAGCCATTCTTTCCCTAATTTGGGATTGCAACACCCGTATTTAGCTAGAGGCATTAATGCTCTTTTTAAATATTTTATGTAATTGGTCGTCATAAAAACATATGTGAATATGTGTCTATATATATAAATGACCTTTAATAATTCATCTTTAATCACTGAATGCCGAAGAATGGCAAGTTTGGTATTAAAATAATGACTCAATTTATGAGAATATATTTCTATGAAATAATATGCCTTTATGTAACATTCCCAAGAGTATATTTGGGAAGTTTTACTCCCAGCGACACTGATTGAAGTGGTCAACATGGGAATTCTCGGGCATTTAAATACGAAATGAAAGTTTTGTGCCTTATACACAAATTTACTCATAAAGGAGAAAAATTCTCGATAGACAGATATATTCCAATGAATAGTTTATTGGCAATTATTTATGCATATGTAGAGGGGTTTAGTATTCATATGGAAAACGTAACTTTAAATTGGATTAAATCAAATTGATTGCAATGAATGTTACAATACATTTACGCCAATTGGTGTCCATGAACATAAAGCTAGTCCTACAGACCGTTTATGAGTCAATTGGGTCTAATGAATGAGTTCACTAATATAAATCTTAATTCATGGGGCTGCCAACATTTTCCTTTTGAATCACCACTATATGTAATTATAACTCATGGTCAATGTATTGATACATATGGGAAATAAATAAAAGAATATCTCTTTAGATTTATTTCAATACAAGTTTGTACATGTGAATTATATTCGAGCAATCAATATGTGAGGGCTGGCCATTTTTCAATCTGGGCAATTTATAGAAAGACCTATCAACATTGAGGTTCTTACCTTGTTTTGCCTTGTAATCCGGATTGATTGTTCACAATTAATGTTTTATCTTTTTTAACCAATTCATGGTCTGATTACTGAAGTAACTTATGTTAAGTTTTGACGTTTAGTAATAGTGTTTGGTTCGAATTCTCTAGAAACTACTTCCTCTTATATTGCTAAAACAATACAGCATAGTTTTTGAACTAACAGCAGCTAAAAGAGGAGGTAATATTGCAAATAAGAGAAATGTAATGGGTCGAGATTGAACCTGGTAGGGGGAGATGAATGACGTGGGGAATTTATGTTTTTGCTTTTCTCCATTTACCTAATACCTTCATTAGGGTTATCACTTCAACTGCCATAGTCTTCTCCATTTAGGGCACCCCTTATTAATCCATGCTGAGCGGACCTAGTCATAGCGCATAGGGCTATTTCGGTCTTGTCCAGGGACAGCCATGGAGAGGAATAACGCCTCTTCAAATTCTGATTTGATGGCTTTGTCTCTTTGGGTTCCATGACACGTCATGGTCGTCAATGACATGGAAGGCTAAGAAGACTGCAGTTTTGCGGTGCCTGTACCTCTAATGGTTGGGAAAGTAGGGGAAGGTAGAGATCCCCTCCAATATGTTCAATCTTGACTGTGCAATATTTGTATAAGGAATTTTCGTTCCCACAGACGGCGCCAACTGATGATGCGTGAATTTTCATCATCAGTTGCACAGCCAAGTCGAATCGTCAATACCTGCAAAGAAGAAAACCATAATCGAAGACCCTGCCAGGGTGGGCCCCGGAGGGGAGGCTCCGATGCTTAAGTTAGCAAAGAATCTTTATATTTTCCAAATTGAGAGAGATTTCTCATAGGTTTTTTGTGCGTACCTGGTTCAGGTCTTGGTTGGCCTTATATAGGCTAAAGGTTATATAACTGATGAATGTCAGGTATAAATGGCGTAACGGTAATATTTAAGGGAGTTTATGTGTGTGTAACGGTCACATTAGTGAGGAAATTAAAGGAGTTTTATGGATGTGTAACGGTCGCATTAGTGAGGAAATTAAGGGAGTTTTATGGGTGTGTAACAGTCGTCCATTTAAGACATACTTTGGTACGTCGTATCTGGACGACTCATTTTTCTATACTCATCACTCATATTTAAAAAAAAATCTCAAGCAATATTCATTAAACCTCTCTCATCCTATTCTCCCTCCCTTAATTCCCTCCATCCAAACATAGAAGTGCTGAGTATGGGTGGACCAAGTCTATGCGATAGCCCTTATATCTGTTTTTAATAGCTAAATGCCATCCAGGAACTATATCAGAATTTGGTGCAGTCATTTACTAGAAATCGAGCTTGAAGGAAAGGTTGTTGAGGCTAAATTATAATTGGATCTCTAGTAAGGAAGAAAATCATTGTGTGGGATTGAATCAATGTAATTTTATTCTTTCTTTCTTCCCTGTCAAATCCAGTGGTTATAATGGTTGACAGAACCGGGTGGCCCTTTTCCTTCCTAATCCAAAATTGAAGTTGAATCCAATAGCCTGTTTTTCCCTTCCTTTCAGAAAAGTAAGTCTAATGAGACAACAAATTTCTAATATTTTTTACAATTATTGAGATAATAAGTTGTTATTAGTGTATCTTAAAAATAATATAGCGGATCATTCTAATAAAAGTGAATTTCTCATCTATAATAATAATAATAATATAGTTCAATTATTGTTTTGGTCTTCAACTTATGATCTTTGCGTCAAATTGGTCCCTAACATTTTAACTGTGTTAAATTGGTCCTCAACTTTTCAATCTTGTGTCAAAATGATTCTTATCGTTTTTTTTTTTTTAACTAAAAAAAGGGACTCACAGGTACGTTCATTGTCCCAACCCACTTAAACCCGATTTTGACATGGCATGAGGCACATCTGGGCAATAATGATGCGTACCACTACTCGAACCCACAACTCTCGAACCCACAACTCTCGGACTCACAGGTGTGATGGGTTACGAGGGTTTCCTTCCATTAAGTCACCTCCCCAGAAGGGGGTTGGTGGGATTCGAACCCCTGTCCACGTGGTTAGCACCAAAGGTGCTAACCATTGAGCCAAGAGCTGAACTCCCAAATGATTCTTAACGTTAAGTGATGGATGAAAAATACTGACATGACTAACAATTTATTTTTAAATATTAAAAAATTATGACGTGACATATCAATTCATATTTAAAAAATAAAAAATAAAAATAAAAATCTGGCTCAATGTGACGTGAGTGACCATCAAGTTCCTGGTACCCAAAAAAAATCCCAAAGTCACCATTCTCAAGCCCTCCCTCACCCCCATTCCCTGCTGGCCCCACCTAGCGTCTCCCTCACCTCAGCTTCTTTTCTCAGTCCGAATTGCTCATTGTTGTACTCGTAAGTGAATAGTTTTTGAGATTGACTATTTCTCCAGTTGATTTGAATTTAGTCTGCTTTTCCTCCCTTTTATTTAGGCCTTTGATCTAGGATTGGGCAACTAGCTTTCAATTGAGGCGGTGGACAATTTTTGACATTTTTGTTTGCTGGTTGTTTGAGAATAGTTGTAAGAGAAAGGTATTAATTTAGTATTTACCGTTGGCTGCTTTTGGTGTTCTTTTTGTCAAGCAGATCAGATGGATATAGGAGTGACAAGGATAAAATTAAGCTAGAAAATAGGAATGAGTATCCTATGAACTTTGCATCTAGTCCTAGTGTTGACTGGCGATTCGGTGGTTTGGTTCCCACGGGAAATCCAATGGCACTTAGCAAAGGATCTACTTCAATGGTGGTGGAGTCATTTGGCCCAACCCTTTGGAACCAAAGCCAAACCATCCATTCACAAAACTTGGGGGGATTATTTTGTGACATTAATAATAATGTCCAGAACAGTACAAGCACTTCAGACTTGAGAAATGGTTTAACAACTATTGATTATAAAACGTTTGAGATGGGTTGGAATCCAGCTGCAATTTCAAGTTCACAAGTGAGGCGTGTGGCTGCGAGGGTGAAGGGCGGCGAGGAAGAGGCTAGGTGGGGCCGGTGGGAAGTGGCTGGGGGCGGCGGGGAGTGGCAGTGGCTAGGTGAGGGAGGGTTTGAGAATGGTGACTTTGGATTATCAAAAAATAAAACAGAATGGGGACTTTGAGATTTTTTTGGGTAACATAAACTAGATGCTCACTCAAGTGCGTCATTGAGTTATTTTTATTTTTATTTTTTTTAAATTTGAGTTGACGTGCCACATCACTTTTTTTTTAATATTAAAAGTAAACCGTTAGTCACGTTAATATTTTTCATCCATCACTTAACGGTAAAAATCATTTTGACACAAGGTTAAAAGGTTGAAAACCAATTTAACACAGTTGAAATATTAGAGACCAATTTAACACAAAGGTCATAGATTGAGGATCAAAACAATAATTAAACCTAATAATATTGATGTTTTCAAAATAAGAGGAAGTATAATTAAGAATGTAAATCTTTTGACCCAATTTATATGCTGTACTCTATGTTTCACCAATAATAATAACTTACATTGACACTATTCCTTAAATACTATGCACGTGGCCTGTTACCATAAGATGTGATAAAATCAATTTTTACAAAACTACTTATTGCAAATTAAAGTTGCTACAGTTGGGGTCCGGAATGATGATCCAAAATAATGAAGTTGAATTCTATTGGGGGATTCGGAAATTAAATGCTAGTATGCATTGAACATATAAATAACTGTGGCAAACAAACCAAACCGGTTTACGAATTTGATTGCAGTTGAAGACCTGAAGCATTTTGTGGAATATGTTAAATACTAATACCCGTGTTTCACCTATTTAAATGAACTTTGTATTACATTTCTCGTAGTGAAGTGAAATGACTAGAGTCTAAACTTACAAGTTGCAAAGCTCAAGCAGCTATGTATGATTGGATGTATTTAGCATGGTTTTAAAAACCGGACCGGAGAGAGAACTGGATTGGAGAGTGGTTCCCGTATCACTGGTTCGACCAGGGTCGGACCGATGGTCGAACCGGTGACGTCATAAATAATTTATTTAATTATTTTAAAATTATATAAATAATTAAATAAATACATAAACCATTTGTATGCTAAAAATTAAGGATTAAAATACAAAAAATTACAACATACACACGAGAAAGAGAGCAAGAAATTGAATCTGTTGCTAAATAAGGAAATTGAAATGGTGGGAGCTCTCAATCAGACCAACCCCTGTTACAAAACGAAACCCACAAAACCCAAATCCAACATTTCAACAAATACGGAAATACCCAAACAAATACTCAAATCAAAACCCAAATCCAAATACGGAAATACCCAAATCAAAACCCAAATCCAACATTTCAACAAATATACAAATACCCAAATCAGACCTTGAAAGTGAGAAAAAGGTGGAGTCGTGGAGGTGGAGTCGTGGAGGTGGAGCCGTGGAGGTGAGACCGTGACTCCGTGAGACCATAAGAGTGAGAGAACGTGGTTCGTGGAGGTGAGACCGTAACTCCATGAAATCGTGGGAGTGAGAGAAGGTGGAGCCGTAGAGGGAGACGCCGGAGTACGAGACTGTAATACGCCGGAGAGCGAGACCGTGAACGTCGGAGATCGAGATCGAGACCGATGAGAATGAGAGTTAGAGTGAGAGGGAGAGGCAGAAACGGCGTGAGAATGAGAGGGAGAGGGAGAAAAGGCTGAAATGAGTGAAAGGTTTAGGTTTAGGTGCTTGGGTTAGGAAAAAAAAAAGAGTAAAAAACTTTAAAACGGTGTAGTTTTGGCTTTAAATACGGTGAGTTTTGGAAATCCAAGAACCGGGTCATAACCGGTTCAACCGTGCCGGTTCGCGGTTTTCACGGTTGAACCGCCGGTTTCCGGTTTTTAATCATTTTTTCCAGATTTTCGGTTTTTTAAGAAAACCGGACCGGATTAAGCACCGGTCCCCGGTTGAACCGGTCGAACCAGCCGGCCGGTCCGGTTTTTAAAACCATGGTATTTAGGACACACCCATTCTCACAACTTGTTGATGTGATAAATTGTAATTGGTAGAAAAAATTCAGAAAATGCACTTACCAGACCTAATGTCCATAGGCCGGTTGATGGAAGTCTTACATCGCACTTACCAAAATTGACTAATTATTTTCACCATTTCCTTGAAAGTTGACTATAATGTAAGAAATTTGAACCTGTATTTCCTAGAATAGGAATACCCAAGGATTTAATCTTAACTTATCTTTTATAATAAATAGTCAAGATTTTGTCATGTCATTAATCTACTAACAAAATCTCTTGAAAATGAGTTTTTGAAAAAATAAACAATTATGATAAAGATTGAGCTTAGAAAAGCTGAGATGGAAAAAGGGAAGAAGCCGTAGCACTCATCTTCTCCCCCTCCTCCCCAGTCGAGAGAGAGAGAGAGAGATAGAGGAAAGGTTGTGAAATGGATTCGGTGAGTATAGGGCTACTCGGTGAAATTTTTGGAATGACGAAGACAAAATATGTAAAATAAAATCACAAGTATTGTACAAGACATGAATACCCATGTGCTTTTTTTAATTGCATGGTCCTAGAAGTGTCCTCATGAGTAATGTTGTGCTTTAATTGCGTTGTTGAAACGACTTACAGTGTCTCAATTTAAATTAAGGAATGGTAGATGATGACGAAGAAAAGTTGGAAAATTTTAGATGTGTATAAATAAAAGTTGAAAATTATAGAAGATGAAATGACATGACATGATTTGGACTATTTATTATATAAGAAAAATCAAAATTAATGAACTTTATACAATAGATTTCTTTAGTATTTTTAGAGGATCTTGATCCATACAAAGAGAGTTGGGCTACCAAGAAAAATAACCTATTGCCATTTCCATGCCCACAGTCAAACATGTCAGCGAGATTGAAAAGGAATTACTGCATCTCGATTAATCAATATCTTTGGTTGAAAGAAAAAATGGATGAATGTTGTTCACACTCCACAGACCACAGACTTAGTGGCGTAGCCACGTTATACAGCCCAGCCAAGGTTTCTTTTTTTACCCTAAAATCTAAATTAAGTAATTAGCCCAGTCAAGAATTTTTTTTTTTTTTTACAATTAACCCACCCTAATTTTTTTTTTTTTTTTCTAGCACCGCCCCTAACAGACCGTCTTATTATTATTTCTCAGATATCAAGCATTAGCGACCTGCGACCTGCGACCTGCGACCATGACCCTTTTTTTCTTTTTGGGGGTGTGTTAAGGTTTGTTCGTTTTTCAATGCTTGTTAGTTCTATCGTGGATCAAGCTATACATTTATAATGGCGTCTACATATCCGGCCCAAATAGAGTTGCCATGTTTACTATTTCAGTTCACAAGCACTATTTATCTGGCATGCTACTGCATTGGAGTGTGCTGGTTGTGCTTGGTTAGGTTTGAGGTATGACCCAACCCAATTCATTTTAACCTTAAAAACCAACTCAACCCAACTTGTATGGATAAGATTGGGTTGGGTTATCATATTGGAATCATTTTATCAAGTATAATTAAAAAAAAAAAATTGGATTTTCATTCATATATTCAAACTTATTGTCCAATAAATTATTAAAATTTACATAAGTGGACCTAACATACTAATCTCATCAAAATCATGTCTCAAAATATCAAAATTAATCAAATTAACATATTTAAAATAAATATATTTTTAAATATCATCTTAGTGAAATTACACAAAAGGACTAAATTGAAAACATGAGAATATGTCTCAAACTCTATGATCAAAATTCAAATTCATGTAAAGAAATTTTGCTTCAAATTCATTAGCCAAAAATGTCGTAAATTTTATTACTTGAATAATGATAGAAGTGGGTTGAATACATAATACTTGTAGTCATGTCGAGTTATCCTATATTAAAAACATACAAATTCTTGTGTAGGTTTATATGTTGGCATAAACACCAAATAGTAAATCAATTAAGTGGTCCTATGGATATGTGGCTTTAGAACATGTGCATGGTCTGACTGTGATAGTTTATTTATTAACATAAGGTGAGATATACTGGATCATAATCCTTATTAATTATTTTAAACAGGAGATGATGGACTACAAATAAGTACCAATTAAATGAGTGATTATCCCGTAGTCTAGGACTACAAATAAATACGTAATCCACATGAATAGTAGGTCCTACTAATTAAATTCATGGTATGACCCATCACTCTATGAGATGGTGGACTACGCATTTATTTGTAATCCAGGACTACCGAATAATTTTCCCAATTAAAGGGTCTAATTCATTGTCAACTACATAATTTCGTTTTATTAAAATAAGGTGAGATACAATGCATCATAATTCATGAAAGTTATTAATTATTTTGAACAATTATTTTGTTCGAGAATAAGTGTCAATTAAATGAAGAGTTATGACTTTAAATTATCTATCAATTAAAGGACCTAATTTATTGTCAACTACACAATTTCGTTAGAAAACTCTTTAAGGAAATTAGAGATATTGTTGTATGTAATTTGGTGATTTTGTTGTATCAATTGCCTTAACCAAAGATTCGAAATTCTTTTGAGTAGGAGAAATTATCACCTTAAAGAAAGTGTTATGCACACTTCAAAGTTACATTTAATTTCTGATCACAACAATTTTTTCAAAACTCATGAATACTATTTTCACACCGTTTTGAATTTCCTCAAATAATTATAATCTTAAGCTAATTTGAAAAGTTAGGGTTATTCATTTGCATAGTAAAAAACCATTTGCCTAGCTCCACCCAAAAAGAAAACCTTAAAAATAAAAAGAAGACAAAAAAAAAAAAAAAAAATCTATCTTGGAAGTATGTGAGTGGATTCTATCCCAGTAAACGTGGAAATGAAAATTTGATCTCCCACCAACTTAGCCTTAATTCCATAATAATGGGGAAATGATATTTCCACACTGATTATTGTTATTTCCGCACTATTTGGTATGGAAATAAAAACACTTGGTGTGGAAATAACACCACCCTAATAATGTTTGGAATGACCACCATCTTAAGAGAGTTAGAGCTAAGGGGAATTATTGGATGGACAAGGTTTGTAGCCACTTTATTATAACTCACTATATGACAGTTTATAAGACCATCCACATGTATTATTTAAAGAAGTCACATCACTTATTAAATAGGTCATGTGACTAAGTACACGTGGATGATCTTATTAGTTGCCACGTAGTGGGTTATAGTAAACTGGCTACAAACTAGTTTGTAGTCAAACTCTGTTCTTATTGCATAGCCAGGAAAAATAGGTAATCTTAGGTTTTTTTTAGCCCAAGTAAATTTCAGGTAAGTTGCCGTCAATGAAACCATTCCGTAAACCTTGGCAAAATTATGTCATATTTTTTTATTCTTTGGTCTTTTGTAAAAGGTCATGGAATTACCCAATAATTTACTATATGTTTGTCAAACCGTGATTTACTAATAAAAGAGAATATGTAATATCTTTGAGTAATAAGGCTTTTTGATTATATATCTATGCCAAGAGTCTTTTGTAGCTTAATTAGGCTGTGATTAACATCTCCTGGTGTTTCTAACACAAACATTAGAATTTAAATCTCTCATCCTCCAATTATTGAATTATCAATATATTTAATTGGGATAGGACTCTTTGGTATGCACTTTTTTTTTTTTTTTTTAACCATAGCATTTGAACCTATTAACTAATTGAAGTGATTTACCTATAAGACAAAGCAATAATACAAAAGTAAATTGTATAAATTAAAACTGGCCATCAAATTATACTCCTACTAACAACCTCACACAAATTACTTACAGTTACATACGGTTTCAAAAAATCATTTTTCTTTAAGAGAAAAGCCTCCACGCTTGTGAAAAGACTAATAGCAATAAGGTAGTACATTAAAAGTCTCCAAAAAATAGAAATATTATTGTGTTATAAAGCATAGTTTATTTTTTATTTTGTTGAATAAAACATAATTTTCTTTTTTGTCTTAGAATAAAATATAAGGGACAATTTGCTGATTGAGACTATTAAATCTACTACGGGATCGGCCTAACCAGGGCGGCCCATTATCATTTCATTGAAAAAAAAAAAAAAAAAATCCAAATTATAAACCAAACCGGCCTGTTATCAATTCACTCTAAACTCTAATCTTAATCCACTTGAAGAATGCTTAAAGGACCGGCGTATTCGGGTCTTTCTAATCATATAATGACTACTAGGCCTATTGTGATTCCTAATACAAGAGTCAAAATAGGGATAAGCACCCATAGAATTTATAAGTGCTAAAATTAGTTAAGAGTACTTATTTTCGGTGAATTTGAAATGTACATCCATATAACCCTCTTTACTTTTTTTTTTTTTTTATATATGATAGAAATTCTAATCTAAACTCACACATACGTATATTTGAAGACCCTGGGGATTGAATCCACACCCTCATAGAGGAGTGGAGCTTTTTAGGAAAGGGGATTACCACTGAGCCGAATACCCAAGTGGCACCTCGTTTACTCTTCTCATATATAAGATTAATTTAACAAAAAAATTCTATCTTTATTTCTTTTTTCTATATATATATATATATATATATATATATAATAATATATAATAAGGTTAAAATAGCATTTTTGTCCTCAACCTTTGGCTTTTGTGTCAAATTGGTCTTCAACCTTTCAACCTTGTGTCAAAATAGTCCTGTCGTTCAGTGTTGGATGGAAAATGCTGATGTGACTAACAGTTTTTTTTTAATATTTAAAATTTTTGACGTGGCATACTGGCATGCCAACTCAAATTTTAATAATAAAAAAATACCAACTCAAATTAAAAAATAAAAATAAAAATAAAAATTTGATCATCAAACTCACAAATTTAATTTGGGTTGGCAGTGAGTTTGATGTTCGGAATTTTTTATTTATAATTTGAGTTGGTATGTCACGTCAAACTTTTTAATATTAAAAAAAAAAAAAAAAAAAAAACCGTTAGCCACGTCAGTATTTTCTATCCAACACTTAATGGAAATGACCATTTTGACACAAGGTTGAAAGGTTGAGGACCAATTTGACACAGTTGAAAGGTTAGGGACCAATTTAACACAAAGGCCAAAGGTTGAGGACCAAAACGATATTTAAACCTATAATATATATAATATATATATATAATATATATAATATATATATATCTATACTATAATGTAAAACCGAAACTTTTTGACTTTTGGTTGACCTCATTCATGTTGTGCCACATAAGCTTTTGAAATCTCACAATTTTACACCTCATTATTTTAATATATATTTTCTAATTGAATTTCAATTTTATTCTATTATTAAACCTTCCATTAGAATTTTGACACATCATATTTTCTTTAATATAAGAATATATTATTCCATATATAAAACACAATCATAATTAATATCTAATACTAAAATATATTCCATATATAAACACAATATAAATATCTTTTAATAATAATCATAATTATCAATTTTCATCAAGATTTTTAGAGTTTTTTTTTTTTTCTTATGTATTTCATTTAATTTTGTTGCTGGCAATGAAGAAAGATGGATGGATTTGTTATAATGAAACCATGTGAGCTTGAAATGAGTTATGAAAATTATTTAGGTTTGATCATATAATCATGTGCCCATGTATTTATTTGTCCTTCTTCTTATTTTAAGTATCCTTTATTTTATTTTTGGATGGAAACATAATCCATATGGTAAATATAAATATGAATCGTGTTTTATAAAAATTGGACTATATTCAACTTATGCCAAAAGAAAAATTACATTATATTAAATTTTAATTATCCTATGGTAAATACTTTTTTAATTATTTTTTAAAACAAAAAGGTAGGATCTATTCTAAATCCGATTCGTAAAGTCTCTTTATCAATCTTGCCTACAACATTTTGAACTACAAAAAAGAAAAAAATATATATATATATTCAACAAAAGAAGTAAAAGGAATCAAAATTAATTTAGATTTTATTTTCAATAATTTTCTTGTGTATCGCACAGGTTTGCGACTAGTATATATATATTTTAATGGTTGATTTGATGGCTTTGATTCAATGAATGCAATAGATCGAGCTTATTGCCAAATAAAAAATTAAACTTCTTTCCACGCTTTGCAATCTGTGAAATGTCGTGTGTATATATATATTACCACCCTTCATTTTGGCTTTTCGTGCTAATGATTGTAAATTCTCGGATGTTTCCCATCGACTACATCCAATAAAACCGATTCGTGTAAGGATTTTTAGCATGCATGGTGCAAGGATGACATACTGAGAAATTCATCCGAGAAAAGGAACCAATATCTTGTTGTTAGTTGTTGTATCAAGTCGAATGGAATTGTATTGGCTTTTAGTTAAGCTTCTTTGATCCAAAGTATTAAAGTTATATTCAAATCGCTATCTACTATAATACCATGTCCAAATCCAAATACCTCTCACGTAATGAATTAGGCTTAGGTTTCTATACACCCAATGACCGAAATACTTTTGCAAATTTTCCATGTAATGTAAGTGAAACGTTTATAAGTAAGACTCTGTTTTGTAGAATTATAAACTCCCCTGTGAAAGAATGACTATGGGTCCAAGACATCACTTCAAATTGCATCAACATAGCCTGTCAGGGTATAATTTAGGATGTTAGAATATAAGCCCAATAGGTTTTAGGCCCAATACATTGTCTTGTAGAGCACTCTTATTACTTGTGCATTACTCATACCTTTGTCTATATAAAGTCTCGCTCTGATACCATGTTAAAGACTGAAAGTGAGTCTTAGGCCCAATACATTGTCTTGTAAAGTACTCTTATTACTTGTGCATTACTCACACATCTGCCTATATAAAGACTCTCTCTTGTACTATATTATTCACATAATACAATACACAGACTTTAAGTTTTTTATTTTTTTTTTGTTTATTCGATACACGATTTTGACAGGTGGAGTCGTATATACAAGATTTATTATCTAAGTGTGAGTCAGATAATAACAATTTAACATATGATATGACAATAATTTGTGAGAAAATAATGGTTGAAGTGTCGGTGCAAATGACTTTAAATCATAATCAGATTCTCTTCCAAATTGGAACCGTTGGAAGCCTACCCACTCATAACACTCAATATCGTCACTAGTAACATCATAAAATTTCTAACATCATCTAGACATGGACTTTTCCAATACTCGTGCACACGTAATTAAGGCACATGCTTTGAGAGAGAGAGAGAGTATCAATTATTATTGCTAGAATATGAGAGCATTAATAATTTAATATATGATAATCTCTCTCTCTCTCTCCAAGAATCAAAATAGCTAAAATAGCAGCTATTTAAAAAGCTCCTCATCATGCAAGTTAGCTACCTTGCCCCCACTGTAATTGAAAACCCACACCAAAAACTATATAATACAAATATATACATACTTACTTCTTGTGGCTATTTCCCTTTGTTCCCTAATTAAAGAGTAGATGATCCACGCAGACATGTCCATTATACGTGCTCATCTTTGTCTTATAATAATTGTCAACACAAACTGATAAAGTTATAGGGCCCTATTGTTACTAAACCCATCATCTTGTTAACTAGTTTCAGTTTTAATAGTCAAGCCAAAGATTAGGATTATTTTAAAAAAAAAAGAGAGAGGGTAATTCTAGATTACCCACGTGTTATAATTTGTTTGCACATTGCCTACTTGCAATTTAAAAAATTACATTTTACCCACCTATTATTAATTGTTTCCATAATCTATCTCAGCCTTCTCGTAAAAGAAAATATATATATAATCAGAAAAATTACCGAAAATTTTAAGCCACTAATAGGCACAAGGTGCAAATGAAGTTATAGAAGTATGACGGAATTAATTTTAAGTAGATAAAGTGCAACATTTTAAACGGACTAACACGTACAGGTGGGTATTGGCATTTATCCAAAAAGAAAAATTACTACCAGCTAGGCATTGTCCTTAACTAGTTTCACTTTTAATGGTCAATCCAAAGATTATTTATTTTTTTTAAAGAAAAAAAACCGTGTCGGTGTTTAACTTTGAGATCGTTAATCAGTGCGGACTGGTAAAAAAATAAAATAAAAAATCATGAGTTTGAGGCTAGAGACCTTCATAGAAACATCATATAATCTTTAAATAATATGTGATCAGCAAATGAAAATTCTGAACCATCTAATATAATTGGGTCTCACCAATAATATAATTTACTAGAGTGATTAACGATTTAGCACATGATATGATATTTTGAAGAGATGTATTGTCTTGAATAAAGCTGAAAGAATCTTCAGTCAAATTATGCAAGTCTTTAAAGCATGATACTTTTTTTTTTTTCCTTGTATTCCTTTTTTAATATATCTTAAGTTTAATGATTTTCATAAAATATTTCATTTATTATTGAGATGTCAAGTAATAAATGATAAGTAATAAAGTGGTTGATTCAAATAAAAAGTAATAAAAAACTGTAAATTCAATTCAACTATCACGAATTTATGACAATTTTTTTGTCTGTATCATCCATCTTTTTAAAGCGTGATGTGTTCAAGTATATCCGGGTGATTGATTGCATCTCTATAACATATCTCACATGTACTGTGCATGTTCAAAGAATTCATAATTTTATATGTACCTTTGGTCTTTAACTTTTTCAGTAGGTCCATATTTGGTGATGATTGATTGCATCTCTAAAATATCTCACATGTATCGTATATATGGTTTTGGTCTCTAACTTTTTCAGTCAGTTCAGTTTTGGTTCTTATCCATTTTTTTTTCTTTCTCAATTATGTTCTTATTCTTTTCAAACAAAGTTTTAACGTTACACTTGCCGTCCTCTACCTCAAGAGAATTTGTTGACGTAATTAACAAGAAATCTCAGTGAGGGGCCATGGTCCCTTTGTTGAGTATGTATCAATAAAATGAAATTCAAAGTTTTGGTTAAAAAAATTCATACCTCTGCCTGTCCCCAAATTGAAAACCATCTCCAAATTGAAAGTTGGTACCAAAAAAATCTCAAAAATTCAAGTGAGCACCTAAGTCCTAACCCATATATGCGGCTGGTAGCAGTTAGCACCCTTCCAAAACAAAAACAAAAAAAAAAAAGTATTTTTACTGATAAAAACAAAAAAAAAAAAAAAAAAAAAAAAAAAAAGAAAAGATATCTCCACTAAGAAAAAAATAATGACTTATGCACTATGTATGTTGTTGTAATGTCTAGATTTACCTAAAGGATTTTTTTTAATGTTTTTTTTTTCTTTTTATTCACAAGTTTACTTTACAATTTAGCATCATTATCAATTAAATATTTTCTATACTATGCTAATAAATTCTCAACTATAAGAATTAAATTATCAGTTTAGTAAGCATGTAATGGAGTTGCTTATTCTTAACTCAATTTTGGATCCTCATGAGACAAAATGAATCTTTTTTAGAATTAATAATATATATATATATATTTTGTTAGTGTGGATGCTCAAAAATCACCTAGTGCCATGTGTTGCCTTGTGATTGGTTGAAGATGGGTTGAACTTGTATTGATGGGTTGTTGAGCCCAAAACTCCAAACCAGGCCTGCAAACTTGCCTGATGACTGATGGTGCACTTTTTCCTGATCTGCTGTTATGCTGGCCTTTTTATCAAGAGAATTACGGATCTGTTGTGATGGCTTTTTTGTCAACAAAAACTATAGCAGACAGCAATCGTGAACATCCAGAGAATAAGCAAGAACAAAGTAAAAAATGAATTCAGATAAACTAATGAAGACTTAGGAGGATTTGGTGAGAAAGGGGAGGATTATCCCTTGAAAACATGTATCATGGAGCAGGTTACTTGGGAATCTTTTGAAGGGATTGGTAGTGTAGTGTATGTCATGGGGATTTGATTGATTTCTATGGAATTTGGCAAAAGAATGTTTTGGTATGACAAGAAATTGATCTTTTATTCTTCTTCTCTTTTGACTTGGGGTTTCTGTTTTTGCTGAAGGTTGTCCCAATAGTGTTTCTTCTCCTCCTTTTTATAGTGGTCCGCCGTAACCCATGGAGTCCATGGTTTTAACCTGGCCATCCTCTTAACTCTTGGTTAATGAGGCTCCTCATTAGCCCCTCCAATGAGGTTAAACTGACTATACTTCTTGATAGGACAAAATGTTGCTGCAGACTAAATCAGTGAAAGACTGATTTAGGGGGTTGACTCCATGATAAAAGTTGATCTGTACATGTTTTTATTAAGGTATTTGAGGTTTGCTGGTCACTTGTGTTCATACCCCCCAACGGGTATGATACGTTCGTGCAGCAGACTTCAATACCTTTAAAGGAAATAATCCCCCTGCCTCCAAACCGAATCCCCCTTAGTCTTTTAATGAAGATTAGTAGCAGTCACCATAGGTTTGGGCTTTGGTGACTGTGTTACCTCTGTTTACGTTGCCTTCAGGCTACCTTTTTGCCTTTGGTTGAGACTTTTCCTTTATTGTCAATCTGTCGTTGCTTATTTCTTGTCTGCTGTGTAAAAGGAGTAGCAGTCACCATAGGTTTGGGCTGCGTTACCTCTGTTCACGTTGCCTTCAGGTTACCTTTTTGCCTTTGGTAGAGACTCTTTCTTTCTTGTGAATCTGTCGTTGCTTATTTCTTGTCTGCCGTGTAGAAGGAGTAGCAACGGTCATTGTCAGGTATGAGTCTGCCGCCCCGAGGAGATGATGAACAGTGGCTTCAAGATCTGATTCAGAGGATTTGCTTCGGATCCTCTGACTTCCAGTATGCTCTATTCTTTTAAGGGGTGAAGTGATGGGTCCCACTTGTTAGAGATGAGATTATCTTTTGGGGTTTAGTAACTAAACTCCCCCTTGGAATTTTTATGGGCTGGTCTGACTTAAAGTAGATTATTTCCAATGATTTCTGGGCTTTATAGCAGATTGCTTTTGACCCAATGTCCTCTGGGCCTATTGTGGATTGCTCCATCTTGGGCTTTTCTTACGTCGTACCATTATTTGCCCTTTTTCGAGCTCACGGCAGATGGTCTCAATGGGCCCTTTCTATCTGCTATGGTTTGGTAAAAAAGTGAGCATCTACAATTAGTAAACAAGTTTTGTAAGTAAGACTTCACAAATCATGATAACCTATTGTTGAAAATGGAAATTATCCGTTATGAACATAATGTAGTTTCACATCTAGACTTTAAAACTATTAAACATTTTTGAGTTGTACCAATGATTAGTATTTTTTTGAGAGTGTGTGTACTTGTATTTTTTTAGTTGAACACCTCTTTCGACTATCATTTTTTTTTTTCTTCAATATTTTAAGATCCAATTTTCTATTTTTTTTGGGATTATTTTTGTGTTTTTCGAATGTGATTCAATCTTTTAGCATGTATGTTATTGTACTATTTGGGCATTTGAGTTTAATGGAATTTTTTATAATATTATAAAATTTTCATAATAATGAGTTTCAAAGGAGAATTTCATAAGGCTAATCGTTTAATTGCTCAAGTAAGAGGCTAAGAGTATGTGCTTCTTGTTAAAATATGATCTTAAATTGCTTTTTGACCCTTTGGTTGCCAAGAAAGTGGAGAAAAATGAAGGACTATAAATGAGAGTAATTTATATATAGATTATTTGATTTTATTGTTTTATGAGTTAAATTTTTAGTTGATGTAGCTTTTTTGTTGACAACTAAACAAGTAAACATTTTTGTATTGTAATTAAGCTCTGTAATTTGACATATAAGCATTCTGTTAGTCACTTCAACAAATTTTGTGTGTCATATGACAGTATAGGTAAATATTGAAATGTGTTTGAAAAAGACTAAGGACTACAATGACACACACACAAAAAAAGGGCAAAAAGTATATTTAAGACTCTTTTATTTATCAGTAGAAAAAAAAGGTTTTCTTTTCAAAATATAATCAATGTATTTCTATCCATGAAAATTCAAACTACTTTGCATTTCGTACTTTTATCCATCTTTTTTTAAATGTTTTGTCAACTTATCTGACAAGAAGAACAAAAATCGAATATGGACAATATTTCAAGGACAAAGGTAAAACCTAAACTATATTCTTCTTATTTCTAAAATATAGTCATGTATAGTCCCTAAAATATGCATTCCGTTAGACAATTAATAAATAACTTAATAAATCCTAAGAGGTAGCTCAATTGGTCCGGTTTTGAGTGTGTTCTCTAATAATCACTAGTTCAAGTTCTCTTATGACCACCTACCCAAGGTAAAATTTTGTGTCTATTATAATACACGTGGCTAGTAGGGTGTGTTGGGAAAGTGCCTCAAATTCCTATGTTAATTAGGAAAACTAATTGAGTTTCCTTAATGAAGAAGGAAAACTAATTAGGTGATTTTTGGTTTCTTTGATATGGAAGAAAAGGTAAGTCTTTGGTGTAGAAGGAAAGACTATTTCTTGGTGTGGAAGAAAATGTGAGTCCTTGATGTGAAAGGAAAGACTATTCCTTGGTGTGCAAGGAAAGTCTATTCCTTGTTAAAGAATTAATGTATTCCTTGCCCACTAAGGAATGTCTTATAAATAGACAGGGTTGTAAAGAATTTAGTGGTTCAGAGCCCTAGAGGGTTCTCCCCTATAGGGAGAGAAGAAGAAAGAGCACCTTGAGAAGAGTGTAACTTGAAGGTGGCTAGAGCCGTAGGGGGTTCTCCCCTATAGAGAGAGAGTGCGGCTACAAGGAGGCTTGAAACCCTAGGGGGCCATCCCCTATAGGGAGAGAAGAAGAAAGAGCACTATGAGAAGAGTGTAGCTTGAAGGAGGCTTTGGCCCAAGGGTTCCTCCCCTATAGAGAGATGAAAGAGCACCATGTGAAGAGTGCAAGTTGAAGAAGGCTTTGGCCTAGGATTCCTCCCTGCGGGGAGAAGCGAAAGATTTGGGTATTCTCTGAAGTTTATGGGTTAGCGCATAAATCAAGGAGAATTTGTGACGCTTGTATTAATGCAGAGAAGTATCACAGATATATTTGGGGTTTCCTCTAGAGAATTTGTTGAGTGTTAATTCCTAGAGAGATATTTATTGTATTTGGTGAGTACCTCAAGTTAGGTATAAAACTTGAGAAGAACTATTGTAATTACGTATTATAATAGTGGATTTATTCGGAGTTTGTCCCGTGGTTTTTTCCCTTCAAGGAGAAAGGGTTTTACCACGTAAATCTTTGTGTTCTTGTGTGTGATTGTGCTTGTTATTTATTTCCGCATCCCACAGGTTTTAGGAATAAGGTTTTTATTCCCAACAGGGTGTTACGTGTTCCCATGAGATTAGTCGAGGTGCGCGTATCTACGGAACGCTAGCCTGTAAACGTATCTACGGAATGCTGACCCAGATACCCAAGATTATAAAATAAATAACTTAACAAAAATGTACGGGAGGATGAAAGGGGGGATTAAAATTTTTAATGGACAAAAATAATATATTTGTATAAAATAAATGAATTAGTTTATACATCACACACATATATTTTAGGACAAATTACAGTAACCTCCTTAAGGTTTTATAAAATAACATTTCAACCCTCATATTCTCACATTTAAAAAAAATAAAGGGCTAAATATCATTTTTTAATAAAATGTGAAAAGGTGAATTGTCATTTTTTTTTTTTTTAAAATAGGAAAGACAAAGCATTATTTGGTAAAATTACAAAAAAATTCTAGTAATATGACCTATATTTTAATTTTAATATTAAAATAATATAAAAACAATTTTTAAAAATATTTTAATCTTTTTATTTATTATTTTAATATTAAAATTTATTATTTCTTATAAAATATAATCATTTAATACTCTATAACCATTATTTTAAAAATATCCGTTTATAAAATCCTTTATCTATCTGACAGCATATTACAGGCTAGATGTACCAGCTTGGACGCTAAAAGCTATGACTGTGAGCCTATGACATAAAATTGTTGCTTACACACATACACAACACAGTGTATATAATGGTGACCCTTAAATATTTGACAATTTTTGTTTATCGCATGAGAACCTGATTCCTGTGGCCTCCATGTCCATGATCCTTAGCTTCTAATAGGCTAGTAATACGTTTTATCACGCGGTTACGTGCTGAATTGGGTCCAAATAGAAAACAAAAGTTGTCACGAAAAGTCAAAAATAAAGAGGGGAAAATTAAGGAACAATGAGAAAACGCGGACATATATTGTCGTAGCGTGTTTAAAGTTGGGACAGCCCCCTTTTCAAATCTATCACCCACCTAACACGTGACAACTTCATTTTGCTAAATTAAAGGATGACTTTAGACACTAGATTACAGACCCTACAGTGACTCTCCAAACTCCAAAGTCTAAACATATTCAAGTAAGGATATTTTTGGAGCTTCGGAAATAATATTACTTTATTAGTAATAAAAGGACAGAATATGTGAGACAAAAAAAATAAAAATAAAAGCTCTCTTAGTCAATATCACATCCTTAATCCTCAATTCTATTTTAATATGATGGTCTTTCAAAATTCAATTGAATCACTTTCTCAACTTGATTACCCTTACTTGATTTGAAAATTGATACATTTTTTTTTTTTTTCCATTATTTCTATTTGAGGTTAAATTAAAGATGATATTGTTTAAAATTTATGCATATTTATTTGAAAGGCAAAAGAAGTAAAAGGAATTAAAATTAATTTAGATTTTATTTTAAATAATTTTCCTGTGTATCGCATAGGTTTGCGACTAGTATACTTAAAATGGTAGATATGCTAAACATCGCTAACAAAATGAGACGGGATGAGTTTATATTTTTTTTGGGATGAATGACTTAGTATTATTATTTGTTTTCCTATTTAAATGTCTTAATCTTATTAAACTTTGCATTTTTTTGGGTATACATCTGGTATCATTCTGAAATAAATGAAATAAAAGGACTTCTTATAACGACAATGAATATATTTCTATTGAATTTGAGAATAGGGAATTTGTTGTATTCAAATTGTTTCTGAGTGTTAGTTCATTACATTTTGAATCATGAGAAATCTACATAATTTCGTTTCCTATAATTGAATTACTTTCTAGAAAACACTTTAGATTTGGAATACTCTATTGGATGTATTTTATGGATCATTTTTTTTTTTTTTTTTTTTTTAATTTTTAAAAATTAAAGATATAGAATGGTATACAGTTTTTTGTTAATCAAACCAATATACCTTATATTATATATCTTCCTTGAAAAGTATTAATTAAAGTAAATTACAACTTCTTCGAATATCAATGGCAATAATATTAGAGACTTTATTTCATAATAATATTATTAGAGACTTCTTCTTCCTCTTGATCTAAGAGACTTCTATTTATAGTTCTATGAAAGTAGTATTAAGTTTTAACAAAAACAACAACGATGACGATCATTTTGGACTACATAAATATTAGGAAATAGTTTTCCTCAAACCTGGTTTGAAGGAATTCTCTTCCAACCCACTATATGGCAAATAATAGATTATCTATATGTACTTTTAGTCACATGACCTTTTTAATGAGTCATGTGACTTATTCAAATAATACATGTGGAAAGTCTATTTAATTTACACGTAGTGGGTTGAAGAAGAATTCCTCCAAACCGGATTGGAGGAAAACTATACTAAATATTAATGTTGTATTATTATGTTGATATATGGTTTTGACATTAGGACATGCATGAGATTAAGAAAATTGGGTTGATTCGCTGGTTTTTTATTTTTAAAAGAGAGTAGATGGGAGGTCCATGAAACTTGCTAGTGCAAGTTAGATGAAAAATAGTTACCGTCTTGTCATATATGTATATTCATTCATATAATAATACATTTTGAAAACTACATGGTGGATTTTAGTACTTTCATCACTATGTCTGGTTGGCAAGATTAGTTTCATTTTTATTGAATTAATTGCATCACAGTATTAACTGCCTATATTGATCATACATTTATTGGAGGAAAAATATTCAATTCTCTATAACATTGTTCTTTTTCTATCAGCGAGATTTACTGTTAATGTGAAATTGGAGAAAATTACTTCAGTACATCAAATCATTGCTCTTTTACTGGATAGATAGTTTGGATGCGTAAAACTATTTAATACTTCATTTATTTGGATAAATTTGCTCAACAACCATGAAACAACACAAAAAGCCGTCTTGGCATTTTTAAAATAATTTCTCAAAAGTATCATGACTTTGATCTCTCATTCTTTGGAGATAAAGTTGGAAACAGAAATTTAGGGTCCTTATGTGGCAATCTATATAATATAATCAAAGAAATATACCTTTTGACGAAGGCAGGGGAAGGATAAGGATGTGCAAGTAAAATTTTCGTAAAGATTAATAAATAATTACCTATTTTATGTCCTTTCAAAAAAATGCAAAAAAATAAGTCATTTTAATTAACATTAATATGTGTATTTAATCATTTGAAAGCAATGAATGAAGAAATATTGCTTTCAGTCATTTTCATTTTCAGAAATGAAAAAAGCATTCTTAAATATTTTTTTTTCTTGTTCATTTGCATTCACAAATCAAAATAAAACTAACCATCATCACTCTAACCAACTTGTTTTTTTTTGTAAATAACAAGAGATGACCCATATATATAATAAATCTTTATTTCATAATAATAAAAAAGTAATTTCAAAGCATTTACAGTTTTGTCTATATATACAAAATTCCCTATAATTGTAATAACATAAATAAAGAAGAAGTAAAGTTAAAATCCATTTTTCTCAATCATCGTAACTATCAATTTTTTTTTTAAGACAATGTTAACCGATCCTTTGTATATGTCTATAGTGGTGGTAGTTGTTGTGGATGAGTGGAGTAGAGGGCTAGGAAGGACAAGGAGTATCTCACAGCTTTTTTGGGTATTTTTTTTGGCTCTCTTTTCGTAACTACCCACAGGAAAGTTGTGTACTTGTCCCCCACTTCAATATAAATAACTTTCTACTGCCTTTCTTCTGTGTCCTTTTACTTTGCAGACATGTCAGATGTGACAGAGAGAGAAGGAGAAAGAGGGAGTATTTCATTCAAAAAAGAAAGGATATAGATAAACAAAAGATACAAGGCCTAAAAGATTCAAAACATCCATACCCTTCATATAGACTTTTCAAGCCACACCCTACAAGGCCTGCCCAGGCCTCCACACATCTCTATCTTCATGTGTTCTTCTAAGTAGTTTTAGTACATATAGAAAAAAAAGAAACATACAATGAAGCTTCTTCTAATTCTTGTTTTGCTGTTTCTTTTTCTGAGTAAACCCATTTGGGTTGTTTCCACTGTCACAAAACAGCAAACTCTTGTTTCTGTTCCTGTTCCTTCCATTTCTCCAATTTCCACAGCAATGCCTGCTTTCTCACCAGGTAATTTTTTTTTGTTTTCTTCATGGCCATATTTATATATATATAAAGATACTTGCTTTTAGTTAGATTGGATGATGGGTCATGGCTCAAATCATTTCGAAATTCGAATTTCAAAAATTAAGAACCAAATTGATTATATTTAATACTGTCACTATGAAAATATATTTTTGTTGATTTTATCCATTATGGTTAACATTATGCTTTTAGTTTTTTTCCTTTATTGGTTTTATCTCTAAACTCTGTTTCTACAAAATCTAATGGTTTAATTGATGAGATTATTGCCGTTTTGCTTGAGCTAATTTCTATATTTATGTTGATTATGCAACCAGGAATTCAGGTGGGAATTGAGGAGCATCACAAGAAAATGGATACTCACAAGAAAATGCTAATAGCACTAGTTGTTGCTTCTACTGCTCTAGCTGCAATCATTTGGTCTTTCTTCTGTTTTAGGATTTTTCACAGGAAGTTCTCACACAAATCCCACAAAAGAAGTGCTCAGAGCTCAGGTACATCCTTTTGCAACATAAACCAATTTTTTTTTACTTAAATCATTTGTGGGGTTTAATGAATTTGCATCAATTTTGAGATGGTCTGAGATTCTTTTATTGTTTTGTTTTGTGGGGTTTTCAATTTGAAGATGCTGAAAAAGGACTTGCAATAGCTCCATTTTTTAGTAAATTCGATTCCATCAAAATGGTTGGCAAGAAAGGATCTGTTCCATTGATTGAGTATAAGCTGCTCGAAAAAGCTTCGGATAATTTTCGGGATAGTAATATCTTGGGTGAGGGTGGATTTGGATGTGTTTACAAGGCTCGATTGGATGATAACTTGTATGTTGCTGTGAAGAAACAGAATTGCGAAAATCATGAAGCCGAGAAAGAATTCGAGGTAATGTTTGTTTTCAATTCTAAATGTGTTTATGCTTCTTGAAATTTTAGCATTATGATGTCATTGTTTTGGTCTTTAATTGTCATTTGGATTTGCAGAATGAGATTGATCTGTTAAGCAGAATTCAACATCCAAATATAATTTCCCTACTGGGTTGCAGCATTCATTGCGAGTCAAGGTTTATTGTTTATGAATTGATGCAAAATGGATCTTTGGAAACTCAATTGCATGGTAAAACATATTAATTTTATTCTTTGCTTTTAAAACTGACAAATGGAAGGTAAAAGGAAAATGGAATTAAATAATGCTAATATCTTTATTTTTCAAATTTTATTAATATATAGGACCTTCTCATGGTTCGGTTTTAACTTGGCATATGCGAATGAAGATTGCTCTTGATACAGCAAGGTGAGCTTGTTTACTCATTTTTTGAATTATTTTATTGTTCTTTGGCTTGGCACTTGAATCTTAACATATTTGCAACTGTTGACCAGAGGATTAGAATATCTGCATGAGCACTGCAACCCATCAGTGATCCATAGAGATCTGAAAACATCTAATATACTTTTGGATTCCAACTTCAATGCTAAGGTAAAATTTATTTAAAAAAGACATTGAAGTCTATGGTTTTCTTTATAAAATTCCTGAAATTGTCTTATATCTATTGCTTCTCTACATTTTAATTATCTTCCATTTAACTCACTAAAGCTCTCTCTCTCTCTCTCTCTCTCTCTCTCTCTCTCTCTCTCTCTCTCTCTCTCTCTCTCTCTCTCTCTCTCATATTGTCTGGAATCAGCTTTCCGATTTTGGTCTTGCGGTGACAAATGGGGCCCAAAACAAGAACAACATTAAGCTTTCAGGCACATTGGGTTATGTTGCCCCAGAGTATCTTTTAGATGGTATGCCAACTAAAATTGAAATAATTGCTTCCTGTATTCTTAAGTCTGACTGGTTGCTATGTCTATTAATTTATAATTTCTCTTTGCTAACAATATAATATAGTTATTTTTCTTTTCGAGCCTGACAATTACAATAATGTTATGAGACCGTGCTGAGTTTGATATATATTTTAAAATCAGTGGGCCTTTTGATTAAGCTATCTTAAGCACATGCACATGTACTACCACGTAGGGCTGATCAATCATGTTGAGAGTTTCTCCTAGACAACCACTTATGCCTACAGTTGTCTTGATAAGGATATCAACGTTTAGTTTCATTTCGGGTGGCAGTTTGAATCAAGAGATTTCAAAAATTCAAATCTTTTTTGAAGTTCAATTGATATTGAGGGTGCCCACACTATGTAAATGAAATTTATTAAATTCAGGGAAAAAGTACTGTGTAGTTGGAGGAGTTTAAAGAGCAATTGTAAGCCAAAGGTCTTCAGGTAAATATGGATGATTTGGCAGTGGAGTTGTAAGTTTAATTTGGTTGGAAATGTTGTTTAATAGGGGTCCCTTCAAATAAGAGTAATGTTTTCAACTTTTGAAAACTAGATACAAAGGGATAGTAACATGGGAAAAACAAAGGTTGGCAGAGAGCAAAATATAGATAATGGATCTTTGTCATTAAAAATGGTTACTTATTGGAATATTGTTTTATCATAGGATAAATCCTAATTTAATATGTTTAAATTTTAGCTTTAATAAAAATTTCCCTGCTTATTGTCGATGGTCAAAAACATCTGAAAAGCTGTATTGCTTGATGTTGTTATCAATACCAGATTTTGAATGCACTTGCACTTAATCAATGAAAATTAGGCAAAATAGTTTTCAAAGTCATGCTGTTTAACGATGTTTGTAAAATCTCTAAGGCTGATGTAGTTTTTGCATTTAGTCTTCTTGGATTAAAACCAGTATGTTCAATTTTGCAGGTAAATTGACAGATAAGAGTGATGTGTACGCTTTTGGAGTAGTGCTTCTGGAGCTTTTATTAGGAAGAAGGCCTGTGGAAAAACTGGCTCCATCTCAGTGCCAATCTATTGTCACATGGGTATTCCTTGCTCTTAAACCTCATCACAAATTTATTTGGTGTGCATCCCAATAAAAAATTTAAATTTCAGAATTTAATGCTATAACTATTTATGGGTACAGGCCATGCCCCAGCTCATAGACAGAACTAAACTTCCAAATATTGTGGATCCTGTGATAAAAGATACAATGGATTTGAAGCACTTATACCAGGTTTGTGAACTACAAGTGATAGTTCCTTATTAATACTTACTCTTAGCGGGGAAACCCTTCAAATCAGTATTTATTTTCATTTCTCTGCCCTTTAAAAATTGACATTTGGTTGGCAGAACGAGTAACAACCGGTGTCAACTATGGATTAAGTTTGATAGTTTGTGCCCTTTCCCAAAATCGGTCTCTAGAAAGTCAAGTTGATAAAATTTTCCAGTTATGAGGAAGTTTACCATTGTTTTTGTATTGCATAGCTATTAGAATTTAGAAGCTCGGGCTAAATTATATCTTTGGCAGATTCCTTCACAAGCTTTAATTTTGATCTTGATCATCCCATTTTAACTGATTTCACCCGATACCATGATATGCTTGTGCAGGTTGCTGCAGTAGCTGTGCTATGTGTGCAACCAGAACCAAGCTACCGCCCACTGATAACAGACGTTTTACACTCTCTCATTCCTCTTGTTCCCATTGAGCTTGGAGGCACACTAAGAGTTGCACAAGTAACACAACCTACAGAGTGACCGTATGTTTGGTGATGCTGCTCCATTATTATGGGTGTTCTCCATTGCTTAGATCACAGATCCACATCAATTAGGTCATGCTACTTACACGCATACTTGATGGTTTTGTCTTAAAATCTCAGGTAAGATGGCGAAGGGAAGTTGACATGTTTGGAGTAGAAGAGTATTGGTTTGTTTCTCACATTTGTATATTAAAGCAATTTAGTTCTTGAGTTTCTGAAAAATTACTTGTGTATATGAGGGCATCTAGACAACAATGAAGCTATATTACGAAGAAAGTTGCTCATAATTTTGCATTCATAAAAAACCTTCCCTTACTATTATTATTTTTTTGGTTGCACTTTTGCCATATGCTGAAGTTTGTATTTTCAAAGAAAACGCAGGGTACTATAGTATGAAGAATCCTAAATGCTGCAATGTGGCATGATAAGTTGATAACCCAAGAGACCAGTTCACTCCGTTTGGAAAATGCAAGTATAAAAAAAACAGCTATATGTTTTTTCATGGAAGAACGTTATATGCAACCGCGTCACTTCCAAGTTTAAAAAAGGAGGAAAAAGATTCAGCAAAAGAGGAAAAATGACAGAAAAAAAAGAAAGAAAAGAAAATAACGAATCTAGTTTTCCCAAAAAAAAAAGGATGTCAATGTAATTTATCCAATTTTAAATTTTAGTTTAAAAATTACATCTAACCCTTCCAAGAATTCAATTGGTCCAAAGAGGCTAAAAAAAAGAGATAATTGACGAGCAGATGGCTTGTGGCCATCCTCCCAAAACCAAACAAAAAACAAATCCCTTCTTATTTTATAGACAAGGTTTGGCTATAAATCGGTTTATAACCGGTTTGCTATAACCTATTACGTGGCACTTTATAAGACCATCCATATGTATAATTTAAAGAAGTCACATGACTCATTAAATAGGTCATATGACTAAAATACACGTGGATGATCTTATTAGTTGTCATGTAGTGGGTTGTAGCAAGCTGGCTACAAACCGGTTTGTAACCAAACCTTGTCCGTATTTTATTATTTTGGTATATTATACAACTATAATCTTTTAGTGAATCTAAATTATTTTCCTAATGGACAAGGTTTGGTTTGTAGCCTGTTTGTTATAACCCACTATGTGGCAACTTATAAGACTATCTATATGTATTATTTAAAGAAGTCACATGACTCATTAAATAGGTTATGTGACTAAAGTACACGTTGATGATCTTATTAGTTGACACGTAGTGGGTTGTAGTGACCTGGCTACAAACTGGTTTGTAACTAAACTCTGTCATTTCCTAATCAGTAAAAAAATATAATTGACATTCTGGAGATATGGCAAAATTACACTCGTTTTACCAAATTTTCAAAAAATGATACTCTGCCCTCAAATTATCAAAATAATTAACATTCTGTCCCATTTTTTGAATTATTTTGGGGGAGTGTCAATTAATTTAATCTTTTTCGTTAATGGTGTTAGGTGAGTTTAATTCTCATATTTTTGGAGATACAATTTTTTTTTTGGTGAGGGATAATACTTATTTTTGGCAGTTTTAACTCTAATTTTTTGGAGATAACATTTCAAAATAACTATAATGTAAAATTTTAATACATTTTGGGATGGGAGTGAGGGTGGGTGTGGGCGAGGTTTTTTTTTTTTTTTTTTTTTTTTTTTTTTTTTTTTTTTTTTTTTTTTTTTTTTTTTTTCCCGATAGTTGGGAAAATAGGATTTAAATCTAGAATGTTTCTGTTGGAAAAATTAAGAGGTGCCAACCAGTTAAATGATCACTTGGCTCTTTGGAAGCACGAGTCCAAATTTTTAGAAACGGGCTAATTGCTGGATTCGAATTTGTCGGACACTTCTTTATCGAAAATTTAGGATTTTAAAAATTATTATTCTTCATTTATGACCTTTGTTAAGGTTAGAGTAAAATCTAGTGGAGATTTTTTTGGGAGTTTAGAAAAGTACAAACCTGAGACTTTTACCTCTTTAGTTTCACCCCTTCTTTTTAATACCAATAATGTTATGTATATATTAGGGGTATATTGGAGAGTAAAAAAAAAAAGGACCCAAGGAATTCTATTCTCTTAATAGTAATTAATAATTCGTTGCATATATATATATATTTTCATTTATCGGGGTTGTGGGCGATTAATTCTTTAGGTCTTTGGAAGCCTATTGCTCAGATTTAGGCCCTCATAGTGGCACGTTCTGAAATTTGCATCCGAATGTGGAGCTCTCAATTCTGTATCGAGTCTGTTATTGATCATTTTTAATCCTCATGCTGTCTGAGGTGCAAAGGTGTCAAGTATCTATGATGTTAAATATAACACTTACATCAAAGTGAATTGGATGATTAAGAAAAAAAATAAAAAATGACATTTAAAAAGCATACATTATTACAAGCTTATTGTCTATTCATAATTCAGTAACTAATAAGTATATCAAATCACTTCGCAAAAGGGAAATAAAAATGTTGAATATTTAGACTCCAAAATTTTTAAAGCTATGCTTCAAATATGTAGCTCAGTATCCAATCATTTCAACTGACATTGTGGAATGAATCAATGATGGCATCCGCAAGGTACTCACATTTGGCCAAAGATAATCCAGCCAAGGATATCCTTCCATCCTTTGTCATGTACACATGCCACTTATTCGTCATATTATCACTCTGATCAGACAAGAAGATATAACATTAGAAATCCAAGAAACCGTTCTGTGCATCATTGCATTGTACTGTTTCAAGGTATTAGATATTGTAGCTGATTCGTGAATGTGCAGACCAGTGGACCAATCATAAACTCAGAAAATTATTATTAACACAAGCTGGTTCTCAATGCAGATGCAACAGCCAACAGAAGTGGTGAAAGGAAAAATTCAGAAAACAAAAAACAAAATGAACATATGTGGGGAGAGGCAATGCATATAAAAAAAAACATGATGAGAGGTATATCCTATCATTTGGGAAATATTCACAAATATTATTGGATTTGACTAGCTCTCTACAAATCCCCACATACACAAGATAAATCAATGTGTGAATTGGGACAGATGAGACACTATAGTTCAAAAATTAGATATGGGAAAGAAGAAATTTTATATGTATGAGAAGAGGCAATTACCTGAGCTTTGTTCAAGCCAGTGAATGAGAACATGCCAATCTGCTTAAGTATAAACGACCAATCCTTCCCACTCTTATCTTTTGCAGAGAGGCTATCATATAATTTCTGTCTCACGTTCTTTATCCTTCCAGCCATCATTTCCATTTCTGCTTTCCATTCATTGAAGAGAGTCGGGTCCCCAACAATATTGGCAACAATCTTGGCCCCATGAATAGGAGGATTGGAGTACATTGGTCGAGCAAGCCTTTTCAGCTGGCTCTTTACCCTGAAAATATAAAAATATACCCATTAGGCCGTCCTTGATCAAAATGTGCAACTTGAAAATTAGAAAATATGGAGCCATTTACCATGATATTTAGGCATGATTAATCTATAGGAGCCAAGAGCAAATGTATTATTGAAACAAAGAAACACATTAGGTTTTAGCTTGATGATGTGAAAGACACAACTCCGTATCAGCTATTAGTGTGTCAAACAATTCCCGATGGGACAACTGCAACCATTTAATATTTAATTCCATGAACATGATCCTACCTGAGTATACTTCAGTAATGCGAAGAGATAGGAGTGTATTATGCTTTTCAATTAGAAACTTCCATTAATTACTCCATTATTTTTCTCTTTCTTCTTTCACATGCAAGCACAAACTCAGGAAAATGTGCTAAAGTTTTTTAACACAGAAATGACATATCCAAAAGGAGATCATAATATAGACAATACAGTTTTGAACCAGAAATATATCCAGCAGGCATGTGAAGTGGAGTGTCTGACATGGCAAAGTTATTGAATATAACTATATAAGCAAACGGGCTAGTTGTGCATTTGTTCATCTTATCACACACATAATTTGTGGAAATGCTAATTTGACCATAGACCAGAAAATGAACAAAGCATAGGATATTTTGTTCACAGCACCTTGCTGCTGCATCTGCTGATGTGCAGACAACATTGATTGCTCCAATCCTTTCTGCATAAAGACCCAGGTTTTTACTGTATGACTGGGCAACCAGGAGTTCCATACCACGCGCAGCAAACAATCTCACAGATGATGCATCAGCATCAAGGCTTCCACTAGCAAACCCCTAAAGTACATTGATAAGTTCAGATAAAAAAATCAGTACGCAGAATTCTATATTTCAAAGAATCTCAACGTGATGCTGTGGATATTAAGCTGTCCAATATATCAATGGAATTTTGAATATTTTCCTTCCAAAAATTTCAGTATCGCAATTCCCATTTTAGCAGGATAGAAACCAATCATGCAATCTACCTGGTATGCAACATCAAAAAATGGTATATGGTTCTTCTCCTGAATGACATCAGCGATTTTCTCCCACTGTTCAGGAGTTGGATCAATGCCAGTTGGGTTGTGAGCACAGCCATGAAGTAACACAAAAGATCCTTCTGGGGCTGCCTGAAACCAGAACAAACAAATTATTGGTGAATTGGTCAAGAAAAGTAAATTACACTGGCATTGAGAATTGTATTGAACAGAAAACTTAAAATATAAGTTAAACGTTTACTAGTTCCAAATTACTAAAGAATTATGCATGCAATACTTGTGTGCCATTCTTGGATACTTCAAAAATTAAAAAATACCGGCTATTTCAGCTGGAAGTGCAAATAGACAACATTTAATTAAAACACTCACATTAAAATGAAAGCTGCTAACAGTTTAAATGATAAAGAAAAACGAGTACAACTAAGCCAGGATGGAACCTTTATGTCAGCTATCATCCCCTCAAAGTCCAAACCAACTGTTTTTGGATCATAGTATCGATATTCAGACCATGGAACTCTAGCATCATTGAAAATATTCTTGTGATTACCTGCAAAACAATTTTGTTCGCCATGCAAAGTCAGTACCCTTGAGAAAATTCTCACATACAATTTCAAGTGAATGACAATACACACCCCAAGTTGGGGATGATATCAGAACTTTTGCTCCAGGAAAATATCGTTCGATCAGAGCTGCAGCTAATCGAAGAGAGCCAGTTCCTGAAAGACCCTGAACAGTAGCAACCTGAAAAACAGAAATATGAGTTTTTATTTTTTTTATTTTTAAAAAGAATCAAAAGAAACTATGATATCCTTTGAAAGAATTCAGGACCATTTAAATTTCACATACTCTTTGTTGCTTTATTACAGGGTTGTCGGCTCCAAATAACAACTCTGCAGTCACCTTATTGAATGCAGCCAAACCTTCGATGGGGAGATACTAGACATTGTCATCAGATTATAGTAAGTAATCATAGTTGAGAATAATGACTCCAGGTCACCCATACATTTGAGTAAATAGAGATACCTCTTTGTTTTCTCCCCTTTCCAACAAAAGATTCTCCGCCTAGAAAAGAAAAGTTTCTAATATAATTAATTTAAACTCAATTTGATTGTCAAAACCAGCATTCAGTTATATGATTAAGAAGCAAAATTAAAAAAATATCTAACATAGACAACACAAAAGAGAATTTCATTTTATGAAACATTTACCAATTGATTGAGGGAAAAAGTCTAACCTTCTTGACAACATTCAGCACATAAGGTTGTAGCTCTTCTGTTCGATAGGCCCCAACTCCAAGGTTGAGTTTCTTTCCGTCCGTGTCTGCTTTAAAAGCTTCAGAAACTCCAAGAATTGGATCAGGAGGAGCCATCGATACTTCTTCAAAACGAGACACCTTAACCGCCGCAACCATAGATATCCGACCGAAAGACTGCATATCAGAAATGACCCATACTCAGATCTAATAACCAAACATAGCACATACATTATAACCCAAGTTATACCATGCACAAAGTGAATGCCTTGATTAAAACAATAAAATAAAGACTAATTCAATTTAAACACTTCAAAAAAAAAAAAAAAAAGAAGCTGGAATCAATGTGATGCATTAGCATAGCTATTCAAAGAAAGACACACACAGAGCCAAATTCAAGTAAAGGGCAAATTTATTAATTAATCCACAGCATATTCATATACCTTTGTGTTAATAAAGGGATTGGTTGTGTTCTTGTTGAAGCTCAAGCTACTACTTCCAAGCTTCAACCTTTCCTGCTCAAATTAACAACAAGAAATTACTCAATCCGCACAGACCATAAATTTTGGTCCTTTTATCTTTAATATAACTACTACTAAAATGGGTACTTTGGAAATCATTACCCTCATTCGTTTTATTTTCTTAGCAACCAAACAGAACCCCCCCCCAAAAAAAAAGACAAAATGAGAATTGTGATTAGAAATGGAAAATTATATAGCAGTAACCTTGAGATTTTCATGTACTAAAAGTGAAGCAGATGGAGAGGCCGAAGCTACAGAAAGCATCGTCGAAGTCGAAGACATCTGAAGAATCAACAGTAAAGTGTGATTAGAAATATAGGTGTCACTTCAAAATTGGCCAAAACCAAGCAAATTATGAGAATTCGAGAAGTAAAAATGAGAATTATGAGATTAAAAATGAAAAACACGTTGATTTAATTAACGAAATTGAGTGTGAAATCGTTGGAATTATCAAAGTTTAATGTGGAACTCACTCTGAGAAAAAGTGGGCGATGTACGAAGGGTGAGGTGATCTTGGTTTTGTTGTGTTATTAGTCCTTAGTACTGGTTTTATAAGTACGGGTTTACAAGGGTACGATGGTCATTCTATATCGTAAAAGTTGTGGTTGCGTCCAACCGGATAATTATATTATATTTAAGAAATATATTAAATGCATACTCCCTCTTCTCACAGAAATCGTAAGTCCTGTTAATTAAATTCATAGTGGAATCCACCACTTCTGTGAAAGGAGAGAATACGCATTTAATATACTCCTAGAGTATTATATAATTTTCCTATCCGATCCGATGCTTATTCTAACTAACCTGCAATCTGATTGGGGATGATGAGATTGTAAAATCTATACATACTCAAAAAAGCAAAATATGTTGGTGATTTATAAAACAATTTTTTTTTTTTTGCTGAATTATGTGGATGGTGATTTATAATTTATACAATTGGTGTTATTTTTTTTGGCTGAATTTATAAAACAATTCATACATGGGACTTTTAAAACTTATGAATGATTATTTTATCCTCTACTATTATAAAATATTATTATTGTGTTTTTATATTTTCTATCCAAATAAGAGTTGGTGGAAATTGTTGTAGAACTTGTGGATGGGGACATTTGAAGTTGTAATGGGGAGGAAATGGATTTTAGGGTTGAGATTAAGAAAAAATTGGAAGAATGGTCAAAAAAAAATAATATTAAAAAGGTAAGTGGATTTTTCTAGGGTACTTTGTAAGCAAAGAGAAGAGGTGTTTTGGAATTTTCTTCCAAAATGTTCATGGTGTGGAAAAGGGAAAGGAATTGGATGAAAAGAGACAGCACAAAACTTGGGCATGCCTTTTAGGTTTTCATATATGGAGTTTTTAAAGCCAACTAAAAAATGTAATATTTTTAGCCACGGATCAACAAAAAGAAAGAAAGCGTGCAGGTTCAATTGGAACTTCCTAGTGTTTCCAACGAAACATCCATGGTTCAAATCACGCCTCCGTCAAGTTTTCAAATTAAAAAAAAAAAGAAAAAAAAAAAGAGAGTAAGCACTAACAGATCCGTTGGCCAGCATGGCTTCTTTGTATGGGCTTTTAGCATATTTTAGTTATGTAGTTTTTTAAAGTTTCACTTTTTCTATGTAGTCATGTACATATTTATATATTAACACACTATCAACAAAAAGAAAGAAAAAAAAAATCATTAAAAGACTAAATAAAAACTTATGCCAAACGGACTCGTAGGTAGTGACATGATCTCATAGTATCAAAACTAAAAAGAGAGTTACTATATTAAAAAAGAAGAAAAAAAAAAGAAGGTAAATTACAAAATGATAGTGCCCTCTCTTATTTTTAAAAAATGTTAATCCATCACCTTTAATATGACTCTTTTTTTTTTTAGAAAATTGGGGGAGGGAGGGGCATGTGGGATGTTAATTTCTATAATAGGAGAGAAAACTGTCATTTCGCAATACCTTAAAGGAAGTTACTGTAATTTGCCAAAAAATATATATATATCTTCGTGAATATTTCTTAAAATAGCTATGTGTCGGCCCGGCATCCCTCTGGTGCGGGAAGCTTTACCCCTTGTAACTGTTAGAGGTTGTTATGCAGTGGCAGTTACTGGCGTGTATGCAAGAATTGCATAGTAAAGATCCTAAAACATTGTAGCCATTCAAAAAAGGTGTTTGGGTTACATATGAAGTCTTTATAAAGGCCAGACAGAAATAATGAAATGCTTTTCTTGAAAGTTTTTTCTTGCTTTGTTATGTAATGTTTTCATTGCACTCTTCATTTGTCATATATTTTTTTAAAGAACAGTAAGGAGTGCAATCTTAATTGTTCTTGAATAATGGGCATTGCATCCTTGGTTCGATTTCCTTAAGAGGATCAACATGTAAGTGGGAATCGCCATCCTAAAGATAGCCCAACAAATCCTTAACTCCATTTACAAGCTCCTTTTATTATTTTTTTGGATAAAACTTTATTTCTCAGTACATTAGGTTCCTAGTTGAATTCAAATACATTAAATTTAAATATTCTTGGAAAAGATAACATTATTTGTGTTTCATTGGTTAATGCAACTATGTGTTTGAATTCAATTAGGGAACTTAATGTACTTAACCTAAAAAACTGTACCTAAGTTTTATCCTTTTTTTCAACGTTGTTTCTATATAATTATAGTTTTGTATAACATAAAAAATGCTTACAAAACAACTTTATTATGTGTAAAAAATTTAAAAAATTCTAACGACTAAACATAGTTTAGTGAAGATGTCATTACTTTATGAGTTTTTTTGAATTAAAAATACACTTTTGCATCCACATGAAAGGTTTTAATGCTCAGATAGGCTTCAAATACAACTTATGTGTATTTTCATTACTTTTTGTCCTTTAGTTTGAGACTAATTGAGAGTTCAATTGCGATGATTTTGCAAATAGGGAAAATTACAATTTACCCTATTGTGATTTTGTCCTATTACAATTTAGTTCTTAAATTTTCAATTGTTACATTTGATCCCTTTGATCCCTTAAGGTTTAGATTAAAATGAAACTGTTAGGGTTCTATCTAAAGTAACCCTTATGATTTAATTTAGTTCAATATTATGGGTCAAATACTCAAATGTAACAATTGAAAAAGCTAAAGAGACTAAATTGTTATTGAATAGAACCACAAGAGTGTAATTTATTTTTCTATAAAATGAAAAATCTGTTAATTGAATGGAACCCTAATAATTTCATTTTAATCTAAACTTTAGGGGATTACATGTAACAAGTGAAAGTTTAAGAACTAAAATTATGACCGGGTCAAACCACAAGGGGTAAATTGTAATTTACACTTGAAATTATAAGGAATACATTGTTACAATTGAAACTTTAATATTTAATTTGAAACCAATGTTAAACTTTATAGTTTATTACGTAATCACTCCCTAAATTTTAACTGTACAGCATGAATGGAAAGAAATGTAAGCACTTCTTAAAATTTAGGGTAAATTATATATTAAACTCTATTTTTTCAATGCGGTTTCAAATTAAATTTTCAAGTTTCAAAAGTTTCAATTAAACCTTGAAGTGTAAGACTGTTACAAATTATACTTTATAATTGCGCTAATTGAATCCAAATTTTTTAAAATCGTAACTAGAGGTTTGAATCCAAGTTATTTTAAAATCGTAACATTTTTTGTTTGAGTTTGATTTGATTTAGAGGTTTGATTACTTCAACTACCATGGTTTTTCAATTCAAGTTTCTGTGGTGGTCATTTATTTGGTTTCTTTGAAACTCAATGTTTTGTTTACATTTAAAAAGTGCAAATCCAAGTCATTACTATGAATAACAGTTGGAGATTAATATTCTTCTCCTTGATAAAGGTTTTTTTTCCAACTACCATGCAGTTTGGCAATTAACATTCTGATTTTTTTTTGACCACCCTGAAATATATATATAATTTAGCTTTGAGTTTCAAAACAAGATCATAAAAGCTAACAAACTTTCACTCTTCGGAGAATCAGCTGATGCTTCGTCCATTGTATACCATTAGCCATTAGGTACAGGTCGACCCACCAAACAAGATTAAAAGATGAATGCAAATAGATTTGGACCATTTGGTTATACACTTAATATGTTCTCTTTTTGTCTCATGGAAAAGAGTGAGGGTAATGAATTGTTTAAATTGAAAGATCTTACAAGGAACTGTGAAAGTAAAGAGGGCTAATTACCATTATGGTTTTAAAAACCGAACTGGCTGGTTCAACCGAGGATCGGTGTCTAGTCCGATCTGGTTCTCTTAAAAAACCAAAAATTAAAAAAAGTGACGAAAAACTGAGAATCGCTGGTTCAACTGGCAAAACCGAGAACCTGACCGGTCCAATCGGTTTGACCACTTTTTTAATACTAAAAATTTTTATTTAAAAAATAATACTTATATGTTAGGTCTACATAAAAGTTAACCTAACAATAAATGTTTGACTCACACAAAAGGTAACCCAACATTAAATGTTAAATGTTTGACTCACACAAAAGGCAACCTAACATTAAATGTTTGGCTCACACAACATTTAATTTAATTAATGAATGGTAGGCCACAAATTAATATAGCCCACTCTCATATTTAAAATTCTTGGTAGAGTGTAGTATTTATAGAGGAGAAAGTGTATCATTCTCTTCTATTTTTCCAATGTGGGACAATGAAGAAGTTTTCTCACAAGACAACAAGTCCCACATTGGAAAAACAACAAGTCTTCAAATAGCAAATACTATTTATAACTACATCAAAATACAAAACTAATTAACATATTCAAATTTGAATACTTAAAATTTAAATTAGTGCATTCAAATTTTAAACCCATACATAGTTTTTAAATCTTCAAATAAGTCAAATAAAGAAAGTTTTTATCATAAATCTAAGAAAATACTATTTTTGACTTATGATATTATCAAATAAACATAAAACGTTCTTCTATGATTTAAATATGATTATTTTGTAATTTTAATATGTTTAGTTACATTTTTTCTAAATATAAGATGTCATATAAAAGTTTTAAAAAATTTATTATATATTTTTAACTAAATATTATTAGTTAGAATTTGTTATATATATTTTATTAATTATATAATTTAAAAAATATTAATTAAATTATTTATGACGTCCGGTTCGACCACCGATTGGACCCGTCGGACCAGTGATACGGGAACCACCCTTTTCCGACTCTCCTCTGGTTTTTAAAACCATGAACCCATACCACAGATTTGGTGAACTGAAAAGGATAATATGAGCACTAATAGTAACAATTAAGGGAGACTTATTTCTTTTATGCATTTTAATCATTGAGATCTAATTTCAATCCCTCCATAATGTTTTTCACAGGTTTTCTCCACTATCTCATCTAATTTATATTAAATAAAATACCATTTTGTAACTGAGCGACTGATATAATTAGGAAAATATTTTGATGAAAGCACAGACTTGGAATTTGGGATACTGCCTCTCCTCTCCATGGAACCAAAATAATACAAAAAATTGAAATAGAAAAGGAATAGCAAATAACTCTCTTTATACGCGGATTCCTTTTCCCTCCATACTCAAGTTGGTCCTACAATCTTCATCTTTGTGTGTTTGATTGCAAGAGTTTAAAGACAAAATTTTATTTTATTTAAAAAAAATTAATTAATTTTTTTAAGTTTGATGTTCTACTCTTGTTTCTGTTTCTATCAAAAAAGTTCTTAGCAAGATCATCCAACCAATCAACTTTGAACTTTAAGCCAACTAAAAAAATAAATAAAATATAAACTATTGTAATTGTGAGTTGGGTAGCAATTATGTATGGAACTACTTTAGGTAGAGATGACGGCAACTGACTCAGGATCCTCAAATCTGTGCTTCAAGGAAAATAAATTCATCTATAAAGGGCCAACTCGAAATGAGGGGACGAATGCCTCTTTGAAGGTCTTAGTAGAAATCTTTGTCATTGTGAAGATTTTTTTTTTTTTTTTTTATTCATCAAGGGGTTCTTCTTCTTATAGTGGGGCGTCCCTTTTCCAATCAGCCCAAATTATGCCCCCAAATTGGATTTTTTTCTTCTTTCATTCAGAGGGTCTAAGGTCAGTCGCATCGATCGGTTGGTAGGAAATTTTGTGAGGCAACACACCTCAAGTAGCTCACATGGACATGTTCCATACTTCAATCGCAATAACGCCATAATTGGGTAGATGAGATACAATAAATGCTGATGTGAAGATGACTCATTAAAGGACAGGTAACGCTGTAACGCTCTTTTTAAGATACACTAGTTTTTCCAGTAGGGAGAACAATGCTCGTAACTCAGACAACCTTGCTAAGTAAGACAAGAAAACACTTTAGACAAGTGTCACGATGAAAGGATTCCTCGTATGAATCTGCTTTCGTCGAGCCTCTTCAACAACACTAACCAAGACAAGTTCCAAGAAGGTGCTTGACAAATGGTTTGTCACAATTGAGATTGATTGAATATTCCCAATCCGATGATGATGGGTCTAAGTGGGATGATACAAGGCCTAAGAGGCTTAGGCCCATTGCAAGTTCTGCTTGGATCCCTCACGTAATTACTCAAAAGTATGAACAATAAAAACTTGTTTCTTCCTATTATCTGTGTTATCGTCTCTTTTATTTTGTTGGATTCCTAAAACCCGATTTTTTTTATCAACCTTCTCTTTGACAGTTTCCAAGAACTTTACTTTATTATACAGTTGATAAAAATCTAAACAAAAATTTGTTTGTCAGGTTGTTCAACAAAGCTAGTGTCATATATTCAGGGCGGTTCCGAGGTTTGGGTTGCTTAAGCTGCCCCGATTTTGGTTGCCCACTTATTATTAAAAAATATATTATATATATATATTAATATAATTTATTAAATAAAATAAAAGTAAAAAAAAAAAAAATATTATTCAAAATCAAGATAACATTGCTCTTTTAGCTTGAATTACATCTAAAAAAAAATGTAACGTTAGTGTTTTAATATTATGTTATATTTTTATTTTTTTTAACTAAAAAATACACTAGTGTAATAAAAAAAAAAAAATATCTCACGGTCCATACAAACCACAACAAAATTAATACTAATAATAAGTTAAAGTGATAAAAATTATTAAATAAACACAAGAACACGGCAACACAAAACAATTGCTTACCTGACTGCCCCCAAAGACAAAAGCACATGGTCGATGTACAGATAAATTTTTTAAACAAATCACACAATGCAAGACCCATTTCATACAATCATACAAACACATCACAGTATCACACATATCTCACAATTGTAATTGTAAAAACTAAAAACCCATATATATATATATATACCATTAAAATAATTTATATTAGAGCCCATACAAGTGCAAGCACAACTAAAATATCAATTATTAACCCATTATACAAGTGCAAGCACACGTACGTGATGGTGGGGGGCTCTAGGAAAAGAAAAGCTGAGTAAATCAGTGAAA
>OU015764.1:24119608-24215971 GCA_907173295.1 Fagus sylvatica
TTCTTGCGTTGGCATGCCCGAAGTTTCCATGAACACTCATTTGTGCAAATAATTCCCCATTGAGTCACGTTTGACTCGTATACTTTATATCTCTGGTTTCGCTCTATGCTGTAAATCTTTGCTGCATACTGCACCTCCGCTTTATCCCTGAATATCAACCCTTTCCTAAACTCCATCTCCTTACTCCAAGTGTATAGAGGTGTTACCACATCATCATATGGAACATTAATATTATCCCAAGTGTTGGCAATAAACGAAGGTGATGGAGCTTCCATTGTAGGTATGTGATGCGTAGAGTCTTGTGCTTGTATATCATCATCAACATTGTCGCAACCATTAACTATTAGTTCACAATCAGAATCTTCATAATCATCACGAACATCATCAATATCATGTAAGGTTTGGCTTGCTATAAACACATCAACAAGATGATCATCTTGTACTCTCTCATCTTGTATTCCCTCACTATTCACTGGGATCACAATCGATGGTACATGCTCTTCATAACGGTTGGGATCACATCCATCCATCAGTGTTGGTGATAAATGCTCATGTCGACTACTGCTACCCCCACGTTCCTGTAATGGTGTCGGTATATCGCAATATGGTGCTGTGAGGGGTTGGGTAAGAACATTGTAATCTTCTTGTAACTCTTCACCTCTATAACCATCCAAATTTGCATGTTGAACATCTTCACCTTCAGCCCACCCAACACCTAGTAACTGAGGTGTAATAATTACATACAACTCAACACCTTTTAATTGAGGCGTCTCATTTAGCACGTCAAACATGTGATTAACAGCATTGTCGTCATTTATCAACATGGGCATGTAGATAACACGCTGGCTAAGGATTTCCTGAGGACAACGAAAAGTAATAGTAATGACATTGGAATGATGATCCAATTCTAGTGCACTGAATATTTTCCTTCGCAATTTCTTAAAACTTATCCCTTGTTTTACTCGAATAATCTTCATATGCATCCCTTCATACTGAACTCCATAATCACCACCAAAAATTATTTCTCCGTTGTAGCGGATATATACAGTAACTGGAGCCATGATACCTATTTAAATTGTAATTCACAACTTGTTATTGATAACTAAAAAAATTAATATTCGTAAAAAACTTTAATATATCACATATGATGCATTCAACACTTAGGATTTACACAACCCCATTGTTAAAAAAAAATTAAAAAAAAAAACAAAAAAAAAAAAAACATTCTTAAATATAAATTTAAGTCACCAAGAAAACATCATTAAATCAAAGGCATTATTTATAAATATATCAAATGCAAACTTACAGAAAGAAGATAAACTCCAGCTAAATCAAGACTTGGAACCACAACAACCAGATCCTGCATGGGAAAGATATCTTTTAAATTTTCAACAAGATATATATATATATATATATATATTATATTTGAAAAGGCTATGGTAATAAAAATTTAAGGAACACACTATCACATATAAAACTTAGTTACCTTAGGAGGCCATTTGGTAAAGGTAAATTTGTAATATCCATTTATTCTTATTTGAAGTACCCAACATTCTTTAGACTCTTCATATATATATATATATATATATAAAAGATGTAAATATAATCATATACATACAATCTCTTAGAAAATTTCTATAGCGATTTCTTTCATAATTATTTTCATTTATTGAACCATTTCACAACATCTCACCAATGTTAAAATACTTTTACTGTTCTTTTCATTGGTCATATTTACAAATGAGGTTTAAAAATGACCACAACAAGAATAAGAAAAAAAAAATTAGAATAAGTAAAGATTAAATAATGTATTAACTACATCTAAAATAATAGAAGTAAGTTAAAAGATCTAAGTTATTTACCTTGATGTTATCTCTTTGAATATGTAGTGTGAGCAAGATTTGATTGAGTAGGTGAAGGAGAAGTTGAGGGGTTGCTGTGGATGAAAGGAGAGAAATGTAGAAAAGGGGTTGCTGCAAGAAAGGCTGAAAATAGATCTGTTTGAGTTAAAAGTGCTGAAGGCACGGGTTTTTAGAGAAAGTACTGCAATCGTTTCTTCAAGAGACGATTTCAAGCCATTTATTTTTTCTTTTAGAAAACCAGGGACAGAAAACCATGGGCGCGTTTTAGAAGAAAAAAAAAAAAAAAAAAATTTGTAATGTGAAATCGTCTCTGCCAAAGACGCTTTTTAAAGTTTTATTTTTTTAACTCTTGTTTATATTAGCGTAAAAAAAAAAAAAAAAAAAAAAAATGATCTTGAAAATCGTCTTTGGTAGAGACGATTTCAAGAAAAAATTAATATTTGAAAATCGTCTCTGCCAAAGACGATTTTGGGTGTTTTAATTTTTTTTTAACTCTTATTTATATGAGCGTAAAAAAAAAAAAAAAAAAAAAAAAAAAAAAAAAAAAAAAAAAAAATTGACTTTGAAAATCGTCTTTGGTAGAGACGATTTCAAGAAAAAATAAAAATTTGAAAATCGTCTCTGCCAAAGACGATTTTGGGTTAAAAAAAAACATGATTTCAAATTTTATTTTATTTTTTCTTAACTCTTATTTATATGAGCGTAAAAAAAAAAAAAAAAAATGATCTTGAAAATCGTCTTTGGTAGAGACGATTTCAAGAAAAAATAATATTTGAAAATCGTCTCTGCCAAAGACGATTTTGGGTGTTTTAATTTTTTTTTAACTCTTATTTATATGAGCGTAAAAAAAAAAAAAAAAAAAAAAATTGACTTTGAAAATCGTCTTTGGTAGAGACGATTTCAAGAAAAAATAAAAATTTGAAAATCGTCTCTGCCAAAGACGATTTTGGGTTAAAAAAAAACATGATTTCAAATTTTATTTTATTTTTTCTTAACTCTTATATATGAGCGTAAAAAAAAAAAAAAATGATCTTGAAAATCGTCTTTGGTAGAGACGATTTCAAGAAAAAATTAATATTTGAAAATCGTCTCTGCCAAAGACGATTTTGGGTGTTTTAATTTTTTTTAACTCTTATTTATATGAGCGTAAAAAAAAAAAAAAAAAAAAAAAAAAAAATTGACTTTGAAAATCGTCTTTGGTAGAGACGATTTCAAGAAAAAATAAAAATTTGAAAATCGTCTCTGCCAAAGACGATTTTGTCATTTTTTTTATGGTTAAAAAAAAACATGATTTTAAATTTGTCTTTTGAAAGACGATTTTATACAAATTTTTTTTATTTTTTCTTCTAAAACGCGCCCATGGTTTTCTGCCCCTGGTTTTCTACCAAAAAAAAAAATAAATGGCTTAAAATCATCTCTATGATTTCAGTACTTTCTCTTAAATCCCGTGCCTTCAGCACTTTTAACTCAAACAAATGTACTTCCAGCATTTCTTGCAGCAACCCTTTTTCTGCATTTCTCTCCTCCATTCGCAGCAACCCCTCAATTTCTTTTTCACCAATTCAATCAAATCTTGCTTACACTACATTGATTCGAAGAGATATCATCAATATGTAAGTAAATAACTTAGATCTTCCAACTTACTTCTATTATTTTAGATGTAGTTAATACATTATTTAGTGTTTACTTATTCTAATTTTTTTTTCTTATTACTACCTTGTTAGAGGGTGAATACTAACTTTTCTTAAGTTGTTTTTTTCATTTCTGTTTATATTTACTATCACTTTTCTACAGTTAATTTTTTTATTTTTTTTGAGTAATATGGTAATAAAGTTGTAATAGACATGAAATGGCCTAATTTGCTCAACTATATTCCTCGATAATTAAAAAACATGAAAAAATAAAAATAAAAAAGTATATTCTTTGATGAAATGGTGTGTACTAAAATGACTAAAATCAAACGTTTGTTCCTCACGTTTATATAATGCATGTTAACCCTCCACATTCTTTGCACATTCACTTCTCTAGAAATTCAGGAATTACAATGGCAAGCAACAATTGGATTTTACCTCGTTTTGCTGATAACTATGTAAGGGAGAAATATACCGACAGAAGAGAATATTACGCAGGTTTAAGGCGTGAGTGGGAATATCGCTACAATGAATCCAACACATTATACACCGATCTTGTAGTACTTGGAGCACCTCTTCCTGATCGTGTTTCACTAACCATGCCAAGGAGTAATGTGGTCAACTATGAGAAAGTAGTGAAACAAATTCGCAAGGAGAACAATCTTATGTTACTACGTCGTTGTCGTTATTACATGCTACAGCTTGCAGAAGAGATGGCTACAGCCACACAAAGAGAACTCACTCCAAATGAGCGCAACAATGTCTTAAGTTACGAGGAGTATTTATCTGATGGTTAAGTACATCTAAGATGGGGTTTAAAGACTCTAGTGTTTGCCTTCATTATGTTAATGCATTGTAATATTTGTTTATGCTTTGTAATTTTATGCATTAACATATTATAATATTCGTGTATGTCTTTTATTTGAGGTTTAAAAATGGTAGTTGCAAAATTGCATTGCTATCCTTGATGTATGTTTTATGTATTGTGATATTATGTAATCGTACATTATTTACGTTATTGATGATTACTTCATGGCAAACCAAAGTATAACTACTATTTAAAATTCAATTATAAATATGTGATACAAATTGTATTACAAGTACTCACAAATAATATTACATGAACTATCATAAATGGCAATCCAAAGTACTACTATTTAAAATTCAATTATAAATATGTGATACAAATTGCATTACAAGTACTCACAAATGATATTACATGAACTATCATAATGTCATTAAATATGCATTATATTTTGTCATTCTTCATCTGACATATCCACGTCAGAAAGATTCTCTTTTTGGGAAAGACACCATTCCATGTTTCGTGCTTCTTGATAATCACCATACATGCGTAATTCACGAATTCGAACTTGTAAGCCGTAGCGGTTTAAACGTATCAACATTCGGTTATTCTCCTCTCGAATACGATTTAATGCCATGCGAAGTCTATGTATACTATCTCTTTGCATGTTAGTTGCAACTCGATGAGGCACCGCTAATCCATGTCTAATCATTTGATTGTACAAGTCTTCTGATTGAGTTACCATAAATGACCATTCTTGCGTCATTGTATTTAACACTTGTCCACTATCTCGCAAGTTCGGATCCATGGGATATCGGAACTCATCTTCACCTGCCCAATGACGTCCCATTGCTCTGAAGATATCACCGGGAGTGTAATTCATAATTGATATTGGATGGTAACCAACCTACATTAGTATGAGAAGTCGTATTACGGTGGAATGACATAATTGTAGAACACAGATTATCTTGAGAATTGTCACGTGACTCAATGATATGACAAGTCAAGCATGTTTATGACAGTACAAAATCCTAGAGGAGATTCATGTATGTTTAAGGATATATTGAAATTGTTTCTTTTTATATCCAATAAAATATTTACTATTTACTGTTTGCAGAAATTATCTACAAGATTAACTGAGATTGGTATTTTCTCTTAAATCCTTGAGAACAATTGTGTTTTAAGAGTATCTCCAAAACGATATGTGTCAACTTAGAGATATAATAAAAAATAAAAATATTAAATTTGGTTGGAACTCCAAGTTCCAACAGATTTTTCATAATTTAGCTTCTTTGAAGGATTCGTGATTTGGTTGGAGGCCTTTGTGAAGGGTTGGTATTAAAAATTTAAAAAATTTCTAGACATAATTTTTAGATATATTTATTTATTTTTAGATATATTTTAAATATTTTTAGACATAATTTATATTTATTTTAGGTTGCAAAATTCAGTTTTTTTTCTGTACTCATTTTAACTATAAATATTTCAAATTAATAAATTAATTAATTGTATAACAAACAAAACCAAAACCAAGTTAGAAAAAACAAAGTCTACTGACATGTTATATTCTATACAAAGCATGCCATCACCTAAGTTTAGGAAAATCTATATGTTCTTTTCTTGTTTGGAACAAAAGTTCATTTTCTAAACTAATTATATGCCCCTACGCTTTGAGGAAACTATGCAATGTGGACTAAAAATTATATGGTCAAAAGTTGGGATCACAGCTGCCAGCAAGTATACAGAACCAAAAAAAAAAAAAGTTTACAAGACCACACGAAAATCAACAGTTATAGAGAAAAAAAACAATGCACAAGTCCCTATGTCAATATGGCATCAAATCTCACAGCTGCCAGCAAGTATACAGAACCAAAAAAAAAAAAGTTTACAAGACCACACGAAAATCAACAGTTATGGAGAAAAAAACAATGCACAAGTTCCTATCTCAATATGGCATCAGATCAGCACATGGCAAGGACTAAAAAGTAAAAAGTGCTTTATGGTTTAAACTTTGGTAAAAACTAAAGAGTAGACTACTGTTCTTCTTTTTACTCTCTTTTTTCTTCTGCTGCCTTTTGCAGTTTTACTAAGTAATAGCTACAGAAAACATGGAGAGCAACAAGATATTGAGCAACTGAATTAAAGATAAACCCCAACTTTAGTAACAACTGAATTAAAAAGACCCAAAATAAAAATTATAAACCCTAAATCGGTACCAGTAATAATGGGGTTCGGGTTTTGGAATTTACCGGTGAAAGTGGTGATGGAGCGGCCTGAGATGGAGAGTGAGCGAGAGAGAGACACGGTCTGAGATGGAGAGTGAGCCGGAGAGAGACGCCGTCTGTGATGGAGTGAGCAAGAGAGAGACGAGGCTAAGGAGATAGAGAGTGAGAGAGAGACAAAAGACAAAGTTTGTTCGGGTGATATTCTAAAATTTCAAATCCAAGTGTCTTTGTGAAAGACGACTTGAGAAAACTTGGGAAAGTAAGTTTGGGAAAAAGATGTAAAAATAAAAAATAAAAAAAATAAAAAAGCACCAAAATCGTCTCTTGTAGAGACGATTTCACAATTTTTTTTAAATCAAATATGTTCAAAAGGCAAAAAAATTAAAAAGGCCCAAAATCGTCTCTACAAGAGACGATTTTTGAAATTTTTTTTTTTTTTTTAAATTTTTAAACAGATATTTAAAGTGGCATAAAAATAAAAAAATTTGTGAAAATCGTCTCTGGAAGAAACGATTTTCAATTTTTTTTTTTTAAATTTTAAATGAAATATGTTGTAAAGTGTAAAAATTAAAAAAGCACAAAAATCGTCTCTACAAGAGACGATTTTCACAATTTTTTTTTTTAAATTTTTAAATAGATATTTAAAATGGCGTAAAAATTAAAATAAAAATAAAAAAATTCAAGAAAATCGTCTTTGGAAGAGACGATTTTCAAATTTTTTTTTTTTTTTTTATTTTAAATGAAATATGTTAAAAAGGTGCAAAAATTAAAAAAGGACCAAAATCGTCTCTAGGAGAGACGATTTTTACAATTTTTTTTTTTTTTTAAATTTTTAAACATATATTTAAAAGGCGTAAAAATAAAAAAATAATAATAAAAAATTCAAGAAAATCGTCTCTTCCAAAGACGATTTTCAAAAGTACCCTAACTTTTGATATAACTTTGAAACTACCCTATTTGGTTATATAACTTAAAAAAATGCGTTATTGGGCTAAAAAACCCAATAAAAACTTGTTTATTCCTATTATCTGTGTTATCATCTCTTTTATTTTGTTGGATTCCTAAAGCCCGATTTTTTTTTTTATCAACCTTCTCCTTGATAGTTTCCAAGAACTTCACTTTATTATACAGTTGATAAAAATCTAAACAAAAATTTGTTTGTCAGGATGTTCAACAAAGCTAGTGCCATATATTAGATTAAAAAAATGGAGAATACTTTCCAAGCCTGGTTATATATGGATCGAATGGACCAGGGCTGGTCCAATCATTTTGGGAGCCTCAAGCCAATTCTCAAATTGGGGCCTTTTAAAAAAAATATATATGTTATAAGATTTTTTTTTTTTTTTTTTTTTGCATTATTGGCTATGATTCCAAAATTATTTGCACAAAATGCATAGAGTTTTGAAAGAGTACAAAATACTAAAATAGGAAAAATATATTGGCTTGAAAACCACACAATCTGTGGTGATTTTGGTATTGTATATATACTAAATATTGCAAGAACAATTCCTAAAATGTAGGGATTTATAATTACAGGAAAAAAAATCAATTATGCTAAATTTAAGGGATGTACAACGATATACTCTAAATGGTTTAGAGAGAATCAAGGGGTTGATAATTGGTGGTCTCTCTATTGAGAGTGTTTGAATTTGATTTGGTGTCTTTACTGTCATTAACTTTCTGATTATCAAGTAATGCTTCAAACAATTGTGGGTAAATTATTCATCTCAAAGGTCATAACTTCATCTTCAAATCAAATTTCACATAACTTCATACACAAATTTTATTGTATACTCCTAAAATTTAATATAAAATATCTCTTACCACAAACATATTTTATTAAATAATTATCACAAACCTAAAAACTAAAAAGAAAAGAGGACCTGAAGAAAAAAAAAAATGGAGATCATTGGTAGAAGTTGTGGATAGGCCACAGATCCGGAAAAAACGAAAAGTAAAAATTAGGAGTGAAACCCATTTCAGAAAATTACAAGGGAGACAAAAAAAAAAAGAACCAAAATGCTTGAAAGGGAGAGTTGAAGCTTCGACTAAGCCACGACCACATATCTGAGCAATTGAGCTTAGCCCACAGATCTGCACATACGTCAAGATGAGAAGACAACAAAGAAGGGGAGACGGAGAGAGAGCGAAAGAAACAAAGAAAAAGCGAGAGGGGTAGTGCCTGTTACAGAGAAGAGATGGAGAAATAAAGTGAACTGGAGCATTGGAGCGAAAGAATCAGAGACATTCGGTGAGAGAGTCAAAGAGAGCTGTTGAAGAGGAAAAAATATCAGAATTAAAAAGAGAAGAGGAAAAAATAATACCTACTTGCTTTTTAAAAAAATGGGACCTTCCTCTGGGCTGGGGCCTTAAGCGATTGCTTACTTCGCTTAAGGCTAGGGCCGGGCCTGGAATGGACCAAACCAATCGAAATGGCCGACATAAGACGAAATATACTGGAAACTAATACATTTAATGGGATTTAACCATACGCCTTGATAAAGGACTGAGTCCCACTTGTTGGGAGGGGGTGCTATATACAACGGAAGTGAAAGCGGAAGAAACAAGAGATCATTTGTCCGGGGGGTGTTTAACTATACAAATTTGGTAACCAATACGAAAATTTTCGATTGTATTAAGGTAAGAGATGTGATTTAGTGAAATTGTAACAAAATATCATGGCCATACTTTTTTTTTTTTGCCTCCTAACAAAATTTGTAATTACTATTCAGATTCTTTGCATCTTCCCAGACCCCGTTTACATGCATTTTATATATACATATGTATAGATTAAATTGGTCACTAATAGTCCCACTTGTCAATGATAGACAAAGAAATTGTAAACAAAAGCATGAAGATGAGGTCAATAACAAACATTTCTCATCTAAAACAACCAATGGTCTAGACAATGCAATCAAAAATGGCAATAAACAAAAGCATGAATATGAGGATTCAATTGAGTCTTGTCATAAATAAACAGATATAGAAAGCAAAAGAAAACTTGCTTCAAGTAATGTAGTTACAAACAAAATCACATGAAGTTTCTAGAATGTAGATGTTTATCAAATCAGGTTATATGAACACAACACAGACCAGCAGCATTTAGCAACATATATGAGCAACAAACAAGAACACATTCATTACCTTAAACTTACTGCTATTTATTTTTTAAATAAAAAAGAACTTCAGAAGAAGTGCCACTGACCACTCACAAAAGTTTTACCATCAATAGACATTTAAGGTAACCACAAAACTTCATTTTACTGGAATAGTTAAAAGCAAACATTCTATAACTTACAAAAAGCATACAACATCAATCAAGGTTTGCAAACAATCACACAAAAAGGGGAAAAAGCACCACTTGCATGGTACTAGGACAGGGAGTGGGAGTTGAGGCATATATTCAGTTTTGTCATCAAATTTAAACATATAGAAACAGCAAAATGCATAAAAATGGTGCAAAGCAAAACAAATGGAATAAAAATCTACAAAATTTGATCATCAAAATTAAAGTAATCTAGACCTACATGCCGTTGGACGGGCTACGTGTGAGGTTGGGATCTCAACCCCAACCCAATATGGGGGGTCAAAGTGACAAAAATTCAGGCCTGACTGAATTGCACTGATTATTTTCCATTAAATGAAGCCTAATTAAGCTGTTTGGCAGTCATACTACATGAGTGTCTACTGCTTACCAAATGAAGAAAGTTTGTATAGAACAGCATAACAATATCATCTCAAAAGATAATGCCTTACAAAAAACTAAACAAAAAGCAGAGAACTACAACAAGCAAGCAATGAATCACAAACCCTTTTGGAATTGACAAAATGACTCACACGAGTCCCAAATTAAAAAAAAACAGCTAAAGTGAAACCTCATAAGCAGATCTAACAAGTAGGTTGGAAGCAGAAACTCATAGATAATACAAAATCAAACTCATAACAATTCAACAGCACAACCACCAAGATTAATCCAAGAAAACTGAATATGTAAAAGAAGTGACAAAATAAACAAGACATAGAACCGCCAATGTCAAACATATATTGAAAACAAAACCGTAGTTAACTCCAAATTCTAACCCCTCATCAAAAGCTCAAAAAACAAGAAACAAAATAAAAATACAAGTAATCAGGTGCAACCAGAAACATCAAGCTGAATATCTCGAATACCATGAAGAAAATACTTTGATAATATGAAGAAATTAAGATTAACCCATAATTGAATATTACTCCAAACAGTAAATAAACGTCTAACAAGGGACTCTTATGAGTTCCATACAAATTGGGTTCTTATAAGAAATTGAAAACATCAAAGCCTGTAACATCCTCTTCGCAAATACATTGATTTAAAACTATGCTAAAAGAAGCAAAGGCATAGAAGCAACCAAAACATCTCAGAATCCGAGCTTGGTGCGGCGCCAGTGCCTGCGCTTGGCATTGTACCTTAAAGAAAACAAAACCAACAAGAACAGTTAGCTTTAATAATAGAAAAAAAAAAAGAAGAAGAAAAAAAGAAGAAGTGGGAAATAAACCTGATAGTGTTGTCGGTCCTCATGCGGATCCAGTGAGGGATAGGCCTATTCTGCCTCATCTTCTTCGCCAACTTCTTCTTGATTATGAAGGTCTTGTGCGACGGCTACACAGATATATTCATCCAAATCCATGTTATAAGAAGTTACTCACTTTTCAACAATATTGAATAACAAATCAGAGAGTGTGAAAGAGAGAGAGTACCATTTTCGCTGTTGGAGGTCGCCGCTGCAGGTGCTTAGGGTGAAAAGAGAAATGAACAAAAACCCTGAATAACAAGAAGAAACCCTAGGGTTGAGAAAGATGTGGACTTTTATATGACACGTGGATTGAATTTTATAAAAATAAAATAAATTAAGAATTAATTACTTGCCGACTATACAATCCAGTTCATTAGCTCATCATTGTTCAGGCCCAAATTTTGTTACATGTGATTAAAAGCCCAATTAACACAAACAGGACCAAGTGAGCTACAGGATAAGGAATTGTAATGTATTTTAGAGAGACCAAATTGGCAAGGAAATCATATGGGCCTTGAGCACGAATCCAACACTGGAACAGGGACCAAGTTTATGTGCAAACCTTGGGACAGATTCAAGAGTACTTGTCTGTAGGGTATGGAGGGGTAGCTCAGTTGCCATGGGAGGTTACACAATTGGGCTTGGAACGTGTATGAGCCCATGACAAGTGTTGATGCAATAAGCTAAAATTAGTTGATCTCAATCACAGAACTACCTATTGATTCCAAAAAAAAAAAAAAAAATTTGATAGAACAAGGTATAAACAATGGGAACATTTTTTAATTTTATTTTTTATTTTTAACTTTGCAAGAGTAATTATTATTTTAAATTAGAAGAATATTGGACATATAATGAGATAATAAATATAATATTTATTTGATTTATATGATGGAAACCAACTAGTTTCAGAATCGCGGTGGAGTCTACAACATCATGGCTAATTAGTCCACAAAGGTTAACCACTTTAATTACCATCTCAGGTGGGAAAAAAAAAAAACAATTGACGGGTGGTACAACCTAAACAATAATGTCTTTTGTATTGCGAATCTAGGAATTGCAAGATGAGAGTCTCATTACGGACTGAAATAGGTCGTGGATGAGGAATTAGAATGAAAAAAAAAGGTCAACCCATCTAGGAGTAAACTATTGATCTCTATCAATATACTTGCTCGGTAAATTATTTCTGTTATAAGTTTAATGGCAGAGTAATAAGCTCTTCCGAGAAGAAATTATATTGGCTAGAAACTTTGGGATTCACTGTTTACATGTTGAAATGGATGCTAAAGACTTTTATGCTATATTTGAAAGTTTGGAGGGAAATGAGAGTAGAGGCCCTAGAGGGGAAGGAAAGGAGATGGGAGGAGAATGGTTACACCTTCCCCTTATTTGGATGTTTCAAAAATTAGACATAAACACACTTTTGCTCCTTTTAATTTCAAAAGTTTCATTTTGGTTCTTGAGTTTTCAACCCATTTTTTTTTTTGGTTCTTGCCATCATTTCGCATACATAATTGAAGAAGTGACTGACGGAATGCTTACGCGGTTAACGCCTAACGGAATGCTTATATGTCATTAATTTATAATAAAATAATAGTTGAAATAGGTTTAATTACCATTTTAGTCTCTAACCTTTGTTCCTTTTTTCAAAATGGTCATTAATCTTTAATTAACTGTGTTATTTTAGTTCCTAACCTTTTGTTGTTTGTCAAAATAGTTATTGTCGTAACTCGTAAGTGTGGATGAAAAAGTCTGAGGTAGCAAATGAAATTATTAAAATTTTACAATAATGGTGACATAGATGCCATGTGTGCGGGACTGTAAAAAAATAAAATAACCCGCAATCCCTACCGAAATAAAATAAAACCTGTTTGATTCAATTTGTATAAGATTTGAACTAGTTTAGAGGTTTGTGAAAGTCTATAGTCTTTACAATTCTATGCCTGAAGAAATTGCTGTGATCAGAAAAATAAATATGACTTTGGACGAGCCTTTAAAAACAAACCTTTATGTGAGAAGCCTTTAAGCACAAATCCACTTTTATATGACAATCTATAACAAACTTTAGAACACAACCATCCACCCAATAAAAAGCTATGTGGACTATAGATCAAAAGTTATGATTTCTTATTTTTCATTTTTTTATGAAATATCAAAAGTTATAAGCTTTATATGGAGTAACTTGAACATAGTAATCTATCTTTAGATGTTTACCTATGACACGACTTTATTCAATAGGTCACAGCATAACCCAAAAAAATCCATTAGGCAGATATCCTAGCCTAGTTACTTTCCAAATTGCTACGAAGTTGTACAAATTTGAAAATGGTGAATGCTAAAGCCAAAAGGTTTGCACACAAGCAGAAACATTAATTTGTGGCATTAGTATTTGTTTTAGCATGTGAATCTTAACATTCTTCTCAGCGTACAAAAGGAATGAGGAAGTACTCAGCATAGAACAACTGCAAAAGCAACAACATCATAAATCAGTATGGCAATAAAAAAGATAAATTTTGCTTGCTTTTAAAATCAAACTTCCACATGAGCTATGAATGGGGTATGAGAAAAAGTCAAGCAACTGGCCTTCTATATTATATTAAGTCCAGTTTATATATGGAGTGCAAGAAAGAAGAGAGGGAGAGAATTGAAATGTTTTGTTTTATATAATTTATGCTATAAAAAATTAGTTTTAATGTAAGAAGTAAGAACTAATAAAAAAACTTATTATACTAAAAAGCTATAGGCTTGCAATGTGTGACCTTGATCTATCACTCTACTATTGAGGTAACAAATCTTCTCAGTTAAAGGTATCTGAATAAATGTCTTTAACCAAACTATAAGATAGAAGTATTTAACAAGTACGTTAATTGATATATAATCCACTCACCTTCCATATGAACATGTAAAAAGAAGTCACTGATGCTTTGCTGGTAAGATCAACTGATTGAGCTCGAACCCACAAGAAAGAAGCAAGTGCAGAGTGTCCTAATATCTGCAACAAAATGTTAATAAATGGACACATTACATGCATAAATAGTTGCCAAGGTACACTACCTACCGTAACAAGCTTGCTTGGTAGGAACGAAGAAGAAGCACCAATCACCACAGCAGCCCCATATGCCAATATTAGCATCTTAACACAAAGCCAAAATACCTATCAAGAATGTCATAGTACATGTAAGGCAATATTTCAAATCTTCTTTGACATATGCTCCACATGGTTTCACTTGAGATGGAATATTTGGGAAATAAAAGAAATTTTTGGAAAAACTACAATTAGTTGGGTTGCATGCAACTAGGAAACCAATGAGAGTAAGGAAAATGAAATAGTTAAAGAAATATTGATATACAGACCCTTTCTTGACCCAATCTAACACTGAATGATTGAATGCCAAAATCTCTATCACCATCCACATCAGGTATGTCCTGTTAGAATGCCAATAAGATGTGAATTAATAACAATATATGCAGCATGATGGCATGCACAAGGGATTTGAAATTTCTAAAGAATAAAAATAGATACTGTGGCAAAATGGAAAATTGGACTGTAGTTGAAGATTAAAAAAAAAAAAAAGGATAATTCCATTTTATATTCCATGACATATGAAGGCACAATTCCATGCTCTTCGTCAGTGTTGGTATCAATGCTAAATTTTGCTTCCGATGGTAATTTATATTTGACCTTTGCTTAATTCTCCTCTAGCATCTATTAGATAAGAATTATTTGGCTTTCAACTATACATTTTCGGGAATGTTTTAACTATAGAATCCTATCACCAGGAATATAAACGGTATTTCTTATTTAAAGCCTTTTCTATTTCTGAACATTGACACTTCACTATTAAGAGCAATACTTAAAACAACTAAAACTGTAAATAAATTGCCTGGTTAAATTAAATTATAGTTCTTACCTTGAATAATGCAATGACAGCAGAGAAGAAGCACATGAAAGCCGCAGCAAATACCAATGATTTTGTTATCATGACTGGTTTACCAAGCACATATTTCTTTTGTTATAGCCACCAGTTTTGTAGAAATGGAAGGAGAAAATGAGGAATACCAAATTAGAATCTGAAATAAAAGTATCTTCAACACTTATAAGATATTGTAAGAGTTGTATTTTTCTTGCATACCGAATCACCTACAAATTTTGGGAGTTGTATATACCTGCATGTGTAAAAAGAAAGCGAGTTGAACAACAACAGCCCTCACAATGAGGATGCAAGTTGCGGCAAGAACTGCATGTCTCTTCCATCTGAGGAAGGGTAACTACAATAGAGACAAAGACAAACTTTGATCAAATTATCCACTGCTACAGGACACAAGTTATAGAATGTCACGTTATTTAAAATTTAAATAATACGATACTGGATGCACCTTTAGATTTGTAATATTTAATCTAAATCATGAAATTATTCAATTTCAAATGGAGAGAATCATTTTCCTATATTAAAATGGTCAATTAGCCCATACAATTTAATGTTGCCTAAGCTCATATATAGCTTCCAACATGAAGCTGATGTAACTGTAGTCTAACTTACGTAAAATTTTCGTAAGTAGCATAACTATAAGTAATAATAGAACAATATGAAACTGAATTGGCAGCCGCAAAGCTAGAGAGAGAGAGAGAGAGAGAGAGAGAGAGAGAGAGAGAGAGGTTTTCCATAAGGCTGACACTGGATATTCTTCCTATCTGCTAAAAATTGTTTTCAATTCAATTTATAAAAGCATGCTGTGTTTTCTTTAAAGTGTCTTCTAGACTTCCAGTTATAATGGAAGATTAGATCATTGATTATATTAATTGATTGTCTTTTCTTTAACTAATGTTACACAACAAAAAAAATAGGCATAAGAAACTTACATCAATGGAATATGCACTTCCAAGCAGAAAACTCACAAAAAGTGCAGAAAAAAGTGGTGGTGATTTAAAGATGATTCCCATAGCAAAGCTCTGAAAAATAACACCAAAAATATATAATCTAGATTACTACGAGTTTACGAGAGAATAAGATAATTCTGTCAATTTTGAACACCTATTACTTACAGAATTGGAAATTCCAGCCAAACTAAAATAACCTTTAAAACAAATTGCAAAGATCGTTTATGTACAAATTCGAAAATGTAGTTTTAGTTTGTTTCTCAAAAAGACTAATTGAAACTGTTCTAGTTCTAGGTTGTGTCCTTCCTGGCCAGAATGAAAAATTTGAAAGAGCACAATTTTGTAATTTCCAAACAGTTCAATAATCTATTAATCTGTCAGTATAATCAGAACATGAGAACTAATATCTGCCAACTTACCATCAATAAAGATGTTGTAACGATTGTGATTCCAGTACTCATTGAGAAGTCACCCGAAGCGACAGGGAGATCAGGTTTGTTAACCTGTAAGCTTGTAAAAAAAATTAAAGATTGATAGCATTCACAAGATTAATGCCAACTATATGAAGCATATTTTAATGGGGCAACCATGAATTTTAATTTCAACAATAGTATTTGGGAAATTGAAAATATGAAATTTACTGTAAAGTATGTGTTGCATGATTAATTGCATCTATTGATATACCTTGTCTATTTCAACATCGAACAATTGATTCAAACCAACCACGTAAATGTTCATCAAAATTGAGGGTACCAATGCCTGAGACAATTAATAGGAAAACAAAAATGTTAATTTAGCATGTTTTAGGCAAAGTTAAGTCTCTACCTGACCAAATTTTACCTTCAATAAACCTATAAAAAATGGGAGAGTCAGATTAGCAATTGTTTCTATTGGAAGAAGAGAAACCGATGTTATCCCTATAACCTGAAAAACAAAAGTGAGACAAAATTTACCATGGTTAAATTCTTGTTATCTCTCAGCAAAAAACCCAAGAAAAAAAATGTTGTCAAGTGGTTTTTTCTCAAGTAATGTAAGGATATGTAACTCACGGTGCCAATTACAGTGTGAGGACGTGAAAACAAGTAGAAGGCTTTTAATGCCTTAGAAAGAACAGTAAGAAAGCTTGTTGAATTATCATCATTTGATTTCGATGCATATTCATGTTTATATGTGGCACCAAGTTGACATTTCTTGGCTATGTCATGGTTCCTGATGGTCATATTCTCATAGTTTCTACTATCATGTGTCAAAGAAGCAAATCTTCTAGAAAAACATTTGAAACTCTTCTTGGGTTGGCATATGATTGAATTGCTTTCTAGTTGCTTCATTGACACCACCTGAAGAGGAATAACATAACCTGAACAAGTTCGAAGACAATTGAGATCATTAAAATAACAAGGAAAACTATTAAAGTATTCACAAATCACCTTTTCCTACATGATTAATATCGTTGCTAAAAAGCCTAATTAAATGCTTCTTTTATCTATTTGCTTAGAAAACAATTAAAGAATCTTTACACCCACGAATGTTACCCTATAATGTCCTTCTATAACAGGAGGAAAGGTAGTACTTACTAGCTGCCTCATTTTAGGTTAGGATTATATCCATGAGATGAAAAATTTGAGGTCAGCGGAGATTTTTTTTTTCTCAATATTGCTCGAGGGGTGTCATTTTTGAACTTGCAAAGATATTGTTTCAAAGTTTTTATTCATATAATTATCCAAAATTTTTATTGGCACTTTCACGAAAACAAAGCTCAAATAGAAAAATATTTTCTATTTTTTGGATCCTCAAAAATAGATCCCAAATTCAAAATTTACACAAAAAAATAAGTATGAAAGTTACCGGTAAAAATGGCAATTTGGAAAAAAGTCAACATTGGTCAAGGGGAAGAGAGAAAAGTTGTTATTGGGAGAGTTTTTTTATAATGTGGAGTTTATTTGTAGTGGTTTGTTTAGTATGTAATATTTTGTTAAAAGAAAAAAAAGAAAGGTAAAACTTAGATATAGTTCCTTAGGTTAGGTACATTAGATTCTCCAATTGAATTCAAATACATGCTTGCATTAACGAATGAAACACAAACAATGTTATTTTTTTCAAGAATATTTAAAGTCAATATATTTGAATTCAGCTAAAAACCGAATATACTTGACCTAAGGAACTGTATTTAAGTTTTATCCAAAAAAGTATGTAATATTCTGAAAAACATTTTTCTAGTTTTAATAAAAGTATAAAACATTTTTAACTTTATTGATTTTTTTGTTCACCACAGAGTATAAGAAGAGAAATGTCGATTGACCTCTAATGGATAAAAAACAGAAAACAGAGGTAAAGATAAAATTCGTGAAAAAAAATGAGGAAAGAACTTAAAGGAATATTTTGGAAAGACGTAAAAGTTTTGCTTGAGAATGTTAATTAGGTGGATAGAAATCCGTACACAAAGGAGTAGTAGGCCGACAAAAAAGGAATCCAATGGCTATAAGTTTTGAAAATAATGGTAATTAATTTTACTAATCCATAAACCATAATATATTTAAAATTTAATTATTATAATAAATATTTTTTTAAATAAAAATAATTATGAAGCAATAAAATTATATTCCACAAAGACAAAGCGGAATGAAGTTGGTTCCTAAAAAAATTATTAAATAACTGAATATTTATTATTAGAGGTTCAACTGCAGCCGATATGTTGGCCCTAATATCCTTATGTGCAAACAAAACAATATGAGAGTAGTATATTTATGTTTTAATATGAATACCTATTAAAATGTTTAGCAAAAAAAACAAAATGAAAACCTATAAAAATGGTTCCAAAAAAAAAAATACCTATTAAAAAATATGAATGGAACACAACGCAAGCCTACTTTATGTATAATCACGACCTTTATGAATATTTTCACTAACACATTCCTTCCTCATCAGTTCAACATAGATTGCATTCACCTTTGCATTGGGTAAAAATAGGTACTTTTGGCATATTCTGCTCATTTATTGTTAGAATTTAATATACATACCTTAAAGAAATTTACCATAGAATTTAATATACTTACCTTAAAGAAATGTATCTACCAACTTGATAATATTCAGTTTTGGGTCTCTAATTATGAATTATCCAGATGGTTAAAGAAGACATATTTAGGCAAAATTTACACTCTCTTGATTTATTTTCATTTTTTCCCTATAGTTTTAATTTTTTCATTTCAGTTTATTAATTTACATTTGTTTATAATGTAGCCCTTGTGTTATTTTGGACCTTACACCCCCATCAAATGTTGTTATTAGAAGTATATGGGGTTTAACACTACTATTTAGATAGAGATGGAAGAAAAAATTACATTAAAAACATATGTAATTTTAAAGAACTAAAACAAAAAGAATTAAATATATGAAAAAAAAAATATAAATAGATTAAAATTAGAGAATGTAATTTATAATTTAGTCAAATATTTACTTTTAAGGTTGTCATATTCCATTTGAAAGGTTACCAAACTAACTTTCAAATTACCAAACTAACTCCCCGCCCAAGCAAGGAAATACAGTCACCTACTAGAATTTGGCTGGATTTTTTTAAAAAATTACAACTGGCGTATCTCAGTATTAGAAGGTTTCAACTATGGAAAGTCTTTCAAAACTATCTTGTTGTATCTGGCGCATAAAAGCTTTTTAACATAAATAGTTAAGTTTGATATTCATTCGTTTTTTTATTATAAGTTTGATATTCATAAACACGAAAAAGGGTTGCATATAAAACGAAAAATATTTTTTATCTAAAAAGAATAGAAAAAACGAATATTCTTCTCTTGACATAAATATTAAATAGTTCAACAGAACAAATGAGGAAGAATGTATAAATTCATTGTTTTCTCACAACTTATTATTATTATTATTATTATTTTTTTTTATATTTATAACTTATGCTTTTGTTTTTGTTTTTCTCTTGTTTTTTGGTTTTTATAATTTGACATAAATAGTTAAGTTTGATACTCATATTTCATATAAAACAAAAAATATTTTCTTGACAAGAATGTTAGAATAATAGCTAAATAACTATATTTTATATTTTTTTTAGAAAAAGAAGAAGCTTATTGTGTTGCTTTAACATTAAAGGTAACAAATTTACCATATTTAACTTTTATATATATATATATTGATAGTTAAAATAATGAGAAGTGAGAGATTTAAATCATGATTCTCCTTATAATAAATATGAATTACATGGTTCTTAAGTCTTACCTACAATATTTAAGTTGAACGTGCCAACAATTATATGGTGGAGGTTCATTTCATTAGGAAATTTAAATATTTTACTATTTCATAGTGGTTTTAGTCTCTAATATTACATTTTTTTAATATAATATATATATATATATATATATATATATATATATTCACCCATTATAATTAATGGAACAAGTCATTCTGAATTCGAGGATAATCCTCTCCAATCATTGAACCTTAAACCCAAGTAAGGATTAAACCACAAGCTCTGCCTAAGAGATTAACCAAACATTAACCAAAAGAACAAAAATGGTCATCTCTCTCACATTGAGGATAAGAACAAATCAACAGAATATCTTCTAAAAATTCAAAATTTAATTGAATGATAAAAAATAGCTTGCTTACCGCTTGTGTGGGGTTTTGAGGACTTCATCTTGCTCAGTAGCCCATCTGTTAAAATCAAGTAAAATGGGGAAAAAAAAAATTTAGATATTCTCGAGACATAATGAAAGTTGAAATTGGATACGTTCTTCCTTTAAAGAAAAGAACAAATGAGAAGGAGTTTTCACGGAAGAAGAGAACATACCTTGTTCTAGAATTGGGTATTTAGGACCAGAGAAATAAGAAGATGCATTAGTGTTAATCATGGTTTGCGTTTGCTCGCTCACTCTCACTCTCTCTCTCTCTCTCTCTCTCTATATATATATGTGTGTGTGTGTCTGCAATGAGATCACCAAAAACTTAGTAGCTATATACTGAAATTGCATTAAAACTTATTTAAAAGGATGATGCTATATTGCTATTGCTAGGTATGGAAATAGAGTCAACCTTGGGGAGCCTTTAATTGAGAAGTTAATATAACACATCTTGGGGAGCCTTTAATTGAGGAGTTAATATAACACATAGAGATGCTACTTTACCCAAAAGCTTAAGCCTGTGGGTTTGGGCCACTGCCTCTCTCTAGGCTTCGAGACCCCTGTTTTTCTTGGGCCACGAATAAGTCTTACTAGCTCCCCCTTGCCTATGGGCTTTTTCTTTCTCATGCACATTATCCATGGGTCTCTCGTACGCCATCCATGAACACGTGTCATTCCCGCACTCTTATTCATGGGAATCCCGTATGTCTATATCATCCATGAGAACCTTATGCCGCGTCATTGTTCTTTAAACTAGAACCCATTGGCAACTCTCTTTGTTGGGTCTTTTTCCAAGATCATTGTGTGGGCTTTATTGGGCTTGCCTTGTGCGATGTACACTTGTGTGGGCTCCAAGTACACGCACCCCCCGTCCCTGCTCCAACTGCGAAAGGGACCACATGTTCCCACTCCATCTGCGAAAGGAACTTTTTCATAACCTTGCCACCTTGCCGCACACCACCACCATGGGCTTTGATACCATTTGTTGGGGAGATAACACCTTGGGGAGCCTTTAATTAAGGAGTTAATATAACACAAAGGAACACCACTTTACTCAAAAGCTTAAGCCTATGGGTTTGGGCCCAATTATGTTATATTAATTCCTCAACATCTTTACTCTTTCTCCATGTGGGACTTCTACTCGTATGTATACCCAACAACAACAACGATCCTAACGACGGACTTGAGGTTCTAATTTCAGCGAGGAAATGCAAAGTTCACAAATAACTCGAGGCTCTAGCCTCTACACTACTCTACCCTTGATATTGATTAATTTGCGAGAATATATATAAAGTCTATAAAAATCATGATTTTAAAAACCGAACTGAGGAGAGAATTAGAAAAAGGAGTGGTTCTCGTATCACTGGTTCGACCGGTGGTCAAACCGGTGACGTCATAAATAATTTAATTAATATTTTTTAAATTATATAATTAATAAAATATATATAACAAATTCTAACTAATAATATTTAGTTAATATATATATATATATATATAACCCTCAAAATAAACACTTCTGGATATCATATGATAGAAGGAAGTCGTCCTATTGCTTTAGTATACAGGATATACTATAAGCTGTTAAAAACAAATTTGAACCCTCAAGCTTTGACTAAAGATCCAAAAGATCAAACTCTTCTCCTACAAGCCAGTAGCGAAGATATTAATGTAAATGTACCTAAAATGATAAAATGGAAAGATATCAAACTTCCTGAAGAATGGGATCTCCCAAACGAGATGCCTCCCACAATACCAAAACCAATAAACATTGCTGAAACAAATAATTTAGAATCTGTTACACAATTCCATGATGGAACTGTTAAAATAAGATTTGATCATAGTAAACCAAAAATACCTCCAATGATAAAATATACAAACTCTAGACACTCATTTTCTGGTTCTTCTTCAACCAGTAAAAGAGATCAAGATCTAGAAAAAGAAAAAGATTTAGAAAAATATCTTAATGAATTAAATCTTAATAAACAAAAAGAAAAGAATATTAAAAAAGATATTAAACAAAAAGGTGTTAAAGAAGAAAGCTCTCAAGTAAATTCAGCCTATTATACGGTTGATAATGAAGCAAATAAAAATGTTGAATCTGATAATGAATCCTTAGAACCAACTCCATCTGACATGCTTGGAGAAGAAGTTGATAACCAATTAAATGTTATTAAAAAACCTTTTGAAATAAATTGGGATATGTTAAATTCAGAATTTGATTATGAGAAAAACAAGGGTAGACGAGAAAAACATCGTAAAACCTATAATAAAGAAGAAAAGAAAATAATCTTTGATAAATGGAAATCTGTGATGCAAAATCTAAGGATGAATATTCACTTCTTTGATTTTGTTGATAACTATTATTCAGAATTAAAAGAATTAAATGTTTTAACAAAGTGGGCAAAAGAGAATAAAACAACTGTTGAATCCTCTCATCCACCAAAAGAAAACATTTTAATAAATGTTGGAAAAGACTTAGTAAAAGCCTCCCTATTTAAACTTCCTCCTAAAACTCTTGAAAAGGATGAAGAAAGAAAAATAATCGAACAAAATAATTATACTAATAAATGTTTAAATGTTATAGGCGATCAGCTTGATAAAATTGAAAATAAAATTGATTCAATCAATATTAAACCAGATTCTATTAAAATATAAACTCCTTTAATAAAAACTCAAGAATTAAAAACTGGATTAAGTCTTAAAACTAGTCAAACAAAAACTAGGGAAAAGATTGACCAAATGTTAAAAGAATTAAATAAAGTAAAAGGAGAACCCTCCACAATAAATGTAATAAATAAAAATGATGGTGAAACATGCTCTTCAAATTCAGAAACAACTTCTGAGGAAGAAATTGATAAACTTGAAAAAGTTTTTGGAAAACTCCAAAGAATAACTAATAAAAAACCAAATCCAACAACTTTCACAAAAAATTGGTATCCCAGGCCTACACCTCCGGATATGCAATTTGAAGAAAGAAGCTTTCAGCACCAATTCTCGGTGTCTGCTGATAAACTTTATGAATGGAACATTGATGGACTTTCTGAACATGAAGTTCTTAATAAACTTAGCCATTTAACCATGGTTGCTAATAGTTACATGACTAATCATCAATTAAGTCATGCTGAATTACTAATCCCCTTTCCTTAATAAAAGGCTATTTTCATGTCCATCCCACTGATGGTGTCCAACAGCATTTTAGCCCCTCTGAACCACATAAAACTCTCCATTTCTACCAGAACATTCCCCAACAAGAAGGTTCTGTTATTATTAAATCCATTTATGATAAATTCCATGATAAAAAGCTTCTCTACCACAAAATAGAGATTGTTAAATTTACCTCCATGAGACAATGGGGCGACCCATTCAGCAGAAAACCTCTCTAGGGTCACTCTTTTGAATACTCATACTATGATTATATTGATGCATGGTATAAAATATTGTTGTATCAATTTGATGATATGTCTCATTCCTGGTTCATCCAATGGCATGAGAAGTATAATTTTATTAAACCAGAATGTCAGCCACCCACGTGATTTATTAAATGGTGGTCCAAGCATGGTTCCAAAGTTGAGATCATCCCTGATACTCTCTGGAACACTAAGATTCCTACTAAACCCAGTGATCCTCCACTTAGCACTCATACACTCAAGGAAGCTCTGGAACACTTTATTAAATTCTACAAATGTACAGAATACAACAGCAGGTTCCCTCCAACACTGCTATTCTGTGCTAAGTACAAAGTCCCCTGGATTGTTAAATGGAGTTATCATATCAAAGACCATATGCTGATCAGAAACTTCTTTGTTAAATGGTGGGATAGTTATGATAGAGACAGGATTATTAAATTCGTCTTTAATGAATTTCCTGTCAAAGTAACAAAACAATTAGAAGACAAGCCATCGTCTTCTTCTATCCCAGACTTGTTAAAAGGAAAATCCCCTGAAGAGCTTGCAGAAATCTGTAGGTTGGCTGCAATCCAGTGCCAATCAGCCTCTGCCAGTGGAAAACATTCCCCAGCATCCTCAGAAGGATCAACCAATGAAGCTGCTAAAGTATCCTCTCAATTTCCTCATTCTGTACCAATGCCCCCAAACTGGTACCAGGATTCCTTGTTTCAGGATTCTCAAGATCCATATGAAGGACATGGAATTGAAGAAGTTGAAGATCTTTATCTTGACTAAGGGACTTTTGGTAAACTCCCTTTAATAAACCGACAGTCAGTCTATTGCAGCAGATAAATTCACTGTCAAAAGAATCTGCATTGTTTATTAAGCACGCCGGACAGCATCTTCACTTTCGGCAATGTTAAAACAATTCACTTTGCTTTTCAAAAAAGCAAATAGTAAAAGTTATTATGAAGACTTGGCTTCTTGCCTCTCATCATGAAGACTTGGAATCTTTGCATGCCATTCCAAGACTATTTTCCAAAAGTAAATAGTACCTCCATGATGATGTTTCAAGGAATCCAATGCATTTGAAGACTTCTTCCGAAGACTCATCTCTTGCATTTGCCTATATATATGGCATTCCATTGTATTGTGAAGGCAGAACTTGTAATACTCTCTAGCCCATCTCTTGTAACATTCTGAGCATTCATGTGCTGAAGCTTCAGAATTAGAATAGGCTACCTCCAGTTCTCATACTCACATATTAAATTTGTAATCATGGAAGCTATCAGCCTCCAGTCTATCTGAGTTTATCTCTATTAAACTGTAAGTCATTACTTTCAAAATAAAGTAATTACTTTCTGATAATATTTTGCATTCTTCATTTGGCTGGTTCTATCGCCTAATTCATTATATTAAAATTGTTTTAATCTATACATTGGTTGGTTCTACCACCTTCTTATTAATTGTTTTTAATTGTTTTATCCATGAAGGGGAAGCAGCGCATATATAATAAAACAATTAAAAACAATTAATAAGAAGGTGGTATAACCAACCAATATATATAGATTAAAACAATTTTAATATAATGAATTAGGCGAAAGAACCAGCTAAATGAAGAATGCAAAATATTATCAAAAAGTAATTACTTTATTTTGAAAGTAATGACTTACAGTTTAATAGAGATAAACTCAGATAGACTGGAGGCTGATAGCTTCCATGATTACAAATTTAATATGTGAGTATGAGAATTAAAGGTAGCCTATTCTAATTCTGAAGCTTCAGCACATGAATGCTCAGAATGTTACAAGAGATGGGCTAGAGAGTATTACAAGTTCTGCCTTCACAATACAATGGAATGCCATATATATAGGCAAATGCAAGAGATGAGTCTTCGGAAGAAGTCTTCAAATGCATTGGATTCCTTGAAACATCATCATGGAGGTACTATTTACTTTTGGAAAATAGTCTTGGAATGGCATGCAAAGATTCCAAGTCTTCATGATAAGAGGCAAGAAGTCAAGTCTTCATAATAACTTTTACTTATTTGCTTTTTTGAAAAACAAAGTGAATTGTTTTAACATTGCCGAAAGTGAAGATGCTGTTCGGCGTGCTTAATAAACAGTGTAGATTTTTCTGACAGTGAATTTATCTGCTGCAGTAGACTAACTGTCGGTTTATTAAAGGGAGTTTACCAAAAGACCCTTAGTCAAGATAAAGATCTTCAACTTCTTCAATTTCATGTCCCTCATATGGATCTTGAGAATCCTGAAACAAGGAATCCTAGTACCAGTTTGGGGGCATTGGTACAGAATGAGGAAATTGAGAGGATACTTTAGCAGCTTCATTGGTTGATCCTTCTGAGGATGCTGGGGAATGTTTTCCACTGGCAGAGGCTGATTGGCATTAGATTGCAGCCAACCTACAGATTTCTGCAAGCTCTTCAAGGGATTTTCCTTTTAACAAGTCTGGGATAGAAGAAGACGATGGCTTGTCTTCTAATTGTTTTGTTACTTTGACAGGAAATTCATTAAAGAAGAATTTAATAATCCTGTCTCTATCATAACTATCCCACCATTTAACAGAGAAGTTTCTGATCAGCATATGGTCTTTGATATGATAACTTCATTTAACAATCCAGGGGACTTTGTACTTAGCACAGAATAGCAGTGTTGGAGGGAACCTGCTGTTGTATTCTGTACATTTGTAGAATTTAATAAAGTGTTCCAGAGCTTCCTTGAGTGTATGAGTGCTCAGTGGAGGATCACTGGGTTTAGTAGGAATCTTGGTGTTCCAGAGAGTATCAGGGATGATCTCAGCTTGGGAACCATGCTTGGACCACCATTTAATAAATCACGTGGGTGGCTGACATTCTGGTTTAATAAAATTATACTTCTCATGCCATTGGATGAACCAGGAATGAGACATATCATCAAATTGATACAACAATATTTTATACCATGCATCAATATAATCATAGTATGAGTATTCAAAAGAGTGACCCTGGAGAGGTTTTCTGCTGAATGGGTCGCCCTATTGTCTCATGGAGGTAAATTTAACAATCTCTATTTGTGGTAGAGAAGCTTTTTCTCATGGAATTTATCATAAATGGATTTAATAACAATAGAACCTTCTTGTTGGAGAATGTTCTGGTAGAAATGGAGAGTTTTATGTGGTTCAGAGGAGCTAAAATGCTGTTGGACACCGTTAGTGGGATGGATAGGAAAATAGCCTTTTATTAAGGAAAGGGGATTAGTAATTCCTCTATGAAAGAACTCTATGTAGAAGAGTTTTTCTGCATAAAGAGAAAGATAGGGAGAAACTGTTTTAGCATTTCTGGATTTAATAGGGGCTGCTGGAGTGGTAGGGACCAATTTTTTATTAAATGGGTCATAATCACTGGATAAGGCTTTAGCAAAGGATGTACTTTGTACAGGTTTACCAAGGGGTACCATCCTGAAGGATGATGATTTATCAGGAGAGTTAATCTGGGTGATCTGGTGAGGATCATATTTAACAAGTTGGCTAGGGGTGACTAGCTCTGGTTTAATATCAGGGAGTTTATTGGGTGGAATTCTGCTGGAGGAGGTGGCTTTTTTGGAATTCTTACCTGCCATCTTTGTTCTGCAGAAATTCATGGGTAAGGAAGTCAGGGATAGAATTTTGGTTTCCTTTAATATACTCAATTTCAAAATAAAAAATAGTTAATATTGACTGCCATCGGACAAAAATGTGTTTTGATGCAATATTTTCAACATCTTTTTCCAAAACATATTTTGCAGATTTGCAATCAATACGTATGAAAAATTTTTGATTTACTAAATCAATTTGAAATTTATCAATGCATAGTACTATAGATAAAATTTCTTTTTTAATAGTACTATAATTATTTTGCGCTTTATTCCAGACACCAGAATGGAATCGAACAATTTGTTCAGGGGAATCTGGGCTGATTTTTTGCTTTAGAATACCACCGTATCCAATATCGGAGACATCGGTTTCAACAATTTTGAAGGAATTTATTGTTGGAATGCCAAGACAAGATAAAGTCTTAACATACTTTTTAATATCTTGGACAATGAAAGTGTGAACAGATGTCCAAGGAGGAGGATTTTTTTGAAGTCTATCAAAAAGAGGCTTGCATTGCTTCCTAAGATTTTGATAGAAATCAGCAACATAGTTTAATGAACCCAAAAATCTTTGGAGTTGAGATTTATGAAGATTTTCATCAGGAAATTTATCAGCAAATTTAATAACTCTATGTCTCTATCTATGGGACTTATTTTACCTTGATAGATATTGTAACCAAGGAATCAAATCTTGGTTTGGAAAAGTTTAATTTTTGGAGAGGAAACAACCAGTCCATTATGTTTAATAATATATAGAAATGAATTCAAATGTTTCCAGTGTTCATCAATGGATTTACTAAGGACATCATCTATGTAGACAATGCAGAATTTACTAAATGGATTAAAAATGTCATTCATAATATTTTGGAACTCACTCGGGGCATTTTTTAATCCAAAAGGCATTACATTCCATTCGTAATGGCCAAATGGAGTGGTGAATGCAGTTTTGTATTTATCATCTTCGTGGATTTGAATTTGCCAAAATCCACTTTTAAGATCAAATTTACTAAAAATGACTGAATCGCTCAGCTGATTTATCAAATCTTGTTTGTTAGGAATTGGATACCTAATCCATTCCAAAACTTTATTCAAGGGTTTATAATTTATCACTAGTCTTGGGACACCTCTTTCTAGTTCAGCATTTTTCTGAACATAGAAGGCAGGACAAGACCAAGGGGATTTACTATGCCGAATTATCTTTTTCTCAAGCAAATCATTAATTTCATTTTTACAAAATTCCATGATTTCTTGATTCATTTGGATAGGTCTGGCTTTAGTGGGGATATTTCTTTCATTAAAATCTTTAACATAAGGGAGTTTAACAACATGAGTTTTTCTATCCCAAAAAGCATTGGGAAAATTGGAGCAAACTTCTTGGTTTAATTTTTCTTGAAATCTTTCAATTTTCTATTGAAGGATTTTACAATTTAATTGTTGTTCAACTCTTTGGTAATGAACTTCATCTTTTAAAAATTTCAAATGTTTTTCTTTATTTTTGATCAAACAAATTGATTGGGAGATCAAATTGTCTTTTAACATTTTAGCATCATTTTCCTCAATTCGATTGAGAAAATTGAATTTAACAGGCTGTCCAAAAGGAGCAGTTGTAATGCCATCCACATCTGTTGTAAAGGATAATAACAAATGAATAAATGGTAATCCAAGGATTACTTTATCATTTAGATTTTTAACAAGGACGAAAGATGTTTTGAAACAAACTTTGTCTTTACAAACATGAGCATTATTAATTTCATATTTAATATGCATTTTGCTACCATTAGCAGAGTTTAATCTTTCAGTTGATTTTTCAAAATATTTAGTAGGGATTAGACCTTCTTGGATGCAATTTAAGTCAGCTCCAGTATCTACTAGAACAATGACTTCAATTTCATGGTCTTCAATTATTAGTTTAACATTTGTATGCCATCTAACATGCGTTATTTTATTTAACAAATTGCAATATCTTATTTCATCATCTGATTTTATCATTCTTCTTGTAGAAGATTCAGTTTTATCATCTTCAGAGGAAGAATCATTATTATTAACGGGTTTGAATATTTTATCAAGTTCAAGGACAGATACACGATCTTCCAATTTAGCATTTTTTCCTTCCAATTTAGCATTTTGACTTTCAAGTTGTTCATTTACAGCTTTTAATTGGACAATTTCTTTTTTAATTTGATTTATTTCAGATTGTAAATCTTCAAGGTTTATTTTCCTTGGTTTGAGTTTATTAAATCTTTCAAGTGTTTCAAAAAGACTGATTGTAGGCTTAGGTAATTTATCATCTTTAGTTGCTTCTTTTTTATTTAACATTTTTCTGAGTTTATGAAGCATACTTGCTTTTAACTTTGGGTCATTAATTTTACTAATTGCTTCGAGGAGCAACTCTTCTTGTTCTTCTTATTTAGTAAGAACATTTAATGATTTGGTTAAAACATTTATAGATTTACCAGCATAACAATTATCAATGCAACCAATTTTAATATCTGGGGTTGAGGATGATGAATTTGAGTATTCATCAGAGGAGGTTTCAATCTCGTCTGGTGATATCTCAGATTCACTATCAGTGTTTCTTAATTCAAGAAGTTTATACAATTCTTCTTTTTCTGTTTCATTTATTTGAAGTTGGTTAATTTTTTGTTTAACTTTACAATCATTAGCAAAATGACCATATTTTCCACATTTAAAACATTTTGTTTTCTTTTTATCAAATTTCTTATTATCATATTTTTTATAATTTTTATTAGATTTTTTAGAAAATCTCTTATTTTTATTATAATATTCGTTTGGTTGAAAATTCTTTCTTTTCTTCCAAATTCTTCGTTGTTTATCATATTTTTCTCTTTTATGTTTAATATGGTTCCTTTGTGAAGGAGCCATGGGGAGAATTCCGTATTGCTCACAGAAATTTCTCATTTCATATTTAGCTTTTCTTTTATTATCACTTTGTTGTTTAGCAATTCTTTGTTCAATACACATTTTTAAACCTTCCTGTTTAATAGTGCTTATTATGTCTCCATATGTTAAGGTATCATAATCAATGATCCCATTGGAGTTACTTAACACAGTTCGAATTTTATAAGCAAAAAGATTAGGTAAACCATCAATGAATTTTTCTTTCCAATATGGTTTATTACTATCTTCTCTTAACATAACTCTAGAGGTAAATACATCTTCATACCATCAAAAGTCACTCATGGTTGGACATTTAAGATTACTTAATTGGTCATGGATCCTAGAGGTAATGTTACTAGGTGTAACAATAAAGTCTCTTATTATTGTGAAAACAAGGGAATTAACTCCATCAGGAATTCTCATTCCAATTCTTTCATCGAAGATGGGATTACCTTCTTTGTCTTTCTTAACAGAATGTTTAATAAGATCTCTAGATTCTTTAGTGAGATGTTTCTCCCACCAAGATTTCAATTTACCAGAGAAACCTGTGACTAATAAATCAATTATTTCAGCATGACTTAATTGATGATTAGTCATGTAACTATTAGCAACCATGGTTAAATGGCTAAGTTTATTAAGAACTTCCTGTTCAGAAAGTTCATCAATGTTCCATTCATAAAGTTTATCAGCAGACACCGAGAATTGGTGCTGAAAGCTTCTTTCTTCAAATTGCATATCTGGAGGTGTAGGCCTGGGATATCAATTTTTTGTGAAAGTTGTTGGATTTGGTTTTTTATTAGTTGTTCTTTGGAGTTTTCCAAAAGCTTTTTCAAGTTTATCAATTTCTTCCTCAGAAGTTGTTTCTGAATTTGAAGAGCATGTTTCACCATCATTTTTATTTATTACATTTATTGTGGAGGGTTCTCCTTTTACTTTATTTAATTCTTTTAACATTTGGTCAATCTTTTCCCTAGTTTTTGTTTGACTAGTTTTAAGACTTAAACCAGTTTTTAATTCTTGAGTTTTTATTAAAGGAGTTTCTATTTTAATAGAATCTGGTTTAATATTGATTGAATCAATTTTATTTTCAATTTTATCAAGCTGATCGCCTATAACATTTAAACATTTATTAGTATAATTATTTTGTTCGATTATTTTTCTTTCTTCATCCTTTTCAGGAGTTTTAGGAGGAAGTTTAAATGGGGAGGCTTTTACTAAGTCTAGTCCAACATTTATTAAAATGTTTTCTTTTGGTGGATGAGAGGATTCAACAGTTGTTTTATTCTCTTTTGTCCACTTTGTTAAAACATTTAATTCTTTTAATTCTAAATAATAGTTATCAACAAAATCAAAGAAATGAATATTCATCCTTAGATCTTGCATCACAGATTTCCATTTATCAAAGATTATTTTCTTTTCTTCTTTATTATAGGTTTGACGATGTTTTTCTCGTCTACCCTTGTTTTTCTCAGAATCAAATTCTGAATTTAATATATCCCAATTTATTTCAAAAGGTTTTTTAATAACATTTAATTGGTTATCAACTTCTTCTCCAAGCATGTCAGATGGAGTTGGTTCTAAGGATTCATTATCAGATTCAACATTTTTATTTGCTTCATTATCAACCGTATAATAGGCTGAATTTACTTGAGAGCTTTCTTCTTTAACACCTTTTTGTTTAATATCTTTTTTAATATTCTTTTCTTTTTGTTTATTAAGATTTAATTCATTAAGATATTTTTCTAAATCTTTTTCTTTTTCTAGATCTTGATCTCTTTTACTGGTTGAAGAAGAACCAGAAATGAGTGTCTAGAGTTTGTATATTTTATCATTGGAGGTATTTTTGGTTTACTATGATCAAATCTTATTTTAATAGTTCCATCATGGAATTGTGTAACAGATTCTAAATTATCTGTTTCAGCAATGTTTATTGGTTTTGGTATTGTGGGAGGCATCTCGTTTGGGAGATCCCATTCTTCAGGAAGTTTGATATCTTTCCATTTTATCATTTTAGGTACATTTACATTAATATCTTCGCTACTGGCTTGTAGGAGAAGAGTTTGGTCTTTTGGATCTTTAGTCAAAGCTTGAGGGTTCAAGTTTGTTTTTAACAGCTTATAGTATATCCTGTATACTAAAGCAATATGACGACTTTCTTCTATCATATAATATCCAGAAGTGTTTATTTTGAGGGTTAGTGCCTTTTCAGGGGCACCATCATCAAGACTTAATGTTAAGTCTAGGTTAACATTGAAATGGATTGGTCCTTGGCTAACATTGGCTTCAACCATTCCTAGAAGGGCTTGATCATGGATAGTGAACCTAGCTTTAAGTAGTCTTAATAAAACAGAGGCATTGATTCCTCGTCTAGTGAGGGGTTTAATACCAACTTGGATTAATCCAAGATGGATGAATTTGAAATTTTTATTTCTGAATTCTTTCATTTTCTTCCTTCGGAATAAAAGACATTCTTCTTTATTTTTATTAAGAGCATAAGCTCGTTCAACAGTTTTTACTTTATGTTCAGACTTAAATACAGCCGGAACCCATGAGGTTTGGTATATATATATATAAAACAAATTTTAAAACTTTTATATGAGTTTTCACATCTTATATTTAGAAAGAAAAAAAATGTAACTAAACATATTAAAATTACAAAATAATCATATTTAAATCATACAAGAACGTTTTTATGTTTATTTGATAATATCATAAGTCAAAAATAGTATTTTCTTAGATTTATGGTAAGAACTTTCTTTATTTGACTTATTTGAAGATTTAAAAACTATGTATGGGTTTAAAATTTGAATGCCCTAATTTAAATTTTAAGTATTCAAATTTTAATATGTTAACTAGTTTTGCATTTTGATGTAGTTATAAATAGTATTTGCTATTTGAAGACTTGTTGTTTTTCCAATGTGGGACTAGTTGTCTTGTACTCTTGTGAGAAAACTTATTCATTATCCCACATTGGAAAAATAGAAGAGAATGATACACTTTCTCCTCTATAAATACTACACTTTACCAAGAATTTTAAATATGAGGGTGGGCTATATTAATTTGTGGGCCTACCATTAATTAATTAAATTAAATGTTGGGTTGCCTTGTGTGAGCCAAACATTTAATATTGTTGGGGGATCAAGATCCTCTAAAGTTCCTAGGGAACTTTACTACATAGAGTTCTCTTAATCCCAACCTTTCATTTAAAATATATGGTTCAGATTAATGCCAACTCATCAATTCACTAACTAAACAAATAACGTTAACAATCCCATTGACGTTAACGTTTAGAAGTAAAAAAAAAAAAAAAAAAGCAGTCACGGTAATTTACAAAGAGAGGCAGAATTGAAAGGACACTCCAGCCAAAAACTTCATCTAGAATCATCCAAAAACAATTTCATAACTTTTGCACTTTCTTCATCATCTTCTCCAATTAATCTGAATTGAGGTAAGGTATATACATATTTTTCTTCTCTCTCTACACTCTTTGTTTAGTATAATTTTTTTTTTTTTGGCCTTGGAGATATGGAGTTTACTCATATATATTTTATTATTTTCTCTATTTTTTGGGAGACGGAGGCAGAGGCGGCCGAATTAGGAATCCTTACTGGAGGTTGAAGGGAGAGGCGGAGGAGGAGAGGGAGAGGGTTGTATGCTTACAAGTTGTTCAGTCTTTCTTCTGTTATTTCCTCTCACTAACAGCGTTAGTTTGGCAAGATAAATGTTAGGTTACTAAGATATTTTAAAAAAATTATTTATTTATTTATTTTTTTAGGGTTTAGTTAGTGGATTGATGAGTTGGTATTAATATGAACTATTTATTTTAAATGAAAGGCTGTGATTAAGAGAACTCTATGTGGTAGAGTTTTCTAGGAACTCTAAAGGATCTTGATCCGTTGTTGGGTTGCCTTTTGTGTGAGCTAGTCAAACATTTAACATTTAATGTTGGGTTGCCTTTTGTGTGAACCAAACATTTATTGTTGGGTTAACTTTTATGTAGACCTAACATATAAGTATTATTTTTTAAATAAAAATTTTAGTATTAAAAAAGTGGTCAAACCGGATGGACCGGTATGGTTCCCGGTATTGCCGGTTGAACTAGCGGTTCCTGTTTTTCTTCATTTTTTCTTAATTTCTTGTTTTTTAAGAGAACCGGACCGGACTAGGCATCGGTTCCTTGTTGAACCGACTCGGTCCAGTCCAGTTTTTAAAACCATGATAAAAACTCAAATAGACTTACATAACGCTCATTTGTTTTAGTTTAAAATGTTTTTTTTTTTAATCAAAAATGTTTTTAGCTGAATTTCATTAGAATAATAGTTGAAATTGATTGATTTTGAAATTGAGTAATGCTACGGATACAATATTTTCACAACAGTTGAGTTGTCAGGGTTTTATTAGTTTTCATCTTAACCCACCACTGATATTATTTTATTACTTACCACTAGCCATTTGTCACATCAGCATTTGTAAGAATGTTGTGACCATTTGTTGTTTTTGTAGTTTTACAGATTGAAATTTCTACAATTTCTATAATAAAATTATAACTTGTGCTAAATTTACTAATAACTAATTTCGTTAAACATTAAATAGAGTGAAGATTAATGAATGCAATTTATTTGATTTTGAAAGTTGAGGGTCGAAATTGGCACAACTAATAGTTTAAGGACTAAAATTGACATAATTAATAGTTGAGGGATCAAATTGAATATTAACCTATTATGGGGTTAGGGGCATTGTGGATCTTTCCTACGGGTTTTAATTTTCATTTCAGATTGGGGGAGCTTTGATTAAAGAAGATAGAAAAAATAAATGTTTTTATACAAAAAAAAAAAAAACACCCACATTATGGTATGTCATAACCACTTACGGAACAACATTCTATCAGATTCTCTCTAGTGTCTCTTTATTCGATGGACTAGTAACTAAAAATTCAGGTGTTTTTTATTATTATTATTATTATTATTATTATTATTATTATTATTATTATTCTTATTTTCAATAAAGCTAAGGTCACAACATTGCTCAGGTGGAAAACAGTAAATGGTAGAGAATAAGGTGGTGTTATCAGTGGGTCCATGTGAAAGTCAATAACAAGTTAACAACTTGTCTTCTAGACAATATTGTGAAAATTTTGTGAAACATTATAACTGTAGTATTACAAATTTTTTTATGGGCTTAATGGGTTGGGTCTATTGGGATTCAAGTCAGGTTGTTCAATATATATATATAATATATAATATATATATATACATATATTATTCAATATATATCTATATATATATATATATATATTTTTTGCATTTTTGAAGAAATCATATGAACACCATAGCTTGCAAGTGGTGCCGCCACTAGCCACAACTACGAGGTTTTTATTTTATTTTTATTTTTTATTTTTTTAGAGAGTTAAGGTGCATTTGGGGTTTAGGTTCCTTTGAGAGAGTCATTGTACCACTATCGTAATGTCCTACTTCTCAAGAGTACCAGTGACTCTTTTAGGTATTTAGTTTTAACTTGGTAGCTACATATGTAAAGTCTTTTGACCAAAAATACAGTGAAGTTCAAAACCATATACAAGACCATCCAATATATTGGCTAAATTTAAAGGTATGTGTGTTAATTTATAATTCAATAATTGTTATTTTCTATGATATGATACAATACATATCATAATGAGCAGAATTTGTGTTTCCATTAGGATTTTATCAGTGCAATCGATGGTATACATGTTTATGTGCTTGTTCTCGATGATAAGTGTAGACACCCTATTTTGTACCTACCAATATCCGGAATCCCCGGTTCCAATGACGATACTACTTTTGTCTATAAAAAAAAACTTTGAGTAGTGAGCCTGAAAGAATATTTGGAATAAGCTCAAACTCAAACCAAAGCCCAAGAGCCAAAACTTGACCAAGTGAGCATATGCACCCTTCCAAGAAGCATAGGCATCCTCCGTACGCCTCTTCAACACGCTCAAAAAATTCATGCGTACATACCCTCCTAAGATGCATACGTATCTTTGAGACAAATCCCCAAAATCGCTCATTTCCCATACCAGTCTCAATTAGCCATATTGGAGAGCTGACAATGGTTAACTAGGGTTTCTTAACTCCACACCAACCCTCACACTCCATTTTCCTATTTAAATACCTTCATTTCACCATTTCAAGGGACAAAAAACATTCATAAAAATCCTAGGCAAAACTATAGGCAAATAGTTTGAGAAACAGTGATTAAAAGGGCTTCTTGAGAGCTTGGCTATTTTCTTAGGTTCTCTAACGAAGAAAACGAGCCTCTTTATCAAGAGGCTAAATACATCACTTCTCTTATTACAAATATCTTCTTCTCACATCATAATCAAAGTTGTGATAGACAAACAACCGAGGGACCGTTTAAGAAAACGCTTCCTACATTAAGGTAAGCTCTTGGGTGAGAAATGAATCTTCTTCATAATCCATTTTCTCCACCATAACGTCTTTTATTTTTTTTATACAATGTCTAGTTTAATCAAATGATTGTTTAATTGTCTATTTTCATGATGTTAATTTGAATATTTCATTTCTCGCATTTTTTATTTGTTGTTGGGCAAAGGTGCATACGCCACCTCCTAGTAGGCGTACGCCTATTTCCCCAAAAACATGTTCCTTTTATATTTTTATTATTTCTCTTGTTTAATTGGACCTATTATTATAGAGTTAAACTCTTAAACTCAAGAAACCTTAGGGTTCTACATGTAGTTGAGGTAGTAAACTCAAGGATTAAGTTGAGTGGTGTCATTTAATTGTTTATTGTGTATTGTGCATTCATAAAGATCCAGTGATAAGTCTTAATTCACACACCTATCCAAAACCTTTGCGTTTTGTGCAAAGGTGATATAATAGACTTTAGAATCATGTGAATTGTTTGTTTTTATATTTATTCTTTAAATCCAATAATGCTATTTTTCTCCTATAGACTTTAAGTCTCCAAATCCCCAATGGGAAATCAGTGAGAAAGGTTCTAGGATAATGGTTACCTCGTTTCTTTTTAATATTCATCTTGCACATATGTTGCTTTCTTTATGAACCATGTTACATATCATTTCTTTATATTATACCTCTTCATGTCGTATATTATGTTCCATCACACATGTTCATGCATCTACTTATATTCTTCCATGTGATATATTTCATATTGTTTCTCCATTCTTGGTTGTTATACGATTTGATATATTGTTTGCATGATAAGGGTTCGATTGATAAATATTGTTGTCGAATTAATCTAAAGTAATACAAATGAAGACCAGTCGTAAGGCTGAGCGATCTTGAATGTTTAACACCTTCTCAAAAACGTACCTAAGCTCCAAACCTAGTCCAAGGCTAGTAACTTTGTGCACGGATTCTAAGTTGGTTATTGGACCTAAACTAGATGGCGACTCCTTTTCTCCGCCCTAGTCCTTGAGGCTAGTAGGCGTATTCCCGAGCTCATGTGTAGGATGAGCTCACACTGGGCAACTTGATCCACCATTTCATAGTGGTTCAATATTCCCAAAAACAATCGAGTGACCCTCAGAAGAGTGCCTCGGGAAACGGGGATCGCGGGCACTCACAATAAGTCCATTCCATACAAAAAAAAAAAAAAAAGCAACACCACATGATACTCACATTTTTTAGATGTCATTTGTAAAGCATCTTAAAACTTTCCAAAGCCACCACTGTGTTCATAATTGACTCAAAAATTGTTTATTTTTATAACAAAATTCTATTTGGTACATAACGTTTACACAAGTTACGAATTTGGTCCATAATGTTTAAAACATACATAGTTGGTTCCTAACATTTCAAAATTGTACACCTTTAGTCATTCCTTTAGCTTTCATTACTTTGTTGTGTACGTGGTTAACAGGTTGATGATGTATCATTTTTTTTCCATTTGCACGTGATACCCTTACCAATAACCTGATTACCTTTATAACCTATTTACCCCACCCAAAATTCACAACCCAACAATCTCTTTTTTTCCTTTTCTCCTCTCTCTCTCAACTTTCCCTAACTATCAACGTATGTACGCTGCATGGGCCACATATGGGATTTCAATAGGCTCAACAAATGGGCACTTATTGTTAGAGATATTAGAGGAAACCGTGTCTGATTTTCTAAGTGGTTGTGTTCTGATGTTAGCCATTTTGTTAATATCTATGCTAATGAGGCTATTAATATTTGTGCTAAGTGTTTCAATCAAATCAGGATGTGCGTAAATTGAATTAAAAATATATATATAAAAAAAACTTTAAAATAAATTAAAATAATTTCTTTAACATATAAAAAATCCATAAAAAAAAGAAAAAAGAATTATTTAAAAAAAAAATATTTTTAATTCAAGTTAGATCTCTCTCACCTCTAGGGGTGGGCACAGATCAGTCGGGTTGGGTTTGAAGATAATCCATTACCCTACCAAATGGATTTGGGTTTGAAGAAATGAAAGCTGTTGACCATCTTGTGTATGGTCGGATCGAGGGCAGGTAAGGTACGGTTGGGTGATCGGGTATCATCAATATACACAACAATACAACATCAAACCCAAACTACAATGTTAAGAAAAATCAACAAGCCACAAATTTTCAAATCTGATTAGATTTCTAAAACTGCAAAAAAATTCCAAATTTGTACCAAATTAAAGCCACAAATTTCCAAATGAAATCTTTACTGGTCTCTAAGGCTTGTGATTCCAGATCGAGTATATCCATTCCAAGATGTATAGCCTCGTGCTCGAGACTTCGCAGAGTAGAATCGGCTTTTCCACGCCATGTTATGAGTCGGTGAGTGGCGGTAGCGGCTAGGGTTTGAGAAAGTGAGAGAGATATGAGAGAGTGAGGACTGAGGGAGGAGATCTAAGAGAGTGAGAGAAGAGATCTAAGAGAGAGAGAGAGAGAGAGATCTAAGAGAGTGAGGGCTCTGAGAGTGAAAGAATTTGAGAGGGAGGGGAAGTGAAATGAGAGAGAAAGAAAGAGAGAAAGTTAGATCGTGATTTGTGAGGGAGAGATCCGGTGGTTTGAGTGACTGAGTGAGAGTTGGGAAATGTGAGAGAGAGAGATATATAGGGAGGGAGTGAGGCAACGATGTAGAGAAAGAGATAGGCGGCAGTGTGGAATGAGGCTGAGAGAGAGAGAGAGAGACGGGTGGGGTGGGGTGGGTTGGTGTAGTAATATATTTTTTTAATATTATTATTATTTGGTTGTTTGGTTCGATCGGTTATCTGACAAAAATTATGAAAACTGAGACCCGCCTGTAATTTGAAAATTTTCAAAACCCCAATCCATATCTGTCCAAATAGATGCTTGCGGGTGGGTGATTGGGTTAGTTGGTTTGGGCGGACGGATCTGTTTGAGCGGACGATTGCACATCCCTACTTACCTCCCTGTCTCGTTTGTGTCTTTCTATTACCCTAGCAAAACAACCATCCTCCACCGCAATCCAAGTAAATGGGTTGGAATTTTAACAATTTTAACCCTTTTCTGCAGTGTCCGTGCCCTCAGAGCTGGGCCCATCTGCATTGAGCGAATCTGAGTTGGGTGAGGAGGCTATAGCCACAGAGAAGACCGCGTTCGATATAAAGTTAAAGAAGTATGACATGATTACAAAGATCAAAATCATAAAGGATGTGAGGACGTTCACGAATTTAGGTTGAAGGAAGCCAAGGGTTTGGTCGAGAAAGTCCCAGGTTGTTGAAGAAGGGTTTCACCAAGGAGGAGGCCGAACCCATTTGCCAAGTTGAAGGATTTGGGTGCTACTGTGGTATTGGAATGATTCTTTTTATTTATTTATTTAAATATAGAATAATGGATGTATAGATTAATGTGAAATGATAAATTATGGTTTTTTTTTAGATGGGTTTTTGTTAATAGGGCTTGAAAGCCGAATATGGGTGAGTTTGTGATCCCAAACCCTAGGTTGATTTATTGGTGACTTCAATTTAAGTTTTTATGCATGATCATATTCTTTAAGTTGCACGCACCACAAATTGTTCTTCAATTGGATACAATGCCATTAAAGTGAGACAAAGGAGTTCATCCAGATTGGTGCGGAGGTGGAGATAGGGAGGGACTTGAGCACCACCAGCAATGTTGTGGTGTCCAGTACTAGTAAGTTGGCCTGGCGATGGAGGTGGCAGCAAGGGCGTCGTTGGGAGAAGACGAGAGAGAGAGAGAGAGAGAGAGAGAGAGAGAGAGAGAGAGAGAGAGAGAGACGGGTGGGGTGGGGTGGGTTGGTGTAGGAATATTTTTTTTTAATATTATTATTATTTGGTTGTTTGGTTCGGTCAGTTATCTGACAAAAATTATGAAAACTGAGACCCGCCTGTAATCTGAAAATTTTCAAAACCCCAATCCATATCTGTCCAAATAAATGCTTGCGGGTGGGTGATTGGGTTAGTTGGTTTGGGCGGACGGATCTGTTTGAGCGGACGATTGCACATCCCTACTTACCTCCTTGTCTCGTTTGTGTCTTTCTATTACCCTAGCAAAACAACCATCCTCCACCGCAATCCAAGTAAATGGGTTGGAATTTTAACAATTTTAACCCTTCTCCGTAGTGTCCGGGCCCTCCGAGCTGGGCCCATCCGCATTGAGCGAATCCGAGTTGGGCGAGGAGGCTAAAGCCACAGAGAAGACCGCGTTCGATATAAAGTTAAAGAAGTATGACACGATTACAAAGATCAAAATCATAAAGGATGTGAGGACGTTCACGAATTTAGGTTGAAGGAAGCCAAGGGTTTGGTCGAGAAAGTCCCAGGTTGTTGAAGAAGGGTTTCACCAAGGAGGAGGCCGAACCCATTTGCCAAGTTGAAGGATTTGGGTGCTACTGTGGTATTGGAATGATTCTTTTTATTTATTTATTTAAATATAGAATAATGGATGTATAGATTAATGTGAAATGATAAATTATGGTTTTTTTTTAGATGGGTTTTTGTTAATAGGGCTTGAAAGCCGAATATGGGTGAGTTTGTGATCCCAAACCCTAGGTTGATTTATTGGTGACTTCAATTTAAGTTTTTATGCATGATCATATTCTTTAAGTTGCATGCACCACAAATTGTTCTTCAATTGGATACAATGCCATTAAAGTGAGACAAAGGAGTTCATCCAGATTGGTGCGGAGGTGGAGATGGGGAGGGACTTGAGCACCACCAGCAATGTTGTGGTGTCCAGTACTAGTAAGTTGGCCTGGCGATGGAGGTGGCAGCAAGGGCGTTGTTGGGAGAAGACGAGAGAGAGAGAGAGAGAGAGAAGAGAGAGAGAGAGAGAGAGAGAGAGAGAGAGAGAGAGAGAGAGAGAGAGAGAGAGAGAGAGAGAGAATCAATGAGGAGAGAAAAATGGGAAGAAAAATAAACGAAATGAAAAAAAAATTAAAATTTTTATTATTTTATTTATGTAATTTTTATATTTGAGATGATTTTTTTTTTTTTTTTAATTCAATTTACACGTGACATGGTTCGATTGGACCACCTAGCACATGTGAGTATGTGACAGGCTGACCTAGAATTTAACAGCCACATTAGCACAAATATTAACGGATGGACAAAGTTTGGCTACAAACCAATTATGTGCCAACTCATAAGACCATCTACATGTATTATTTAAATAAGGCACATGACTTATTAAATAGGTCATGTGATTAAAAGTATATGTGGATGATCTTATGAGTTGCCACATAGTTGGTTAGGCTACAAACTACTTTGTAGCTAAACTTTGTCCTTAACAGATATTAACAGAATGACTAATATCAAAACGCAACCAAACCTTAACGTAGTTGATCCAAATTTTCAACTGTCAGGCGATGAAATCTAAATTTGCCAAACTTAGAGGGTGGATAATGCATTTTAGTAAAATAAAAAAAAGGCTAGTGTTCTATAGCCGTAACCATATATTTAATTTTGTGTAGACCTTCCTCCACAGATAGTGATAAGAGTTTTGAATCACAAACATCTTAGTTAAATATTTGTTAAAAATACATGCTTCTATTTTAATTATCCATATTTGTTGGTCTTTAATAAAAAGTAAATATTGTTTTACACCATTCAGACAATGCATTTTAGTAAAATTAAAAAGGCTAGTGTGCTATAGCCGTATATTTAATTTTGTGTGGACCTTTCTCCATAGATAGTGATAAGAGTTTTGAATCACAAACATCTTAGTTAAATATTTGTTAAAAAATACATGCTTCTATTTTAATTAGCCATATTTGTTGGTCTTTAATAAAGAGCAAATATTGTTTTACACCATTCAGACGTAGGTGTGGACATACATTTACAAATTGTGGAGATCAACGTCTACAAATTGTGGATATCAACATTCACGAATGTTTATAATTTATGTGTATATATGTTCACACTTAGGTGATGTGTAAAGTGTCAAAAGCCATTTAGCAAAAAAAAAGTAAAGTGTCAAAAGCCTTATAACTCAACTAGCACCTCTTAGTGCTTTCAACGAAGAGATGTATGGTTCAAATCTCCCCTCACCCAACTATTGAATTATATAAAAAAGAAGGTGATGAGTAAAGTAGTGTAAAATAAGGGAATAAATTAGTTTATTTTAGATTTAGGGATAGTTTATGTCATCGGCAACTGGGTTTTGCTTGGTGGTGACTTGGTGAACGTCCACGCCTGAAATTGATTTCGGGGTTTTGAAGATTGGGTCAATTGAAAGCCTCCTTGATCCTCTGTCTGGATACATTAGTCGAAGATACAACGACTCAAAATACAAAAGATCAATACATACTAGTATACTATACAAAGACAAAAACAACATGATAAAGGAGACCCAAACCAATTTTCCACAGCCCTTTAATTTTAAAATAGACTAAATTGTAATTTACACCCTTAAAGTTTAGTCAATTTTGATTTTATCCCTTAAAATTTCAAATTTTTGATCTACTCCCTTGACTTGTGCTTTAGATTTTGGTCATTCTGTCCATATTTGTTAATGAATTTTGTCTAAAATATTTAATTTTTTATATTATTTTGCCAAAACACCCAACTTTTTCTAAAATTGTGCATGAACTAATTATAAATATCTTGGCTCATTTGTGGCCCTACCCAAAAGAAAAAGAAGAAAAAGTAAATGCGCAAGTTACATGTGTGGAGTTCAATTTGTTTATTTTCAATCTAGGGAAGGTTTCATCCTTCACTTTCTTCAAAAAAAAAAAAAAAAAATCAATTCCATCAGAACTCTATAATTTATTTTAATCTAGATAAAAATAAAATTTGGTTCTCCAACTATTGGGAAAAATACAATTTGGTCACTTGACTATTAATTGTAATTTTGTTTAAGTCAATTTCATCCTTAAAATATTAATGGGATTATTTGACATGAAATGACTTGATTTTAAAAGTTGAGAGATGAAATCGATACAATTAATAGTTAAGGAACCAAATTGAACTTTGTTAGACCATTAGAGAATTTAATTAGTTATTTAACATCTAATTTACTACGTAATAGTTTATAGCAAATAATCTGAGGGTATCCCTCTCCACCCTTGTCCTTTCCTTTTTAAAAAAAGAAGTGCAATTTTTTTTAGGAACATTTACTTAGAATTAAATTTCATAATTGCAAATTTAGTTTTTTTTTTTTTCATTGAAGTGCAAATAATAGTTTATTGATTATTGTGGAAATTTCTATCTTTCTTTTATGTTCTCCATCTATCCATCATCTCACATGATGATAAATTCTTAAAATGGCTTGTCATGGTCCCATTACCATCCTATTTTTCGTTTGAATTGGAAAAATAAATTGACTTTTAAATGTCCTTATCGGCTGTCATGTTATGGAGTATTCTATAGAATCGATGAATAGGCTGGTAATTAGTTCAATCTTTTTCTTTTTTCTTTTTTAATAATTCAAATGGAGTAAGGAATGATTTGAACACTGGATGTCTCGGTTGTAAACACTAAAAACTGGCATCCTATTCATTTTTATTGGATGTCACCATTTTCATCTATGTTAATAAATTTCTCACAATTTATGTTATTCAATAGTTAAAGTTTTTTATATGAGATAATATATTGAAAAATAATAAATTAAATTACTGTGAAAATAGTACTCCAATTTGGCAATTTTGCACATAAATAAACTTATATTAACCATTCTTTTTGATAAACTTATATTAACCATTAAAATTCAAGTAAAAGGAAAAATTCATTTGACTCTACTAATTTGAACCAAATTTAGAAAGTGTTTATACGTACTATTTATAGAGTAGTTTGAACGATTTTAATTCACAAGTATTTCATAATACTGAGGTGACAGATTATGATTAACATATAATAAAAGTGATGTTAGTAGTAATTCTAGTAAAAATAATATTAAACTAATCGCAATTTACACGAAAGGGGTATTGCTATTCCATAGCGCGGAAGTTGTCAAATCACTGCATAATTCACATATGGTTGTTCAATGCTCAAGCTATTGGACCACATGCATGGTTGCCGTAATTCTCCCTCAAAGCAATTCCCACAGTTCACTGAACATGTGCTTCAGCTTGACTTTTGTGGGGTGTCAAATATGAATACTCCGTACTCGTAGTTTGTATGGGTAGAACCTACAATTTACCTAACATAGAAGGAAAAAAAAAAAAAAAAGCTTCACACCCTGCCGGCCTACCCTATGTAATAAATAACTATCTTATGGATGTGTCAGACTATCTCATATCTCTTTTTTTTTTGTACCATTCTAAATTATAAATATATATTCATAATTTGTGGAGATAATATTCATAATTTATCAACATATATTTATTACTCAACTATCTATGTCTCAAAAAAAAAAAAAACATATGCAGTATTTATTTCATATTGCGTGGGACATACATTTTGTTGAATGTATGAGATACGTTGTATAATTAATGGAGGTTTTATCTTGGATTAAAAAAAAAATCTGTTGTTACGTGGTTCTGTGGTTCTGCAATTTGTCTGCACTTTCCTTCTCTTAATTTATCTCTCTGGAAATTTCTTTTTTCTTGCAAGTAGCAGCTTGGGTCTAGTATACAGAAACACTAACCTGTTAAGATTATTACACATATACAAAAATTGAATACGTGTGTTAAGATTTCAACAAATCCAGTGCTCTGTGCACTGGATCCAATACTCTCCCCTCTTGAAAAGTTCTACATTTTAATACTATTTTCCAACGTTTTGAGCGAGACAAAACAGGAATATGCACATGGCAGTTGTATAGATCTTTTGCTTTTGATGTCATGCCGATGATGAGATTGTAGTCTTGCTCAAAATTCAAAGGACCAGCCTGGGCAAAATCCCACGGACTGCGGGTGACTTGGAGGACAGACATTTCCATCACATCACCTAAAATACAAAATCTTTCTTAATTAGCAACGAAACCGCGTTTTGAGTAATAATTTCCTTGACTACTCCCAATCGTAAGAAAAATTAAAATAAAAGTTAAAAAAACAAAAGAGAATACTTTTTGTCTTCGCGTACATTCTTGAATTATCACGTCTTTCCACCAAAATACATACACATTAATATAAACAAATGAGTAGAATGGACCCATGCTGCTTTAATTTGTTCATGTCTTTCATTGATTTATTTCCTTTAAAAATTAAGTTACATAAACTTACAGTTATATTTTAAAAAATATATATTTTTGAAGCTGTACATAATAATAAATAAAATATTAAGAAAAAACTAAGTCAAACCAAACTTGAGTCAGAATTGAGTTTGAATTTTTAAACATGAGTTTGGGCTTGACATGATTTAAGTTCGTTCAGCATACAAGCAGCTTGATGGGATTATAATTTAGCAAAAAAAAAAAAAAACTTGATGGGTTTATATATGTTTTACAACTTAAAAATTATGATCACATAAGCATCAAAATTCCTTGCCACGATGACAAGTGCATGGCCCCAAAGGCAGAGATCCATTATCATTGCATGCCATGCCTACTCGTCATAGTTAAAAGAATGGAAAATCAAGTTATGACATAAGGTTTTTTTTTTTTTTTTTTTTTTTTTTTTTTTTTTTTTAAAGTAGCCAAAAGAATATATTTTACAAACCATTTGTTTTGATGACAAGAAAGCAGTTTTTGAAAAATGACTTGTTTTTCCATTGACGATGACCCAAAAATAAAACATTTTTTGTTGTTTGATTTGCATGGAAAATCATTAATATTTATGATTCAAAGTACTTTTGTGATGTTTCAAATTCAAATCAGTGTATGTTGTGCAGAAATGTGTTGAGTCTCACATTGGACATATATTGAATGAAATTACAGTTTTGTAAATAATTGCATATAGCCCCAATTATAACTTGATTAGTGTTTTTGAGGTATAAGTGTAGATGTTGAGTGCTTTCCTTGGATTTTTACGAATTATATGAACAATTAAAAACTTTCATTTACCAAAAAAAAAAAAAAAAATCGTAAACATTTTCTTTTTGCATGGGGAGTCTCAAATGGAAAAAGAAATCTCAAATTTGAAATCTACATGAAAAATTAAATGTGAAAATAACTTGTTAGGCTATGAGGAGCCTAGTTTCGTGCCTGATCCGATTTGTACCCGAATGGATGTTGGAAGCACTACGGTTCTAAAATAGGTATTTTGTGAGGCTTAGACAATGGAGCGGAGAATTGGGTTGATAGGCCCCTTTGTATTGTTCTCTCTGATATATATATAATTAAAATCGTTGCAACTCCATGGACGTAACCCTAATGGTAAACTATGTAAATTTTTGTATCGTATGATTGTTTGTTGTTTGCTTTCTTATCCATTTTTCGTATCTCACGGGTTCTAAGGAATAAAGTTTTACTCCTAACATAATTTGAACAAAAAATATCATTTGGAAGAAGAAAAAAAAATTAACAACAATCAATTGCTGGAGTTAATGGTCTGTTTGTAAAGAGAGGGGGTGAAGAGAGAGAAGTAATCGGGGGATTTTTTTTTTTTTTTTTTTTTTTTTTTGTTGTTGTTGTAAAGTTTATTTATAGTAGTCTATTGAATACGTAATATTTTAGAAATAATATTTCCCCCTTTAAAAATGGAAAACCTTTTTTACTTTGTTGAACTGGTTTTTCATTAACCACAAAAATATCTTTTATTGACTATTGTTTTTTGCCATACCAAAAATCAGGGGAAAAAAAAAAAAAAAAGTTGAAACAAACCAAGTGTTAATTATGAGTTTGTTCATAAAATAGTTTATGAGTTTTGGTTGTGAGCCTAAACAACAATGGTATGTCTTGCTCAAGTTTGGCTTACTTATCAAATTAACTGTTAGATATATGGCATCACTTGGCTTGTGCGAGATCTTAATTTAGTGCCAAGGTGGAGAGCAAATAGAGGACTCGGGTTAGGTGCTTTGGTAGCGACTAGATTAGGATGTGTATTGTGTATTGAGTTTAAAGTTAAACATATGTTCTTTCTTAAAGAAAACTCCACCGTAGCATATATTTCAAACTACATGTGCTCATTTCAACCAACATTGGAGATGAGTGAATGCAGCTTCTTGGATGTTGCAATATAATCATGGATACATCATGTTTATGGATATTAAGCATAGCTCTGAGTTATTGAACTCGATAGAGAATTAGAGGTGTTTAGTCTGATAAGATCAAATGAGTTGGGGCATAATGAGACATTATAGAGATGTTCCTATACTGATCTTTTAATAAGATTTGGTATAGTGCTCCCAAATTATTTTTACAAGTGTGCTCAGTGGTGGCAGAACCTATTAACTAGTATGGACAAATTTGAGAACGACTTGAAGAGATGCATGGCTAGGCTGTGCCCACTGTATGCTAGTTGGAGTTGTTAGAAATTTGACAGTACTTGGAAAAACGGTTCACCCATTAGTGGGCATGGCCCATTAGGTAAGTTAGCCTCATTAATGCATGTTTAATACCATTAAACGTGCATGGTTTTTACAAGGGGATTGCAAACCGTTTTATATAGGTTGGATGACTCCCATGAGCAAGTGAGTGTAGAGGTGAAAGAATAATCTCTGTCTTAATCCTTCTCTCTTTGAAGAGGGCTTTTGGGTTGTGGAAATAGTGTGCCTAGCTCTAGTAGCACTTACCATGTACCACGAGCACATAGAGGTAATATTGGCAACATGAAAAAACCAGCAAATCTATTCTAGAAGAATGTACATAAATTCTCTCATTAATTTTAGAAAAAATACATTTTTTGGTTCTTATATTTTGGGATGTTTTTATTTTAGTTCCTATATATATTTTATAACATTTCATTTTAGTTATTGATTTTTTTATACAAGTTCATTTGAATCCTTACCGCCTTATTTTTCTTATTTATTTTTTAAATTTTCTCATCAAATAACATATGTCCAAAAATACTAAGGACTAAATTGAACAATTATAAAACATAGGGACTAAAATGAAAACGCTTCCAAAATATAAAGACTAAAAGTGCATTTTTGCCTTAATTTTATAATCAAGTTTGGACTTTTTACTGAATAAATGAATAAAAATAAAAATTTATCCAATCAAGCTAGCTTAGAGTTTTTCATAAATCCTAAAGATTTAGAAACCAAAGGTTAATTAAAAATATATATATATAGAATAAGTATTTATTTTGATAAGCAACTCATGCTTTCATCCTAAAAAAAAAATGCATTTAGAAATTCAATATTGAATGAGAGGAGAGATTGTTCACTTTTTTTTTTTTGAGAAATATTACTGGATAGTTTAGGATATATTTAAATACAGAAAGATCAAGGGGAGAGGAGAATAAATCAAACATAGGGTAAGGAATTAATTAAGTAAGGTATATTCATTGACTAAAAAAAAAACAATTTAAATATTTCAAGTCTTGAACAAATTTTGAAAACAGTATTTTTGCTGTTAACGTATTCAAGAAATAAAATAATCTTCAAAAACAATTCTGAAATTTAATGTTATAATGTATTTCGTTTTCTAATATTCTGACGTAGAACCAAAATAGAGAGAACGTGCACAATGTCTTCCATTGACAGGGATATCCCATGTTCTTCTTATCTCGAACACAATTTCTAATCTCTTGCTTATTCCAATCCAATGTGTTGTGTTGTGTTTGCATGTGACTCTGAGAGAACTTTGACATGGACTGGACCGTGTTGTGGGCATGAAACCGTGGGAAGTTTTGAGTTTCTGTTTCATACGGTAACACACAAACCGGACAACTTGCTATCATCACCCATGTTAGATTCTGGGCCCCACTTCACGCGTTTGTAAGTGGGCCATATACATTAGATTATGTACTAGACATTAGATTATCTCCTTTTTGACCTTTCTGTTGATTTCAGGCTATGTAGTTAGCTGTAAACCAAAAATGAGACAAAAATCTTTCAATCTTTCCAATAACATGCTGTTTGTTTTTATTCGATTGTTCATTTGTCCTCTTCTTCTCCTTCATCTTACTCTCTAAGTCTTCAGTTTGAAAATACTTTAATGGTAAGTATATGAAAGTCCTGGATGAAATTTTTCTTTTCCTAAAAACAAAGTACTTTTTTATTTTTTTCCCTTTTTCTTTGCAAATAACAAAAATTTTTTTTTTCAATAATATATTACTAAAAGTATATTAATACAAATTTAAAGGTTTGTTACCACCTAATTTTTGGAGCTCTTGAAGACACTTAAAGGATTTCAAATGAGACTGTACAGCGAATTCTCAATTCTAGTCTGTCAGTAGGGGTGGGCTCGGGTCGGGCGGGTTGGGTTTTGGGGTAATTTTTATCCTAACCGACTGAGTCGGGTTTGCAAAGACAGAACCCGTTGACCATCCATTAAGCTAGTCGGATCGGGCGGGTCGGTGATCGGGTTGGTCGGTCGGTTACGGTCAGGTTGGTCGGGTTTTCTTTGGTTGGAGGAGATGGTGGTGCCGTGGCCAAAAACGACGAGATCTAACCAAAATCCGGCGAGGATCTTGCTAGATCTGACGAGATCTCACCGGATTGGCGAGGATCTCGCTAGATCTAACGTTGCTAGATCTGGCGAGATCTCACTAGATCCGGTGAGGTCTCACTTGATCTGGAGCCACCCCGTGACTGCGAGTTCTTCCCCACGCAAACGCCGAGAGAGAGAAGAGAGAGCTTGACCGTGTCGGTGAAGAAACTGCTGTGAGCCCGTGCCGGTGAAGAAACTGCCATGAGCCCGTGCAAGAAGCTTGATGGTGAAGAAGCTTGATGATGAAAGAGAGGGAGAAGGCTGAGAGTGAAGGAGGGAGAAAGAAAATGGTGAGGCGCCGGTGAGTGAGTAACAGAGAAGAAAACTAAATGAGAGAGAAAGGGGGTCGGGTAATTTAGTATAATAGTATGTATACTTATTTGGTCGGGCGGGTTGGGTAACCACCCGACTAAAAACATAATATCCGTGGCCCGTCCGAAATCCGAAAAAAAAATAAATATTCTTAACCGTATCAGTCCGAATAAGTGTTCGCGGGCGAGTGATCAAGTCGGCTGGATTTGTTGGGCGGGTCGGTTTTCACGGGTAAATGCCCACCCTTATCTGTCAATGTATTCAGAGATTGAAGGTGTTTTTTAGAATAGAGGCTAGGACATCTAGTTATAGTGAAAAATATGTTTGGAGGAGGCTCTGGGCCTCTATGAGTAGGTTCCACATATGGTAATAAAATTGGGTTAGAATCTTGAACAAACGATGCGAAACATATAGAAAAAGAGCCCTAGAACATAGTGTCGAACCGGTACTTTGATGCTTCTCTGTGTGCCGGCTTAAGGCATCAAAGTGTCGGCTGACACTCTGACTTCAGGTCAACAAATTCCTTTTTAGGTCTTGGTTGTGCCTTTTGGATTTCTTTTGTGTGATTTTTTCTAGGGTTTGGCTATTTTTGGGACCTGTTTTCCAGCCTAATTAGGGCCGACTAACCCCCTAATTAATTCAGAATACTTTATTAAAGTAAACTCCCTCGTTTTACAAATTCAATTAATGCACCAATATTCTCCTTAATTGTGGGTGTATGCTTTTATTGTGTTTTAACCAATTATTAAACAATTCCTCGAGGAACCAATTAAAATTAACGGGCGATAACACATGGATTTAGTTTTAATTCCGAGCATGTATCTTTACCGTTAAATCTTGATTTAGGGATAACTTTTAATCCAATAATTCAATTTTTAGTGCGCGAAATGCCTTTTTTATCATTTTGATGTCCAAATTTGATTTTGATTAAGTTCATGACAATCAAGCAGTCAAAATTACGATCTTAGCCTTGAGGTGTGAAAAGAACGTCTTACTATTGGTATGAGGTTAAACGATGATTGCAAAAAGGGGTGTCGACATGCAAGTACCAATAAAGTGTAAATAGGATAGAGATCAACCATAATAAAATTCAAATAAAGAAAGGTAAATCCAATGATTGAACGAGTTTGGGTGCCTAATATCTTTCTTCTCTCATACTGTAATCATGAAGTTGGAAACTTGGTTAGGACTCTAACATGGAGTTAAATTTGGTTCTTGGACCGTAAAACCAAGTGGTGACTCCTTTAACTTTTGAGGCACTGGTTAATTTTTTTTAGCCCTCACACCTTGTAAATCAAAACCTCTCCAAAAAATTCCAAAATTTCTCACAATTTTAGCTTTGATACAACATAAGACAAAGAATTTGAGTTGAATTGAATATGGGAGCTCCAAAATATTGAAATTTGGTAAGAAAATTAGATCGAAGTGAAAGAGGGGGTGCTTTTGTGTAAACTGAAAATGGTGTAAACTGGGGCTAAAGAATTTCCCACCTTTGCTTGATTTCCACTCACCTAAGGATAGAAAATCTCACTACAAAAAAGCCTTGTGTAAACTGGTTTGGGGGCATTGGCTCCTCTTTCAATGACTGGGTTGGCGTGAGTGGTGGTGTGGATTTTGAGGTTATGGGTCACGATGGTTAATTGGTCTTCACCGATTTGGTGGTGGCGTGGGTTTGAGGGTTATGGGTCACGACGTGGCTAAGGGTGTAGCCAATTGAGTCATAGAGAGAGAAAGAGAAATAGAGAAAACGAGAAGGAGAGGAGGAGGAAGAAGAAAGAGAATAAGAATAAGAAATATTAAATATTAAATTTCATTTTAGAAATTTTCTAAAATTAAACTTAGTGAAAATGATTTTTTTTTTTTTTTTTTTAATATATTAAATGGTAATATGCAGTGCATATGACCACTTTCCGATGTAAGTGGAATAAAGGGGTCAATTTGGTCAATTGCAATACTTTAGGAGTTTAAAATTTTATATTGATAGTATAAAAGGTGTACTTTAGTACTAAATATTGAGTTGTTTAGAAACAACATTTTTCATAAAATGAGTGTATCTTAAATATTAGTGGAAATACAAGAAAAATTGGATTTGAAATGAAGAATTTCGCTTAAAGATAAGGATGACTTAATTGATTAAAAGATAAAAGAAAGTCACTTGAAATTGGTTAGTCATATATGCAGAAGAATAATGCAGGAAGAGTTAGTTAATTTAAGTCGAAGGAACGAAAAAAGTGGTAGATAGGAAGTCCTAAAATAACATTAGTAGAAGTAATAAAAATAACATATAAAAAAAAATGTAACAAAAAGTATGAATTCAGATTAAATAGAATGGATAAAATCTACCATTTTTATAAAAAAAAAAAAAAAAAAAAAAAAAAAAAAAAATCCCAAGGACACAAAATTTTGATTATATTTTCTTAAATTTTGAGCATCATATAATTAACTCGTGTATTTTTTTTTTTTCTATTTTCCAGGGAGTAAAATAGGTTTATGAGAAAAAAGAAAGGTTATATATATATATATACTTCAACCTGTTCATGCTCCGATTTTAATGCCTGCCACATCCTTGTTTTCTCTTTTGTCTTGAGTGCCAAGTCCAAGGTTGTTAGATCGACTTAGCATTATACATCTTAACTATATCATATTATCTGTTTTGGGTGAAACGTTTATTAACTCTCTTCCTTGTACCATACAAATGTCATGCATGAAAGAGAGATCTTGATATTCTATTATGAGGAACCCGTAACCTCGGTTAGTTTATGTTAAACTAGTTGTTGCCGTAAGCCCATGAGATGAGACTGTTCAACGAAAGAGAGTACAAGTGTTTGTGATGAACAGATGATGATTATCATCCTCATGTGGACTGGGCACAGTCAGAAATAGCAGCTGAATAGATAATGGCATGTCTCTCTCTCTCTCTCTCACACGCCATATCATTGCGTTTAAAATAAACTGCACTGAGGACAAAACAGAAATTTGAGTCTCTTTCTCTCTAAGCATGGGGCGTCATTCTTGGCACGTGGGTGAACAATGAACATATATGGTGCATGGCCATCCAAATTAAAACATGAAATTAATTAACACTACTTCTGTCCTATTCTACTATATAGCATATGACTACATATGCCTATGTTTCCAATTTTTAGCACCATGCTATGAGTCCCAGCAAAATCTACAATACAAACAAAAATCTTCAGTGCATGGCATGATCTCACTGCCATTTCATAGAAGTTGCATGATGAAAATGAAAGCTCCAAAACAAATACCACTTGTAAAGTAGCCCACCATTTTTTTGTTGTTGATTTTTGAAGAAAGATCCATCATATCCTGCTGCAGCATCACCATACTTTTCCAATTTCTAAAAAATCTCATCCATACAAAACTACCCTCGGATTGATATATGCAAAAATCAAGTTTTTTTTGCTCTGAGTGCAAATTGATCCGATAATAGTGAACAAGATATAATAAAATGATTTGAGTAGTTAGGGTAATTATTACGGTCCAAGAATCTTTTAATCAATGTGTCCCAACCCAAAATTGACCCAATCATATTGGTACTAGTTGATGCATAGAGATCTCGCTCCCTGGGGACCATATTATAATGTATAATAATTCATAAGTACACACACTCAAAAATATATATAACTATTCATCATTTTTGGTATGCAACATGTTATCTTATTTTTGGTAGTAAAAAAAAATGTAGTATATATTAGTATGATATGTTCAAAGATGTTTCATTAATCAGAGCCAAAAAGAAAATTTTAATCTCATTATTTTTATCCGTGAGAAAAATGAATTTGATTGAGTCATTATTTATACAAAGACCAAACTCACATGAGAAGAATCTAGGAGACTATGACCTTAGATTTTCTTGAAGAAAGAATGGGCGCTAAAAGGCAAGTGAACAGAATTCCGATATTTTGGATATAATAGCTTAAAAAAAAAAAAAAATCATGTGAACTGAATTTGGTCAGTTTGAAATTTTTTATTCTATTCAATAATTGTCACTTGCAACAAGCCAACTGGTAACTAATAGATACAGAAAAAATCAAAAAAGAAGTTAGACCACAAAAAGCTCCTGTGGGACCCAAATCCTAAATTGGTTGCCAGAGAAGGCTTAGAAAAAGAGCCCTGTATGTCTGTCTGCCAACAAATCCAACTACAAAAACCCCTCTCCCCCCCCCTCCATCTCTCCCCCTCCCTCACTGGTACCACTTTCTTGCCTCATTTTCCTCACTCAGGCATTTTCACAAACACTTCCTTAAAGAAACGTTTCTTTTTCTTGGATATGGCCAGACCGCAACAACGATACCGAGGCGTTCGGCAGAGGCATTGGGGCTCTTGGGTCTCCGAAATTCGTCACCCTATATTGTACGTTGACCTCATTATTAGTTACTGAAAACTAAATACGTTTTTTTTCATGCACGTTTGTTTTCCTTGCTTGAGTACTAAAACGAAACGTTTCAATTCGTTTTGTGCAGGAAGACTAGAATTTGGCTTGGAACATTCGAAACTGCCGAAGACGCAGCACGAGCCTACGACGAAGCAGCAAGGCTTATGTGTGGTCCAAGGGCTAGAACCAACTTCCCTTACAACCCAAATGCATCTCAGTCATCCTCATCCAAGCTTCTCTCAGCAACTTTGACAGCTAAACTCCATAAGTGTTACATGGCTTCACTCCAAATGACCAAACCATTAGTACAAGAGCCTCAAAAAGCACCATCCCCACATGTCATTACCACCAATAGCTTTGCTGGAAAGACTATCGAAATGGGCATGTGGTTGCCAGAAAAGGGACCGGTCGCCGACCTAGAAGTAGACCCAAATTGGTTTATGAAGAAAGTTAAAGTTGAAAGTAGCCAGCAACAATTCAAGCCTCTTGAGGAGGATCATATAGAGCAAATGATAGAGGAACTGCTTGACTATGGGTCTATTGAGCTTTCCTCTGTTGTACCACCTCAGCCTCATTAATGTTGTTAGCTTCAAACATCCCAAAACAACCTTAATTCTTTCTCTACCTCTATGGTATATGTATATCTTTTCTGCTAATGTCACTCATTCAGCTAATTTAGCCTCTCTCTTTTCTTTTTGTTTAAATTAGCCTCCCCAATGCCTATTGTTTTTGGACCCAATAGTTCTGCCCTGTTCATAGTTTTATTCAGGTGACGTTCCATTTGCAACATCAAACATGTTATTGTAATACTCCAGCTTATGCTTTAGTTTTGACCATTATATATATGCAAGAATTACGCTTTTTATTCAATTATTTTTTGTACTATATATGTATGTTTGGGATTCGCATAACGGTAAAAAAATTTACACGGACCCCACCTCATGGATGAACCGTTTTAGCACAATGTATGGAACCATCCGTGCTAGTTCCCTTGTGATTTCAACGTCTATGCTTTTCTTGTATTTTAACTTTTGTGGTATCCTTTGTTAATGGAATAGACTATTGTGGGAACCCACATTCACACACTGATTACTGATATTAGAGTGACATTGATATCAAACGAGAAAATTTTGCATAAAAGGCAAGGATATTCCCTCCAATTTGAGCGTTAATCACGGGAAAATGGGAATTATTTATAGCTAAAGATATAAAAATATTAGCACTACATGGTCAGAGTAGTGGCTTGTTTATGTTTGGTATTACCGTATAAATTTCAGTCAATCATATTATGCCACGTCATGGAAAGGGAGGTGCTCCTTTGTTGGTTTGTTTAAACTTTAAAGAAAAGAATAATGGGCGTTTGGTTCACTTGATGTACCCGTGATCGTAATGACATTAGTATAATGTTCCATATCATGGTGTTTGGTTCATTTATCCTTAATGTAAAATTATAAGTGGATTCACATCACTCTAAATTGGTGTGATGTGATTATATCTTTACATTAAAGGAATCTTACATTCCACTCTCATGAGAATGTGATAATTTTTTTTTAAATAATAATAAATTGTAATTAGAAAATTGCCATTAGATAATAACTAAAATACCCTCAGATACCTTAAAATAACCAAAATACCCATAAAAATCACAAAAATGACCAAAATACTTATTAAATCTCATAATTGATCAAAATATCAATAAAACCTAAAAAATGACTAATATACACCAAAAATGTCCAAAATGACCAAAATATCCTTGAAACCCCAAATATGACCAAAATACTCCTGATACATCCAAAATGTATGAAAATGACCATAATACCCCAACACCTAAAAATGACTAAAATACCCCCCAAACCTTAAAAAAAAAATGACCAATATACACCCCAAAAGTCCAAAATAACTAGAATAACTCAAAAATTGACCAAAATAACCCCAAAAATGACCCAAATACTCGTGAATATCCAAAATGATCAAAATACCCCTAGAAACCTATAATGACCAAAATATCTTCGGAACCTCTAAAATGACCAATATACACCTAAAAACGTCTAAAATGACCAAAATAACCCTGAAACCCCAAAAGTGACCAAAATACCCCTAGAACCTTATAATGACCAAAATATCCTTGGAACCCCTAAAATAACCAATATACACCTAAAACGTCCAAGATGACCTAAAACCCCAAAAATGACCCAAATACTCCTGAAAGCTCCAAAATGACCAAAATACCCCTAGAACTCTATAATGACCAAAATATCCCCGAAACCTCTAAAATAACCAAAATACCCTGGGAATCACTAAAGTGACCAAAATACCCAAAAACCACCAAAATGACCAAAATATCTCGAAACCCCTAAAATGACCATAGTACCATCGGAAACATCTGTAATGACAAAAATAAGCTTGAAACCTATCAAATTACCAAAATACCCTTAAAACCACTAAAACAACCAAAATACCCCAAAATGAAAAAAAATGACCAAAATTCTCTTGAAAACCTCCAAAATGACAAAAATATGCTTGAAACCACCAAAATATCTTGAGGGTAGAGTGTCAACTTATTTGGTCATTTTGGGGGCAAAATGTCATTTCTCGAAAATCGGGTATAGAGAGTGTAATTTTGTCATACCTCGGGGGTGTCAATGTATACCATTTTCCTTTTATTTTCCTTCATCCACAAAAGTAATACAAAAAAAATTTCAATATGCCTTTTATTCTGGCACAAAGCTATTCCAAACATACAACAACCTTAGTAAAACAATGAAAATTGAGTATCTAACTCAAATTAAGCTAATACGGGACCAAAAAGGTAAATGATTCCCATAGTTATTTTGGACATTTTTTTTTAGGTTCTGGGAGTATTGTGGTTGTATTAGTGGTTACGAGGGTATTTTGGTCATTTTAGAGGGTTTGGAGTTATTTTGTCATTTTGTAGGTTTCTAGAAGTATTTTGGTAATTTTTGGATTCCAAGGGTTTTTTGGTTATTTTAGAGGTTTTGGGGGTATTTTGATCATTTTAGAGGTTTTCTGAGGTATTTTGGTCATTTAAAGGTTTCAGGGTTATTTTTGTCATTTAGAGGTTTTGATGGTATTTTAGTCATTTTCTAGGTTTCGGGGTTATTTTTGTCAATTTAGGATTCATGGGGTATTTTAGTCATTTTATAAGTTTCATGGTTATTTTGGTCTTTTTAGAGGTTTCAGTGTTATTTTGGTCATTTTAGGATTCTGAGGGTATTTAGTCATTTTTAGGGGTTCTAGAGATATTTTGGTCATTTTAGAAGTTTCAGAGTTATTTTGGTAATTTTAGAGATTTCAAGACATTTTGGTCATTTTAGGATTTTGAGAGTATTTTGGTCATTATTAATGGTTTTAGGGATATTTTGGTTATTTAGATGTTTCTAGGTTATTTTGGTCAATTTAAGATTTTTAGGGTATTTTAGTCATTTTTAGGGATTCTAAGGGTATTTTGGTCATTTTAGAAGTTTCAGAGTTATTTTGCTCATTTTAGAGGTTCCGAGTGTATTTTGGTGATTTTATTAGGTTTGGGGGGTATTTTAGTATTTTCAATAGTTTCAAGGATATTTTGGTAATTTTGGTGGTTTCAGGAATATTTTGATCATTTTTGTGATGTCAATGGTATTTTTGTTATTTTTTAGTTTTTTAGATTATTTTAATCAATTTATAATTATTTTAATTAATTTGGTGAATGTTATAAACCAACTAAACATAGGAATGATACATTAAGAGAATCTCATTAGAATGTAACTAACGAACCAAACACCGTAATCTTATATTCCCATGATGTGATTCCATGGATCAAAGATTCAAAGAATCTAACATCATGTTGTAATATAACATCAAGTGAACCAAACACCCCCTCAGGGTAAATTACACTGACACCCCCTTCTTTTGAAGAAATTAGACTCGCTACATCCTAATTTGGGGAAATGACACTCCGCTTCCAAATTTGCAAAATAATTAATACTCCGCTCCCTTTTATTTATTTATTTATTTTTAGTTTATTTTTTATTAATTTTTTTAACCAATACCTAACTAACCAAAGTTAAAAAGAAAAATTATATTCCAATTATTTTAAGTTTAAGTGAAGAATATTCCTTTAAAAATGGGGGAAAAGGGGGTTGAGTGTTAATTATTTTACAAATTTGGGAGCGGAGTGTTATTTTCCAAAACTAGGGTGTAGCGAGTCTAGATTAACAAATGGCAATCGACAAATGGCAATCGGTAAAACCATGGTTTTAAAAATCAGACCAGACTAGTTGGTTCAATCGGTTCAACTAGGGATTAGTACCTAGTCCGATCCGATTCTTTGAAAAAACCAAAAATGAAGAAAAATCGGGAACTACCAGTTCAACTGACCAAACCGAGAACCAAACCGGTTCAACCGATTTGACCAATTTTTAATACTAAAAATTTTTATTTAAAAAATAATACTTATATGTTAGGTCTATATAAAAGTTAACCCAACATTAAATGTTTGATTTACGCAAAAAGCAATCCAACATTAAATGTTTGGCTCACACAAGGCAACCCAACATTTAATTTAATTAATGAATGGTAGGCCCACAAATTAATATAGCCCACCCTCATATTTAAAATTCTTGGTAGAGTATAGTATTTATAGAGGAGAAAATGTATTATTTTCTTTTATTTTTCCAATGTGGGACAATGAACAAGTTTTCTCATAAGACAACAAATCCCACATTGAAAAAACAGGTCTTTGATAGATTTTTCTTCATAATATAATCTCACTTACATACAATTGTAATTTAATACTTAGATTCAAGTAATTTAATACTTAGATTCAAGATTCTTAACGTCAAAAACATATAATAAAAAAACATGAAAATATTCTTGGATCAAGAATACAGTGGTGGACGGTGGCTTGTTAACTATTGCACATATGCACCTAATGAATATCAGGTTGGAAAAAGGAAATGAAGGTTACTTTGATTTTTTTTTTTTAATTTTGTTTTTCCTTTTGTTGTCTTCTTTTTCATTCTCTCTCTCACGCAATTTCTTATTCAATCTTATTTATTTATTTATTGAAAGGAAGGAAATCAAAATACATTGTTTGTGTAGAACCATTACAAAAAAGACGAAAAGGTATGATGGATTAGACTAACTAAACATGCACCATAGATGTTAAAATACCAGAAGTCCTATAATAATTTCGAGGTTATGGCTAGGATAGTGGCATGGTAGTCCAAAGAGGCTTCAAAGACATGCTTTAACCCCACCAATGATTAATTTAATAGGTTCAACATAGCAAATACTATTTAAAACTACATCAAAATACAAAAATAATTACCATATTAAAATTTGAAGACTTAAAATTTAAATCAAAGCATTCAAATTTCAAACGCATACATAGTTTTTAAATCTCCAAATAAGTCAAATGTTTTAAAATTTGTTATATATATATATATATTAACTAAATATTATTAGTTAAAATTTGTTATATATATTTTATTAATTTATATAATTTAAAAATTATTAATTAAATTATTTATGACGTCACTAGTTCGACCACCGATTGGACCAATGATACGGGAACTACTTCCCTTTCCGATTCTCTCCCCGATCCGGTTTTTAAAACTATGGGCAAAACACCAAGCAAGCAAGAAATAAAAGAAGACGAATAGGGTTGTTTATACTAACTAAGACTATGCGATTCTAGAGGGGCACTCAAAAGAGAGATGCTCATGAGATTCTACCCCAAAACACAAAGATGGAAGAGGAGAGACTAATACTTGAATATTTCACAAGAATATGCTCGAATTGAGAGAAGACCCCAAACCGGTTGCCAAAGGGGTAAGTTACACAATACACACATATGTGAGTGATAATATATCATTATTTTATTATTATTATTATTATTTTAATAAAAGAGCAAAATTTCATTAATTCAAAGAAATATATCTTTTTCTAATTCTTGTGCGAGTCAAGTTTAATTTAGACAAGCTATGGAATACGGGACATACAAATCCATTGGTCTCTCAGATGCTGTGCACGGTTACTAATGCTATTTTATCATGTCTATGTATACATCTTATTGATTTTTACATTATATATATATGTGTGTGTGTGTTTTTAACTGGCCAGCGTTCTGTAGATTCTTGCACCTTGATTAATCTCATGGGGGCACATAATACCCTACTAGCCATGTGTACCACGATAAGCGCAAGGCTAAAGCCTTGGGTAGGTGATCTTGATGGAACTCGAACGAGTAATCATTTGGGAGCATACTTAAGATCGGACTAGTTGAGCTACCCCTCAAGTTACACATATATATGTTCAATAACCTTGAATTATGACAAATGATTATTTATGCTGATTTTATATAATTTGGTTAATTAATTGAACTTAATTTACCAATGAAATTATTACAGATTCACTTAATGATAGAATTACCTAAAGTCAGATTAGTACCAAAAAAAAAAAAAATTCACATAAATTGTACATAAAACATAATCTATATAATAAACTTATATTTCTGAAGTGTGATCGTTGAAAATGAATTTATGGATAGAAAAAAGTGGGTTTGATAATGACTAGTTGTCAAAAGATACTTATAGAGAAAAACAAAATGGCACATGAGTTCCATTTTTTAAGCTATACATTGATTCCTTCTCCAATGGATATGAGATATATCTGGGGTGTACACGGTTTGGTTCTATACTTCTATGTGATTAATGATTTTTTTATTTTATTTTTCTCGCAGCACCACAAGGTGCGTTTTTCCTCTTTTATTACCGAAACTCGCCACTCTTTGCTCGGTGACCGGCCTAAATGCCAACCATTGGACAAACTACCTTCGTTATGTCTTAATGATATAATATCATCTCTAAATCTATTTATACCATTTAACTTGTGTTCTTTGCTGATTTTATTTATAATTTAAGAAGTTTTATTTTGTATTTAAATGAGTTGTATATGAATTCATCTTTAAAATGTTCTTATTTAGATTAAAACTTTCTCATTAAAAGTTTTATGCCTTATTATTTTCTATTAACCTTATAAAGATCATGAAAAATCATTTGAAAGTTGTTTAAATTGTTTTTATATAAATTTTAAGTAAATTTTTACATAGTTAATCTATTTATTTATATTTTAAATAATTATTAAATTAATAATGACGTCATCACTGTTTCACCTTTGGTAGAATGCCAATCCGATCTTAGACCATTGAGCTTTTCCCTTATCTAGTTCTATGAACGGTCTGGATTTTGAAACCATACAATTTCATTTAACAATTAATCTATAAAAAAAATAAAATAAAAAATGTTACGTCACAAGTTATGAGATTCATAGAAGAGAGACTTGGTGGGTATTAAAATAAAAAAATAAATTGTTACCTCAAGAGATTCAGAGAAGAGAGACTTCGTGAGTGAGAGAAGATGTTAAAAAAGAAAGTGAGAGTGAGAGAGAGAGAAGAGGTACTCACGAACGGTGGTAAGGTCTGGTTTAAATAGGACGGTTTAGTTCAGTTTCAGTTTGGTTGTGTAGTTATTTTGTTGTACATCTTAAATATATCTTATTCTAAGTTGTTATAAAAATGTGGTGTATAATTTATAACCTCAAAATTACGTGGGCTTTTTTTTTTTTTTTTTTTTTCCACTTGGGAGTTTTAGGCAATTATCTTAACTAGTGCTCCCTTTCCCTTGTCATTCTTTATTTTGTAAACATTTGTCAAGCATTAACATTGGTTTAAAAAAAAAAAAACCATTGGTTAATTGCTCTTGACGAAAGACAGCGCTCTAGTCTTTGCCTCATAACTGAAATTCTTGTTTGAAATTTGAATGATCATTAAATCAAGAAAGCATTTCTTTTATTGTTAAAAGAGGCGATTGGGGTCTTTTTTCTAATTGGTGGGAGCAGGTTACAACTGAGTCCTTTGGACATTCCCTCGTCCAATCGAACTATTTAACCTTATCAAGCTACATTGTGGCTTGATGATTTTTTTTTTTTCCAAGAAGACCACTTTCAGGCTATTTTGGGCCCGGGGAAAATGTAATTTGCTATGTTGGGCCTGAGTTATTGTTTTTACTGGCTATTTAGCAGTTTGCTCTTTTAGGTCTCATCAACTATTATCACTGTATAAAAACTAAAAAATAAATACCTGTGAGCCCACGTTAACGTAAAGGAAACTGGAGATAAAAAATTAGATTGAACTATATAGCAAGATAGGGATCAAAACAATCACAGGAGCAAAACTCTTTAAGGATAGCTCTAACATTAGAGGCCATTTGGAACCCAAGGAACCAAGTGTGTTTCAAAGATGAGAAATGTAATATTATTGCTATTATTATGATGTTGAATCACAGGTTCCATGAAATGGTGACAATGGATGACCAAATAGCTAACTAGACTTCTCCAGAAAAAATTTTATGGACTAAGCCCCCTCCTAGTACTGTGAATTTAAATGTTGATGCAGCCTGCTCAAGTGATTCATCGTGGTTAGCGGTGGTTGTAAGGGATGACCAAGGCTCTATTTTAAAAGGCTGGACAAAGGCTTTCTGTAGCTGTGATGCAGTAGTAGCTGAAGTTGAAGCAATTCTATGGGCCGTTCAAATTGCGAAGTCTAAAAACTTCCACTCAGTCATTATAGAAGGGGATGCAAAAATATGTTTTGATATTATTAATGGTGATTTGGAGAAGTGCAGCTGGGCTATAGCATCTCGATGTAATGATATGGTAGTACTTAGTAAGGAGTTTGTGAGTTGTAATTTTTGCTGGATCAAAAGGGATGCAAATTTTGTAGCCCACTTTTTAGCTAAATTTGCATCCTGCAACAAACTTACTTTTTCTTGTAATATTTCCTCTCTTCCTCCTCCAGTTTGGGAGGCTTGGAAGGGAGATGGTTTCCTTGCTTCTGTTTAATGAAAAGTCCATTTAGCAAAAAAAAAAAAAATAGGGATCGCAATGAACCTAAGGGGTTGACTTACACTGAGATTGGATAAAGGAAAGATGAGGAAAGGGAAGGTAGAACAGGGAATGAATGGGAAATCCTATGCATGTTTGGTTGACACAAGAAATAGGAAGAGTAACAAAAAGGAGGGGAATTGGGGAAACAAAATCAACCAGGTCTACGTTTTGCTGCCCACCCAAATTTGGGATGAAAGCGTGAATAAAAAGGTGAAGTTGCAATTGTTGACTTTTATTTGTTTTCAAAATTATATTTTTGTCCATAGAATTTCATACCTCTCACTACTTTATCAGGGTATAAAAGCAAAATACATAATTTTTTTTTTCTTTCCATTTCACTCCCTTTGCAAACCAACAAAGGAAAGAAAAGTATTTCTTTTATTATTTCTCTTCTTTTCTCTCTTACAAACCAAACACAATTCTTTCATTTCCCTTTCTTTTCTTTTGCTCTCTCATTTTTCCTTTCTTTTCTCTTCCCTCCCCCTCTTTTCTACCAAACATATTAGTGGTTCCTAAGTTCTCATGAGATCTATATAGTTTTGTTTTATTCGAAACTCTTAGCCAGCATTCTGGGGCTACCCCAAGGCATCCCGAAAAATTATAGAATACTTGCGGATTACATTAATGTCGTACTCTATTCTCTCACATGAATGGTAGGTCTCACCATGAATTTAATTAGCGATATTCACCATTCATGTGAGAAGAGGGAGTACGACATTAATGTTCTCTTGAAATATTATAATTACTTGGTATGTGTGAAATGGAAGGATTCACACACATGTGAAATAGTCAGTTTCTTAAAGAGTTCTAGACATTCATATTAGCAAAATGTATATATATCAAGATTTTAAAAATCTGACCGGACATAGAACCAAAAAAGAAAGTGGCTTTCAGTTTTATGGTTGGACTAAGGCTCCGTTTGTTTCGAGTAAAATATTTTCCGTAAAACGTTTTCAATAGTTTGTTTCGCTGTAAACCAAAGTCAACGAAAATGTTTGTTTGTTGACCGTAAAATCTTTGATAAATAGGAAAACGGTTTACGGAAAAATTTTCCGTAAACCATTTTCCAAACCAAAACACGTAATCATTTAATTATTTAATAATAAAATAATTATACTATATTTTATTAAAAAAATTTATTTTTTTGTTATTCCCTATAACTTTAGTTGAAATGACTTCCAGACATCAAAAAAATAATTAGACTTGACACAATACACATATACAACCCGATCAAATTTCATATCTTTAGCACTTTGGGCAAATTACAATATTTCATCTCAAACTTTCACCCCATTCTTATGATTATAGTTATATTATATCCTTGTGACTATGCCCAGAACCACACATAGGCACGTGGCATAAGTCCCATAAGAAACCAGTTAAGTAATGCTAGAGACACAACTTATTTTACAACCAAACCTTTACAAACTGACATGGCATCCTAAGTGGAGGTAACACATCAGCAATTAAAACACACGTATCATTAACATTTAACGTTAATAAATCATTACAATTTTAAAATAACTTAATAACTAAATCTGTAAAAAAAAAAAAAAAACCCATCACCCACCAACTCATGGACGGTGCAGATTGGGGAGAAGTGTTTGGCTTTGAGGTTGCAAATGGCTTCGATGTATTGGAGGTCGATGCACTTGTCGTCCTGGACTCCGCGGGTGAAGATTTTTCCTTCGGAGGATTTGACGGTGGAGAAGGGAGGGTGGGGCCATTTGAAAGGCTCGGCGGGGACGGAGTCGATGTGGGACTTGAAGAGGAGGGAAGTGTTTGTGCCTGGCCAGGTGAGGAGGAAGAGAGGCTTTCCTGGAGTGAATTCAAAGGTGTGGGATTGGAGATTAATGGAGTGAGCCTAGGATTTGAGGAAGGAAATGGCGGAGGAGTAGTATGGGTTTGGGTGTGCTGTGTTGATTCGGAGTTAGAGTTAAGGATAGTAAAATATTGATTGTTAACAAAAAAAGGGAAAATAATAAAATATTGATTGTTAGTTGACAGATTTCACGCCTCCTGCAGCAACTGCGACGAAACCACTAGGACAACGCCCTTGGGGCTGTAGATTTGGAACCATGGTGCTGTTGTTGGTGATGGTGGGTGGGAGCCGACGTGAGTTGGTGGGTGAATTTTTTTTTTTTTTTCTTCAGATTTAGTTATTTTAAAATTGTAATGAATTATTAATGTTAAATGTTAATGATACGTGTGTTTTAATTGTTGATGTGTTACCTCTACTTAGGATGCCATGTTAGTTTGTAAAAGTTTGGTTGTAAAATAAGTTGTATCTCTAGTATTACTCAAACCAGTTTATGTGCCAATTTATACCTCCATTCTGGGTCCAAAGTATAGTCAAATTGCATAGTTAATTTCCATATATGCAATTTCAATTCAGCCCATATCCAAATATACATTTTTATTTATGAGAAGCCATATCCAAATATACATATACATCATAATATCACAACTCAAATAAATATGTCATTCAAACTTTTGGTTCCTTTCACAAAATTTACACACGTTTGATCTAAGTTTGAAGGAAATAGAAAATTTTTAAATAATCAACAAAATCAAATAAATTTATATTATTTCAATAAGGAAAAAATTCTAGTTTTATTAAATCAATGTAGGTAAAATAATTAAATAAAAATTTGTAAGGAAAGAAAAATTAATATTTAATAAATAAAAAACATTGTATTTTAAGCAAAATATAACTAGTTAAGAAAAATGCAGTATCAAATGCCTACTTAAAAACTCTTACAACTCCTCAAGAACAATCCAACATAACTTAAAATCCATCATAATCAATTCAATTCGTAAGAAGGTGTAAAAATAAATACTAAAATTACTTTTCCTGGGTTCTATCTATATTAAATTACTAGATCAATAGTAAAGAATTATTTCTTGGGTTCTTACCTCATGAATCTTAAGAAGCATCAAGCGTCCTGTCCTTTGAATCCTTAGATAGTCTTCTCTCTCAGGCTTTCTGAGTTAGAAATCACTAATGAGTCCAAGGATGGCTAGAGTTTCTAGCCTAAGACATAGATATTACTGATCCTAAATAAAATTACCAAACCACCATTTTTTAATTAAAATTTAAAGGCCCTGTTTTATTTTTTCATTGGATCCGGTATAATAATAATAATAATTATCATTATGGGTTACGATCAAGTTACGCTTGGTGTAAATCTTACTTAATGTTACATCACCTAATTTTTTATTGGATTAATATTTTGGAATCCTATTGTTGGATTACATGTTCTCTATGTTGTTAACACGTATGCTAAATTTTGTGTCAATCGGATGTTATTTACCATTTGATCCATAAACTCAAATTAAAACATCTGAAATTTAAATATTTTATAAATGAGATAATTATTAATCTCCGAACATCTGATATTTTGCATGCCTGCACGATATAGGAAGACAATGTAGTCAAATGGTAAATTTGTCAAATAAGCATATTTGATAGAAATTTATTTAGTAAAACATTTTATAAAAGTTATACATTCGACTGACACGAAATTTATCATACTTGTTAAGAATATAAAAAAAAACATGTTCAAGATATTAATTTAAAGAAAAACTACTCCAATATATTCTTAACTTTCTCGTGTGAAGACATTTTTTTTTGGCTAATATCGTGTGAAGACTTAAGAGTATTAGAAAGTGCAACATTAATGAAACTTTCTCGGTTACAGAGTAGATTTCCAAGCTTGACCATAAGCAATATAGGCCAATATGGTATGGTTTTGTCTTCCAACCATGTAGCATGTGCAGAACGTGCCACTCACTTTTTTTTTTTTTTTTTTTTTTGTTGCTAAATATGCCACTCACTAACTAGCAACGGTTTTAGAAACAAGTTAGCTTAATTCGCTGAACATGTCACCCTCTCTATCATATGAAGAATCTAGCTGTGAAGAAAGCCTACAACCACCTAAACATAAAAACAAGAAAATTTGGGTGCAAAAACACAGACAAAACGGTTTCCTATTATATTCCTTGAAAACCCTTTTAAAGTTAAAAAAAATAAAAATAAAAATTCTAACAGTAATTAAAAGTGACTAAAATAGTAACCTATATAGACCATGGTAATAATACTCGAAGTTCCAACTTACCCATAAGAAGATACAGTAATAGAGCCACAAGGCCCACAACAATTTAAAAAAAAATAAAAAAAAATTAGTCAATCATCAGGAGATCTTAAGATAACCCTCTTATGCCAAGATTTTCGTGACAAAACTCAAAAAGGTATATCAAAGTCATGTGAATTCAATTAGGTAACTTTTACATTAGATAGATGCCTATATGGAGTAATTTATTAATAGTCACTTGTAAATTTGTAAATAAGCCAAAAGATAAGAGGAGGGAAAGACCTAAACTCCTATGGGACCCATCGCTAATTGGTTGCCAGAAGGCTAATAAAAAGAGTCAAGCAGTGACCCCAATGTCTGTCCTGAAATCCGACTACATAAATCCCCCTTCCCCTACTCCAGTCCTCACTTAAGGGTCACTCTCTTTCATTGAGGCACATCACAAACACCTTTCCTCTTTCTTTTTAGACTAACATGGCCAGACCACAACAGCGATATCGAGGCGTTCGCCAAAGGCATTGGGGCTCTTGGGTGTCCGAGATTCGTCACCCTCTATTGTAAGTTCACCTCACTAGTCACTACTATATATCAATTAATGTCATAATCTACTCATTGAGTCCGCAAAGTTTGTATTTTGTACAGGAAGACTAGGATTTGGCTAGGTACATTTGAAACAGCGGAAGATGCGGCACGAGCCTATGACGAAGCAGCAAGGCTAATGTGTGGTGCAAGAGCTAGGACCAACTTCCCTTATAACCCAAATGCACCTCAGTCATCGTCCTCTAAGCTTCTCTCAGCCACTTTGACAGCTAAACTTCATAGGTGCTACATGGCTTCACTTCAATTGACCAAACAGGAGCCTCAAAAAGCGACAATATTGTCGCGTGCTAACACAAGCAGCATTACTGGAAAAACCATTAATGAAATGGGTACACGATTGCCAGATACGATGTCATTAGGGGCTGATCAAGAAACTAGTGTCAAGAAAGTTCAAGTGGAAAACACCCAACAGTTCAAGCCTCTTGAAGATGATCACATAGAGCAGATGATTCAGGAGTTGCTTCATTATGGGTCTATTGAGCTTTGCTCTGTTGTGCAACCTCAGGCTCTGTAACTTAGGCCAAGTCATTTCCATCCTCATCCTCAAGATCTCAGCCTGTATTTCTATTCTGCCAATGCTACTCATTTTGCTAATTTTTAACCCATTTTTCTCAGCCCTTTTAGATCCTCTTCTAATGTTTTAGATCCTAGCTCTCTATGTCCTAGAACTTGCTTCTAAGTGACCCAATTGAAGATATATGCTATTGCTATGTGTACAGTCAATTGTGTTATAATTAATGTATGACATTAGTCTATGCATGGTGTCTTTGTTGTAAGATTTTTCCCAGATTTTCACATTTGCAATGCCTGGATGTTGAGTCTCCCATGTGAAAGCAATGAAATTATAGGTACACTCAAAAGGTGCCAAAAAAGTACAACCTTAAACATTGGTATTTCCTTCATGCCAAACCTTTTAGAATTAAGAAAAGAAAAATGCCTCATTGGGGTTACTCAAAATTTGATAAGTAAACGTAACATACCGAGTGTGCGTTTGAAAGCAATTTTTTTACTTATTGTTTAGTACTTATATGTTGAAAATTGGTTAAAATATAATTATACTTAAAAATAAATGAGAGCTTAAAAAATTGAGCATAAATAAATAAGTACAAAAAAAAAGAACCATAAAGTGATATCCAACATTTAAAAGAACCACACCACTATGAACTATCATTTTGGAAGTGTTTTTATGCTAGTTTAGATTGATGAGAAGAAGAGTAGTAGCACTTGTAGTTGAAATCCAACATTTCCCGTCCTCCTAGGTGAATGGATGTTTGGTTTAGTTTTCCTGAAGCTTGGTCAACTGGTCAAGACTCAAGATACGTACTATCACTCTATCAGTTCAAAGAAACTGGCAGAAGGGCGCACTTCTTTTTTGAATCATTACTTTTTTTTTCCTTTTTATTTTTATGGATAAAATACAAATATCTTCCTTGTTGCTTGCAGTTGTACAACACCCCCTTGGCTTTTAACTTCTCTAACCACGCCTCCCGGGGCATCAAATATTTTAATCAACTACTTCCATTCATTTTTCGTTAAAATCATTGACAAAAAGTAGCCACATTAGAATAATTGGATATTATTATTATTATTATTTTTTTGCTAAAATTATTATTATTATTATTATTACATGAGATTTGAGTGAAATATATGTGATTAAGTGTGTGGGATGATTTATATATCTCATGGGACTAATTTCCGTGAATAATTTTATCAAAAAGTGAACGGAAATAGTTTATTGGAATAGTCGGGTACCATTTGGAGGTATGATTAAAATAACACATGAAAACCTAGGAGGTGTTACCAGAACTGCATCAAATCACATGGAGTACAAGGATGTATTTTTTTTTTTTTTTTTTCTTCTGAGCAAATCATTTGAAATACCTTAACAGTTCCATCTTTTTTCGTTTAAATTTAATTGTCACGGGTCACTTGATGAACAGAGGAACTGGTTGAGGTTTAAATTTGGATTTTCCACAAAATTAAATAATTAAATTGAAATGGTGTTACATCATAGGTCAAAATATAGCGTTAGTCTCTAATTTTTGGGTCATTAAGTGATTTTAGTCCATAAAATTTAAAGTGATTATTTTTAGACCTTAAACTTAAAATAACCTTTTTTAATTCATAACAAACTTGTGATGACTTGTAATTTTTTTGGGATGGTGATTGATCGTTTTAAGTTTTATTACAACGTCATCTAAAGGACTAAAGGTAAGGACGTTAAATTCAAGAAACTAAAATTAAAATCACTTATGAGTTAAACTTACTTCATAAAAATTCCTTAAAGACATTTTTTTTTTTGGTTTAGATAAACAGTCGGATTATAATATTTGAATATCTACTACATCAAATAGACACGGTACAAATGACTATAGAAAAGAGATATTGGATTCATCTGGAAAAACTTAGAATTTCCATGGATGTGTGGAAGTGGAACTATTAATATAATGCTTTGTCTACCAGAAAAAAAGATTGTTGGCTGGTGGTGTCTGTTTAGAAAATAAAGAACCTTTTTGAGTTGTTGGGTCAAAAGGAATTTTGGATCCATTACCATTTCAACTTATGGCAGGCTTTTGGTTGGGATTGGCGCTGTTAAAGAAAAGGGACACTGAATGTGATTGAGTGGAGTTTCTAATGATTTTAGACGCTATCTTTTCTCTCTGTCTTACACTCCACAACCACCCCGGCTCCCGAGGGATATCTTTGCTAATTTCCTTTGGTTCGCTGCTACTTGCTTTTGCCATTCAACTTCATATATTTTGTGGTTCATGACCTCACTGACTGGCATGCACATTTGTATTTTTAAAACGCCCACCATTTTGTGTGTCACATTTTCTTACACTCTCTTTAATGTTGTAAGAAAAAGTTGTAACATACTAAGAGGATTTTGAACCCATTTTAAGGTCTATTTTCTATTTTACATTTTCAAAAAACATCTTTTCTATTATACAAACTCATTTTTACATAACATCCCAAATCTCATTCTCTACTTTACAAAATATCTTATTAAAATAATATTATAATTTTTTTAGAAAAACTTTTTTTTATCAAAACCATTTTTCTACCCATCCCCTCCCAAACCCAACCCAGCAACCCACGCCCAAACACAAACCACGCCGGTGGCTAGATCAAAACCCAACCCACGCCGGCGGCTAGATCCCCAACCACACCCACATCGGCGGCTAGATCAAAACCCAAACCCACGCAAACCCAAACCCACAACCGATCGGCAACCAAATCCACGCCACCACCAACCTCACGGCAACCAAATATCTAAGAGAGAGAGAGCAGAGCAGAGAGAGGAGGGGGCAAGAGAGAAAAGGAAAGAAAAAAAGAAGAAAAAAAAGAGAGGAGAGAGGAGATCGAAGACCGAAGAAAATGAATAAAAAATTTATACACGTTGCTACAGTTACATTTTACTGTAACCATTTGTAAATCTGGAATCTATTATACATGGCCGGTTGGGAGCAACTTTTTTGTGATTTATTGCTACAGTACCATCTATTTTAACAAAATATCTATTATAGAGGGCGGGCTGCGAATGCTCTAACATACACATAACAGATGTTCATGTAATTAGGTCTCAAGGAACTTCAAAATTTTAACGTCTAATGGTAATAAGATTTTTCAGTGCTTACTGACATTACCATCATTGGGTTATAAATATAGCACAATATTTTCACTTTTTAATCTAACCTTAAATAAGCTTAAAAGTGTGACACTACAGTGAAAGAGATAATTCAACAGATGATTAAAACCGTGTGATTGTTCATGACCTCATGTTTTCCAAAAGCAAATTGCTCCGTTTAAATGATGTTGAATTATGGAGCTATTTACAGATCATACAGCTACTTTCCTTTGTCTTTTTTATTTGTTACTTCTGTTTGTCTCAATTTTCCTTTTAGGGAACGTTTTAATTGATTGTACTTTTTTTAGGATAGAATTCATTTTAAAATAATTTTTTATATCATTTTCATATCCATGTCAGGATCTTATCAAGTTGAACATACTAACTACACAATTCCAGCAACTATACATTGCATTGCATCTGACAAAAACTGATCTTCATTTAACTCGTGTTGCTTGTTATCCTTTATAAGGAAAATCATGGTTCAAATTCATTATGAGAAAAATCATCCCTTATTTGGTGAAATTGAATTTTCAAGAACCATATAATATTATGAGAAATAAATTTAAACAATAAAATGTACTCTCTTCATTGAATTATTTACAGATCATGCATTTACTTTACTTTTTCTTTTTTATTTGTTACCGTTGTTTGTCTCAATTTTCCTTTTAGGGAATGTTGTTAATTGATTGTGGATTGTGCCTTTTTAGGATAGAAATCATTTTTAATCATTGTTAATGTCATTCTCATATCCAATTCAGCATCTTATAAAGTTAAACACAGTAGCTGCACAATTCCAGCAACTATACATTGCACCTAACACAAAATGATCCTCTTCATTTGTATTAAAATGGAGAGCGTCTATTTCATGTTAAAAATTTGGTAGTTAAGTTAAGAGTTTTATAATTCAACTAGATGACATCTTTTAGTGTTCTCCAAAGAAGAAATCCAGTGTTCAAATCCCACTTCTTTCAACTATCAAATTATAAAAAATAGAAATAAAATGGTAGTTAACAAATCAAAAGGTAAATTTAGTATCACCTCATTTAAAATTATTTATCATCCTTAGCTTATCAAATTGAATTTTCAAGACCAAGGCACCATGTACCGTTTGCATTAAAAAAAAATTTAAACAATGAAATTTAATCTCTCCATTTCGAGGCAAAGGAAGAGGATTAGTGGAGGTGCTTGGAACTTTGCAATTTTGCAATGTACCACCTTATAGCTACAAGAAATTGTCATGTCAAAAATATGCTTCAAATATTAGAGAGAAAACTGATACAGTGAACTAATTAAGCAGGAAAATGACTCCAAGACGTAATTTAGTGGTAAGACGAGTCGTAATATGTAACTTAGAATAGTGGCGACACCACATTGATTTCAGGGGGTATCAAATGAATCCCCTGACTTCTTAAATATATAAAATATTATATAGGTAATTTTTTTTTTTGTTAAATATTTATATAGTATAATCCTAAAAAATATTGAACCCTACTTAATTAATAGACTTACCACAACGTAAAAAAGTAAAAACAACACAAAAATTAAACCATAACAACAATAATAACAAAAATAGCCTAAATAATTACAACCGGTTATCAATGACTCATTTCTTTAGCCAGTACATGCCCATTCTTTAAGATATAAATACAAGTAATTTCTTTTAACATAAGAATAGTCCGCCCACCTCTGATCCAAGCTTAGCTCTAATTCCTAGGTCTCAAGCTCACAAGAGAGAAAGCAAGGACGGGGGGATGTCACTAGAATAGTGGACTCCTAGCAATCCTGAGAAAGCACTCTTAAATTTATTCCTTCTCTTACTTTTTTGTGGTATCTCTCTCTGTTGGTTAGCTAGTGTCATTTTCCTATTATAAATAAAAAAAAAAAAAAAAAATCTATTTATCTTAAAGCATTCATATTGGCTAGCTAAAACCCAATTTCAACTAAAATATGTATAATATACCTAAAAAAAAACCTACATTGGATTATCAATCCATTAGGCAACCTAGTTTTGAGTTGCTCTCTGTCCTTTTTTTTTTCTTTCTTGTTGCTCTCTCTCTCTCTCTTTCTCTCTAAGTGAAAGCCTTTTCCTCTATGACTTTTCAACGAAGTAAACACAACTCTGAAGATTATTCAGTACTCCCGAAATACAAATAAATGCATACTCTTCCTCTCACATGAATGGTGGGTCCCACCATGAATTTAATTAATGAGACCCACCATTTATATGAGAGAAAGGAGTATGAATTTATTATACTTCTGGAGTATTGAATAATTACTCACTGGGAAGAGTGTTTTGCAGTTCTTGCGAGACTTGAGAATAGTAGATCAGAGCAAAAGTCTCTCCAAAAAACCTCTGCGGTTTTTTTCTCAATCTTTGAACTCTTTAATTTTTATAAAAAAAATTTACACTTTGTTTTATGGGGTAGGCATTGGTCGCTTAGTTGTTTTATGAGATAATTTCTTCGTTTTTTTTTTTTTTTTTTTTTTAAATTTTTTTAATTTTTTTTTAAATATAGGCAATGTACTTCTTTTCTTAAGAGCGCTTTTTAATTTCTTATGATAACAAAAATTCCAAATTGTTTGCCCCATTGAAGTTCCGCCCTTAGCATCTCTTTGAGAATTCCTTTATTTTTCATTCGTTTCTCTAATGCCCATAATGATTTTTTGATGTTCATAGTTAGTATTTGATGGGAATGACTCGGATTAAATTTATTTTGTATTGGATGGATTGAGCTCTATAGTTGAATACTTCTCAATCTTGTCCTTTTTCATTTACACTATATTTATTTGACAAAATGTCTTAATAAAATAATTAGTAGATGATAAGTTTATTTGTTGGTTTATGTATTTGATGTTGTAATGATTTGATGTTATTGATGACTGTTTATGCATTGTGAGATAAGACTTTATTTCTTTGAATACTTCTTGTGAGTGGTTAATTTATAACTTAAGTGGTTAGTGCATTTAATTTAATTAATCATAAATTCATAGTTTAATTAAATTTAGTTCTTTTTTTATTTGTCCTCACATCACATGCGAATGCCTTATAGTTTATCATTTATTTTTTATTACTATGGACAAATTTTTTATAAGGAAATCACTTATAGTACAAGATTTTTTATTTTTTTTTTTATTTTTTTTTTTATGTGATATCGATAATTCAAGGTTTTTAATGAAATCCCTAAAAAATATTCCTGGAGTTGCCATTGACCTCAGGATGCAAATTCGACTCTCCATAATAGTGGATCCCTTTGGAGCCACCCCAGGGCCATTGGGCTTGGTAATATGCAATGCGTGTAGAACGGGAGAACTATACGCAAGGGCGGGGATAGGTACAACTCAGTGGGATCAATTGACCCCACTGAAATTAAAAAATAAAGCTTTCCTATATATGTTTGTATAAAAAATTTGGGGATTTATATAAGTTGACCCCACTAAAAAAAAAATTAAAATACGTAGAGATGGGGTCAATATGAAAATTGTTTTGTTTGTTTGCCTATTGAGTCAGAGTCATTGACTATTTGTTGGTTGATTTTTAATGATTTTGTGTCATTGTGTAATTGTGTCACTGTGTGTTAAATTGTTAATGTGTTATGTTTGTGGTCCATTGCTTATCTTTTTGTGTTGATTGTGGAGTTGGGATTTTTATATTAAAAACAAAGAGATATTAGTGAGTTTGTGATTTGTCATTATGTTATATGTGGACTATTGCACGACCATTATTTTTATGGGTTTAAAACTTTTAAATTAACTTAAGAACTAATATAAACAGTGGTAGGGAAAAAAACCGGCCTATTATACACAAATTACTAGTAGCCATGGTTTTAAAAACCGGACCGGATCGGCCGGTTCAACCGGTTCAACCGGGGACCGGTGCCTAGTCCGGTCCGGTTTCCTTAAAAAACCGGAAATTAAAAAAAAATGCAAAACCGGAAACCGCCGGTTAACCGGTAAAACCGGGAACCGGACCGGTCCAACCGGTTTACTTTAAATACAAAAAAATTTATTTAAAAAATAATACTAATATGTTAAGTCACATTAAAATTAACCTAACATTAAATGTTGGTTCAACAAAAGGTAACCCAACATAAATGTTAAATGTTTGACTCACACAAAAGAACCTAACATTAAATGTTTGGCTCACACAAGAACCCAATATTTAGAGCACAAATTAATATAGTTCCTAAATCTTAAGCGCGATAAGCAAACAGCATCGAAATCAGATCGACCCAAATCCCTTTGTAGCCTTGCTCTCCATCACACACTCGCACTGAATGACCCCACTAAACCAACTTTCTAACTACCCACTAACTATACGTGCTTATAAGATTAGTCGGAATAACACTCCGGATATTCATAATATCTAAAATAAATTAATAAATAAATAAGCATGAAACATCGACATATTGAACAGTCCGTAACAATGGACAAAACTTAAGATATTGAGTACTATCAGCAGAAATTTCCATCAAATTTGATGTCAAAATGGTTCAATTTACATTTTTGGTCTGAATATTTTACACATAATGGGAGGAATACAGTTTTTGCAAGGCCATGTGCATGTGCAATGGCAGAATGAGAGACTTGATAGATTCATAGGAAATATTGACAATTTCCCTACATTCCTGCTATTTCGAGTGCTTTGCTTGTAGTAATTACTATTCAGCTTAATTCTTAAGCCCACCAAAATATGTTATTTAATATCTTAGGCCTTTGCAATCTTTTTATTTATTTTTTATTTTAAAGTATATCACTACTTTTTGTGTTTTGGTGTCCCGTCTTTGTCAATGAAAGTTCATGATTGTTCACCTGTTTGGGAATTGATTTTGTTCCCCACAACCATCAAAAACTAAAGTTGTTTAGTCTCATAATTTTGTTTTACTTTTGATTCACCAAAGTTGTATAAATCATGGCATGGTATTGAGTTTATCATCATTAATAGTTTGAACTTCATGACTTTGGGTACGCTTGAAATTTAACCGGACCAACCACTTTTCTCATCTCAGGAAACAAATAGCAAGTTCATCAATTACAAGACTGGTTAATTTGATTGAGAAGAGAGAGGAAAAAAATTTCCCATGTAAGAGAGAAAGAGGTTGAAATTGAATGCTTTATGGAATATTCTTGATTTCTAGGAAAACACTTTAAGCTAGTGAGGTTACTAGTGAATGAACTGATAACGTGATAAGATATTTAATTGGACGGGTTTTGGCTCTTGACTTATCATGATTATTATTTTTGTTTTCTTTGCTTTCGAATATTAATGAGCATGAGCATTTGTAGAGATGAAGTGGGGCACCTGAGATCAACAAACTTTCAAGAAATTCATCACTGTGCCTTAATTGTCACACTTTATTTTCCCATCATTTCCTCAAATCTTCTTATTTCTAGATTTTTATCCGCATTTGTTTTTTCTTATGATCCGATTGCAATTAAACTCTCAACTGTTTCCCTCTAAATTCTTTGCATTATGGTTGGTATGATGAGTATGACTGCCCACAAGGCGCTCCAGGCTCCAGAGTTTCACAAAGAGCTAATAAGTATATCTGTATATGGGTAAACTATTTACACTATGTTCTAAACCTAATCTTTGTTTTCAAGCACATTGTCATTGTCTCCTATCCAAGTTATTCATATAATCATATTCGTCAAGTGGATGATAATTTGGCCTCAATAATGGACTACCTCTTGTCTTAAGAAAGCCAAGTGAGGGAAAAAGTTAAAAACCTTCAATGTCCCCTCTCCCCTCTCTCTCTCTCTCTCTCTTCCCCCAAAGTCAAAATCCAAATTGAACCCCTTAAGTTTGAGTAAATTGTCATTTTCATCTTTAATTCTTTTTAGTCCTTAAAGTTATATATTTCTGTCAAATTGATCATTATGTCCATTGCCGTTAAGTCCAATAAAAGGATGTTATGTCACATATGTGAGTAGTGTTTAATTTTATGTGGATGGAAGGATCAACGACTTGACAAGAAAGTTAAATTTTAAGAATTGAAGTATCAAAATGGACAAAAATGGCAATTCATCCAAACTTAAAAGGATGTAATTTGGATTTTAATTAGCAACACCAGATTTTTTTTTTATTAAAACTCCTGAAGTTTGTAGCATCAGCCTTCAAAATTCTTATAAAAACACAAATAATCTACATAAACATCTCCTTCTGCCTAAATTTTGTTCTTCTATTGCAAATGAATTCAAATTAATTTTTGCAAATTACATCTAGGAATGACAATTATGGCAAATTCTAAGAATTCGTAGTGTCTGCTTTCTGTTAAAGTCCAATGGGTCTAACTCAATCTCAAAAGAACGCCTTGAGAGATGAGAGATGCTCCATGGCTTATAAATTGCACAACCCAAGAATACTTGGTCAATATGGGACAAGACTCTTACTTTAATATGCCTAACACCAAAGGGGTGGCTCTGATACCATGTTAGAATTAGCAAGCTATTGATAATGGAGGATTAAGGGAGACAAGGAATAGAGAACAATAGGCCTAACTCAATCTCAAAAGGCATCTTTTGAGATTGAGTTAGGCCCATTGGATTTTAACATGGTATCAGAGCCACCCTTTGGGTGTTGGGCAGATCTCCCCACTATTATGGTCTACGTGTTTGGGTTGGTATCCTACACGTGATGGGGCGTATTCTTGGGTTGTGCAATTTATAAGTCATGTGTATCCCTCATCTCTCAAGGTATCTTTTGAGATTGAGTTAGGCCCATTGGACTTTAAAACTTTCCCCTCACCTCACTAAGAGATAAGAGATAGTGCTACCAACTACTAGGACTAATTAAGTGGGAGTAAATCAATTGCAATCTGCAAGCTTTTTAATCCGAGCATGTATTCTGCAGAATTTTTTGTATCATGTGACTTTGTACAAAGTATGCAGATCAGATTTTGCGAGTTCTAGGTGTTGAAGCAATAGTGATCACTGATCAACCTAGAATGTAACTTTTTTTTTTTACGAAATTGCTTTTTACAGAATTAAGTTGTAGAAGGATGTCTTTTGATTTGCACTATCTACTGGAAAAGGAGAGTAAGACTCTGAGAGTCAAAGGAGAGATCTTCCTAAGAAAAAAAAAAAAAAAAAAAAGCAGTCAAAACCAATGATAGTAGATCCAATCATGGTGTATGGAATCTCATGAGGAAATATTGTGAAAAAAAGAATCATATGGTCTCTAGCTTTTCATGAACATATAACAGTATAAAATGCTGCAATATTCTTCTTAATGGGGCTTATCATTTGTTTTAGATGCCTTGGATCAAGTGAGTCATGCAAAAATACAAAAGGCAAAGAGCTTTGTTTGGCAGTGAAAGATAATGTTGGTGGCCTACTCCCTGAAAAGCCAAAATACTTTTCTACCTGATTTGAAGCACTAAATTGTTTTTTAATATTATGTTCAGTGGAATTGATGTTTTTGTTTGTGGGGTCTATACTCTATAGTATAGACATGACCTGAATCAGATTATTTCTATCTGATTAGGTTTTGGCTACATGTTATGTCTCCTTTCTTTCTTTCTTTTCCTTTCCCATCCCTTCACATGGATGAACATGGACTCGTTAATATCCACATGACCCTAACCACCATCCCTTCATCTTAATAGTGTTAAAGAGACAAACAAGGAATGGGACCCATATCAGCCCCATCTTCAGCCAAGTAATTTGCTTTCAATTTATACTACAGTTTGGGCCTTTAAGTAAGTCACCTACCAATAAGTGTGCTTCCTAAATTCTCTGAAAAGATGACCTTCATCAGCGCCCCTTACCAAGATCAGTAGCCTTATGATTGTGGAGTTGAGGTTTAGGGTTTAGCCCTCTATAGATGTAGAATTTTTGAGGTTAATGTTATTTAGAAATGGAAACTTGAGATTTAACTCTTTAAAAATACTAGATTTAAGATTAAGGAATTTTTTGCCTTCAAAATCAAAAAACAAGTCAATATGGGTTTTACGACTGACTGGTGGCACAATGACATTGGCTTTTTGACTGACAAGTGGTACAATATAGTCACATCAACATAATAATATTGAAGGAAGAATAAGAGGTAACATATACTGATTGAAGTAAGTGGATAAAAAAATTAAACAGTTTCCTAACTGTAGTGAGTCAAATACAATCTATTTGTATAAAGGGAATGACAAATTGGGTTCTAGCATAGATGAGGGACAAGGAGAGAAAATCCACAAAAAGATTTTACGTGGTTCGGCCAAAAATTCTACATCCACAGAGAATTTCCTTAAGCTATTTCTCAACTATTTTTGTCTATCAATTACAAGAGAGAGAGGATGTCTTTATATAAGCTACAAGAGAGAGAGAGGAGAGAGAGTAGGATACATGAATGATTAGTCAAGCCCGAATATGTGTCGGGTTGGGCTTTTGGGCCCACCTAAAATCTAACATACTACACTAACAATTCAAATAGTGGCAAGAATACATGGTCTATAAAATGAGAAGACACAAAAATGGTGATTCAAACTCTATTGATGCAAGTAATTTTTCAGCCTTTTAAGTATGAATTTCTTTACTTGTAACTTAAGTGTTGTGTTGAATTGTGTACTCTTCTTAATTGAGGCAATTCCAAACCCACATCAAGTGAAATTATAAAAATTGGTAAACAAAATTGGCTACTACAATGGGAGAAATGACTAGAACTAGAAATCATACTACTAATGGAGAAAGTAATAGTAAGCACGTAGTGGAGATGAGGCACGAGTAAATGTGATACCCTGATGAATGTATGTGGCAAGTCGATGTAAGCAAATGTAAGAACGAGATAGCAAGATGGTTCAAGCGTGGGAACATTGTAGTTTGTAGTTTGTACTCTTGTTTTTTTAGGTGTCTGCTATGTACCAAAGTCACAGCATTAAAAAAAAGAAGAAAAGAAGAAGAAAAAGAAGTATTAGTTCATCTGGACTGGACCAGGCTAGGTCGTTTCGAGCCTAAGAAGAAATTCTTGACTAGCTCATGTATTGTGGGCTTTTCAAAGGAAACGGACTCACTAACACCAACCCTAATTGTGTTGCAAGGTCCAATCAATAAGGGTGAGCTCTCACACATGTTTTTGGGGTTTAATCTCAGTATCTCACATTATGTATGTGGCTAACTTTTGGACACGTTTTTGGACCTAGAATTCAACTAAAGTACTAAACAACTTGGATCTGCAGATACGATTTTGTCCAATGTACTTCGATCCTCGTCTACGGGCCCAATGGAAAATGATCCTCGTCGTTTGCTGCAAGCCCACTTAAGAATAATTAAAGATCGGAATAGGATTCTCCCGAAAATGATCCTTAATTATTCTATGGATAGGTCTATTAGTGGTAGTAGCCACAAAGTCAAGATTTTATTTGGGGGAGGGGGAGATTAAAGAATACTAGGGACATATGTTCTTTTTCAATTATTTCACCGCTTACTAATGTAATAAGTTGTCGTTAAAGTAATATCATATTCACATGTACCTATCACTGTTACAATTTTTATTATTAAAAAAAAAAAAAAAAGTCAAAACATGTCATATCAACAATGGTAAGAAATTTTGTACCTCTAAATTACTTGGAGATTAAAGCATGGGAAAGCATATCTAGAAAAGAATAACCTAATTAATATAATTTTAAATAAGTATTTTAAACAAGATTACTATTTGAAGTGAAACACTATTTCTAAAACATAATTTGAAATAATTCCGAGGAAGAAATCAATAGTATTAGATATTAAACCATGAGGAAAGCATATCCCAAAAAAAAAGAATATACTAATTAGTATAATTTAAATAAGCATTTTAAACAAGATTACTATTTGAAGTGAAACATTATTCTAAAAAATAATTTGAAATTTTGAAATCATTCCGAGGAAGAAATCAATGTTATAGTTTTAGATATTAAACCATGAGGAAAGCGTATCCCATAAAAGAATATATAATTTTAAATAAGTATTTTAAACAAGACTACAATCTGATTCTGAAGTGAAACATTATTATAAAAAAACAGTTTGAAATCATTCAGAGGAAGAAATCAATGTTATAATTTTTTTTTTTTAATTGGGGAAAGCATATCCATAAAAGAATAAACTAATTAGTATAATTTTAAACAAGTAATTTAAACAAGATTACTACCTGAAGTGAAACATTATTATAAAAAGAGAAGATTTGAAATCATTCAGGGAAATAAATTAATGTTATCGTATTAGATATTGAAAAATGTACCCAAAATTTATTCCTTCAGAAGTTTGACATACTCATATTTCTTTCTTTCTTTTTTTCCTAAAAGATACTCTTATTTATTTCTAACGAAATTACAAAGTGCTCTATTATTATTTTTACCTTTTACGTTTATTCATTAACAATCTTTTATCTCTCTCGCTCTCCTCCTTTATTAGTTATTAAAACCTTGTTCTTTTATTGTAAGATCAAAAAAAGAAGAAATTGGAGAGAGATTGAAAGAATGAAAATGGGAAAAATGCATAAAGGCCCATGAATTATTTTTATGTTGTTGCAGTATGACCCCTTTACTTTTTTTTTTTTTTTTTCGCCATTTTAATATAAAAATTTTGGCATTGTAGCAAATAGATCCCTTCGGTCTATTTCAACCTTTGTTTTTTTTTTACACCAAATCACTAAAATAAATTAAAAAAAACTAAATGGAATGAGTTTTACTTCAATAATATAAAAGTTTAAGTGGCCTTAGTGCATTCTTTTTAACGATCTAATGCAAAATATAAACATTTAAATTAATACATAATGGATAGAAGAGGTATTTGCTATGATGCCAAAGTTTCGATACTATATTGACGAAAAAAAGTTAAGAGTGTATTACTACAACAACATAAAAATTCAGAGTATCATTATGCATTTTACACAAAAAAAATATATGTATTAAACAAAATTTACTTTAGTTTATTTTATTTGGGAAAATTGCATTTCAGTCTTTCAATATTGTTTGGCTCATTCTCAACTCGATTCTAAAGGTTTCAATTTTTTCAAATCTCAACCCTAATGTTTGGTTAAGAGTTTTTTAATTAAACTATTTTAAGAGCATAACCAAATCTCAAATCCTCTCGTAAAAAAATTGCATCTAATATCATTCCCAATTTGATTTTTCTATCCAATTTTGTCACGTAAGCATAGTATGGACATTCCTACTCTGTCCACATATAGCATATGTACTCATATCATTTAAATGAAACAATGTCGTTTTAACAAAAACATTTAATTAAAAAAAATAATAATAATAACCTCTTTGTGAGCCACTCTTACTTACCTAAACCCAGGGCCCAACCCAACTCAATGAGCCAATCCTTATTTCAAAACAACCGAACCCGCTCCCTCCTTTGGCAACTTCATTAGTTCCAAACCCAAATCACATCATGAAAACTTCATACCGACTAAAGCAGGCTAGCAAACCACACACCAAAACACAAACAATTGTTGTTATAAAACCTACAGATTCACCATCAAACATGAATCACCACCAATCACAACCGCACCAAACCATGGAATCTGTTGATACCAGGCCTCGGTATGACGAAGACTCTCTACTCTTGCTCTCTTGTGTTCATGTTTACCCATTCTTGCTTACGCTATTTGCACTTGCGACGGAATGATTGTGTGTCCGAGTGAAAAAAGTGATTAGATTTTAGCGATCATTGGAAAATCTATGGTGTGATTATTAACATATATTTAATTGATTTTAATTACTAAACCTAGGTCTGGTTAGCTCAATACATTTAGAGTCCTAAGCTGATAAATTTAAGTAAACTTTTTTTAATAGTTATATTTTATCTAATTTTCTATATTCTATATTTATTTTTTGTTTAAAAAATGTTCTTCTTGTTTTTTGAGATGCAAAATCACTAATTAAATTGTAGAATGTGCGACTGGATCACCTACTTTTTAGGGAGAGTTAATGCTTGTTGGGTATTTTGATTTGACACTACTTCACACAAAAAAAGAAAAGAAAAAAGAGCTATATTTGGGTTAAACTTGGAGATACAAGTCTTATTTGGGTTTTATTAACATCTATTTTACAATTAATATTACCTAATCCATCTTCTTGTGATATAAACACTTTTAAGTAGGATTTTATCAATTTTAATTTTGAAAACATTCTTTGCAAATATTAAGTTAATACATATGGGATGATATAAATGTTTTTGATTTATTAATTTTTAAAACCCATTTTAGCCGTCAAAACATTTTCCATATGAGTGCACCTTAAACCTGTCAGCCCCATCCCAAAACGAGGCCTAATTCTGATAAAAATGAACATTAGTGGGTGAGCACTGTATGCGCGGCCACCTAGCACCAAACAGTAGTACTAAATCAAACCAAGCCAAATCCTGCCATAAATTGGACATTGGTGGCCAAGCACACATTCTATGTGCGGCCTCCTAAGTCCCATTATGAACTTTCAACTCTTCCCAGTCCAAAGTAAAGCCCAAATCTTGCCCAAAGAAAAAGTTGCAACTGCGCATACACTTTATATGCGCCCAAAAATACTTGCTAGCCAAGGATTCATTCCCCTTTTCAGCATTAAAACAAAGAACACATGAAAAATGTGAAGCTTTCCCTACATAGATTGTATGCAGAACCACACTGTTTGAACAAAACTAAATTTAGTAATTAATCAAGTTTATTATCCAGTTTTATCCAAACTGATCACTTAATTAATTATCCAATTTCTGTAAATCAAAAAGATGTGTTTGATCCGAATTATGCCTTAATGATAAAAGACTTGGTTCAATCCAAAAATGGTAAACACTAACTAATTTGCTTATAATTTTATTGTGAAATTTGGTATTAAACAATCTTTAAGACAAACTTGATAACAAATTCAATCTCGAGATAACAATTTATTGTTTATTCTTTTACAAATGTAAACAACTTCGAATTCAACAAAGCTGTAACTAATGATAAACTGCTGAATATTTATATTAAACAGTAATCGAATATAATCACTTCGAAATGAACAAGAACAAAATAAACTTACAAAAGGAGAAGTTTCATGTTACTCTTACACACTTCAAAAACCCGAACTGCAAGATCTAAGTCTCACTCGAACTTAAAATCACACGTAAAGCACTCAAACACACTGAATTACATTGTTTTACACACTTTTGAACACTCGAACACACTTTAGAACACACTTGAACACACTTTGAATCACAATTGAACTCTTGAACTCTGGAAAATACGCAGGGGTGGTAACTGTCTTCTTTTCTTCTATTTATACCTTCCTCGAGCAGCAGTTTCTTCAATTAAACAGTTACTTTCTTCATTTTGAATTTCAAATCATCAATAGATTTGGTCCAATACAGAATAACAACTTTCTTGGAGATGATAACACTTATCACATAAGTTTCCAGATTGTAAATAAACCGTTACTTAATAGTTCCTCAAGATCGAACTGCTTTGTAACTGTTTTTAGATCAGTTTGAACATGACCTCGAGGTGTAATCAGGCCTTAACCCTTTGGGCTTCTGTTTAAATAAAGTAACTTGTCTCATTTAGGCCCAAACAGTAAGTCTGGTATTTTAAATAAATAACTTATCTAGGCCCAATACTATTAGTAGGCCCAAAAGTTATTTTTATGTGCAAACACATGCCCCCTGCACGTGAGTGGTATATGTAATATGCCACTATCGTGTGTAACCGCCATTTTTCAAAACATAAACTATAAGTTCAAAAGTTTTAGACTCTCAAACTCACTCAGAATTTCAAAAGCTCCACAAAACTTAACTTAGAGAACTTCTAACCTCAAATCCTCTGTTTCCATGGCGCGATCAAAGATTTCTGACTCTCCATCTTCGAGTAGTACTTCTGCTATAGACGAAAAAGAAAAGGCTCGACGGATTATTACTCAACTAATAGTAAGTCTGTTAACCCTAGTCTTTTCGTTCATTATGCTTCATTTCCTGGGCAAAATTCTTTAGGTTTCACCTCGAATGACCCATTTGCTTTAGGTCCCATATTTGTTGATCACTGTCCTCAAGAATTAGTTGATATATTTCCTTATTCTGAAAATATTCAACCTCTATATCAACATAGAAATACCAAATGGGGTCCTTTTAACACTGAAATTAAGTTCGAACCATGGCCCCTTCCAAAATTTGATTGGTTTACTTGGGTAGATAGGATGTACATAGGCTTGAAAGACAAATTGGAGTATTTAGGCATAGCTGATTGCCATATTAACTTCCAAAACTCCCATCAAACTTGACATGCACTTAATTGTTGCTTTGATTAGTTTTTAGTCACCTACTTCGAGCACTTTTGTGTTCAGTGAGGGTTTTTTATCCCCTACTCTCATGGATGTCTTTGCAATGTTGAGTCTCCCAATTGAGGGTATTTCTATTCATCATGAGATGAAATGCACACAACATTGTACAATTGACATCGACACAAATGGGACTGCTCTAGGATATACTCGATTTATGCAAAAACACAAGAAACATTTTGATGATGTCATTACTTTTGAAGAAGAAACTTGTTTCTATCTTTTTTGGCTATGCAAATTTTTAATCAATTCTCCCTTGAAGAGAATTATCACTTATTATCTACCCATAGCCATAGCTCTTGCCAATAAACACAAACTGGCTTTAGCCCCTTTTTTCTTAGGCTCTATATATAGATCCATGTTTCTTTTTACTACTGAACCTAAGGACTCCATTGGTGGACCCTTATGATTTATCCAACTCTGGGCTTATGCTTATTTTCCCCAACTTGTCCCAAAATCAAACCCTTCAATTCTTAGCAGAAGTATTGCTATGCCCATCTTTTTGCTCTTTCTGCTTATGAACCTGACCATATTCCAAATTTTGAGGATTGGTTTAACTTATTTTCTAATAAGGAGAGAGTTAGATCTACTCCTTATTTCCTTCCTTTTGCTGAGGCTAAATTCTTCACTTGTCCTAAAATGTTTCTTTTGGGGTTAAGGAGTGAATCCATTATCCTCGAGTTTATGAGCTTATGTCCTTCAAACCAGGGATTTAGTTGCTTTACAAAACAAGTCCTCTGGTTTTGAAGTATACAGTCCTCATTTCTTGGCAAGACAGTTTGGTTTGCTCCAATCTGTGCCATTGCCTCCTATTTTCACTGCCAATGTACCATGGCATAAAAGGATGTATATACAAATGAAGAAGCTGAAGTTATCATAGTGAAAGGCATTTCCAAAATCACTGCTGCCAAGGTAGAGCCATTCAGAATAGTTTCTGATGCCTTACCACTCTTCACTAGCTGGTGGGAAGCCTTGATGCTTAGTTTCAACTCCCCTGAGACATTGAATCTTACAGTCTAGGAAGTTTGCCCATCATACTTGGCTTTTGAGATCCTTGGTAAGTTAATATGCTTTTATTAAGATTTTCTGTTTTTCTGTCCATAGAGATAGCATATTAATTAACTTTTCTTACTGTAGGAGATGTAAACACTCCTCAAGTGATGAAGAGGAAACTGTAAATGCAAGGCCTTTGCAAACAGTGCTTCCTTCTCCAAAAAGATCTACCAGGGTGAAGCAAAGAGTTACTAAGAAAGCTACTAAAGCCAAAAAGCAACCCATTAAGACTGAGGTACTCCCAAGTCTTTCATTTAGAATTACAAGTTTAGAATTGTTTATTTAACTCGAACTAAACTTTTATTTTTGATGAAACATATAAAACAAACTCCAACTCAAGGTAAAAGAAAAATAATCCTCTCATCCTCTGAATCTGAACCTGAAGAGAAATTAAAAAGAAAGCCTAAACAGTAGACAATAGAAGAAAAAGAGAAAAGAGTGTTGGAGGAAGAAGCAGCTCGACCAACTCAGAAGAAGACCAGCTCTTGTGCACAAGTATTCACAAGAAGGAACAAAGGGATTGTGATTAAGGACTCTGCTGTGGAGAAAGACTTGGCTTCTGCACTTGCAAAAGCCAATCAAGTCATTGCTTCCCAAAGACAAGAGATCACAGCTCTTTCCATTAAAGCTCATCAAGATGTTGTGTCTATCATAACTCAAGAAATCCTTGTGCACTTGAGTTCTCTTGAAAAGAAGAAAAAACTTGCAGTAGAGAAAGAAAGAGCTGTAAAGATCAAACAAGAACAAGCTCTGCAAGTTGAAGCTACTATGGAGGCTAAGAAGAAAGCCATCCAGGATGAAGAAGAAAAAAGGAGGGTCGAGTTGGAAAGAAAGCAAAAAAAAGAGTTGGATGCAAGAAGAAAAGCTGAAATTGAACAAAAGAAACAAAAAGAAGAAGAAAAAAGAAAAGAAATGGAAAAGAAAGCTGAAGAAGAGAAAAGAGCAAAATTACAAAAGGAAAAAGAAAAAGAAGAAGAATTACAAAGACTAGAGAGAGAAGAAAAAGAAAAAGAAGAAGAAATTTTAAGGAAAAGAGAAGAAGATATGACCAACACAGAATCAAGGCCATTGGTTGAGCCTGAAGAGATAACTTCATCAATCTCTATTTTAGAAATTGAGGAAGTCATTTCAAACAAACTCGAGGTTGAGGCTGATCCCTTAATAGTAGCAACAGTACCATCTGTTGAGGAAACTAAAGAAGAAACAACCACTCCTGACATATCAGCAGTTAGTTTTTCTGTTTCTTTATAATTCATTAGATTTTAAATAGGTTTACTGTTACTCATATTGTTGTGTTTTTTGCAGCCTGACATCGAGATCATTGAACCAACACCTGAAGATGTTGATTAATCCACTGCCTTAGTGCTTGCAACACTAACTCCTGTAAGTATATATTATTTTCCAAGAATGCCAGTTTATAACTCTCCGTTTTTTATGCTAAGCCCTTAAACCAGCAACCTCTCTTGGACACTCAGATCATAAAATTGGATATTGAAGACTTGAGTGAACCAGAGGTAGATCAACTAGTAAAAAGGGCCTCATCTTTTCTAGAAGAAATGAAGAGTGCAAGCAAAGCTTCTACTTCAACATCCTCTAAAACTTCTTCCTCACCAGTTTCTCAAGGGATGAATGTTGTTGTGGTCATGAGAAGCATACTCGAGCAACCCTTGGATAATCTGGTATATGACTCTAAGCTAAGGAATAAATTTCAAGAGTCTACAGACTTTTTACTGAGTCAGTCTAACTTCTTGAATGAAGATATGCTTGGTATGTTAGCTTTATTCTCAGAGAGCTTGGACTCTAAATTATTGTAGATAAGTACTGCTATGGACAATGAAAGAGAGATCCAATCTATTCAACAAGGCTATGATGAAAAGATAACTGCCAAGTCAAAATTTCAACAAGAGTTTGAACATATTTTGAAAAAGTATGAAGACACCAAGCAAGAGATATCCAAGGTCAGAAAAGAACTTCAGATGTTAGAGAATGTGAAAGACCTCACTCAAATGAAGTTACAAGACCTTTTCAAGCAAAAAGACAATATTATTGACTCGAGTACTGAGCTTAGCCTCGAGGAGAAGATAACTTCCTTAACAACTGAGGTCTCGAAGTTAAGAAGGATTCCAGAGGCTGTTTGGAATAACCTTAGGAACAGCTTTAACAACTTTCAATTGTAAAGAACTTTCAATTTCTTAATTTTGTAATTCTGACAGTTGTTTACACAAATGTAACTAGAAAGTGTAACTGTTGACCAATGTTTGGTCTTTATATGAATGAAAATCAATACTTTTTGTGTTTTAATTCTATTTCATTCATACTTGGCTTGTACAATTTTAAGTACTTGCCATTAATTGCTCTTATATACTCATCACCGTTTACATGCATAAGTCTATATGCATTTCCTTAAAAAACTTCACTAACTAAATATGGTCCTTCCAGTTTGGTGACCATTTACCCAAAAAATGATCCTTTGTTTCAGGTAATAATATGACTTTCCAAACCATATCTCCCACATAAAATGATTTTGGTTTGATTCTCTTATTGTAAGCAAGTGCAACTTTCTTTTTTTGTATCATAATCGAATTTAAAGCTACTATTTGTTGCTAATCTATGTCATCTAACTCAGCTAACATGGCACTTTCATAATCCACATGACTCAATCGGTTTTGTCTGGCAACTCTTAGTGATTTCACTGTTAATTCTACAGGAATCACAGCATCATGACCATACACCAATAAATATGGTGTAGTATCAATACTTAACCTTTTAGAGGTCCTATATGCCTAAAGAATTTCTGAAAGTAACTCATCCCAACAAATATGATTGTTATCAACTACTTTTCTTATATTGTTCTTAATAATTTTGTTGGTGGACTTAGCTTGTCCATTTGCTTGAGCATAATATGGTGTAGAATCACAAATTTTGATTCCATGGTCTTGAGTAAATGCTAATACTCTTGAACCATTGAGTGCTAATCCATTATCTACTGTGATTGTTTGTGGTAATCCAAATCTATGTATAATCATGCTTTTATAAAATTGGATTAGTTCATGCTCAGTCACATTCTTGTATGCTTTAGCCTCGACCCACTTTGTGAAATAGTCTGTTGCAACTATCACAAAACAGTTTTTCTTTTTCGAAACTCAATTCTGCTGCTGGTATTCTAGGTATTGGTTCATGTCTTTGACATGATTCACAACCCTTGAGCATACTCTATGCAATCTTTTAGAACTGATGGCCAAAAATATTCATACCTATGAATAAGCCATCTCATCTTAACTCTAGACTGATGTGCACCACAAATACCCTCATGTACTTCTGCTAATACTTGTATGGATTCATATTTGCTTACACATTTTAACAAAAAGCCGTATGCACCTCTCTTATATAACACATCCTCTGGTTCTCCTATTAACACATACTTTCTTGCTTTAAGTTTTAAAGTGTTATCATTACAACCATTTGGATTTCTTAAATATGAAACTATAGGTGCTCTCTAGTCATTTTCATCTAGCTTGAGGTAAAACATGTCTATTCCTAAGTTTTTGTTCAAAACAGAAAGTAAGGACTTAGAAGTGATTTCACTTGACTTTTCATTATCCCCAGGATTTACTTTATATCCAGAGGCATTTTGTGCCATTCTATTGGCATCTGCATTCTCTTCTCGAGGTATATGTTGAATTGAGCACTCAATAAACTGTTGCAGCAGTTGCCGTGCTGCTATTAGATATGGTGCTAATATGACACTTCCACATTTATATTCTCCTGTGATCTGTCTTACTACCAACTGTGAGTCTCCATATATTTGGACATTAAAAATTTTCATTTCCAATAATAATTTTAGTCCAAAAATTAAGGCTTCATACTCAGCCTGGTTATGTGAACACTGTCTGTCTAATCTTAGTGCCATTTGTGTTTTGATACCCATTGGTGATTCTAAAACCACTCCAATTCCTGCTCCTTGTTCTGATTTTGACCCATCAAAGAATAATTTCCAAGGGGCCATTTCGAGAACCAGGGATTCATTGAAATCAGTAACATCTGTGCATGGATGATCTGCTAAAAAATCTGCTAAGGCTTGTCCTTTGATTGCCTTTTGTGGTACATAAACTAAATTGAATTCAACTAAAGATAGACTCCATTTCCCAAGTTTTCCACTTAGAATAGGTCTAGATAACATATATTTAACCACATCAGTTTGAGCAATAACACATACTACATATGCCAACATATAATGTCTTAACTTAAAAGCAAAAAAATACAAAACTAAACATAACTTCTCTATAATAGAGTACTTGCATTCACATTCACTTAAAATTCTACTTAAATAAAATATAGCTTGCTCTTGGCCTTCACTGTTCTCTTGGGCCAATAAATTGCCAATTGACTCCTGAGTTGGTGAGATGTACAACTTCAGAGGTTTCCCTTGCTTTGAAGGAGTTAATACTGGTGGTATAGCCAAATACTCTTTGATTGCTTCAAAGGCTTGTTGTTGTTCCTGCCCCCACACAAATTCTTCATTACTTTTTAACTTAAGTAATGGAGAAAATGCTTTTGTTCTACCTGCAACATTGGAAATAAACCTTCTCAAGAAATTGATTTGGCCCAATAATCTTTGCAACTCCTTCTTATTAGTTGAAGATTTTGCTTGCATTATTGCTTTTGCTTTATTTTTGTCAATTTCAATTCCTTTATTATGAACCAGAAATCCAAGAAAGTTGCCTGCTTTTACTCCAAAAGCACATTTCAATGGATTCATTTTTAATTGATGCCTTCTCATTCTAAGAAAGACTTTTTCTAAACATTCTATATATTCTTCAAAAGTCTGAGATTTTACAACCACATCATCTATGTAAACCTCCATAAACTTATGCAGCTTTTCATGAAAAATTAAATTCATTGCTCTCTGGTATGTTGCACCAGCATTTTTCAAACCAAATGGCATGACTATCTATTCAAATGTTCCAATTGAACTTGGACATCTAAATGCAGTCTTATGCACATCTTCTTCTGCTATAAAAATTTGATAACCTGCTACTCCATTTACAAGTAAATTAGCCATTGGCATTGGATATTCATCCTTAGGTGTAGCATTATTCAAATTTCTAAAGTCTACACATATTCTTAACTTGCCATTTTTCTTCATCACAGGAACTATATTAGACAACCATTCTACATATTTTGCTGGTCTAATAAAATTTGCAGCTACTAACCTTTCAATTTCTTCTTTGAACTTCAAGATGATGTCTAGTGCCATCCTTCTTGGTGCTTGCTGGTATGGCTCGAACCCTGTCTTGATTAGCAATCTATGCTCTACCAATTTTTTGTTGAGGCATGGTAATTCTGTATAAGACCATGCAAAGCAATTTTTATACTTCTTCAACACTTCTAATATCCTTGCAAATTCTTCTGGTCTCAAATGACCACTCATGAATGTAATTCGAGGTTCCTCTGTTGTACCAAGATTCACTTCTACCAAAGGATCCTAGTTTTCACTGTTTGAATCTGTCTTGATTGTTTTCAAAATACTTGTTTCTTGACCATTATTTGTCTGGTCCTCATTTTCATGATCAGTAACACATTTTGCCAGAAAAGTGTCTTACATGAGTTTCTTTTCTGTTGCATAATTCACCAACTTGTTAATAGCCATTTCTATGGCCCTCTTATGTTCCTTGTTTGGTGTATTAATCATCATTCAATTCTTCAATTTTGGACCCTTTTGCTTTTCCCAAAAGAGTTTTTGGTGTTTCACTCGAAGTACTTGTTTCTCCTTCATCCAGCAGATGTTCAACAATAATTGAATCTGTTGTCCTGTTGTTCAAACCTGCAAATTTAACAATGCTCATATTTTTATTGTACAACATGGCATCTACATTGTTACAAATAGTAAAAGGCTTATCATCTGCCATTACTATTTCTATGCTATTATTATCCTTCCAAAACATAATAACCTGGTGTAAAGAAGATGACACCACCCAATTAGAGTGTATCCAAACTCTTCCCAGTAGTGCATTATATGCTGACTTTGTATTTACTACAACGAAAGCTGCTGTGTTAACTTTACTTCCCATTTGTATCTGAATTGGGATTATTCCCTTTGTTATTGTTGTTCTCCTGTGAAACCATTCACAGCCATATCTGAGGGAGTTAAATCTTCCTCTATTAAGCATTTTATATGGCAAAATATTTACTGCTGCACCATTATCTACTAACACCTTATTCACAGGTCTACCATTTATATGAGCTTTAATATAAAGAGGTTTAAGGTGCTGAGTCATCTGTTTTGATGGTTTCTCGAATACCATTTTACCTGCTTCAAAGCTATCATTTTCTGTAACCAAAAGTACTGGAGTTGCCCCCTGAGCCTTCTGAATTGCCCTTTGAGTTTCTTCCCTGTCTTCATTTTCCTCTAGTTCCAACCTTTCTAAGGACATAAACTCCCTTGGTAAAACATGCACCATATTGCAATCAACAGTATTGGTGTTAGTTTCTTGATCTTGGTCATCTTTCTGCATATTTTATGTCTGAGTATGTTCCTCTTTTCTTACTGCCCCAATGGATAAGGAAAATTTTTCACCATCATCATCTTCATCCTCTTGATAATCCTCTTCTACTTCTATATTTGTGTCAACAGCTTCTATCTTTTTTGCTTCAACTAAATCATCTTTAGCTGTTTCTGTCACTGCTTCATCTGTTAATTTTTCTGATTTAGCCTGGTTCCTCCTCTTTGGCTTCTTGCCAATATAAACTCGAGTTGTTTCATATGGCTTTTCTTGTCCGGTTTCCTTTTTCTCAACTGGTTTATTTTCATCTCTGAGATATTGTGGCCTTAATGAAGGTCCAACAATCTCACTTCGAGGTTGATAATTGTCCTTTACTGACTGTGTTGGTATATACCTACTAACATGGATATTCTTATCTTCTTTGACTGGCACTATTTCCTCACAGTCCATGTCATCTTGAGTAGATGATGCAACATTGGTACTCTTTTCTGAAGTTGCTTGTGAAGAACTACCTCCTTGATACATCTCTTTTTGCTTTGATGCTTGATTCCTTAATCCATCTTCTCCTTTGTGTTTTTGTCATCTTGTGAAAATTAGGATTATACCCATACTTATAAACCTTTTGGTGAATAGGTTTTAAGTTTGGTGATCCTAAAGTCACCCATCTTCCTTGTTCTGCTATTGGAGGCTTAAATGTCCTATTTCTCCTTGGGTCTTCAAATTGTTGATTATAGTTCCTTGAATAGTATTGTTCTCTCTTGTATGGTCCTTGAGGTCCATTAGGATTATGAACAAACCTACTTCTTGGAATTCTGTTCTGTTCAAATCTCCTATTATGAGGTTCGAATTGGTTCCTTGACTGATTTTGCTGTGTGGCTTGATCTGTTTTGTTTGCTGCCATTGCAAAAACTCGAGCCATTATATGGCCACATCTTTCACACAAACAGCTATCTGTTTCAAGTTGTTGTGACATGTTCACAGGTGGGGGCCTAACCAAGGCCTTTTTGTAAGTTAGTGGGTTACTACACCCTTGTAAAGGTCTTATCAAGGTTTCATCACAAGTTGTTGGTTTGTGGGTATGAATTGGAGACCTAACTAAGGCTTCATTGTGGACTATAGATGTATGGCATTCCTCTGCCATTGGCATCTTTCCTTGATTGATTTGAATGTTCTGTCCTTGTATGTAAGTTCCTTTCTCCTTATCTGCTGCTTTTTTATTCAACTTAACTTGTTACATTTCAGTTGTTAAGCTGTTAATTCTCTTCCCCTGCAAAGATAAAGCTTGATACATGTTAACAAAAGTTTCTTCTTTGCAATTTTCATCTTCTAACAGTGGATTTAAGCACATTGTAACCATATTAATATAAACCATTTTAGGAAATGGCTCTGTGTCTACTGCCATATTTTCCTTTGGTTTTTCTTGAAATTTCAGTATTTTATTGTCAAACTTTTCTTGAATAATATTCCTAAAAGTTAAACAATTATTTGTGGAATGTGTAAATGAACTATGCCATTTACAGTGCTCTCTTCCTCGAAGTTCTTCCTTAGAAAATATCTTGTGCCTTGGGTCAGACAAATTAATATACTTTGATTCCAATAAGATATCAAACAACTCATCTACCTTATCCACATCAAAATGATATATTCTGGCTGGAGCTAATGGTCTGTTTGAACTTTTAGCCTGCATGTTCTTTTTATAAGTAGTTTCAAGGACATAAGGCTGTTGTCCTATGAATTCTGTTACATCTACCTCAAAGTTAGGGTCCTGGTAATAAGCCCCTTATAGATGTATTTCTTCTTTGATTTTCTTATCTTAATAACCCTTCATACCTAGTGGCTTTGTCAGCCAAATCAAACAAATCATAGAAGTTGACTCCTTCAAACTTCTTTCTTAACTCGAAGTTCAAACCATTAACAGCAAACCTTATGTGTTCACTTTCTAGGAGTCTTGTATGACATCTTAACCTAGTTCTTTTAAATCTCATAATGAACTGATATGTAGTTTCTCCTAATTCCTGTTTAAGTCTGGCCAAATCTGCCATTGATATTCCTAAATCAGTTCTAGCAAAATGATTCAGAAATTTTTCTTCCATATCATTCCAAGTTTCAATTGAATGTGGAGGTAAAGAAGAATACCA
>OU015764.1:24216071-24293511 GCA_907173295.1 Fagus sylvatica
TTAAATGTTCAACCCAATTTCCAGGAATTGTTCATAGTTTATGATCAAGAGTCCACATCTTCAAACATTCCCATCATTGTTTGTGTAATTAGATTTTCATAGATTGGGAATAAGGTGAACACAATCAGTAAGAGGAGAAAAAAAATGAGAGAAAGGAGATGTGAAGAAATTGTTGTCTGAAATGCAGAAATCATGGTGCAGTCGAAGGAGGAAAGGAAAAAAAAGAAAAAAGAAGAAGAAGAAAAAGAAAGAAGCAGGACTAAGAAGATAAGATAAAGAAAGAAATAAGAAGAAAAAAAAAGAGAAGATAATAACAATGATAAAAGAATAAGAAAATGAGTGGAGGAGAATTAAAGATAGTTAAAGAATAGGACAAAAAATCTCTTTGGCAGGTGGGCTACGGATTTGAGTGAAAATATGGGTATTAATTGGGCCAATTGGTATTTACACAACAATGCTATAAACACAATATTTTCACAACAATTTCACATCAATACTGAGTTGGTAGGTTTTTATTAGTTCTCATTTAGACCCACCAATTACACCAGTTTATTATTTACCATTCACAATTTAATACCTTAACATTATTGTGAACGTGTTGTGTCCGTAACTTTAATATTTAGCTAATATATATGTATTAAAAAATAACATTAATCCCAAAACGGTATATTAGTATCAACTGGTATTGAAATATTTCATTTCTCTAATAATATAGAAATGATCTATGGTATGAGTATTGACAACCTTTGTTGGAATCATTATTTTTAAACTAAATAGCTTAAAACTTAAGAATTTTTTTTTTTTTTTTGGCTTTGGGTTTTTCATTTTTTTTACTTAGCAATAGCAATAATAGTTAGATTTTTTTTTTTTTAAGAATATTATTGTACATATAATGACATAATAAACATAACTTTTATTTGTTGCGACATTTAATACAAATCAATAATAGATGATTTCAATAATTTTAAAAATATCGACTTTCATTTAATTAGATAATTGCTTTGTTAATACATAATGAATGTTACTTTGGATTTTCATTAAAAAAAAAAATGATCCCATCAATTAAAATCCTAATTACGTCCCTGAACACAGTGGTGATGTGAAGAAATTGTTGATATTGTGGTGTGAGAGAATAAAAGTGCAAATATATAAAGTAATAGGATTTAGCAAAAAATATATATAAAGTGGTAGGCTCCGACATGTTCCCTCTCTCTCTCATCTCTCTCTCTCATTCTCTCAAATCTCATTTTATCTTATCTCACTCTCACTCTCTCATTACTCTTTAAAAAAAGGCTCCACACAATTCTCATTTCATCTCACTATCTAAAATATGTCTCACAACTCAAAAAAATTGGAATAAGGATCCATAGTTGACTTAACCCCAAACATTTTTGGGCTAAAGATCTATAGTCGACCCCAAACATTTGTAGTAGAGATGTAGCATATTGAGAGAGAGAGAGAGAGAGAGAGAGAGAGAGAGAGAGAGAGAGAGAGAGAGAACAAGTTGTTGTATAAAAAAAAAGATTGTTCATGTGAAGGTAGATATTATTTTAAAAATTATGCTTACGATATTTGGATCAACTAACTCATACATTCATGCTAATGGTTAAAAACATATTGAGCCGAGCCGAGTACTAAAAGTTCAAAATTGAGACTGTGATGTTTGTTAAAAACATATCTCTTTGTTTACAATCCTAATCAAACCATCTCCTACATTATGATGTGATAAAAGGCATGGCTCGTGTGTTGATTGGAACCATCCTAGCCATCCACTTTCCCTTGTGGATCACTTGTACGTGATGTGGTGATCAACTATCTCAGACTTTCACTTTTAGTGTTTGTTTAAAAACAGATATGGTGAGCCACAATGCTACATCTCGAGCAGTTACCCCTTCCATCATCCAAAGTCACACACACAAATACACATTCTTTATAAACTTTAAGTATACATAAGATATATATATATATATATATATATATATTCTGTCTCTTATTATTTTAAGTACTATTGCTCTTAAAAGTTTATAACCATCCTCAATATTTGTATTTATTTTTTAAATATTTTCTATTTAGTTCTTTCAATTAAAATTGCCTTAACGTAGACACTATTTGTTTTTTTTGTTTTTTTTAAATTACAAATTTTATGGAGAATTAGCCAACCTCATAATATAGAGAATTTGCCGACCTCACAAATATTTGGACGAATTTTGACATCAATTTTGAATTTTAATGTCTATATATATATATATATATATAATTCTACAATACCCATATGGGTACCGTACCTCTAATAGATAAAATCTCACATTAAGGTACCTACCTCACATATGATGGTACCTACTAGGCTATCATCACATTGCTTGGTATCCTAAATTTTATTTATTATTTAAATTTATATATATATATATATATATATATATAAACAAATAATATCAATATCACATTGGATAGTACTACCATCACATATGATAGTACTTATATCACATTTGATGATACCAATTAAGTGGATACCATACCCACAAAAAAGTGTGTATATATATATTAATTAATTAAGAAAATAATGAATAAAAAAAAAATCATGTATCTGACTCTTCCTGCAATCCCTGCCATTTTTTTTTTGTTTTTTCCTCATCCTACAAACCCCAACGTACACGTTATCAGTACTTATCACTCTATTAACCAATTGTTGTGGGTTCCAGTTAGCTCAACTGGTAAAGTCTCTTGTCGTCGAGTAAGAGAACTGGGTTCAAATCTCGTCTACACCAAAAACCAATTGATGTCTTGGCCTGATGGTAAGAGCAACCATCATGAGCGGACGCCATAGGTTTAAATTCTATCATAACTATCAAAACCAATTGTTACTTTTTAATAAGCCATTGACCAATGGATATTTCCATTTCCAATATTTTTATTTATTTTTAATTATTTTTATTTAGTTCTTTCAATTAAAATTGCCACACTATTTGTTTTTAATTTTTATTTTTTTCAATAGGAATAGAAACTAAACTAAAAATTTATAGTGTAAATTACACTGATAGCTCATTCTTTTAAAAAAATTAGACATTTTAGACCCTATTTCGTTGGTCTGCTTCTCAAATCAAGTGAATATCAAAAGAAAAGAAACTGACTCTTTTGTCTCATCACATCTATCACACAGCTACTCCTACTCTGTCACATACGTACCTTTCATCTTTTTTAATTAAAAATCCATCACTGCTCAATCATGTGAACCGTTGGATTTAATCCATTGGCTTGAATGGTTCACACGTTAGAGAATTGTTAACGTGTGAGAAGAGGCCTATGCTATGTGCTATCTGGTGGTCTGCCCAAGGTTTTCCTCCAATTAATCCCAAGGTTTTTCCCTCCAATTAATCTCAAGGTTCCCTCCAATTAATCCCAAGGTTTTTCCCTCCAATTAATCCAAGTAGATTATTAACAGTACACACATTCAGCTGCTCAAGTCTCTCTCTGCAGAATACATTCAGCTGCTCAAGTGTTTCTCTGCAGAAGCTACACATTCAGCTGCTCAAGACAAATAATGTGGGATTGGTTTAGTCAAAGAGCACGTGTGCTTTATGTATACACGTGAGGTTCAAGTCCAGCTGTGACCAGCTATGAGATAGAACTCTCTAGAGTTTTTTATCTCTTGTGGAAGACACGTAAGGCTCAAGACAGCTCTTCAGTGTGTGGTCAAGTCAGAGAACTCTCTAGAGTTTCGGTCTAGAGTTTCTGCTCTCTAGAGTTTCGGTCAAGGCAGAGAACTCTCTAGAGTTTCTGTCAAGGACTCTCTAGAGTTTCGGTCAAGGCAGAGAACTCTCTAGAGTTTCTGCTCTCTCAAGGCAGAGAACTCTCTAGAGTTTCTGCCTTGACCGAAACTTTATCTCTTCAGTTTCTTCAATATGTGTGGCTGGAACCATGATGAAGCTTCTTTGTTTTCTGTTTTTCTGCTCTCTAGAGTTTCGGTCAAGGCAGAGAACTCTCTAGAGTTTCTGCCTTGACCGAAACTTTATCTCTTCAGTTTCTTCAATATGTGTGGCTGGAACCATGATGAAGCTTCTTTGTTTTCTGTTTTTCTGCTCTCTAGAGTTTCGGTCAAGGCAGAGAACTCTCTAGAGTTTCTGCCTTGACCGAAACTTTATCTCTTCAGTTTCTTCAATATGTGTGGCTGGAACCATGATGAAGCTTCTTTGTTTTCTGTTTTTCTGCATCACACATGTAACTTGTTGATTGGGCATTAGTAAGTGGAATTAGTTATCTAATAATAGAGTTTGTTAATTCTATTTTCTGCATCTTCTTTGTAATCAACTTGTAGATTCTTTAAGTAAGATTAAGCTATATAAATATTTAATCTTTGTAATCATTTATTTTAATGAGAAAAGAAATAAGCTCTAAGCTTCTTCACCAAAGATTAGTTTTCTCAATTTCTTTACTGCTTTCAGTTTTATTAGAGATGGGGACTCAGAGCTTCGGGAACGGTTCGGCGCTGTGAGGTGCGAGGAGTGCGTGTCCATTTTGAGTCGGCCGAGTCGACTTAGTTCAGTTCACTTCAGTCAGTGAGTTAGGACTTGAAATTCGCAAATTGCAGAGATGGTGACAAACGTGCATGAATTTGCCCTTTGAGAAATCTCAACCTTAAACGACGTCGGTTTTTATTTTATTCTACTGAACAGTATTGCTTTGGTCCTATTGGCTCCTAAACTCTTTTTTTTTTTTTGTTGCTAAAATTGGCTCCTAAACTCTTCCTTAGGAGTACTTAGTTCAACTTAATTCAATTTTGCTTTCGAAAGCAAGAAGGAAATGTTAATCATAGTCTCTGCAATTGTTTGATAATGCATTTATTTTAAGTGAAAACAACTAATTAACGAATATTTTATGAATGTGTTTTATGTTTTGTAGGTGGATTGCCAAAGAATTCGACAATAAATTTTGCTTGAATCATGATTTTAAAATTTTATAACCCAGTTAGCTGGATGGAAAAATCCAGGTTACTTTAATACAATTTTGACTCCATCATGATTCTTATTGCATTAGCGAAGGAGTTGAACGTGATTCCAGGTTTCCATGAGGCAAATTTGTGTTTTAAAGTTCAAAACATCTCTAAGACCCATTCAAATTTCCAGAAAGTATTTTCTGGGTCATACAATTTTCTGAAAAATGTGGACAAAAACATGAAATTATGGACAAAAACATGAAAGTATGGACAAAAATTTCGAGTAAGTGAACCCAGAAATGTTCATACAATTTTCTGGAAAATGTGGACAAAAACATGAAATTATGGACAAAAACATGAAATTATGGACAAAATTTTCGAGTTTACTTATGAACATTTAAGTGAACCCAGAAATGTTCATATAATTTTCTGGAAAATGTGGACAAAAACATGAAATTATGGACAAAAATATGAAATTATGGACAAAAATTTTGAGTCTACTTATGAACATTTAAGTGAACCCAGAAATGTTCATATAATTTTCTGGAAAATGTGGACAAAAACATGAAATTATGGACAAAAACATGAAATTATGGACAAATATTTCGAGTCTACTTATGAACATTCATGAACATTCAAGTGAACCCAGAAAGTGTATTTCATGTTTTTGTCCATATTTTCATGTTTTTTGTCCATAATTTCATGTTTTTGTCCACATTTTCCAGAAAATTGTATGAACATTTAAACATGTTCATACGAATTGGTAATGTTTCTTGGCATCTATTAAACATGTTTCTTGGCATCTTTGTAACAATTTTATTATTTTTTTTATCTCCACCAACCAAAATCACTTCAAAAAAAAAAAAAAATCAAACTTTATTATTTTCAATCTCAACCAAAATCAATCAAACTCTCAAAAAAATATTAAACCCAACAAAACCTTCAACTTTTATTATTTCCAAACCCTAACAAAATCATCCAAACCCTCACAAATACAATCAAACCCCAACTTCAAACATCAAAACTTTGTTATTCTCAAACCCAAATAAAATCCAAATCTTTAAACCCAAATCAGATCTCAAATCAACACTTTCAAACCCCAACTTTTTCAAACTTCAAACTTCAATAAAGGAAAAACCTTCGGGGGAGAGAGATCCATGGCTTCATGAGGACAGATCGGGGAGAGGAGGAGCAAAAAATTCAGGAGCAGAAAGCAGAGCAGAATATTTGGGAGGAGAAAGAAAGTTTCAGAAAAAATGAGAAAAATGAGTGTTTGGTTATAGGAATAGTGGAAATTGGAATAATAAACCGGGAATAAGATGTTTGTCTTTAGTGGTGGTGTGAAAGTTACTATTTCACACAAGGTGTGAAAGAAACATTTCCCAAAAAGAAAAGAAAAAAGAGCTATATTTGGGTTAAACTTGGAGATGCAAGTCTTATTTGGGTTTTATTAACATCTATTTTACAATTAATAATACCTAATCCATCTTCTTGTGATATAAACACTTTTAAGTAGGATTTTATCAATTTTAATTTTGAAAACATTCTTTGCAAATATTAAGTTAATACATATGGGATGATATAAATGTTTTTGATTTATTAATTTTTAAAACCCATTTTAGCCGTCAAAACATTTTCCATATGAGTGCACCTTAAACCTGTCAGCCCCATCCCAAAACGAGGCCTAATTCTGATAAAAATGAACATTAGTGGGTGAGCACTGTATGCGCGGCCACCTAGCACCAAACAGTAGTACTAAATCAAACCAAGCCAAATCCTGCCATAAATTGGACATTGGTGGCCAAGCACACATTCTATGTGCGGCCTCCTAAGTCCCATTATGAACTTTCAACTCTTCCCAGTCCAAAGTAAAGCCCAAATCTTGCCCAAAGAAAAAGTTGCAACTGCGCATACACTTTATATGCGCCCAAAAATACTTGCTAGCCAAGGATTCATTCCCCTTTTCAGCATTAAAACAAAGAACACATGAAAAATGTGAAGCTTTCCCTACATAGATTGTATGCAGAACCACACTGTTTGAACAAAACTAAATTTAGTAATTAATCAAGTTTATTATCCAGTTTTATCCAAACTGATCACTTAATTAATTATCCAATTTCTGTAAATCAAAAAGATGTGTTTGATCCGAATTATGCCTTAATGATAAAAGACTTGGTTCAATCCAAAAATGGTAAACACTAACTAATTTGCTTATAATTTTATTGTGAAATTTGGTATTAAACAATCTTTAAGACAAACTTGATAACAAATTCAATCTCGAGATAACAATTTATTGTTTATTCTTTTACAAATGTAAACAACTTCGAATTCAACAAAGCTGTAACTAATGATAAACTGCTGAATATTTATATTAAACAGTAATCGAATATAATCACTTCGAAATGAACAAGAACAAAATAAACTTACAAAAGGAGAAGTTTCATGTTACTCTTACACACTTCAAAAACCCGAACTGCAAGATCTAAGTCTCACTCGAACTTAAAATCACACGTAAAGCACTCAAACACACTGAATTACATTGTTTTACACACTTTTGAACACTCGAACACACTTTAGAACACACTTGAACACACTTTGAATCACAATTGAACTCTTGAACTCTGGAAAATACGCAGGGGTGGTAACTGTCTTCTTTTCTTCTATTTATACCTTCCTCGAGCAGCAGTTTCTTCAATTAAACAGTTACTTTCTTCATTTTGAATTTCAAATCATCAATAGATTTGGTCCAATACAGAATAACAACTTTCTTGGAGATGATAACACTTATCACATAAGTTTCCAGATTGTAAATAAACCGTTACTTAATAGTTCCTCAAGATCGAACTGCTTTGTAACTGTTTTTAGATCAGTTTGAACATGACCTCGAGGTGTAATCAGGCCTTAACCCTTTGGGCTTCTGTTTAAATAAAGTAACTTGTCTCATTTAGGCCCAAACAGTAAGTCTGGTATTTTAAATAAATAACTTATCTAGGCCCAATACTATTAGTAGGCCCAAAAGTTATTTTTATGTGCAAACACATGCCCCCTGCACGTGAGTGGTATATGTAATATGCCACTATCGTGTGTAACCGCCATTTTTCAAAACATAAACTATAAGTTCAAAAGTTTTAGACTCTCAAACTCACTCAGAATTTCAAAAGCTCCACAAAACTTAACTTAGAGAACTTCTAACCTCAAATCCTCTGTTTCCATGGCGCGATCAAAGATTTCTGACTCTCCATCTTCGAGTAGTACTTCTGCTATAGACGAAAAAGAAAAGGCTCGACGGATTATTACTCAACTAATAGTAAGTCTGTTAACCCTAGTCTTTTCGTTCATTATGCTTCATTTCCTGGGCAAAATTCTTTAGGTTTCACCTCGAATGACCCATTTGCTTTAGGTCCCATATTTGTTGATCACTGTCCTCAAGAATTAGTTGATATATTTCCTTATTCTGAAAATATTCAACCTCTATATCAACATAGAAATACCAAATGGGGTCCTTTTAACACTGAAATTAAGTTCGAACCATGGCCCCTTCCAAAATTTGATTGGTTTACTTGGGTAGATAGGATGTACATAGGCTTGAAAGACAAATTGGAGTATTTAGGCATAGCTGATTGCCATATTAACTTCCAAAACTCCCATCAAACTTGACATGCACTTAATTGTTGCTTTGATTAGTTTTTAGTCACCTACTTCGAGCACTTTTGTGTTCAGTGAGGGTTTTTTATCCCCTACTCTCATGGATGTCTTTGCAATGTTGAGTCTCCCAATTGAGGGTATTTCTATTCATCATGAGATGAAATGCACACAACATTGTACAATTGACATCGACACAAATGGGACTGCTCTAGGATATACTCGATTTATGCAAAAACACAAGAAACATTTTGATGATGTCATTACTTTTGAAGAAGAAACTTGTTTCTATCTTTTTTGGCTATGCAAATTTTTAATCAATTCTCCCTTGAAGAGAATTATCACTTATTATCTACCCATAGCCATAGCTCTTGCCAATAAACACAAACTGGCTTTAGCCCCTTTTTTCTTAGGCTCTATATATAGATCCATGTTTCTTTTTACTACTGAACCTAAGGACTCCATTGGTGGACCCTTATGATTTATCCAACTCTGGGCTTATGCTTATTTTCCCCAACTTGTCCCAAAATCAAACCCTTCAATTCTTAGCAGAAGTATTGCTATGCCCATCTTTTTGCTCTTTCTGCTTATGAACCTGACCATATTCCAAATTTTGAGGATTGGTTTAACTTATTTTCTAATAAGGAGAGAGTTAGATCTACTCCTTATTTCCTTCCTTTTGCTGAGGCTAACTTCACTTGTCCTAAAATGTTTCTTTTGGGTTAAGGAGTGAATCCATTATCCTCGAGTTTATGAGCTTATGTCCTTCAAACCAGGGATTTAGTTGCTTTACAAAACCGTCCTCTGGTTTTGAAGTATACAGTCCTCATTTCTTGGCAAGACAGTTTGGTTTGCTCCAATCTGTGCCATTGCCTCCTATTTTCACTGCCAATGTACCATGGCATAAAAGGATTGTATATACAAATGAAGAAGCTGAAGTTATCATAGTGAAAGGCATTTCCAAAATCACTGCTGCCAAGGTAGAGCCATTCAGAATAGTTTCTGATGCCTTACCACTCTTCACTAGCTGGTGGGAAGCCTTGATGCTTAGTTTTAACTCCCCTGAGACATTGAATCTTACAGTCTAGGAAGTTTGCCCATCATACTTGGCTTTTGAGATCCTTGGTAAGTTAATATGCTTTTATTAAGATTTTCTGTTTTTCTGTCCATAGAGATAGCATATTAATTAACTTTTCTTACTGTAGGAGATGTAAACACTCCTCAAGTGATGAAGAGGAAACTGTAAATGCAAGGCCTTTGCAAACAGTGCTTCCTTCTCCAAAAAGATCTACCAGGGTGAAGCAAAGAGTTACTAAGAAAGCTACTAAAGCCAAAAAGCAACCCATTAAGACTGAGGTACTCCCAAGTCTTTCATTTAGAATTACAAGTTTAGAATTGTTTATTTAACTCGAACTAAACTTTTATTTTTGATGAAACATATAAAACAAACTCCAACTCAAGGTAAAAGAAAAATAATCCTCTCATCCTCTGAATCTGAACCTGAAGAGAAATTAAAAAGAAAGCCTAAACAGTAGACAATAGAAGAAAAAGAGAAAAGAGTGTTGGAGGAAGAAGCAGCTCGACCAACTCAGAAGAAGACCAGCTCTTGTGCACAAGTATTCACAAGAAGGAACAAAGGGATTGTGATTAAGGACTCTGCTGTGGAGAAAGACTTGGCTTCTGCACTTGCAAAAGCCAATCAAGTCATTGCTTCCCAAAGACAAGAGATCACAGCTCTTTCCATTAAAGCTCATCAAGATGTTGTGTCTATCATAACTCAAGAAATCCTTGTGCACTTGAGTTCTCTTGAAAAGAAGAAAAAACTTGTAGTAGAGAAAGAAAGAGCTGTAAAGATCAAACAAGAACAAGCTCTGCAAGTTGAAGCTACTATGGAGGCTAAGAAGAAAGCCATCCAGGATGAAGAAGAAAAAAGGAGGGTCGAGTTGGAAAGAAAGCAAAAAAAAGAGTTGGATGCAAGAAGAAAAGCTGAAATTGAACAAAAGAAACAAAAAGAAGAAGAAAAAAGAAAAGAAATGGAAAAGAAAGCTGAAGAAGAGAAAAGAGCAAAATTACAAAAGGAAAAAGAAAAAGAAGAAGAATTACAAAGACTAGAGAGAGAAGAAAAAGAAAAAGAAGAAGAAATTTTAAGGAAAAGAGAAGAAGATATGACCAACACAGAATCAAGGCCATTGGTTGAGCCTGAAGAGATAACTTCATCAATCTCTATTTTAGAAATTGAGGAAGTCATTTCAAACAAACTCGAGGTTGAGGCTGATCCCTTAATAGTAGCAACAGTACCATCTGTTGAGGAAACTAAAGAAGAAACAACCACTCCTGACATATCAGCAGTTAGTTTTTCTGTTTCTTTATAATTCATTAGATTTTAATCAGGTTTACTGTTACTCATATTGTTGTGTTTTTTGCAGCCTGACATCGAGATCATTGAACCAACACCTGAAGATGTTGATTAATCCACTGCCTTAGTGCTTGCAACACTAACTCCTGTAAGTATATATTATTTTCCAAGAATGCCAGTTTATAACTCTCAGTTTTTTATGCTAAGCCCTTAAACCAGCAACCTCTCTTGGACACTCAGATCATAAAATTGGATATTGAAGACTTGAGTGAACCAGAGGTAGATCAACTAGTAAAAAGGGCCTCATCTTTTCTAGAAGAAATGAAGAGTGCAAGCAAAGCTTCTACTTCAACATCCTCTAAAACTTCTTCCTCACCAGTTTCTCAAGGGATGAATGTTGTTGTGGTCATGAGAAGCATACTCGAGCAACCCTTGGATAATCTGGTATATGACTCTGAGCTAAGGAATAAATTTCAAGAGTCTACAGACTTTTTACTCTGAGTCAGTCTAACTTCTTGAATGAAGATATGCTTGGTATGTTAGCTTTATTCTCAGAGAGCTTGGACTCTAAATTATTGTAGATAAGTACTGCTATGGACAATGAAAGAGAGATCCAATCTATTCAACAAGGCTATGATGAAAAGATAACTGCCAAGTCAAAATTTCAACAAGAGTTTGAACATATTTTGAAAAAGTATGAAGACACCAAGCAAGAGATATCCAAGGTCAGAAAAGAACTTCAGATGTTAGAGAATGTGAAAGACCTCACTCAAATGAAGTTACAAGACCTTTTCAAGCAAAAAGACAATATTATTGACTCGAGTACTGAGCTTAGCCTCGAGGAGAAGATAACTTCCTTAACAACTGAGGTCTCGAAGTTAAGAAGGATTCCAGAGGCTGTTTGGAATAACCTTAGGAACAGCTTTAACAACTTTCAATTGTAAAGAACTTTCAATTTCTTAATTTTGTAATTCTGACAGTTGTTTACACAAATGTAACTAGAAAGTGTAACTGTTGACCAATGTTTGGTCTTTATATGAATGAAAATCAATACTTTTTGTGTTTTAATTCTATTTCATTCATACTTGGCTTGTACAATTTTAAGTACTTGCCATTAATTGCTCTTATATACTCATCACCGTTTACATGCATAAGTCTATATGCATTTCCTTAAAAAACTTCACTAACTAAATATGGTCCTTCCCAGTTTGGTGACCATTTACCCAAAAAATGATCCTTTGTTTCAGGTAATAATATGACTTTCCAAACCATATCTCCCACATAAAATGATTTTGGTTTGATTCTCTTATTGTAAGCAAGTGCAACTTTCTTTTTTTGTATCATAATCGAATTTAAAGCTACTATTTGTTGCTAATCTATGTCATCTAACTCAGCTAACATGGCACTTTCATAATCCACATGACTCAATCGGTTTTGTCTGGCAACTCTTAGTGATTTCACTGTTAATTCTACAGGAATCACAGCATCATGACCATACACCAATAAATATGGTGTAGTATCAATACTTAACCTTTTAGAGGTCCTATATGCCTAAAGAATTTCTGAAAGTAACTCATCCCAACAAATATGATTGTTATCAACTACTTTTCTTATATTGTTCTTAATAATTTTGTTGGTGGACTTAGCTTGTCCATTTGCTTGAGCATAATATGGTGTAGAATCACAAATTTTGATTCCATGGTCTTGAGTAAATGCTAATACTCTTGAACCATTGAGTGCTAATCCATTATCTACTGTGATTGTTTGTGGTAATCCAAATCTATGTATAATCATGCTTTTATAAAATTGGATTAGTTCATGCTCAGTCACATTCTTGTATGCTTTAGCCTCGACCCACTTTGTGAAATAGTCTGTTGCAACTATCACAAAACAGTTTTTCTTTTTCAAACTCAATTCTGCTGCTGGTATTCTAGGTATTGGTTCATGTCTTTGACATGATTCACAACCCTTGAGCATACTCTATGCAATCTTTTAGAACTGATGGCCAAAAATATTCATACCTATGAATAAGCCATCTCATCTTAACTCTAGACTGATGTGCACCACAAATACCCTCATGTACTTCTGCTAATACTTGTATGGATTCATATTTGCTTACACATTTTAACAAAAAGCCGTATGCACCTCTCTTATATAACACATCCTCTGGTTCTCCTATTAACACATACTTTCTTGCTTTAAGTTTTAAAGTGTTATCATTACAACCATTTGGATTTCTTAAATATGAAACTATAGGTGCTCTCTAGTCATTTTCATCTAGCTTGAGGTAAAACATGTCTATTCCTAAGTTTTTGTTCAAAACAGAAAGTAAGGACTTAGAAGTGATTTCACTTGACTTTTCATTATCCCCAGGATTTACTTTATATCCAGAGGCATTTTGTGCCATTCTATTGGCATCTGCATTCTCTTCTCGAGGTATATGTTGAATTGAGCACTCAATAAACTGTTGCAGCAGTTGCCGTGCTGCTATTAGATATGGTGCTAATATGACACTTCCACATTTATATTCTCCTGTGATCTGTCTTACTACCAACTGTGAGTCTCCATATATTTGGACATTAAAAATTTTCATTTCCAATAATAATTCTAGTCCAAAAATTAAGGCTTCATACTCAGCCTGGTTATGTGAACACTGTTGGTCTAATCTTAGTGCCATTTGTGTTTTGATACCCATTGGTGATTCTAAAACCACTCCAATTCCTGCTCCTTGTTCTAATTTTGACCCATCAAAGAATAATTTCCAAGGGGCCATTTCGAGAACCAGGGATTCATTGAAATCAGTAACATCTGTGCATGGATGATCTGCTAAAAAATCTGCTAAGGCTTGTCCTTTGATTGCCTTTTGTGGTACATAAACTAAATTGAATTCAACTAAAGATAGACTCCATTTCCCAAGTTTTCCACTTAGAATAGGTCTAGATAACATATATTTAACCACATCAGTTTGAGCAATAACACATACTACATATGCCAACATATAATGTCTTAACTTAAAAGCAAAAAAATACAAAACTAAACATAACTTCTCTATAATAGAGTACTTGCATTCACATTCACTTAAAATTCTACTTAAATAAAATATAGCTTGCTCTTGGCCTTCACTGTTCTCTTGGGCCAATAAATTGCCAATTGACTCCTGAGTTGGTGAGATGTACAACTTCAGAGGTTTCCCTTGCTTTGAAGGAGTTAATACTGGTGGTATAGCCAAATACTCTTTGATTGCTTCAAAGGCTTGTTGTTGTTCCTGCCCCCACACAAATTCTTCATTACTTTTTAACTTAAGTAATGGAGAAAATGCTTTTGTTCTACCTGCAACATTGGAAATAAACCTTCTCAAGAAATTGATTTGGCCCAATAATCTTTGCAACTCCTTCTTATTAGTTGAAGGTTTTGCTTGCATTATTGCTTTTGCTTTATTTTTGTCAATTTCAATTCCTCTATTATGAACCAGAAATCCAAGAAAGTTGCCTGCTTTTACTCCAAAAGCACATTTCAATGGATTCATTTTTAATTGATGCCTTCTCATTCTAAGAAAGACTTTTTCTAAACATTCTATATATTCTTCAAAAGTCTGAGATTTTACAACCACATCATCTATGTAAACCTCCATAAACTTATGCAGCTTTTCATGAAAAATTAAATTCATTGCTCTCTGGTATGTTGCACCAGCATTTTTCAAACCAAATGGCATGACTATCTATTCAAATGTTCCAATTGAACTTGGACATCTAAATGCAGTCTTATGCACATCTTCTTCTGCTATAAAAATTTGATAACCTGCTACTCCATTTACAAGTAAATTAGCCATTGGCATTGGATATTCATCCTTAGGTGTAGCATTATTCAAATTTCTAAAGTCTACACATATTCTTAACTTGCCATTTTTCTTCATCACAGGAACTATATTAGACAACCATTCTACATATTTTGCTGGTCTAATAAAATTTGCAGCTACTAACCTTTCAATTTCTTCTTTGAACTTCAAGATGATGTCTAGTGCCATCCTTCTTGGTGCTTGCTGGTATGGCTCGAACCCTGTCTTGATTAGCAATCTATGCTCTACCAATTTTTTGTTGAGGCATGGTAATTCTGTATAAGACCATGCAAAGCAATTTTTATACTTCTTCAACACTTCTAATATCCTTGCAAATTCTTCTGGTCTCAAATGACCACTCATGAATGTAATTCGAGGTTCCTCTGTTGTACCAAGATTCACTTCTACCAAAGGATCCTAGTTTTCACTGTTTGAATCTGTCTTGATTGTTTTCAAAATACTTGTTTCTTGACCATTATTTGTCTGGTCCTCATTTTCATGATCAGTAACACATTTTGCCAGAAAAGTGTCTTACATGAGTTTCTTTTCTGTTGCATAATTCACCAACTTGTTAATAGCCATTTCTATGGCCCTCTTATGTTCCTTGTTTGGTGTATTAATCATCATTCAATTCTTCAATTTTGGACCCTTTTGCTTTTCCCAAAAGAGTTTTTGGTGTTTCACTCGAAGTACTTGTTTCTCCTTCATCCAGCAGATGTTCAACAATAATTGAATCTGTTGTCCTGTTGTTCAAACCTGCAAATTTAACAATGCTCATATTTTTATTGTACAACATGGCATCTACATTGTTACAAATAGTAAAAGGCTTATCATCTGCCATTACTATTTCTATGCTATTATTATCCTTCCAAAACATAATAACCTGGTGTAAAGAAGATGACACCACCCAATTAGAGTGTATCCAAACTCTTCCCAGTAGTGCATTATATGCTGACTTTGTATTTACTACAACGAAAGCTGCTGTGTTAACTTTACTTCCCATTTGTATCTGAATTGGGATTATTCCCTTTGTTATTGTTGTTCTCCTGTGAAACCATTCACAGCCATATCTGAGGGAGTTAAATCTTCCTCTATTAAGCATTTTATATGGCAAAATATTTACTGCTGCACCATTATCTACTAACACCTTATTCACAGGTCTACCATTTATATGAGCTTTAATATAAAGAGGTTTAAGGTGCTGAGTCATCTGTTTTGATGGTTTCTCGAATACCATTTTACCTGCTTCAAAGCTATCATTTTCTGTAACCAAAAGTACTGGAGTTGCCCCCTGAGCCTTCTGAATTGCCCTTTGAGTTTCTTCCCTGTCTTCATTTTCCTCTAGTTCCAACCTTTCTAAGGACATAAACTCCCTTGGTAAAACATGCACCATATTGCAATCAACAGTATTGGTGTTAGTTTCTTGATCTTGGTCATCTTTCTGCATATTTTATGTCTGAGTATGTTCCTCTTTTCTTACTGCCCCAATGGATAAGGAAAATTTTTCACCATCATCATCTTCATCCTCTTGATAATCCTCTTCTACTTCTATATTTGTGTCAACAGCTTCTATCTTTTTTGCTTCAACTAAATCATCTTTAGCTGTTTCTGTCACTGCTTCATCTGTTAATTTTTCTGATTTAGCCTGGTTCCTCCTCTTTGGCTTCTTGCCAATATAAACTCGAGTTGTTTCATATGGCTTTTCTTGTCCGGTTTCCTTTTTCTCAACTGGTTTATTTTCATCTCTGAGATATTGTGGCCTTAATGAAGGTCCAACAATCTCACTTCGAGGTTGATAATTGTCCTTTACTGACTGTGTTGGTATATACCTACTAACATGGATATTCTTATCTTCTTTGACTGGCACTATTTCCTCACAGTCCATGTCATCTTGAGTAGATGATGCAACATTGGTACTCTTTTCTGAAGTTGCTTGTGAAGAACTACCTCCTTGATACATCTCTTTTTGCTTTGATGCTTGATTCTTAATCCATCTTCTCCTTTGTGTTTTTGTCATCTTGTGAAAATTAGGATTATACCCATACTTATAAACCTTTTGGTGAATAGGTTTTAAGTTTGGTGATCCTAAAGTCACCCATCTTCCTTGTTCTGCTATTGGAGGCTTAAATGTCCTATTTCTCCTTGGGTCTTCAAATTGTTGATTATAGTTCCTTGAATAGTATTGTTCTCTCTTGTATGGTCCTTGAGGTCCATTAGGATTATGAACAAACCTACTTCTTGGAATTCTGTTCTGTTCAAATCTCCTATTATGAGGTTCGAATTGGTTCCTTGACTGATTTTGCTGTGTGGCTTGATCTGTTTTGTTTGCTGCCATTGCAAAAACTCGAGCCATTATATGGCCACATCTTTCACACAAACAGCTATCTGTTTCAAGTTGTTGTGACATGTTCACAGGTGGGGGCCTAACCAAGGCCTTTTTGTAAGTTAGTGGGTTACTACACCCTTGTAAAGGTCTTATCAAGGTTTCATCACAAGTTGTTGGTTTGTGGGTATGAATTGGAGACCTAACTAAGGCTTCATTGTGGACTATAGATGTATGGCATTCCTCTGCCATTGGCATCTTTCCTTGATTGATCTGAATGTTCTGTCCTTGTATGTAAGTTCCTTTCTCCTTATCTGCTGCTTTTTTATTCAACTTAACTTGTTACATTTCAGTTGTTAAGCTGTTAATTCTCTTCCCCTGCAAAGATAAAGCTTGATACATGTTAACAAAAGTTTCTTCTTTGCAATTTTCATCTTCTAACAGTGGATTTAAGCACATTGTAACCATATTAATATAAACCATTTTAGGAAATGGCTCTGTGTCTACTGCCATATTTTCCTTTGGTTTTTCTTGAAATTTCAGTATTTTATTGTCAAACTTTTCTTGAATAATATTCCTAAAAGTTAAACAATTATTTGTGGAATGTGTAAATGAACTATGCCATTTACAATGCTCCTTTCCTCGAAGTTCTTCCTTAGAAAATATCTTGTGCCTTGGGTCAGACAAATTAATATACTTTGATTCCAATAAGATATCAAACAACTCATCTACCTTATCCACATCAAAATGATATATTCTGGCTGGAGCTAATGGTCTGTTTGAACTTTTAGCCTGCATGTTCTTTTTATAAGTAGTTTCAAGGACATAAGGCTGTTGTCCTATGAATTCTGTTACATCTACCTCAAAGTTAGGGTCCTGGTAATAAGCCCCTATAGATGTATTTCTTCTTTGATTTTCTTCTCTTAATAACCCTTCATACCTAGTGGCTTTGTCAGCCAAATCAAACAAATCATAGAAGTTGACTCCTTCAAACTTCTTTCTTAACTCGAAGTTCAAACCATTAACAGCAAACCTTATGTGTTCACTTTCTAGGAGTCTTGTATGACATCTTAACCTAGTTCTTTTAAATCTCATAATGAACTGATATGTAGTTTCTCCTAATTCCTGTTTAAGTCTGGCCAAATCTGCCATTGATATTCCTAAATCAGTTCTAGCAAAATGATTCAAAAATTTTTCTTCCATATCATTCCAAGTTTCAATTGAATGTGGAGGTAAAGAAGAATACCACTTAAATGCTTGCCCAGTTAATGAATTGGGAAACATTATAAGTTTTCCATTCCTATTGTTTGATAACTCTCCACATTAGATTGTAAACCTAGAAATGTGTTCATAAGCTGTTTTCTCATCATCTCCAAAAAATGTAGAAAAATTAGGAACTTTGTAATTCCTTGGTCTCTCAAATTCTCTTTCAACTCTATCTGGATAGGGTCTCCTAAATGCAGGCCTTACAGCCCTTTGCAAATTTGGACCATAGGTTTGTTCTATCATATTCATGATATTATCTAAACCTATAGCATTATTTCCTATCTCTTGCCTAACATTCTGGTTGGGTTCCTCAAACTCATTCCTTTGTGGTTCTTGAAACCTATTCTTGTCATTTCTAAAATTTCTATCATTCCTATAATTCTCATTTCTATAATTATCATGGAAATTATATCTTCCTCTTCTAACTTCATTTTCTATTCCTCTTGGAGGTCTATATGCTCAATCATTCTTTTGATGTGCATTTCTGTTAAACTCAGTTCTAAAGGCATCCTCTGTATAAGTTTCCTTAATAACCTCTACTCGAGGTTGTTCAAAATAAGGTTCTCCTACAGGGACTTCAACCCTTACTTCATCTCTGTACACATTAAGGCCTGGATCAGGATAACCTGCTAGCCTCTCATTATTATAAGTCTGGTTTTGGTTTTCTGTAGAACTTTGTCCTACTTCGATGTTCCTAGTAACAGTGCCCATCACAAGTACTGTTGATCCTTGAACATTTCCTACATTGTTTACTCTACTTGAATTGGGATTCTTATTTCTTTCCCTCAAGTATGTAATCAAACCAGTCACTCCTACATTCATTTGGGCAATATCATTACTGATTTTGTTCAACTTATCTAATTTGTCTAACTTCTTCTCATTCTGGGCTTGTATTCCCTTATCCAATTTATCCAAAACATTCAGTTTTTCCAACTTATTGTTTTGAATATTCATTTTTTCATCTAAATAGAATTTCCAACCCTCAGCAGTTACTGATTGTTGCAATTCTACTTCTTCACTAGAATTGGATACTTCTCCTCGAATGTCTACTCCTCTGCCTGTACTTTTCATTTTTCTAGTGCTTACCATGTATAAAGCAAAATATCTCCCACTGTGGTTGCCAATTTGTTTGAACAAAACTAAATTTAGTAATTAATCAAGTTCATTATCCAGTTTTATCCAATCTGATCACTTAATTAATTATCCAACTTCTGTAAATCAAAAGGGTGTGTTCAGTCCAAATTATGCCTTAATGATAAAGGACTTGGTTCGATTCAGAAATAGTAAACACTAACTGATTTACTTATAATTTTACTGTGGAATTTGGTATTAAACAATCTCTAAAACAAACTTGATAACAAATTCAATCTCAAGATAACAATTTACTATTTATTCTTCTACAAATGTAAACAACTTCGAATTCAACAAAGCTATAACTAATAATAAACTGCAAAATGTTTATATTAAACAGTAATCGAGTACAATCACTTTGAACTAAACAAGAACAAATAGAAACTTACAAAAGGAGAAGTTTCATGTTACTTTCACACACGTCAAGAACCCGAACTGCAAGATCTAAGTTTCACTCAAACTTAAAATCACACGTAAAGCACTCAAACACACTGAATTACATTGTTTTACACACTTTTGAACACTCGAACATACTTTAGAACACACTTTGAACACACTTTGAATCACAATTGAACTCTTGAACTCTGAAAAATACGCGGGGGTGGTAACTGTTTTCTTTTCTTCTATTTATACCTTCCTCGAGTAGCAATTTCTTCAATTAAACAGTTACTTTCTTCATTTTGAATTTCTAGATTGTAAATACAGAAGTTTCTAGATTGTAAATACAGAACTTTCTTCATCTGGTCCAATACAGAATAACAACTTTCTTGGAGATGATAACACCTGTCACATAAGTTTCTAGATTGTAAATAAATCATTACTTAACAGTTCCTCAAGATCGAACTGCTTTGTAACTGTCTTTAAATCAGTTTAAACATGACCTCGAGGTGTAATCGGGCCTTAACCCTTTGGGCTTCTGTTTAAATAAAGTAACTTGTTTCATTTAGGCCCAAACAGTAAGTCTGGTCTTTTAAATAAATAACTTATCTAGGCCCAATACTATTAATAGGCCCAAAAGTTATTTTCATGTGCAAACACACAAAATGTGGATGAAAGTCTAAATAACTAAATAAGTAAAATTTTGGCCAACCATGCACATTTGGAAAACTGGCGGCCAAGCATATACTGGGTTCGTTTGGTAACCCATTTTCTTACCATGCTTTTTGCCAAAATCACATTTTGAAATGAAGTTTTGAGTTTCATTCCCAAAAAGTGATTTTTAAAGGCAAAATTTTTTGCAAACCATTTTTTTTCTTCTTACCAAACACAAAATTTGAGTTATACATTTTCAAAATGTGCTTTCCTAATGGGATTCCAAACGGGACACTATATGCACAACCACAAAGATTTGGGAATCCTGTAAATACCCCATCCACTCTTCATTTTATTCATTCAAAACATTAACAAAGAATCCACCAAAGCTCTTAAACACTCACAAAGAGCACCAAGCAAGTTCTAAAACTTTCTAGGAGTCTAAAAAAAGTTCCCTTAGTACTTAACATAGGAAATTTGGTAAAAAAGTCCTTAGAAGCATTTGAGCTGTGCACTGTGCAAAACTAGGGGTTAGATTAATTTCCCTATCCCTCAAGATTAATTGAAGTATGCCCAAAAATAGTCTACACGCCTCAAGTATGAACATCACACCCATAAAGGTATGCCTTGCGCTCCTCTAAACCATGGACTCGAGGTCCATGCACAATCCAAACATCGATTTGATTGGAGAATGATGTTATACGACAATTGATCCCATCATTTTATTTCTTTATTATTTAATCAATAAAATATCTTATGAATTATTACCACTTGATAATTAAAATATGCTAACAATTATTTTATGAATGTCGTAGAGTACCTAATACGTTCTCCACACATAAATAAACTCCCTAACCAATTTCAATGATTCATGGATATTATATTTCCTGATTTAGGCTATGAGACCTCCCATACTATTAACCCGCTGAATAATATCAATTAGAGATTAGGTGGCCCATCCCACCTTGAAAATTCAATGATAGGTAATAACTCTACTCATCATTAGTTTAAAAGGCTTTTGTACTAAACTTTATAATATCTCTAGTATCACGCATCAATTAAACTCTTGCTATTAGTAGTGCTCTTTAATAAAGTTCATTTATAATTAAATAGAAAATACTAGAGGTTCCCGTTAGCTCATCTTATTAAGTCACTTTATCCTTAAATAAGGAATATATGTTCGAATCTCGCCTAAGGAATATATATATTCTTGACCTGATAGAAACATCAATATATCATCAAAGAACCTATAACACATGACAACCGTAAGAGATTATATCTGACTTCAGAATAATTCTAAAAATGGTAGACCGTGGACCATAAGATGTTGAATTTTCTTAAGTAGGGTTTTGTTTGGTAGTGTGGCGGGCAACAGGCGTTAAAACATGACCAACGAGAACACAATTAAATTTGATGTAGAACATTAAGTTCAGGGAATTAATATATGCACATATATGGTGGGGTTCCTTGGTTTTGTATAGTATTTGAGTAAAAAGATATAGTTACTTCTTAAAAATATTTTTTGAGTAACGCATATGTTTCACATAAAAGATGGGAGAATCATTCATGACCATTTGATTCGTGGGTCATTGAGTACACCTATCCATCTATGATCTACACTTAATGTAGCAATTAGAATATATGTAAATTAATGGCAAACTGAATTAGAATCAGTGAGTTAAACTTACCAATATTTGGTTTAAGCAATGTGGCATTTTCATATGGAGTGACTACACTACACCCAGTCATAGGCTTGGTTATTTGCCCCTTTATTTATTTACTTGTTATATAGATGCATGTTTTAATAATTTTATCTGTTGAGAACAAAGAAGAATTCCTATCTTGAGACATCCAATTAATGGGAACAACTCCACTTGCAATTAATCAATCACTAAACATCTTTCATTCATCTGTAAGAAAATAATCTTTCACCCATATCACTCTCTTTTTGCGAATATATAGTTGGACCAAGTCTGAGTCTTCAAAGTCATAACAATCAATAGTCAACTGATTTCTTCTAGTTTTTTTCCGTTGGCATCTACGTACTTTGACTAGTTGTCATCTTCAATCCCACAAAGACTTCAACTGCTCTACCATCCCTGCAATTTATTTTTTATTTTTTGATCTAACCCTGCAAATTATTATATAGAAGTTAACGGTGTACAGAAGTTAAGGAATATAATATTGGTAAAAATTTACTATTGCTCCTATAAATATGGGTATATATTTTCATTTTTTGATTCCTAGTTTTTTAATTAATGTTGTTAATTTAATCTTGTATTTTTTTGACACGGTTTCAAAGTTGGCATCATTGTCATTTCACTCATGGAAAATATTGATTTGTCTAACAATTTGTTAACGTGACACATTACTTTAATAAAATAAAAAATATTTAATTAACATAAAATGACTACAGCAATAACCTAGATGGCATAGAATAGTCAAGTTAACAGCCTAGGTGATCACTCTCCAGCTCAATATGATTCTGATTGTAGGGCGTTATTGACGTCCCGATTAATGTCCTAGTTCAGTCTTGTTTGGCTATATTTCTAATTTGGTGGGCTTTACGTACTGATTGGATGATTACGAGTCTTAGTTTTAGTGCTGGATGCGACGCACAACAACTCGTGGTTGTTTGTTTGTGGCCCATGAGGTCTAACATAGTGTAAGACCCAATACTTGTAGGACAAGTAAATTAATGTATTTGTAGAATAAGCAAACCTAGTCCTAAGTCCTAATTAGTCTAGAACTAATATATATAGGTTTTTTCTAATATATAAACCCTACATTGGGTCCATTAGGGCTTTCCTCTATGGACGTAGGTCTTCAAGACCGAATCACATTAAAACATTTTGCTTCCGTTCACTCAATCACTCAACAACTTAAACAGTTTATGTAATTGCTTTTGATTAGATTGTGTGTGTGAAAGAAAGAGAGCTTCAATTTTGTGGGCAGATGTGGTGGTTTTTGGCAAAGAGGGTTTGCTAGTTTTAGCCAACAGTGGTGGAGGGTAGTAGGAGAAAGGAAAACACGAGAAAACAAAAAAAGGTATAAAAAAAATTACAAATGCCAACATGTCTGTTCATGACGTGGCTATTTATGTCACCTACATGACTAAATATATGCCATGTAATTTTTAAGTGTGACTTACTAGACACATAAGCATTTTTGGTAAGTCAAATCACCTTAAGCATAATATTGAAATCATGTTAAAATAAAGGACTAAATTGATACAATTAAAAGATTAGAGACCAAAATAAAAACACCCTATATTTATAGAGACCAAAAGTGATTTTTTATTTTTATTTTTTATAATGATTTATTTATTAGATTTACTATAGGTTTTCTAAAAATAAAAATACGTATGTCAATTCACTGATTGTGCATGTATATATTCAAAAGTTTAAATGTGATTGTGTTCCTATTTTTATTAATGTTTAATTTTTAATTTACAATTTAAAGGAGGTTAAAAAAATCAAATATTAAATACATCTTGACCCGAGTCTTTGGGACACTCATTAAAAATATCCAAATATATTATTGAAAATTAATAATTTGCCTAATGTGGCAAAACATAGACCATACCTCAAGACCATGAATTGCATACGGAGCCATGTCTGCTTAGAGTTAAGTTTTTATTTATGCGTTTAGTCATTAGTGTGACACTTCCCAACAAAATGAGGTTTAATCATACAAAAAATTTAAAAACAAATTATATACATGTCTTTTTATGTGTATTCATACAAAATAGTGTTTACACACACCCTTTTGTGTGTATATGTATATAATGAAATGTTTAGTGCTAAATATATATATATATATATTAAACATTAGAATTAAAATCATTTTTCATTTCAAATGAATTCATTTCATAATTCCGAATAAATAATACAAATCTAAATCTATAATATAATAATATGTTATTTAAATTTTTAAATGATATGAAACTTATAAAATATATATATATATATGACACTTGTATACTAGAGATAAATTGAAATTGATGTCATTGAATCCATACTTGATGCTAATATACCATAAATATTTTCTTTGCATCCTTACTATGCTTTGAAATAAATAAATATATAAATTCCCATCACGTTTTTCTAAATGGTAGCATACAATAAGCACATTTACAATGCTAAACAAGCTTTTCAAACATGGCATAGCTGAAGCATGATTTCAGTTTTTAAGATGGTGAATAACAAAAATATTTTTATAATGGATTTTAGGTGTCATGTGACTCATGTGATTCATTATAACTTCTTATAATTTGAGATTTTTCGTTTGGTACACCAAGTTTGATACTATTATGAATTGGAATATCAAGCTGGTCTGTTGAAATATCAAACAACGATCAAAATATTTCAACAGACCAGCTTCTGTTGGGTTTCTGTGGCCTTTAAAGTTGTTGCAGCCACATTCCAATTCATAATTAAAAAAAAAATCTTGGGGGTCATAATTTTGAATTTTTTTTTTTATAGATCTTATAATTACTGGAAATCTCTAAGTGGATCGTAGTTGCTCTACAATCATGACATAAACACTACAAGAAATTTAGCCTTTAGCGACCAAAATTTCAGCAATGACCTAAAAATCGTTGCTAATAAGTAAGCATTAATTTGTCATCGCTAATTTTTAAAACAAATTAACAATAGCAACGACTTTTTAAGTCATCGCTATAGGTTGTCGTTAATACAATAAATGTTAAAATGGAAGATTTATTTGCGACGACTAATTACTTTTTAGTGACAAGATTGGCGTTGCAAATTAATTTTTTATATCTACCACGACAATAGTTGTCGTTAATTGTTATTTATTTGTGATGACATTGTGTGTTGTCGCAAAAATGTGGCAAAAATAATAATAACAAATATGATTTTATATTAGCGATGATTATTTTCGTCGTTAATATACTTTATTTAGTGATGATTTTGTGTGTCGTCGTTGATATTTGGCCAAAATAACAATAAAATATAGGATTTTATATTAAGTTATTAACCATTTAGCGACGACATTTTAGATCGTCGTTATAAGTACTTTATAGCGACGATATTGTGTGTCGTCGTTGATATGTGACCAAAATAATAATAACATATAGGATTTTATATTAAGTTATTAACCGTTTAGCGATGATATTGTGGATTGTCGCTATAAGTACTTTATAGCAACGACATTGTGTGTCGTCGCTGATATGTGACCATTTTTAAAATCCTAAATTTTAGTATTTATTTTAATCATAGTTTAAAGCATTATAAAGAGGTTCAGTTTTTTTTTTTTTAAAAAAAAATGATAAAATCCGTAGTCTTTGTAAAAAAAAAAAATGTATAAAAATTTGAAAAAAAAAAAAAAAAAATTTGAAAATTTTTATTTTTAACCAAATAATGGGGGCAAGATTGTAATTTACCAAATAGTGATGAGTCACTATATCTGTATCAAACTATAGTAAACAAAAATCACCATTATATTTTTTGCTCCCTCAATCTCAATCTCAATCTCTCACTCGATTCTCTCTAGCTCTCTCTCACTCGATTCTCTCTCACACTTTAAAGTACGAAAGTCTAAGTCCTCCTGTATTACCTTTCTTCTTTTTCGTAGAGATTTTGTGGGGAGTTTTTTATGGCACGCCAACAAGATGAACTTTTGGATATAAGGGAGGGAGGGTAGCTTCCAATTCCATTTCCAGTACAAGTTTCACAAAGCGGCAATGGGTTTTTCCATCTTTAAAGTAGGATTATAGGCTGATTTCGAGCTAAACAGCCCATCCTGGACTTATATAACCAAATCTTTTGTTTTTCAACAACTTCTAGTAAGTTTGATTTAGGTGTTACTTAGTTGGACTCTATCAAACTAGTGGGCATGATGAATGATAATTTCCCAAATTCTCAAGACCATGGATTGTTGTATATTTGTTATACATATAGTGATATAGAAGTGAGTTTATGTTTGAAGGCATTAGTGACACATTTGGCAATTGGACATGTGGCACGTGCACGTGTGATTCTGGTGTAGAAAATAACTAACTCATGGAAATTATTTTTTATGTAGAGAATAACTAACTCATGGAAGTTATTTTCTAAAAGGTTATATTGTTCTAGAATGGTACCAATTAAATTGTCTACAAATAAAGTTTAAAGGAATTACCGAAATTTGCTTTCTGTAATTGGTGATTTTGTTGTATCCTGGAGGTGAATTGCCTTAACCTGGAAGCAAAACTCTTTTAGAGTTGGGGCAATTATCACCTTAAAGATAGTGATTACACGCCTCAAAATCGCATTTATTTTCTGATCACAAGAAATTCCCCAACAATTTTAAGGTAATAATTCAATGGGTCAGAATTGAAATGACGACTTTCTAAATGATGAATCAACCATATGTGGTTGTCGCGAAAGATTAATTATGGCATATCGGTGTTAAAGATCTTGATTGCGTTCATATCATCCCGTGGAAAAGAGACGTGAGAAGATGATCGTGGCAAGGAGTAGTAGGTGTGGGACTAGAAACTAAGTTGGTGCAATCTTTGAGACCAAAGAACCACTCGAAGTAACCAATTGAGATTTCAAAATCATCAAAGAGTAGGACTCTCATTTTTATCATTGCCAGTGAAACGTGTGGGGGTGGAAATGGTTGACACATGTTCACAATCCTTGAGACATGTTCCTAATATCAGTAATATGTATATCCACATAATGTCATGAATCAATCTTGCGATGAACAAATTGATGCGTGGTTATTTCTTTAATGATCTAGTGAGTGGGTGTGTTTGAGTACATCAAACTCACTGCCATGACATGTTTTTCGCATGGCAAATAACCCCAAAACAAGGCATCATTGGACATAACATCCACGTTGCACGGTTACAAAACTAGTGGCTGTTCATGGTAATACATTATGCGGTTCATGGTGAGTCTAGAATGACTCTGCCAGCAGTTTTTCTAATGACCAAGGTGGTCCTTAGGCGTGCTCATGTGGTGTCATGATCGTGGTGGTGGCAAATTTATGGCTTGATGCATGGTGGTGATCCATAGTGTAGTTTTGGTTGCCCTGGTGATTGCAATGAACTATATTGCATGAAGAATGGCAGCGAAAACTACTCCATGGGCAGTAATTTAGAACCAGCCCAATGACGCATCAAGTAGGATATGGTAATAATATTGTGAGAATTAAGGATTGAAAACTAAGTTAGGTTGCAATGTTTCGGTCATGAAGAGGATGATGACATCCAAAATGACAACGATTCATTATAATGACTTTGATTCGCTTAAATGGGCAAGAGATGATGAGAAGTGTCTACTGCAATTGATGAAGATCCTACTACATTTGATTGCAAATTACAAGATTGAAATAGGTACGATTAAATTTAAGTTCAATGTACTTTGATTTTAAATTGTTAGATGATATTTCTGTGTTAGAACAACATGAATTTTTATTCTCTGTTGTTCTAGTAATGTGATAAAATGCAGAAATTTCATTAATTAATTATAAGAAAAATCCACATGATATTACAAAATACTTGTTACTAGTATTATTATGTTTAGCATATATAGTGAGTGAAAGTAATTACATTAATTTGTGCATGATAGAATGTAATGTAATATACTTATGTGGATTTACTCACCATACTCTCACATGGATTAAAACCCATGAATTTGATGCCTGAAATGTAACCACAAAAATCCAAGAAAATGGAAGGATTATAAGTGCATGATATTACTTGATCACATGTAAAGAGAATTTACATGGAAGAGAGTGAATTGAAAATGTGTCCATGAGCGTGAGATTTCAGTCTCAATGTGCACTATGACATGCATGGTGGTGGAATCACTTTTATTGGATTGCTACATGAAATATAGCTAAGTTTTAAACTCGAATTCACATTAATTGTGAAGGTAGGCATCTGGAGGGGAAATAATTCAAAGGTAAAAAAAATCAAACCAGATGGTTAGGATTTAACTAAGTCACACCATTTTTAGTTCGGTCTTATCCGAACAATATATGTGTTCGGTCTTCAGCTCGAAATTTCACTCGGCACATATTGAATCTTCTCACCCACGTCTTGTCAACCTAATGTTCGACCCTCTTTTAGGTATGTTTTGTGTTCGGTATTTTCCGAACTATGTGCTTGTTCGGGTAGAATAAAACCGTAAAGGTGATCCGACCCAGTCAAGTTACCTAAAAAACCTCTTCCAGTCATCATCCCGCTGATAGTCTTCGGCGTATATCCGGTCATCATATCCACGCGTATCCTTTGTATTCGGTCAAGTCCGAATATGTGTCCTTACGTTCGGACAGCGCCGGAATGGACTAAAATAATATTAAAACCCTTCGTTCGATGCTCGAAATATCTAGAGCAGAGATCATTGAGCTCCTCCCCATAATTAAAACTATGCACAATTGAACTTTGAATTGACAGTTGCTTTATCTTCCATAAATGCACCAAAATATCCAGATCCAAGGAGTGAAAAATACGTAATCAGCTGGGAGAGAGGGATGAGAAGGAGGTTTGTCACAAAAACCGGCAGAACGCAAGCTAGGGAGCAGGGATACTCAAACAGACAACCTAAAAATATTTTTGAGGACTGACGGAATTAAATAAATTGGGAAGAGGGACAGTAAATATCTAGGAAAATATCACCAATCTCAGGGAGATATAAATAGGAGAAGACTCCACGGTAAAAGAGAGACCAGAAAAATAATCCACAAGACTTTACTCAGCTTTGCCACATAACTTGACAATTGTTCTATTTGATAAAGGAGAAACTGACTTAGGCATCGGAGAATCAAAAGGCCAACCCCACTGGTTGACCAAGATTTTAACGATACCATACCTGCTATAAACTTTCTCTTGTTGCAGTGCATTAGGATCTTGTTCGGATTGACGACCCGAGAACTATCTTCTCATCTTGAAGTCAGCTTTTCGAACTGTAACTTTTTATGTTCCGACAGCATCATTGATCATTTTGGAAATGATTTAGTAAGGGGCGAAGGCTAAAGAAAAGTGGATGTGAAGTATTGAATAGTAGTAAAATTGAAGTTTGATTATTTCAAAGTATGGGGGTTTCCATATAAGCTATGGAATGTTAAAACCCAAAAGTGTGGGGTATCGAGATCCAAGTGTGTGGTGGTCTTAATTTAAATGAGTTTTCAAGCTCGGAAAAAGACTAAGCTAAGACTCTAAAGATGTGTTTGTGGATTAGGTTGAGAATCTTAAAGTCTTGGTAACTTAAGTGTAATATTATATTGGAATCAAGAGATGAATTTACTGGTGTTAAATTCTATGATTCTAGAAATATCTCAGAACCTAATTAAACACTAATTTTGACTATAATGCAAGAATTTCTATTTGTGATAATAAGAAAATAGAAATGAGTTCACGAAGTGAACAACGAAATAGTCAAAATATTGAAAGTGACTTGGTCTCAATTTTTATATACCTCTTATATGCTTTCTATGAGTTATGATCTTGAAATGAAATATGATTTTATAAACTCATGAGTTTGTATTTCCTAATTAAAATCATAAGAAAGTCTATAATTATTAGAAATGGAAATTAAGGTGAAGTAACATAGTGTGTAGACTATATAAATTCTCATTGAGATTGAGATGATGCTTTTCATTTGTGTATGAAATGAAGCTTCTTGGTTTAATATTTTTCAAAAGAATAAAGAAGCTAACTCACCTTTGTTCCAATCTAAAAGTTAGTGAAGTTATTGAAAGCATGACTTGAGTGTGCTAGTAGAATTATAGCATGGTGTGTCATGTGTTATACTATATGTACATGACTTTCACATAGACTTTCATAGTCTTGTAAACAAACTTAAGGTCATTAGAAAGCATTGCATCATTGGATATCCAAATAGTAGGATACCAATAATGGTTATTATTGTAAGTGATAAAATCCATGTTTAGTTGGATATTCACTCTTGGTGGAAGAGCCAGTTAATAGGCATGGAAGAAACGAAGTGAGTTTCTTAATCCACCGTAAAGATTGTATGGTTGGCAACGGGTAAAGGAAAATGATAACATGAGATGTTATATAAATGAGATGTGGCCACATTCAATGACAGTTATATCTTGCACCGTAAGAGTAAAGCCACCATAATTTGAGAAATGAGAAGTTTAGACATTTGAGTCTAAGACTTGAGTACGTAAGACGATAAATAGTTTAGTGAGCTCATAATTATTGTCTACGTAAAATCAAGTGACAACTTGATAACATTCTTTTACCTAAGGTGTCTCGAGAAATATTGGGTGAAAGGAAATATCTAGTGGAATGTGTTTGAAACCTTTCGTATAAAAGTCACTTGTAATGGGAACCCAACCTTATATTATTGAACAAATAATTTTAAGGTTTAATGGGTAATAACAAGTTACAGTTATGTGGCTATGATAGCACTGAAACATGTATGTTTTTATTGTGATAAACCCGTTCTAGGATATTCAGTGCGGATTGTTACGGTAATTTAAGGATGAGTGTTTACTCTTAATGAAGTTCATGTTGTTTTTAAATGTTTAAAGTAACAGGGACATAAAAAGGAACTTCACCTATATGAACATAAGAAGTGAAATAACTTCTGATAAAAGTTTAAGGTTTACTTTTGGAAATGTTCATGAAATGCCAGGATGGAGCACTTGGTTAATTGAAAATTTTTATTATTATTGTGAGTTTATTCGCTGAAATTGGATGGAGTCATGTGTGTGGTATTTTCCGTTTCTGACACAAAAAAGTCTTAATTTAAGCTGAGGCCACCATTGACTTTGTCAGAAATTTGAGATGTTTACACTAATTAAGGTTTAAATCGAGAGACACCTTCTTGTATGCATGATGAAATCAGTATTTGACTAAACACTTTATATCACTAAGTGGAGGATTGTTGTATATTTGTTATACATATAGTGATATAGAAGTGAGTTTATGTTTGAAGGCATTAATGACACATTTGGCAATTAGACACGTGACACGTGCACGTGTGATTTTGGTGTAGAAAATAACTAACTCATGGAAGTTATTTTTTATGTAGAGAATAACTAATTCATGGAAGTTATTTTCTAAAAGGTTATATTGTTCTAGAATAGTGCCAATTAAATTGTCTACAAATAAAGTGTCTGATTTCATTCTCAAATACACAATTTTGTAAGAATATTCTTTAAAAGAATTACTGAAATTTGTTTTCTGTAATTGGTGACTTTATTGTATCCTGGAGATGAATTGCCTTAACCCGGAAGCAAAACTCTTTTAGAGTGAGGGCAATTATCACCTTAAAGATAGTAATTACACACCTCAAAGTCGCATTTATTTTCTGATCATAAGAAATTCCCCAACAATCATGAATTGTCCCAAATGTCATTCTGATTATAGTTAGCTTCAATTTCATTTAGGCCTATGATGAGTAGGGATCTTTTAAAGTACCAAAACCAAGCAAATTTCATCCCAACGCTTTCTAGACTTTTGATTTGAGAATTGTCACTTGTTGAGTGATATTTAGACGAAATAAGAGCTTGTTTGGTACCCTTATTTAAAAAGGGTTTTGATACTTTAAAGAAAGAAAAAAAAAACGGTGATGAGTCTCACTAAAAAAATTGCATTTAGTTTTATGTTTTCAGCTCTCTCTCTCTCTCCAACCCAAAAATATCTTCTTGCCACGAGCTAGAGGAACTTCAGCACCAAAGCTCCACGACCACACTCCCTCTCATGCCTCAAAAGGATGATGAATATGTTGGCATTGACTTTGATTTTATTCCTTCCAAAAATGACAATCCCTCAGTAAAATATATATATATATCTATATCTTTACTATAATGTAAAACTGAAGCTTTTTTTACTTTTGGTTGACCTCATAATATTGTGCCGCATAAGCTTTTGAAATCTCACAATTTTACACCTCATTATTTTAATATATATTTTCTAATTGAATATAAATTTTATTCTATAATTAAACCTTCCATTAGAATCTTGACACATCATATTTTTCTTTAATATAAAGAATATATTATTCCATATATACAACACAATCATAATAAATGTCTAATACTAAAATATATTCCATATATAGACACAATATAAATATCTTTTAATAATAATCATAATTATCAATTTTTATCAAGAGTTTTTTTTTTTTTTTTTTTTTTCTTATGTATTTCATTTAATTTTTGTTGCTGGCAATGGAGAAAGGTGGATGGATTTGTTATAATGAAATCACGTGAGCTTGAAATGAATAATGAAAATTATTTAGATTTGATCATTTAATCATGTGCCTATGTATTTATTTGTCATTCTTCTTATTTTAAGTATCTTTTATTTTATTTTTGGATGGAAACATGATCCATATGGTAAATATAAACATAAATCGTGTCTTATAAAAATTGGATTATATTCAAATTATGCCAAAAAAAAAATTACATTATATTAAATTTTAATTATCCTATGATAAATATACTTTCTTAGTTATTTTTTTAACCTAAAAGTAAGATCTATGCTGAATCTGATCCGTAAAATCACTTTTATCAATCTTGCCTACAACATTTCGAACTACGAAAAAGAAAAAAATACATATTCATCAAAAAGAAGTAAAATGAATCAAAATTAATTTAGATCTTATATTCAATTATTTTCCTGTGCATCGCACAAGTTTGCGACTAGTATATATATATAGATATAAATATAAAATTAATCGCAAAGAATACAAATTCTAACCCTAAGCAGAAGTCGTTACAGAGGGAAGTTGTTTCATTCGTGAAGAGAGAGTATAGTAGTTGTGTAAAATGATTTTGCAAAATTAAAGAGAAAGTCTTTTTTTTTTTTTTTTTTTTAGACAAGTGTCAAATAATGATTTGGTTGAAATACTAACTCATGTTGCTAAGTTGGTATTTCCGAAATAGGAAATACTTTCTCCCTCGAGAGATGGCTTCTGTCTATGCCACATTACTCAAGAACACAGAACAACTTTACCAAGCCTCAAATATTGCAAGCAAACCAAATAGAACCCTGTAGAGGCTCGTTTTTTAGGTCCACGATAGACCAAGTCCAAGACCCCAAAAATTTGTCAAAAGCCCAAAGCCCATCAAGCCCGATGGTCCATGGTAGCCAAAAAAATATAAAAAAGAAATGGCTTTCAGCCATCAACCAAATCCAAAGCCCAAAGAAGAGAAACCCAGCCCATTCTATCCACAAACTCATGTCAGCAAGCGAGGCATCAGAGGGTTCAAAATAATTCAAAAAGGAGAGGGAAAAATGATTCCCACGTGAAGCACCATTTTTCCCTCCTCTCTTGGCGCAGAGCTCGAGGCGCTGAAGGGGAACATTTCCAAGACAAAAATCAACTTCCCAAAGCTTCATGATTATAATGAAGGGCTGGCTTTCTTCATTAACCATCAGATATGGGAAATATCTCCAGAAAAAAATGGTCTGCGGCAGCACCAGTGACAGCAAGAAATGATGAAGAAAGTGGCTGGTCCTCCACTTTGTCCACTGGTCCACGGCGTACTCCTTCACAAAAAGGTCTACGGTGACAACCAAGCTAAGAAACCAAGATTGATTGAGAAGATGAAACAAGAACGGAAAAGACCGAGAGGTTTGCCACGGCCGCCCAAACCAGCATCAACCAAGGGCAACGACCACCGCAGCCCAGCACTCTGGTGGTCCTTGCTCATCCTCATCATGGAGCTTAGGAAGCACGGTTTGGAGGTAGGGGAATCAATCTACTGAAATTTAATTTTGATCTGCCGCAACATAAAAAAAGCATTGATTTGCTGGGAAACAATGCCAAAAATGGTAAGATCAAATTTTAATTAATGCAAAACGTATATGAGTCAAGTCAATCTAATTACTTCAGCCCATTACCAAACATTTAATGCTCATCACCTCCCTCCTTATAAATGAGCCAAAGATTCGCCGTCCGCCGCAGATTAAGTCAAATCTGCGGCAGATGAAAACCATCAGCCTAATCCCAAATAAATTTTGTCAAATCCCGCCCCTTTATTTCTTGGATAAATAATGATTCTCATGATGAAGAGGATAATGAATGAAACCACTAGGCATGAACACTACTATAAATAGAGGTGAGAAAGAGGAAAAAGAGGGTTGGTCAGCTGGTAGGTGAAGATTCATACCGAAATTAACTCTTCCATAAAAGCTGACTTCAAAAGCTCAAAGGAAGAAGACAACTAGAAAAGAGTCCACGGGACACTTCCCGTAAGTCTATGGTAGACCAAGAATACTTTTAGTTTGCCACAACAGAAAGAGCCATCCTTTATACACCAAATACTGACACCAAACACTTAATCTGATCCATGGTACTGACTCATGTATGTTTTTGCACAGTAGATGATTCTCTTCCTACTCTCCAAATCTCCTAAGTTCCATGATTTATTGTGTTTCTTTAGTCTGCTACTAACTTTTTGCAAGTTACGGAAAAAGCTAAGTATATTGTGCTCAGTTCCTTGGTCCGCGGTGCTGACCCCTAAGCTTTATCATTTATCATGTGTATTATGTTCATTGCCACTCATTGTGGATTCTTGAGGAAGTTAAATTCGTTATATTGAGTTTCAGTCTGCGGGATTGCTTCGCTTTACCCGTAGATAAGTTTGCAATGCATTTCTTATGTATTATTGTCATTGTATGTTGTGACTACTGAATGTCTTGGTAGAGGCGAAGTCTACGGTTGTTAGTTCATCTTAATCTGCGGTGTTGATTTTTACCCGTCCACCGCAACCCTTTACGTGAAGACTGAGGCCTGGTAGATCAAGAAGTATTGGAGGGAAAGCACCATCAGCCGCCAAGTAGTCTACCACGCTTGATGTAGAGTTTTGGGCTCAACACCCCCTCTTCTATACAAAACCGGCCCGTGTCCAGCCCGTTCGTGGATTGATACGTGGCCCATCAAAGCAGAAATTTTGAGCATCCACAAACCTTAAATTTCCTGGAAAGTTCATTGTCTTTTCGAGGAAATTTCACAAATCATTACACTCATCCACTCACATTTTGGTCAAATCGGAGGAATTGGGGAAGCGGTCCATTATAATTCAAAGTACATTTGAAGACTGAACAAGTACCTAAAATTTGTCTCACATGTACAGGGAAAATTAAATGCAAGACCACTCTTATTGCCTTTGATAGCTGAGAAAACATCAAATAAGGCATATGATAGTGCTAGGAAAAGTGCTTGTATGGGGCAACTGGGGCAGCCTGTTAGTTGATCAACCATGATGTTCAAAGCCTTGAACTCCGACACCGGGAATTGAACATGCTACACATTGTCACGTATCGTACGGTTACCTATTGTGTTCCTGGTCAAGGACCCATGGTAATGGGTCAAAATATGACTTGTTCAGAAAAGCATAATATCAAGTGGTCGCAATTGTCTCGCTAAGAGTCATTTGGTTTGCAACTTGTATAATAATAGGTCATTAATTACACATGTTGTCATGTTTCAATAGAGGAAAGTGAGAACTAGTTTGGTTATGCTTAGCCAAAAAAAAAAAAAAACTAGTTTGGGTGTCGGCCTCTCTCTGCTGCTGTCTATTATATGTACTTACTAGTTACTATAACTTAAAGAACTTCTCTAAGAACAATTTATCTAAGTTTCACTGCAAACTATAGAATTCTCTCATGGTAGAAAATGCAATTTTATATAATGATTTGAAACTTAGATGTCTTATTTAGAAAAACTAAGAAGTGTCAATCAATTAAGTTACAAGTCTCTTAGTAAAATTGTCATTAAGGGCAGAACCACAATAAAACCAAAGGTGGCCCCAGCCCCTACCAACTTTCTAAAAGAAAATCAAGTTTATATATTAGTTAGGTTGCTTTAGAAGTTGGGTTCTTAAAAATTAAAATGGGTCCCCACTAACATAATTTTTCATTTTCTTTAACAAACAAAAAAATAGCCCAAATTAAAAATAAATAAATAAAAAATTATTGTTTTCGTCCCTAAAATTTGCATGATATTTTTTTGTCCCTAAATTTTAAAAAGTTCGTATTCCATTCCTAAATACTAAAAGTGTTACACTTTTTGTCTCAAAATTAAAAAAATATATATATATTTTTCATTCATAAACTATTGAAAAAAGTTTGTTGTTCGCTCCTATTTTTCCCCTAAACTATTGAAAATATATCTTTAAAAAGTTTAGAGACAAAAAACGAATATTTTATTAAAGTTTAGGGAGAAAAACGAACTTCAACAAATTTAAGGACAAAAATAATAATTGAACCACAAAAAAAAAAAAAAAAAAATCAAAATTACAATCACAGTAGATCAGCCCAAATTAAAACTTGTCAGCAACAAATCAACCCAAATTACAAAAAAAATAAAAATAAGTCAGCCATTTGTTTTTGTTTTCAACAAATAAAAAACAAATAATGAAATCTGATATGTTCTATTTAAAAAAACACTAAATAGTTACGGTTACCAGACAATCGAATATAGAGAAAGGAGGTTTCAGTTGTTGATATTATATTAATGCTAAATAGATGCTACTATGGATTTTCATGAAATATATATTCATATATATATATACTATATATATATATATATATATATATATATATATTTGGTTTATGCATCGCCCCCATATAAAATCATGGCTTACGTCCCTTGATTTTCATATATTTATGTTTACTTTTTTTTTTTATAAAAAATATATTTATGTTACTTAGTAGTAGCTTATATTAAATATATTATTATCGTTTTAGTGTTTCTACAGTTGTGCCAACATCCGCATGCCATGAATTACTTTTACCTTTTTATATACAAGGCACCCATTCATGGAGGATATAACTCTTGGAAGAGTTGTCCTTATGGATGGATGTGGCCCTTGTAAAAAGTTGTGTTAGTAGGACACAGTTGACTACAATCCGACCCAAAAAGGTACAAATCCAATCCAGCCATAAATCAACTTCACTAAATAGCACCGGACTGAGGCTAGTCACCAATCAGACTTCGATGAGGTGCGGTGCAGTGCAAAAAACACCCCTAAAACCAACTGCACCGCACCACGTACACTTATACTCAATAGTCCTTCCAGTTATCATCATCCCATTTTGACCTTGAGATTATTCTCAAACATCTTCGTTATGGGAAAAATTTGTTGCAGCATATCCACCACTCTAGTTTGCCAAAGCCATAGATATATTTACCAAGTACCGTGATTAACGTCAGTTAATTCATGAACTTATGATGGATCTTCGCGATATCTTCGAGTTTACCCTAGCCTCCCTACTTCATCTCTCATTCATACCGTCCCTTGTTGTTGTTGTCAAGGAATTCATTTTCGAGGATAATCACTGCCCTATCCATCACATGCCATCTGCTGAAGTAAATCTAGCCACTCCTCCTACTACCTCTAGGAACACTTCAAACAGGCCAACTTCTTTGTCATCCTCTCAGCTAGCTTCCAAAACTCTTTATTGCAACTACTGCTGGCACAATGACTATATTATGTATGACTGTCGCAAAAAAGAAAATAGCGGAACCAATTTCAAGCCCTTCCATACCAAGAAGTTGCTATCAACACCTCTGATTCCTCTAATAATGAGCCTCCTTTTGATCTTCCTCTGGCTCTTCCACTCACTATTGCTAATGTTAAGGCCCTCATCCATAAGCATATGTTTCTCAATCCCACAGTCATTCTATCACTTCAGATAACAAGTCATGGTACTTTGATTCTACTTGTAGTAATCACATGGCATCTGATGCCTATATATTTTCCCACAAAAGATCTTTAATTTCTAATCATATCGTTTATACTACTTATGGATTTCATATGTTTGTTAGTCACACAAGGTCTATTTCCTTAGCTACCCCTGTCTTTTTGTGATATCTATCTTGTTCCAAAGTTGTCCATCAATCTTCATTCTGTTGAACAACTTTATGAACTCGGATTTGAGGTTCATTTTACTAATTGCGGTTGTGATATGCAGGATCCATGGATAAGCCAGCTACTTAAGATGGGCTATAAGGTCGGGTGTCTATTTGACCTCACATCCTTGAATCTTGCCTCACATTTGTCATCCTCATTTGCCACTATTACCATCTCGCCTGATTTGTGGCACTGATGTCTCGATCGTGCGTCTTTGTCACATCTTCAATTATTAGTGTATCATGATCGCTTAAGGTTAGTTCATTTACATAAGTCTAATTGTATGTTGTGCCACTTAGGAAAACAAACATATTTACCATCTATACTATAAATTAAAAGCTGAAGCTGAAAGAAAGATTTTTGGCTTCTCCAATGTCTGCCAAATCAGATTTTCTCTTCCCATAACCCTCACCCAATTTTCATTCCTTTATCCCTTTTTCTCTCCAATACATGTTTCTTTTTTTCTTTTTTCCCATTCCCTTGTTTTTTTTTTTACTCTCTCTCTTGCGCCTTCTTATCTACCGCCAACCGTTTGTTTTTTCTGGGTTTATTTACTCTTTTCCCATTAAAGCGTACACTCTCTTTTATTTTCTCCCTTTCTCCTCTTTCATCTCTCTCTCTCTCTCGCAACTCCTCATCTACCGCCAACCGTACACTTTCTCTTCCAGCTCTTCCTCTCCTCATTTAATCATCAATTACAGGCCCTTCAATTGCCTCACTTTGCAACCAATTAGAGTTATATATATTTGGATTTCTAATCGTTGTCTCTGCACCTCAGTACAAGTCGCCAAAGGAGAGCCAATAATAGCTCATCTGTTTCCCTCTGAGGTGAGTCTATCTTTTTCTTATTTCCGATCTTCAATTGGTTTACTGTTGTTTGTGTCTAATCTGCCTTTGTTGGGTTGCTGAAGATATGAATATTTTGGGGTTCTGGGTGTCTAGGGATTAGTTTACTATGCAACTTCTACTAATGTTTTACAATTTTTAATCCGTGTTTTATCATCTGCATTGGAATTGTTTATGGAGTAAAATTTTCTTTTGTAATAGCTTCTTGGGGCTTTCATTAGATCATTGATTTGTACACACATAAATTACAATTATTTATAACTCTTCTGTTTTGCTTTAAATTTTATTGCCCAGTCTATAAAAAAGTTTGAATTTTTGTAGATTTCACTGGAAGTCATGTCTTTCAATAAGTCTTGTGGTAGACAAGACTTGGACCTGGACATTTCTATGTTCATTGATTGATTAATTGGTGAAAGTCTATTGACCTCTCTCTCTCGATTCTTTTCTTTGCTCTTCTGAATTAGCAAGCGGCATATATATTAACAGGCACTATAATACTAATACTAATACAAGTCGAAACCCTTTAAGACTCTAGGTAGAATCCTTTATTTGACTCATGAAAATTTGGGCTATTTAAGTTTTCCATGTTGTGTTTTAGCCCTGCTTGAAGCTACAAGAAAGATTAATTTCATAGATATCTAAGGCTTTGCATCCGTGAGGTATAATTTTTTCTTCTCTCTGTGGAATCTAAACATTTTTTTTTATTTTTTATATTGGTTCTTCTTATATGTTTATGGCATAGGTTCTTATGCTTTGGTAGAACAAAGGTGATGCACATTCTGGAATGTTAATTTCATGTTCACTCTGGTAGACGAGAGGACTAATGATTGTGTACAATATTTTAGATCCATATTTTGAACTTTCTTTCTTAAATCAATGATTGTGTTCTAATGTTTAACCAGATTAAAATTTGATTGATATGGTGTAATACTGACTCTTGAATTAGATGAAACACATGCGTAATCAATCAATGCAATTAAATTTTGTAATAATTATTAAACTACAGCTTCAACTTTTAGTTATTCTTTTATTTATCTTATATGATAGAAAACTACATGATTCAATGTCATTCCAAAACTTGATTCCTAATTTGTAAGAGTCATCCTCAGAGATAGCATTTTTTTTTTGCTAAAGTTTAGTGCATGTCCTTGAAAGGAAATACTTTTGAATCTTTAAAGCAAAGATTATCAGTAATCAACTGAGTGACATATGATAAGGAGGTGAAATAATTTCTTTTAAAGCAAAAGAGAAGTTTTTGTGCCGACTGCCAAGAGCCTTTATGACAACTGAAGATTGTTTAATAAAAAGTAATTCAAGAGACTGACCAGCTTTGGTGAGATAGTTTTTCTTAATTAAATTCATAAAAAGCATTGTTCACTTTACCTTTATGTGTTTGTATGATGATGTTGTTTATTAGTTTTGTTTACAAGTTTGGCTTCTGAACTTTTCCTACACATAAATTAATAGAGAGATTGGAAAATGAATTGAAGCTTAATCATACATATCACCCCAAAGTTAGTTTTTTTTCAACTATCTGTTACGGCTATCATTAATAAAATAGAGGATTAACACTCATTAAAGATCTAAAAGGACGATCAAATAGTCATAATACAACTGTAGGATAGCTCATGTACCTTAAATTTGGTTTTTTGCAATCCATTTGTTTGGTTAATTGGTATTGGTATTACTTTATGAGATTTTGAAAATCTTGATACTAGGATTTGTGGTGAGTTTCAATATCAAATGGACGTTAGTCTCATCTTAATGCAAAAAATAATAATAATAAGAAGAAGTATTATGCGTAATTAGTTTCTTTTATACTTATTGTTGTGTGCATATATTGCATCTTTTGATATAAAATTGTTGTTGATTTCTAGGCAAAGGTTTTTGTGTGGCTCCGATTCAAGATTTATATGCCAATTCCTATATGGGCAATGAGGCGAGCCTTTATTGGGCAAATTCAGAATATTATTATGTTCCTTCAACAATCTGATTGTCTTTCCAAGCATATACAGTCAGGGCTTTTTTAGGCATGTAAATTTCTGTATACAAATGTTATCTTTAGTTAGTCACCGATTTTCTTTAACTTCCTTATTAGATGAATTAAGTTAGGTTGTTTAATGATCTTTCTCTAATTGTAATTCTTAATGATGATCCAATTTTATGCTAAATGGCATTGTGAGATGAAGGTTGTATTTTTTTTTATATATATTTGAACCTTTATTTTGAGCTAAATTACTCAATTTGTTCATTTTAAAGTCATTGTAAATGCATGTAATTTTTATTAAATTTTCCCGTGCATTGCACGGATTAGCGACTAGTTTAATAAAAGCTTAAATCTACTATTGATCTCTAATGTTTACCCAAGTTGCACGTTTGGTCCCTAACGTTTAAAACGGAAAAAAAATAAAATAAAATAAAAATGGTCTCTAACGTTTCAAAATCGTGCACCATTAGTCATTTTGTTATTCTCCGTTAACTATATGTATATGTGGCTAACAGATTGATGACATGACATTTTTTTAATTGAGGTGACATTTATTTTTATTTACAAGTAGGCATATGATGTGGCATACCCAATTAAAATATAATAAAACCCAACACCCACTCGCCTGATTAAGACCTTACCCATCCATTAAAAAAACTCAATGCTCCTCTCTCTTTCTCTCGTTCGTCTTTTTTACCTCCCTCTTTGTTCCTCTCTCTCTCTCCCTACTGGATATTTTTTCGTCTCTCTCTCCATGAGTAGGAGGATGGATTTTCTTGCAAAGAAGAGAAGGAATAGGGATAGTGTTAAGGTTGGTACTGATGTGGTCGGGAATAAGCGGCCATGGAAGATTTTCATAGTGATGTCGTTTAGCGAGGCCAAACACGAGTATCATTCTATTTAGTCCATTAACTATAATAATTTGGTTAATGGAACCCAATATCATTGTAACTATTGTAACTATGTCATTTAGCCAGGCCAAGGGCAAGTGCGAGTATTTTGGTGGTTAATTTTTTATTTTGAAAGGATGAAGCTATGAAGAGCCCCGAAATATTGATTTGCTTGCGAAGATGAGAAGGAATTGGGATAGTTCTTTGTTTTTATATAATAATTTGATTATAAGATATGAAGGGCCTGAAATTTGATATGGAACATGGGTTCTAATCTTCTAATAGATAAAGTTACAATGGTTTTGAAGCTTGTATTGTGAGTGTTTTGTTCCTTTTATGCGCAATTGATATTGTATATCCCTAGAGACACCTATGAACTTTGTAAAAAAATTATATGTTGAGGATGTATAATCTTTTTGTTGCACAAAGAACTAATTTTTTATGGTATCCAGAAAATGGCCTTTCGATTTAAAGAAAATTTTGCGAAACAAACATTTCTAATCATAAATGTTTTTCTTATGCTTTGAGATCCACTTTATCGTTGCAGAGATCTAAGTCACTTCCTTGTTTGGAGCGGAAGCTCTTTGGCCAAAAGGGTATACTAGTGCTAAAGTCAAAATAAAACCCAGTAGAGAGAGAGAGGGAGAGAGGAACAGAGAGGGAGATGCGAGAGAAGAACGAGAGAGAGAGAGAGAGAGAGAGAGGACTTGGTTTTTTTAGTGGATGGGTAAGGTCTTAATTGGGTGGATGGGTTTTGGGTTTATTTTATTTTAATTTAATTGAGTATGCCACATCATATGTCTATTTGTAAATGAAAATAAATGTCATCTTAATTAAAAAAAATGACCACGTCATCTGTTCAATCTGTTAGCCAAGTACACATAAAGTTAACAGAGATAAACGGAAAGACTAATAGTACACAATTTTGAAGCGTTAGGGACCATTTCTATCCGTTTTAACTTTAGAGACCAAATGTGCAACTTGGGTAAATGTTAGAGACCAACAATGTATTTAATCCTTTAATAAAAGTAACTCATTTTCTTTCATTCTAATATTTCGGATTCATCTCCGGTTCCCACTGTGAGAGAGATATCGCTATGTTGTCATTTTTTGTTGACGATTACTCTAGATATACGTGGATTTATTAGTTAAAAGATTGGTCTGAATGTGTTCACATTTTTCAACGTTTTGACAAAATAAAAAAATAAATTTGGTTTTGTTGCACTATTAAAAATTTTCAATTAGAAAATACCCAAAAATACAATGATGAATCCTTCATATCCTTCTTAGACAAAAAATGGCACTCTTTTTCACCAATCATATCCATATAACTACCAAAAAAAAAAAAAAAAAAATGGTCGTGCTGGAATGCAAATATCGTCATATCCTTGATGTTGTTCTCACACTCCTCATCTCTGCCTCCGTTCCTAAATGGGCATCAACCGTCTCCCATCATACACACCTACAATAAAACTCATTTTGAACTACTTCATTACAAAGTTTCTAACTACTCTTCTCTTTGGGTCTTCAGATGTGCCTGTTTTGTTTCCTTTCCACCTCATGAATGGTCTAAGCTCGAACTTCACTCTCAGTTGTACTGTTTTCTAGGTTTTGTCATATCTCAGAATACTACTGCTATAATCACATAACCCACCGATTGTGTCTTTCTCGTTATATGGAATTTTAGGTAAAATGAACCTTCTCTAATCTCCAACCCGTCCCTCAATCCTCCTTACATATGACCCATTATCGTGACCATGTGAGGGACCTCATTCCAACCTTTAACTCACTGGATGTGTCACCTTCATCTTCTCCTACGGCACATGGTCCATCCGCACCGGATTTGGCTCTGTCACAACCATTTGAGACTTCCACCGACCTTACTCTTCATCATTTTAGTTAGGTAATGGTTTCTCCCTCTCATCTCACTAATTACCACTACTTGAGCCTTGCACTTATGGCAAATCTAAAACTAACACTCTTTGGCAAGTCTGTAGTAAGTTGTAAATCGGTTTATAAGATCAAGACTTGGACAAATGGATCAGTCAAATGCTACAAAGCTCACATGGTTACCAATAACTTTACCCAGGAATATAGTATTGACTATAAGGAGACTTTTTCTCCTATTGCTCGACTAACCGCTGTTAGATCTTTACTTGTAGTTGTTGTTGTTCATCACTAGTCCTTGGTGATCTTTTAGATCTACATACAAACACTTCCTAGATTTGCTCTTTCTCCCAATCAATTTTGTCTCCTTCCCCATGGCCTATATAGCTTCGAACAGGCTCATCAGACTTGATTTGCCAAATTTAGTTTTGTGGTAGGCAAATGGGAGCTGGCAAGAGATCACATGATGAAAAAGGAAGAATTTTTCTTATGAACCAAGTCATCCACAACACTCATTGCCTTACCCTTTGACGAAATCTTTGTTTCATTCGATCATATGGGGCATCTTGATAGGTCTTCGGTCCTTCTCCTCCTTTCTAGAGAAAGTGGTGGGGGGAGTTTCCTCGGGTTGCTATTGCACGAGCCTTTTGCATAAGCTTGTGGTTTTGTGTTGTGAGCTCCTACACTTTTTTTTTTTTTTGGCAAAGATCTAATGTTGTCATTCTATGGTGGTTTCCTTCAGTGGTTGCAAGCTTCCAACGACATTGATGCATCCGACGTCCATCGACCGTATCTAAACTATGTAACCTTTCTCTGTAAGACCGGTAGCAAAGCTCACGATTCCCACAAACAACGTCAACTGATAAGAAGAATATTAGTGATTACACAACTAACTCGGTGCTAGGACAGCTCGCTCACCCACTGTCATAACCCCATTTTTACCCCCGGGATTTTCTCGGGTGTCGGCACGCAAAACGAGGCAGCCCGAACCAAGTCGGCCTGTTCCGACGAGGGCTCATCACCTCGAATACTCCCAAAAAGAAGGTCCGAGACACATTTCCCAAGGTTTGACCAAGTTTGACTAGGGTTGACCAAGTTTGACTAGAGTTGACCAAAGTTTGACCGAGGTTTGACCGAGCCGTTTCCAACCCGACTAGGACCCACCGTGCCCAGAAACCCTTGAAATGTAGTCCGGGATACATCTCCAAGAGTTTGGAGAGCTTTGACCAAGTTCGACCAAGTTTGACCAAGGTTGACCAAGTTTGACCAAGGTTTGACCGGACCGTTGGCCAGACCAAAAACTGGATCGAACTGACCACCCCTTGACCAAGGTATAGAGAATATCAAGAGCTTCAATTCCGTACTTTACGGGTCGAAAACGGACGAGAAACGAGAGAGTTGTGGCCAAAACTGCGAAAAAACGGTCCGATACTTAGCCAAATTTTTGGTAAGTATTGTTGACAAAACAGCCTATTTGGGAGGCAACGTTTGCGCAAAAATTCTTTCTGACCCGCTGCAACTTGGTCCAAGAGCCAAGACCCTTAGGCAAGAGGTTCACTTCAGCTACCGCATGCAACTTTCGGATCATCAAGAGCTCCTCCGGTCAAGCCGGAATCTCAGCCAAAAGTTGACCCCTTAGCATAAGGAACATTCCGACGGCCTCCGTTCGCAAGATCATATCTGACGAACCCAAACTCGCCTCTGTGCAAGGCCTGTACCGTTAAAAAGTAGGTAACACAAGCTTTCCGACGATACCAAGATCGTCGAAATCCGACATCGGGAGCTACGTCTACCACGCGCGTGAAAACAGGCCGACAAAATAAGGTTTTGCTGAAAGTTCCGGGATTGTCTCACCGACGTTGCCACGCTTGCGCACAGAGTCTTCCTGACTCGCAACAAGTTGATCTGCGAGCCCGGGCACATTGGAAAGAGGACACATCCATGCACGACGTGGAACTCTCGGATCGCCAAGAATTTATCGGGGTCAGCCGGAATCCCGATCGGAAAACTGCCCTCAAACGGACCAAAAACACCCCGGTGGACTCTGCTCGCGGGGCCATATCTCACGAGTCCAAGCTCGGATTCCCGCGAATCCGGAACCTTGCAAAAATAGGCAGCGCAAGCTTTCCGACGGTACCAAGAACGTCAAAATCCGACATCGGGAGCTAGGTCAAATATGCGCGCGAACTGGGACAAGATTTGAGAAAAAACGCGCTGGGAGCAAAACGCATTTTTTCTCCCGGACAGCCGCCTTCGCGCGCAGAGTCTTTCCTGCTCGCAACAAGTTGATCCGCGAGCCCGGGTGCGTTGGAAAGATAATGACTCCGGCTACGTCGTGGAACTCTCGGTTCGCCGATAGCATCCCCCGTTTGACCGGAATCTGCATCGGAAAAGTGCACAAAAACAGCTCCGACACCCCGACTTCCGGGAGCCATAACTCCCTCGTCCGAACTCCGATTCGCGCAAACTTTATATCGTTGGAAAGAGGACGTCGAGAGCTTTCCGACGATATGCCGCATGACCCATTTTGAGTTCCGGAAGACCTCCAAAACTGCCCCCGAAAATCGGATAAAAAAGGGTACGCGCACGGAAATCGAGGAGGATTCGAGGGGCTGCTGGCGTGGAAGGATAAGACTGCCACGTGGCAGTACCACAACTCGCGCAGGACCGTCATGCGCCGCGCATGATGGTGCTGCGCGAGGCGTGCACGGTTTTCTATAAAACCGACCCTCCCCCCCCTCATTTGCACATAGTTTTTGCTCGGGCACTAGGCCTTCTAGAGCTTAGTTTAGGCAGAAAATAGGGGTTTAGGGGGTTTTAGGAGGGGGTTTTTGGGGTAGTTTTAGAGAGAGAGACTCCTCTCTAGGTAATCTCTCTCTCTCTCTAGGCTCTTTCTCCCTCTTCTTTTTCTTTAGGGATTTTGGGGGGTTTTTAGAGTGAGAAGCACCTATTAGGTGCTTCTCTCTCTAACCTCTCCTCATCTTCCCACTCCTCCCTCTCTCTCTCTCCCTTTCTCTTACATTCTTTAGTTCATTTATTTCATTTATGCTTTACTAGTTTCTTATTTGTCCATTTATTGCTTTATTTACATTTCTTTGTCATTTATTGCTTTATTTACATTTCTAGTCATTTATCGCTTTCTTTACATTTCTAGTCATTTATCGCTTTCTTTACATTTCTAGTCATTTATCGCTTTATTTACATTTTATACGCACTTGTGAATATTTGTTGTGATTATCCCCCCCCTCCCCCGGTGTGTTTTAGTACGGCAATATTGAGTGGCTTTGGCGGCTCGCGTAAGTCCTCTAACAAAGGCCGTTGACAACCATGTTAGCCCACGAGGTCTTGACCCGAAAAATACACCGGTTTCCTCGTGTTTTAGTACGGCAAATATTGAGTAGCTTTGGCTCAGTTGCGTAAGTCCTCTAACGAGGCCGTAACAACCTTGTTAGCCTACGAGGTATTTGACCCGAAAAATACATCCCCATGTGTTAAATAACGTCATTTATCGCTTTATTTACATTTACTACGTTGTAAATATTATATTGTGAATATTGTCATTTTCCCATTTTTTTCCCTTTGTGATTTGGGCGTGATAATCCCGATTGGTCGTGGTGGACTATGTAAGACCTCAAAGAGGCATTAACCACCACGTAATTCCATAGGCATTGGACCCATTAAAAACCCCCATGTTTAAATATTGTCATTATCGCTTTATTTACATTTACTACGTTGTAAATATTATATTGTGAATATTGTGAATATCCCCCATTTTTCCCTTTATAATTTGGGCGTGATAATCCCGATTGGTCGTGGTGGACTATGTAAGACCTCAAAGAGGCATTATCCACCATGTAATTCCATAGGAATTGGACCCACGAAAATCCTTTGTTTAAACCCCGTTATTTTCATTATTTACTACGTTGTTGTAAATATTGTTCATATTGCATTATTTTGATTTGGGCATGAAAATACCAAACGGTGTTGGTGGTTTTAGGTAAGTCTTTCAATAGCACTAAACCCCATGTAAATCCATACGGTGTTGGACCCACGAAAATACTCTTTTCCAAAGCCGGTTATTTACATTATTTACTACGTTGTTGTAAATATTGTTCATATTGCATTATTTTGATTTGGGCATGAAAATGCCGAACGGTGTTGGCGGTTTTAGGTAAGTCTTTCAATAGCACTAAACCCCATGTAAATCCATGAGGCGTTGGACCCGTAAATTGAAAAACCCATTTTCAAAATAGATTTTCACCATATAAGTCCTATTTGGCGTCGAAGGTTTGGATAAGTCTTTCAATAGCACCAACCCTTCGTGTAAGCCCGAAAAGGCATTGAAACCCATTTTCAAAATAGATTTTCTCATATGAGTCCTATTTGGCATCAAAGGTTTAGGTAAGTCTTTCAATAGCGCTAACCCTTTGTGTAAGCCCGAAAAGGCATTGAAAACCCTTTTTTTTAGATTGTTTTGTTTATTCATGTAAATCCTATGGTGGTGTCGGGATCCGAGTAAGTCTTTCAATAGCATCGAATCCCGACCCCACGAGGTGTTGACCCTTTCCTTAAAAACTCTTGTGCTATAATAAATTGCACTTTGCATTAAGTGTCGTATTCATGCCAACCCATATTTGTCACTTTCATTCATTTTCGTAATTTATGTGCTGCAAACATGCCATGATTACTTGTTTGAATATTTTAGTTGCTTTCATACTCATTCTTGTAATTTATGTGCTGCAAACATGCCGTGATTACTTGCCTTGAGTGTTTATTGCTTTGATATAAAAATGCGATTAAAATACACTTTGCCATGAAAACTTTAAAAAGAGTAAACATGGTAATGTGGGCGTTAGAAACGAAGTTGGTGCAATCCAAGGGTTACGGCTCGCCCTGGCTTTTGGACACCATGGTATGAGTCCTTTACACGGGGGCGTGGCTGGTACGTGCTTTCGTGTAAGGGATTCTACACGTTCTAACTCCCATAGGATCATGGTCTAAAATTCCCCAAAGTGTGAATTAATCATCCAAAACCCCGCCATTTGACGGACCGCTTTACTCTTGGAAATCAAGGGTAAAGAGATCCCGAATATGGCACCAAAAACATTAATTGTTTGTCCCGGCACTAGGTGTTAGGATTTCAAGTACATCCTGCCACCGAAATGCCCGGAAATTTAAAAGATACAAAGATAAAAGGGATGGTGAAATAAAGAGTCTAATCAAAACCGAACGAAGTCATATTACGTTTGCCATTTTTGGTATATCGTACGACGGAAATCGGGACATTTGTACATAATAAAAACCAACAAACTTAGGCTTAGCAAATAAAGAAAACATTAGGAAGGAGGTAACCGTTTTCTTAAACGGATGTCGTGGGGTGCCTAACACCTTCCCCACGCATAAGCAAACCCCCGAACCTATCTCTGGTTCAAGACCATTTAGTTGTAGATGTCTAAATAGGGTAAAATCTATTAGACATAGGTGCCCAATCACACCTTAAAATTTCCCATGATTGGTGGCGACTCCAAATTTGTGCTCACACGCACACACGTACACAAGTTCCCACACACACACAACTCGTATCTCGAAACGGAAAAGAGATAGAGGAACACACACAACACTCGCCAAATGGGGGTCGGTATCTAGGAAAATAAAAAAGAACTTACTTTACTTTAGAAGTAAGAAATTTTCCGTCGGTGTCGACACCCACATGAAGGAAGATCGCATAACTTAAGTGACATTGGTGTGATATCAGCCTTATCGAATGCTTTTTATTTTTTTATTTTTTATAAATGTTAGCATTTATCGGATGCTTAAGTTAGTACTCATAGTGTTTTCTAATAACAAGAGTATCTTTGTAGTTTTTTTCTCATACATCTATATCTCAAAATGGATAATATATAGAGTCTGAAACCTACTTGCTATGCTGTATGATTTCAGCTATTTTCATGATCAAGGCTAAAGAGTACATTTGTTGTGCCGTGATGGACTAAATTGTAGGGCGTGTGAGTTAAGGATCGTGACAGTTACGGAAAATTATTAGGTATTCCGGGAGTATATTAAATGCGTACTCCCACCTCTCACAGAAGTGATAGGTCCCATCATAAATTTAATTAACGAGACCCACAATTTCTATGAGATGAGGGAGTACGCATTTAATATACTCCCGAACTACCTAATAATTACTCTAGAGTTACTCCCATAAACTTACCTCACATAGTCACATGTACCAAGAAATAGGCTAAATAGTACATTTTATTTATTTTACATTAATTTTAAATCTAAAGAATAAAATTCCCAACCTTATTTATGAGCATTTTCTCTCTCTAGTTAAACGTAGCCTAGTACTTTTCTTTCCTCCAATTTATTGTAAACTATTTAAAAAAAAAAAAAAAGTGAAGTCTCTCATCTCTTTCCTTTTAGCTCAAGTCTTATAATTCAATTCGGAATCGTAAAAAAAAGTCTAATAATTCAATTTCAGGTTGGGAAGTCTCCGTCTCCGTCCCACTTCTCCCCAAGTCGGTTTAGCTCCCCAATATATAAGTCCTTCACATATACGCTACCAAAACCCATAACTCCTTAAAAGACTAATCTCAAGTCTCAACCCTCACAAAACCCAAAAACAAATAAAGATGTCTCACCCAACCTCCTCCCCCTTCCCCGTTTGCTTCCGCCCCTCCACCTCCAATCAAAACCATAACTCTCTACCACCACCACCTATCTCCGGCAACCCCAACCTCACCACCTGTCTCTACCACACTAACCTTGGCCTCTTCTCTCTCACTTGGTCTCGCTCCCTCCTTGGCCGCTCTCTCAACCTTAATCTCCTCCACCATCATCATCATCCATTCGACTCTCCTCTCCATCCTCCTCCTCGTTCTTCCCAATTTTCTTTCCAACTCCACATCAAACCCTTTGTGTTTTGGAAAAAGAATGGATCCAAAAAGCTTAACTCCAATACTCAAATCTTTTGGGACCTGAGCAAGGCTAAATTCGGATCTGGACCTGAACCCCAATCCAAGTTCTACATCGCCGTTGTTGTTGACAATGAATTGACCCTTCTCGTTGGCGATTGCATCAAAGAAGCCTACGCCAAAACCAAAGCCCAGAAGCCTAAAAGCAACCAAGTTCTTGTCTTGAAAAGAGAGCACGTTTTTGCCAACAAAATCTACACCACGAGAGCTAGATTTGGAGGCAAAACGAGGGAGATACAAATCGATTGCGGGTACAATGATGACACCAGACTCTCTTTCAGCGTGGACAACAAAAGGGTCTTGCAGATTAAGCACCTAAAGTGGAAATTCAGAGGCAATGAGAGAATTGAAATCGATGGTGTGCCCGTACAGATCTCTTGGGACGTGTACAACTGGTTATTCGAGAAAGACAACGAGGATAGGCATGCCGTGTTCATGTTCAGATTCGAAGAAGACGAAGACCAAGAAAAAGAACAAGCGAGTTCTTCGGGTGAGAAGAACGGGATGGCTTTGTGGGCTCAACAGAGCTGGAGCTATGGCTTGAGTGGGATTGAATGGAGGAAGATGAGGAAAAGCTTGTCGTCTTCGTCTGTGTCGATATGGTCATCAGCAGGGTCTTCTACAGGAAGCTCTGTGATGGAGTGGGCGAGCACAGAAGAGAGTGAATTGGGTGGCCCATCTGGGTTTTCTTTGCTTGTTTATGCCTGGAAAAGGTGAAGATTTTTCAAGAGGTTTAATTTTGCTGGGTTTTCTTATCTGTCACATTAATTTGGTTCTCACTAACTCATTTGTTCTAGAACATAAAAGAATAAGATCATATGTATGAATTTCATTGATACATACTTTTAGCTAGAGATCTAACAACAACTTTAAACAAAGTTAAATCAATTCTTTCTCTTTCTTGTGGTATTAATTACATTGTTAATTTCTTGGTTTAATTTTGGTGTAAGTAAAGTTGTCAATTAAGCAGATTGATATTGCAAATTAGAATTATAATTGTTGATTAATTGTGCTCTGTTATTCTTGCTTCTTTCCTTGAATCAACAAGGAAAAAAGGCATTCTTTTTCGTCTTGTAAAACTTTCTTTGTTTCTGGATGTGGGTCTGAGTTGTCCGATCTTTGTTGGAATAGTAGGTGCGAACTTTTCCAAGCTTCCTTCCGACCATAGGACAAGACACATGTGAGGGTGGGGTCTTTCTTTTTCTAGATTTCTTTGGGTTTGTTAATATTTTGTATTCTATAGTTATATATGTACAACCTCAAATGTACTGTAACGAATCTCAACCGCTACTTGGTTGATCATATGCCTTGGATCACCAAAAGTGGGTGACCAAGGACGTGAGTTGGACGGTATCAAGTTACGCTGGAAGAGTGTTGAAAATTGGGAAATAAATAATAGATAATTCACCTTATGGGAAACGCAACGGAAAGAGAAAGGAAATGCCCAAATTGGTGTATGGTTGCAAACTAAAGCCAAAATTCTAATGTTCACTGTTTGACCACATGATACCGTTTGTGGAGGATTAGTCAGGCTCGTGAATCTATAGGATTACCTAACAAAGAGTGGCTAGCAATTTTTGGTTATTGATAATCATAACCTCCAACCGCTTCTTTAAAATTTTACCTAAAATTTAGTCAATGACTCTTTTTTTTTTTTTTTTTTTTTTTTTTTTTTTTTAACTAATTACTTTTTAAGACATATCCGATAAACTCCCATCATTTCTTTATTTCTTTCTAATAAAAAAAATTAATAACTTTTCCACCAAAATATTTGTATTTTTATCTATTAAGATTTTCTTCTCCATCCCCATTACTCAAGCTCAAGAAAGAGAGAGAATCACCTCATCATCCGTTAGATCGACGTTCGTAGCACAATGTTGCAATCATTAATCCCTCTTTCGCTTGTGCTCATCACAAAGGTCCTCAAGGATCCCAATTGTGACCGCTATAGAACTTGAGCAACATCTTTGTTGAAAATTTCGTCAAGATCACCAAGGTCATACGACCCATAAAAATTAGAATGTAAATCGACTTAGGAAATGTCAATTTCATCCTTCCATGACTTGAGTACCGAACGGCACTCAAGAAGTCCAGAAGAGCAATTGAGTGAGTGCTGAACACCCTGTGGATCTCATTTCTTTGGACTAATTTAACTTTTTCTCATTAAACAGTTGGATCATCTTACACATGCAAGCCTATGGTGAGACCATTTTTCAACCAATCAAAATTAATTTCTAATAAGACCTTGATCAATGAACTGATTTATGATTAGACAATAACAATTATCCGTCAGATTCGTCCCGACCATTTAGAATATGAATTTTAGTCTCAAGGTTATTTTTGGAGTTTTTACTCGTGTGACAATACCATTTCGCCCCTAGTGCTCGAAAATGGAGAAAATGTGAATGGTTGCAAAGATGGGAAGTCTGAGTGTCATGATTATGAGTCTTCCTCTTGACTATCGATTTAGTTTTTCACAATTTTGAATGGATTTCTAGTTTATTGCCTGTAACCATTGTGTTAGACAAAAAAAAAAAAAAAAAAATGCTTGGAAAGCTACACTGGCTATCTAGATGTAAGGAGTCACTCTAGCAATTTGGTTTTTTTACAGATATTGGAGCAAAAATTTTGAGTGATGCTCTACATAAAACGAAGAGGAAGGGCAAAAAAGAGAGTATTGGAGATGCTCTTATGACAAGCCAAATATATATATGAAAAAAAATCATAAACTTTAATTTTCTAATATTATAGTAAGTCATATTTTATTAATTTTGATATATTATCATCTTCCTAAAGTCTAATAAATATATAAAATTTTCTACTTTAATTACCATAGACATGCGTTGGTTGGCGTAAATTTAAGAAAATGCAATAGAATCAACATAAATATGAAATTTTCTTGAACACAATTAGACTGAGTCGCAGAAATCTTCTTCTCTATAAAGAGATTTAAGCCCTCTTCAATTGGCAAATCCTAAGATCAACAAAGCTTCTCTTTGACTTGTCCAACTCTAAGCAAGTGGGTGAGCTCAAAGCTTCACTAAAAGAACACATCTCTTTTCTTGGAATACCTCCACCTCTTCACCACATCCTATTCCCTGCCTAAACTTATTCGTTTTAATCTCTTTGCTTAGAATAGCTCCACTATTTCTACATTTTCATTTTTTGTGTGTTTTTTTAGTAATGGGATTTTTATAAACCTCTTTGATATGTAATAATGATATTAAGAATGTTTATTATTTGGTTTGGAATTGATATTGTATAAAACAATATGTGATTAATACATATAAATTTAACAATGTTCTATTATACATAGTCAAACATATATATTCCACTTTAAAATTAAAAAAAATAAATAAATAAATAACATATTCTCAAATTACCTTTTTCCATAAAGATTATGAATTAAAAGTTTCTTCGAATTAAACCATGTATACCCCAACTTTCTTGAAATTCTACCATAATAATAGCCACGAAAATAGCAATTTTGAACTGAAAATTATAATTAGAAAACCTAATCAGAAACTTTAATCACAGAGAAAATACAAATGAATAAATTATATATAAAAAAAATACTAAAAAGGAACACTTTGCTTGAAGACTTGATGTCTAATGACTAACAAGTGTAATTAGTGATATATGAGATTAAGAGAAAAAATCCTAGGCTCAAGCCAAAGTCGCAGGTTCGCAATGAGAGAGTAAATTACAAAGAGAAGAGAGATAGAGACTTGAAAGTGAGAAAGAGACCATATTTGGGAAATAAAGTGTGCTGAAAGTATAAAATAAAAGACACATAGGATCATCATGTGACTTTAGTAATATCGGATTGAGATCTCAAGCAATTGGTTGAAAAGTATTGCATAGCAATACTTCAAAATGGTCGAGATCAAAAGTTATAAAGTAACTTTTCATCTTAGTCGTTGGTTCAAATATATTAAAATTTAAAAATTTTACTTTTTTGTTGAACGGTTAAGATCAAATGCAATACTATTTTAGTATTGCATGAGATATCGGTCCAATAATATCGACCCCACCTTCAAATTTTTTTTTTTTTTTTTTCTTCATGGGATCATTGAAATGGGATCTTCTCCATTTCAAAATCACTTCATTTGGTCCATTTTTCTGGTTTATATTAAATATTACAGATATAACAGTGTATTATCACGTCATTTAAAATTTCAAATGATATGACAATGTGCATACTGTTAGATTTAGGAAATAAATCTAAATTATAAAATTGACAAATGAAAAGATTTTAAAATGAAGAAGATCATATTCCGGAATGGGATCAATTGACCCCTCTCAATTGTATGTAGGCCCTCTCATAATATATATTATAGAAAAGAAAGATAATTCATGAGAATAATTTGATATTGAAATATATATCGGTGGGATTATGTAAATTACAAGATAAGATCGTGTCATACTGTCATGCATACAGTATATATAATAATACATCTTGTTTACAAGCCACGGTTGAGATTGAAGCCAAAGTCAACTAGTTTCTCTTTTTAAATTTAAGTATTAATGTTGGGTTGGCTACTTATTTCTGCTAATAGTCTTTTAATTTGCCTAAATTTAATATAATTATGAAACTTTTCTTTCAGACTTTCACATAAGATCTACTTAATTTCTAAATTACACCGCGTTTAATGAAGGTACAGGCCGAGGAAGGGAGCACCAGCCCCTTATTAAATTTTAAACTTTTTTTTTTTTTTCTCCCATTTTAGTTAGAAATGTGACACATGTCACTTATTTGATTTTATATGGTTTTCATAAGTTTTTCAGGACAATTGTATTATTATTATTATTATTATTTTGTAATGTCACATATCTTTTATCTGGCTAAAAATTGAAGAAAATTGAAAGATTTAATGGGAGAGAATCCTCTCTTGAAACGGATTGCCCAATGAGTATACAAAAATATACCTATTAAACTTCAACAAACTTAAGACAATATTAGTGAAAAAAAAAAAAATTTGATATATTTAACTTATCATAATCAACTATCATTTTTATGAGGTGGAAGCAAATTTTTTTTTTTTCTATTTGTTTTCCCTTTAATTTTGGAGATGATTGTTTGGATAACTATATTTTCATTATAATTTTATGAATATCCTATTAATTTCGGTAATTGGTATATATAACTCATCGGTAAAGGGATTGTGAATCTGTTAAAATAAATATAAGCAACTTTAGATTTTCTTATAATAAAATTATATTTGAAAAATAATTTTATTTATAGACATCAAAATTTTGATTGGGATTCCGAGGCTATAAGCATACATACTTAATTCTCTCTCTCTCGTATATATATATATATATATATACTTACTGGAAGTTGTTGACTTTTTCTAATGTTGACCCAAAATTTTGAAGACGCAAATATTTACATGCTTTTACTCTAATATATATTTTCTAATTGATTTTAAATTATATAAGGTTTCCATATATTTTTTTAATTGAGGCTATAAGTGAGTAAATATATACTTAAGGTATGTTTGGGCCGAAAGGAGATGGAGGTAGAGGAGAGTAGAGTATAGGTGAAGGTTCATGGAATATACGAATTTTTAGTATATTTTGGTGATCCGGTCATCCCCTCATTCCCTCTTCTCTACTCTCCCTTCATCTCCTTCCATATATATATATATATATAAATGAAAGTCGTTGACTTTTTCTAATTTTGACACATGAGTTTTTGAAAACATAAATTTTTACACGTCATTAATCTAATTTTTTTTTTTTTTTATTGAGTTCAAATTATATAAGGTTTCTCTCTCATATATTTACACCTTCCATTCAAATCTTGCTACATCATGTTGAGAATCTTGCTACATCATATATAAGGTTTCTCTCTCATAAATTTACACCTTCCATTCAAATCTTGCTACATCATATCTTGCTACATCACATTGATATATAAGGTTTCACTCTTATACATACAATATATTATATATTGTTGGTTAGGTTCCCTCTCTAAAATTAAGACATCTGATTGATTCACCCACCCAACAAACGGCGTTAACTTAAAAGTTAAAACCCAATTTTTCACCAATATCTTCTCTTTTTCCTTCCATTATCTTATTCTTCCTCCTCTATCTCTTTTATCTCTCTTCTGACACCACCACAGTTCTACCACAACAACCAACTCCAACAATTAAATCATTCTCAAAGACCCACAAAACCCACACTTCAAACTCACAAACCCAAACACCATCAAATCAACAGCTCACAGTGTGAGTCGTTCTCTTTTTCTTCACCCATGGTTGCTTCCGGTCGCCTTTCACTGTCACTAATGATCCCCTCCTTCCCCCTGTTTTTGTAATTCTTTTATCTCATTTATTTTCTTCATGGTTGAAATCACCATGAGTTCCATGGACATGGATGACATGGGTCTTGGTCAAGAGTGGTTTATGCGCGACTTCTAATGGGTTTGTCCCTCTCAGATCCACCTTGGGTGACATGGGTCTCAGTCAATAGTGGTTTATAGGCATTTCTAGTGGTGGTGGTGGCGCATGGTGGTCAAATGGAGGTTGTCTGTATGGGATTTTTGATAGATTGCAGATTATTGTATCTAGGTTTGTTTCTGGATCATCAGCGGCAACCCACGCAATGATGGAGGCTAGTTAGTTTGCGCTTTGGGTGCTAGATGTTGGCTAATATTGTGATATATTAGGATGATTTGGTTGATACGTTTGTGCAAATTGTGATGGTGTTTGGGTTTGTGATTTTGAAGAGTGGGTTTTGTGGGTCTCTAAGATTGATTTAGTTGCTGGAGTTGGTTGTTGTGGTGGGACTATGGTGGTGGCAGAAGAGAGAGAGAAGAGATAGAGGAGGAAGAAGAAGATAAGGGAAGGAAAAAGAAAAAAGAGAAGATATTAGTGAAAAATTAGGTTTTAACTTTTAAGTTAATACCGTTTGTTGGTTGGGTGAATCAGCGAGGTGTCTTAATTAGGGAACAACAGTATATAAACTGTATGTAAGTTTTGCCCTTCACATCAAATGATGTGTTTACATCTTAATGTTTAACAATATTTAACCAACTAAAGATGTAGCATTAAACCATAAACCTTGGGAGGGGGGATGGTGGCCAAGTCGCAATTGGAATTGTCCTACTTTTGAAAACGTAAATTTTTACACGTTATTATTCTAATATATAATTTTTAATTGAGTTTAAATTATATAAGGTCTCTCTATATAAAACGTCATATATTTACGATCTCCATTAAAAACTCATCACATTTTGTTTTCTTTAAATAATAGAATAAATAATTCCATACACAAACAGAATCATAATAATTAATGTCTATTAATCACTATCAAAGTTATCAAATTGCATATTAAAAAAAATAATAAAAAATATCAGATTTTGTTGAACTTTAGAACTTTAGCCTACTTTGCACGAGTTATTGACTTTTTTTGTTGGTAACATTCAAATACAAAAAAAGCATTGTTTATGTAAAGAAAATTACAAAATTGACCACTAAGCCACTGGTTTGATTAGCATTTTGAAGTGTCCTTCCGATCCTTTTTTTTTAATCTTCTCTAACAGTGTTTCTATTTTTTCAAAAGTTAAAAAGGACAGTGATACATGTAACACCATCTAATGTACACCCTCCTTAAATGTAGATATATATCTATAAATTATGGACACTTGTGAATATTAAGATCTACATTAATATCCATAATTTGTAGATGAATAATCATACTATTTAATAATGTGTGTACATCTCAATGCATCAATATTTTACCAACTAAAAATGCATGCATTAAACCATAAACCTTGGGATCAGGGGGCAAGGTGACCAAGTCGTAATTGGAACGCTCCTACTTTACGTACTGATTGGTAACGGTCCTACCTAATTTATATAGTGGCTGGTGGCGTATACCAAAAGTTGTTTAATGAATTATAAAATATATGTCCGGGACAATCATAAATTGTTGATTTATTCTGTGGGGATGATAATTCTTTTACGGCTTCAACTCCTAAACGTCTAGAATTTCAATTGTAAGGAATATAATCACAGGAAAATACATAATTCACGTTGGCAGCTGTGTTTGGAAAATGGATCAAAAGCAAAAAGCAATATGATCGTAAATGAGTACAGAAAGAGAACTTCTACATGCGCACATTCATTGTGAAAAGCTCACGAGTGCTGGACGATGTCCAAAAGAAAAGAAAAGTGCTTTAGGTTAGTTTTCTACTTTTTGTCTCATAAGTCATAGCATCATTATCTGATTAAAAATTTACATTTTGTAGAACAAGTAAAGACCTTGTGGGTCCCACAAGTTGCCACCAGCTAAATCTGCTTGTCGACCAGAAATTGTTCCAGAGTATAGCCAATCAAAATTATCTAAATTGAGCCCAATATGTTAATCATAGCCTCCGAAACACCAACACCACACCGGACACAATACGATACAAGATACAATGGCATGATAATTCTCGAAAATTAGGATATGAAACAGTGGGGATATATATATATAGCCAATCAAAATTATCTAAATTGAGCCCAATATGTTAATCATAGCCACCGAAGCATGGACACCACACCGACACAATACGAAACAAGATACAATGGCATGATAATTCTCAAAAATTAGGATATGATATGGTGGGGATATATATATATATAATAATATATATATATATATTATATATATATATATATATATATATATATATATTATATATATATATATATATTTAGGTTTATTTTATATAATTGAAGCATATTTTAAGTTTATTCAATGTTTTGGAAATGAGTAACATCCATAATTTTTTTTTTTAAAAGATATCTTAATTTAATTTAAGAACAAAAATAATAAATTGTAATATATTGGTAACCATAAAAGAAAAATGTACCAATTTTACATTTAATATTAATACCATTAACATTCAGTATATAGGTAGCGCAGAAAGCCTTTTTTCTTTTTTCTTTTTTCTTTTTTCATTAATGAAATAAAGCTTAACAAAAAGGGAAAAATGAGAGTTGACAGACGGAAAATGAAGATCAATGTAACCTGAGGGGGAATGGCTTGGGTCCAGTGCACAGTAGCACTGGACCCGTTAAGATGTTGCCACGTGTACAAAAACTGTACAAAACTGGACACGTGGCAGAATCCTAACGGGTCCAGTGCTCCTGTGCACTGGACCCAAGCCTTACCCAACCTGAGGAGTAGAGCCACTCAGCCGAGTCCAAAGCCTCTAGGTGCAAATTAATCAAGTAGATTGACGAGAGAGATAAGAAAATAGGGCGTTCAGAACGAGAAAGAGAGAGAGATTGATCAAAATTTTACAGCCCTAAAGCTTGATTGAGGTTTTAGATCGATCGTACTAGGTTTGTTTTTGTTTGTTTTTTTTTTTTTTTTTTCTCCTTTTCTTCCTTTTTTATTTTTTCAATTTTTTCTCCTCCAGTGTTGAGATTGTATCCCCATATATATATATATATCGCGAACACTACACGAACATGCATGCAGCCATGTCCTAGTAAGTTCATCTCCAACGCTTGTCTGACACACACATTAGGCATTTTGCCGTGTCCGTGCTACTTCCTAGGTTATAGCCAACTTTCCATTTAGGTAAAATTCAAACTAATTATATGGTATCTCTTACTTAATGAATAATTGCAAAAGCTGATTAACAATTCTTTTTGAAGTGAAGATTGTTTATAAAATTTGTCCTACTTCTCTCTTTAATAAATTATATATAATGATACGTCCAGAACATTTGTCCACCCAACCGAAGATATTGGAAAACACTACACTCTTCCATCGCCCAAACAAAGAATAGAGAATAACGATACTTATAATCGTCCAAATATGACGAAACGGAATCTGACCATTCAATATATGGAAAAGAGCCTCTATAACCAAATTAATGGAAAGTGATAGGCCTGGTACAATCGTCCACCTGGTGGACAACCTCGCGCTCTTCCTCCACCCAGATGAAGCATATGCAAGGAAGATACCTAACGTCGTCCTTGTTAAGTGTATCTGAGTTGTTTGCATGATCCATTAATAGAGGTTGATAGGTCAAAAATATCCGTTTACGTGATGGACGAGCCTATCCTCTTCCATCACCCAAACCACGCATATGGAAGGACGACCAGAACAGTCGTCCAGACAAGCAAAGCCAAAACCGCCCACGTGTTCCGTTACTAAAAGGATTTTATATTCGAGTTAATGAAGAAAACCGTTACCAAATGATCCATTAAAAACAATATCTCAAAATATTGTAACAGCTTTCATTAAAGCCCCTCATTCAAGTCAAATAAAGACTAAAATAAAGGAGAGCTCAATAGCTATTTACAGCACCTATATAAACCCCAAAGGAAAAGGAGACAAAGGAGGTAAAAACACTAGCCAAAATACTTATATCTACCTGTTAATTATTCCATCGAAAGATTACTGATAAAAGCATCGGAGAAGCTTTGGCGGGCACCCCATCGGTGCTCTCTTGTTGTTTATTCTCTTCTATTTTTCAGGTCTTCCATCGAGAGACGAGGCGTTGGACGACCGTGCTGATTTTGCACATCATCATATAATATCAACAAAAGTTCTGTAACGTAACCGGTACTTTCTAGTATTTCTAACAGAAAAATCAAAAGTTAAATTTCCACTCCCCTAACTATCGATTTATAAATAGAGATAGAGAGAGAAAAAAAAAATCTAATATAATAAAAATTGGAACTTAAAATGGTAGTTTTGTTGATTTTTTATCTTCACGATAAAAGCTTATACTTTTTATTACACTAACCTTTAGCACAAAAGCCTTCCTGCTAATTTATAATAATTAAAAAAAAAAAAAAAAAAAAAAAGTATCTTATTCTACAATTTCCAACATCCATATCAGTGCAAGTGCAAAAGTTCTTATTTTTATTTTTTGGTAAATATGCAAGTGCAAAAGTTATCATGCATTTTCCAAGTTTCCGACCATGGTCAAGCCTTCAAGATGCATGTGAAGTAAGTAAACTTTTCTTTGGTGTGTAAATATTTATATATAATAGTATCATGATTTTCTACAGCCTTAAACAAGATGATTCCAATCTAGCTATATCGTTAGTTTTGTTGACCAAGTCCATGTCTTGGATTAATCAAAGCAACTTGGTTGAACGGTTAAATATTTACGCGTGGAATATGTTTAAAAGAACATATATAGTTGAACCGCACCGGAATGGAAAGGCCAGATGGTGAGATGGGTGTGGAGAATGGACTTTTAAGGTTGACAATATGACCACATGACTCTGCCTTTTTCAGCTTCCTTCTTTTTTGGAGGTCTTGGAGGACCAGCCTTGGATATACCTAGCTACTATAGGTTTTGCCTAAACACAAAGAAGTAGAGAAAAACAGTTATGATATAGGTTTTGCCCAAAAAAGAAAGAATGGGAAAAAAAAAAAAAAAGTAAATTACACTTATCCTCCCTCAAGATATTGCGAAATGATAATAAACTCAAACTTGAGTTGAAATGATAGTCTCATCCTTCAGGTTTGACATAAAATTGTCATGGGTCTTTCTGTTACTAATCTTAATGAATATTCCTTTTTTTTTTTTTTTTTTCTTTTTTTTTTTTAAAGATGCCCACCTCTAATTAGAGGTTTGGTAAAAGAAATCTTTTAAAAAACGGAATATTGTCTTAAGGATAGTCACGGAAAGACTCATGATAGTTTTATGTCAAACTTGAAGGGAGTGAGCGTCATTTCAGCTCAAGTTTGGGGTTATTGTCATTCTACAATACTTTAAAGGAGGGTAGTGTAATTTATCTAAAAACAAAATATATGATACCATTTTAGTTTTTTGTTTTTCATTTTTTTACTTTCAATTTTTAAATTACATAACTTTGGAGGTAATTGGTAAATTAGTATTAATGACAAAATAATTTTAGTTTTTGGAGTTTGAAGGGAGCAATTTATAGATGTAATGAATTTGGATAAAAAAAAAAAAAAAACACCATCCAATCTAGTTTTGAACATCCGGATTTCACTTCTTCTTTTCCTTCTCTCTCTCCGGTCCAACCAACTCTATCTCTCTCAATCTTTTCTTCTCATCTCTCAACCAAATACTTTCTCTTCGGTCTTTTATATTAGTATTACACAATCAAAATGAGTAGACCACCAATACTTGAAAGAAATAGAATAACCAAATGAGGGAGGAAAAAATAAAAACGGAGAGAGATGGAGCTGGTTGGGAGTGAGATTTTGGAGGAGATATGAGAGAGAAAAGATCCGAATTCGCATTGGTAAAAAAGAAAGGTAGAATGCGGATGTTAAACATCTGAATTTGTTTTTGAAGGGAGAAGAAAAGTGAAATTTGAATCTCACTTTTAGAAAAGTTTTAAAAAATTGGAACTAGATTCCTTACATCTATAATTATTCCCTTCAAATCTCAAAAATTTAATTTATCTTGCCATTAACAATAATTTACTAATTGCCTTACAAACAATACATTAATGTACTTGTCCGCTCTTGCTATGAATGATATGAACGAGAATATTTTTCTCAATTTCTTAAAACATTATGTAAATTTTTGTCTCCAATTCAGAAGATATTTTTCTTGATCTCTGAAGCAATTCGAGTGAGTTATCCATACCAAATTTCTCTCGGTGATTGGAGCTATTTGGAGGAGATTTTTCCTGTCTAGAAACCGATTATGTTGTGGTTATTACTAAGCTGGATTCTTTCTTCATTCATTATTAATTTAATTACATTTGGTCTTCTTTTCATGTAATTGGATTAAGACACTTTGGTGTTTATTTTTCACTATTTCCAAAACTACCAATATTGTTTAGTTCATATTACTTTTTCAAAAAACATTAATTTAAAAAGTGACAAACGGTCAAAAAAAAATTGGAATATAAATAAAGGGATAAAATTAAAAAAATCTACCTTAGTTTCATGTATAGTTTTTAGTTATAACTATCAAAACTTTTAGGGGAAAGATATATATATATATATATATAAACCTATAGTTATATCTTTGTGATCACAAGTTAAACCTCATACTTTTAAATGTATTACTTTAAATCTCACACTTTCATTATTGTGTCAAACAATCACTTATTCGGTTAGTTCTTTCAACATGGGTGGAGTCTATGTCTCTTTTCCCATGGAAAGCTTCCTTGGAATTTTTTCTATGGCAATGTTTGTTACCACTCTGATGCCTCTCCATTGAAAATCTTGAAAAATATGATGGTTGTGTTCTCTCTCTCTCTCTCTCTCAACGGATTTTTTTTTTTTTTTTTTTTTTTTTTTTTTTTTTTTTTAAGTAAAGGTGGTTGTCAAGTTTCTCTTTTTAGATCAACTAGAAATCATATTGTTGTGCATTATTATTTTGCGTTTTGGTTTCACCGTTAAGGAACAACAAACTTAGTATGAAGTGGAATCTTTTTGGCATAATAATAAAAATAAGAGGTTTAAAGTAACACATTTAAAAATATGAGAATTAGTTTATCACAAGGATAAAGCTATAGGAATATCCACACAATTAATAATTGAACAAAAAGATTATAGTATTACGTAATGTAATTCTTTTTTTTTTTTTTTTTTTTAAAAAAAAGGGGTTATAAATCACGCAGGTGCATAAGTCTAGTGTTAATTAGTCACTTAAGAGGAAAAAAAAAATCATGACACAGGTGTTTTAATCTAATAATAAACCTAATGGCCTTTTGCCCAATAACTTTTGGGTCTGATAGTATTTGTATCCTCCATAGATATGGGATGCCAAGGATTGGTATCCCGGTAGATACATGTGTAGTTCCCAAGGGAAAAAAATAATGGCCTTCGCCTTTGAAATTTTTCCTATTTTTTATTTTTATATACCAATTGATGGTGTAAGTAGAATTCAAACTCAAGCCTCAATCACAAGAAATTTTACCCATTAAACTAATTGGAGTCCATTTTTCCCTCTGAACATTACGTGGAAACTTTTTTTTTTCTTTTTTTTCTTTTTTATGAAAAACATTATGTGCAAAATTGTGCAAAGACACAATGTTATTTTATTGAATATGGTGCATTATAAAATTATTATTAGCACCAGTCTTCCCCTATGGGGAAGCACGTCAAGGAAAAATAACAATAATTTCTCCTATTATCAAAATTCTAAATTTTCAACTGTAACAGTCAACAAGAATAACCACTTCGCGTGGGGAAAAGTTTCCAAAAAGTAGGAGAAAGACAATGCACCCATATATAAGTCAAGGTAATGAGGAGCTTCAATCATAAACAATTAAGCATCTATCCAAATACATCCCAAAGCTCCCAAGTGCAGAAGGCTTTAGTTTTATGGTTATCTAGCCGCAAAGACTTTGTGATGTTGAATGAGTAAAAGGCTTGTTAAGGAACCATTTGTAAGTTTCTAAGAATTGAGTTTTCTATGGTTCATAATTTGTTCCAGCCGACAAATATGACTTAAAAGTAAAACCAGGTTAAGCGTTTTCATATGCTCGGCCTTTAGAAAATTATTACTCGGATTTCACAAAAAGGTAGTATTAAAAAATTATTAGCATATAACAATGATAATTGATACTGTCATAGGTTCAATCCTATCATATCTATAAAGATGATGTGCAAAATTAGCACGGTCGTCCAGCACCTCTTCTCTCGACGGAAGACCTAAAAAAGTGAAGAGAATAAATAACAAGAGAGCACCGGTGGGGTGCCGGCCAAAGCTTTTCTGATGCTTTTGTCAGTAAACTCTTAGAGAATAATAAACAGGTGGATATAGGTGTTTAGGCTAATGTTTCATATACCTCATGTCTCTTTCTTCTAGGGTTTATATAGGAGCTCCCAAAATGTAGCCATTGTGCTCTCCTTTATTTCAGTCTTAATTTGACTTGAATGTGGGGCTTTTATGGCGGCGGTTGCGATATCTTGAGATACTGTTTTTAATAGATTATTTGATAACAGTTCTTTCCATTAATTTGGTTATAAAGACTCTCCTCCATATATTGAGTGGTCAGATTCCATTTTGTTGGTTTGGACGACTGCAAGCGTCGTCATTCTTTATTCTTCGTTGGGGCGATGGAAGAGTGTAGTGTCTTCCAATGTCTTCTGCTGGGTGGACGAATATTCCGGACGTATCGGATGCCCCCTATTCCAACGTGGTTATGTTTGGATGACAATTGGAATATTGAGAGGTTTTGAAAAATGTGTCAGTGAATTTTGACAGTCGCAGCTGACGAAGGCCATGGATGCCAATATGACTCTAACGTCGGTAGCGATGGAGCTGACCCAAGAAAGGGATCGTTTGGCAGACAACCTAGCCAAACTCAGGATGGACGTGTCTACCAAGGATGAGGAAATGAACAAGACGGCTGAATCTTACAAGAAGACTTTGGATCAATTGAAGACCTTAAGCGAGCAAATGGAGTCGGCAAAATTCAACGCGGTGGAAGAATATAAGTTATTTGATGTCTGCAATGATAATAATACCAAATACTTCCTTGCGGTTTTTGAGTTGCTAAGGAAGCAAGCCAAAGAGAAGTACCTTGACCTTGATTTTGACATCTTCCAACCGTATGAAGACAACGACTCCGTGGCTCCGCTGGACAAGAGGAATAAGGTGACAGGAGTGGTGGATCCTTATTTGGTAGGCGATGCCACCACTTAGTTTATTTTAAAACAGTATTATTTATGGCGGGCCCGTTTTAGTGGCTTCATAGTTTTTTGTCCTCTTGGACGAGGATTCAAACAATTTTTGGTTTTGTATTAACTATACATATGCTTCGCACTGGTTTTCTTTTTAATGCAATTCGTGCTTGTCCATCATATGCTTATTTATATGCTTTTACATATGCTTTTTATACACTTGCTTTTCTCGCATGTGCTTTACATATGTTTTTTTTTTGGTATACTCGCTTTTTGTGCAAGTATTTTGCATATGCTTTCTGTATATACTTGCTTCTTATGCAAGTATTTTTGCATATGTTTTCTGTATACACTTGCTTCTTATGCAAGTATTTTCATCGTCCGTTTACGGTAGTACATATGCTTTTTATGCAAGTATTTTCATCGTTCGTTCACAGTAATACACATACTTTTTATGCAAGTGTTTTTTGTCGTCCATACATGATGTGTACTCAGATTTTTATATCTGAATTTTTTAGAGCCATTATATGGACAATGATACTACTTGGATGCTTTATCTTACATCTAAATTTTGAATCATGAATTTTGAACAGCTAGTTCTATTTGGAAGAAGTAAGAGATATTTCATTTGGAAAACGAAAATTAAATTGAAGAAGAGAAAGAGGGCGTCTGTCGACCTTTCTTTGTCTTTATTTTTTCAACATTCCAAATAGAAATGGTTCCAACAAACTTAAACAGAGTATGAAGAGGAAATTCAAATAATGTCTTACTGGTAATATTTCTTTAGGTGCTCGGCATTCCAAGGATGGGGAAGTGCAGTGTCGTCCAACTTCTCAATGTGGTAGGTAACTCTTCTTTAGAATTTGACGACTCTATACGGTCCTTCCCATGTGGGCCCTAAATTTTCCTAAGTTGGATCTTTAGTGGCAAGGGTCACATCTAAGCACGAGGTCATCTTGTATCTGTAAGAGGACCTGGTCAATGGACATATTTAGGGGTGTAAAGCTTTTGAGTTGTCCACCTTGTCCACTGGAAGATCCTACATTCTTCTGGTCAACTTTTGAGAATTCTGGTTTTGACACTATGTTTTCAGGAGATTCAAAACATCGTTCTTCTAGCTCCTTCTTCTTTTTACTAGGAAACTTGTCCTGGGCTTCAAAAGCGTCTTCCGCATTTATGAATTTATGTGTTTCATACATTAACTCCAACATAGACCTCGGGGGTCCTTACAAAGCTGGAAGAAAAAATCACCCTTTTGGAGTCCAGCATTGAACGCTGTAAGGGCTATGAACTCATTAGATTCATCAATCTGGACCACCTCCCTATTAAAGCGTTGCACGTAAGACCTCAATGACTCTCCTTCCCTCTGTCGTATATTGAGGAGATAATTCGCTGGACGAGCTGATCTTCGTCCTCCTATGAAGTTGTCAATGAAGGCTCGGCTTAATTGAACGAAAGTATCAATGGACCCGGTCTCCAATTGATTGAACCATACTCTTGCCAAACCTCTAAGGTTTGTAGGGAAGGCACGACACTTGATCTTGTCTGACACACTTTGTAACCGCATGATCGTTCTGAAGGAATCCAGGTAATCGAGTGGGTCTCTACGTCCATCAAAGTTTTCCAACTAGGGTACCTTGAACTTTGTTGGAAGAGGATAGTCGTCCACCCTTTTAGTGAATGGTGATTCGGAGAGATGGACAAGCATGTCGAGGTTCCGAGCGGCCTTGGCCTTGACCTGACTTTTCATCTCTTTCATCTGCTCTTTCATCTCTTTTAACTCTTCTTCCAGCCTCGCTACCTTGACATCTGTAGCGGACTTCATAGGCTCAATTACTTGATTGGGCCGAGGTTGTTAGTTCTGATTGGCTGAGCTTCCTTCGTCATTCTGATATTGGTTCTGATTCCCTTCTTCCTCATTTCGAGGGTTTTCTCTGCCGTTTTGGCTGGGATTAGGAATTTGAACCTCTCCTCGTGGTCGAAAGAGGGTTATAAGCTCCTGGTTTTGCCAGGTAAGTTCCTGCATTTCTTGTCGGTCTGCGGCGCTTTGTCGAGCCAACTCCTAGATGTTGGTAGTGAGGGCCTGTATCTGTCTATCTGAGGCATTCAGATGTTGATCATTAGTATCTCTTGCTTCCATGGGGAAAAAAGCTAGCTATGTTGACCGTTCTTAGTTTTTCTCAGGGAAAGAGAAGCGAAATAGCTGTCAGAAAGAACTTTCTTTCCCACAGACGGTGCCAACTGATGATGTGCAAAATCAGCACAGTCATCCAGCACCTCGTCTCTCGATGGAAGACTTGAAAAGTGAAGAGAATAAATAACAAGAGAGCATCGATGGGGTGCCGGCTAAAGCTTCTCCGATGCTTTTATCAGTAAACTCTCAGGAAATATAGGAGCTCCCAAAATGTAGCCATTGTGCTCTCCTTTATTTCAGTCTTAATTTGACTTGAATGAAGGGCTTTTATGATGGCGAATACGATATCTTGAGATACCGTTTTTAATGGATTATTTGATAATAGTTCTTTCCATTAATTTGGTTATAAAGACTCTCCTCCATATATTGAGTGGTCAAATTCCGTTTTGTTGGTTTAGACGACTGCAAGAGTCGTCATTCTTTATTCTTCGTTGGAGCGATGGAAGAGTGTAGTGTCTTCTAATGTCTTCTGCTGGGTGGATGAATATTCTGGATGTATCATATAATAATAAAAAAAATCCACTTCTCAATAAATGGAAAAACATCTGCATAATAGATTTGAACTTTAAGTTTTAGGTCCTTAGAAGTTAGAAGTTAGAACATTCAAGTCTCGATATGTAACTCATTTTTTTGTCAAATTGGCTGGTATTGTAGCTAAAATTTACAAAAATGCTCTTACACCCGACTCTCTATTATTATTCAAAAATTTCCAAAATACTTCAGTACTTTAGCACTGTAAAATTTTTTGAGATCTCTCTCTCTCTCTCTCTCTCTCTCTCTCTCTCTCTACTCTCTCTCTCTCTCTGTCTCTCTCTCTCTCTCTCTCATCTCTCTCTCTCTCTCTCTCTCTCTCTCTCTCTCTCTCTCTCTCTCTCTATCTCTGATCAGTTTCACCATGGGGCGCTGTGGTGGTTGTTGCCATGCTCTATAGTGGTAGTTTGTTGATTTGGCGTCGTGGATCGTAGGGCATGGGTCCCTAGATTGGAGATTTGTCTACTACGACCCACTGCAGTGTTCATCTAACTTCGTGAGTAATGATGTGAGGAAGCTCTGTTGTGAGTTTCGCTTTAATTGAAAACTTAAAAGTTGATACAATGAACAATTCATCTTGAGATAAAATGAACATGCATTTAAGATAAGAACCTAGAGAAATGAAGAGTTAATGAATAGCGTTTTTTTTTTTTCTAAGCCTTTCATGATTAATATCCGACATAGGTAAGGTAGAGGTGCGTAGGAAGCAGTTAGGCCTTCCCAAGGACGGCTCTCCCAGTAGGCCATTTAGGCAATGGCTTAGGGCCCCCAAGTGGGAGAAGGCCCCAAGACCCAAGTTGAAGAAACAAAATCCAAGTATTTAGCCAATAGATTTTTAAAAAAAAAATATATATCAAATATTACCAAATAAAGTCTTAAAATGAAGAAGTCAATAGATGAAAATTTGGGATGCGTATTATATGTTTATCTCTTTCTCGTGTAAGAGTTTTAATTAACCCCCAACTATTAGCTAATAAATAAAAATGTCTCTCATGCCGGGTTGTGCACTCTCTTTGATCATCTCTTTTAGATAATTTACATTTTTCATTTGTGTATGAATTTTAAATTTTTAATCTCTAAGTCTTCCACACACACACAAAATTAGAACAATTAAACATGCGCACTCTCTCTCAACACCAAGATTACAAACTTTGCACCAACTTTTCCGTTTGTTTAGTTTTTAAAACCTCCCTTTTTGTCAAAGAGGCAACTAAATGGCCTCATCTCCACTAAATTAAAGTTTTAACCAGAGGTTGGGTTCGTGAATGGGTCCATTAATTGCTTTTAAGGCTCCGTTTGTTTCGACGTAAAATATTCTCCACCGTAAAATGTTTGTAAATGCAAATGATTTCAGGGAAAATAATTTTTTTTCAGTGTTTGTTTACATTTAGGAAAATGCTCCGGAAAATATTCTACATTGTGTGTTTGAAGCAACGTAAAACAAAACAACAAAAAAAACTCACACCAAAAACCACCGGAATCCACCACCACCACCACCACCACACCCAACAACAAAACCAAAATCTTAAGAAACATAAAACCAACCAAAATCTAAGAAATCCATTTAGCAAAAATAAAAAGAAATTTAAAGAAATCCAATTTGTTCCGAGAAACAAAACCAACGGCAAAGACCCTCGGTCATGGTGGAGCTGAGAGCCGACGACGACGACGACGTTTTTGCCTTCGGATTTGATCCAGGAAACGATCTTGCCCTCGGTCATGGTGGAGCTGAGAGCCGGCATGAAGATCTCCCTGATCTTCGATCGAACCGCCGTGGGTGTTTGGAGAGCAGATCCGAGCAGATCTGAGCTCGAGTCCCACCGCGGGGGGAGGCGGTGCAGAGAGAGAGACGGTGCGGAGACGGCCGGCGGGGGAGGCGGTGCTATGCATGAGAGACCAGTGAGTGGGGGGGGGGAGGGGGGGGGGGGGGGGGGGGGAGGGGGTTTGTCTGTGCTATGTGCGAGAGAGAACAGAGGGGGGAGGGTGCTGTGAGTTTTGGAAAATGGTTTAGGGTTTACGGAAAATTTTTCCGTAAACCGTTTTCCTCATTTTTGTGAAGGTTTTTACGGTCAAACTGAAAATTTTTTCTGTTGACTTTATTTTACTGCGAAACGAAACAAACGTCCGAAAATGCTGAAAATATTTTACGAAAAATGTTTTACGTCCAAACAAACGGAGCCTAACTAAAGATTTTTTTTTTTTTTTTTTTTTTTTCCGGAGCAGTAATGGGCTTCTATTATGAGCCTACCTAAACTTCAGTCGATGTGCATCCAACTTTGTGGCGCAATTATGTTTGTTTCATGATAATTTACCAATTAGATACTTAATATAACTAATCATATTTACTAGACCAACAAAATAGAAGGTATCATCTTTCTTTTGGGAAGTCTTTGTTTCACTTGATCGAATCTCCAAGTTCAAAATTTATTTATTTATTTTTATATAAATAGGACACGATTTAAACCTACCACACATATTCTAAGATAGACTATTTCTTTTTGAGCAGTTAAGGTTCTCCCTAAGCACATATTCTATGGCCAAAAGTGTTTTGTTATGTTGAAAGATGGATTACAACTGGATCCTGAGAAGGCGCGAGCTATCAAGATTGGCTTGTGCCACAATCCATTGGTGATGTTCATAATTTTCATGGATCAGCTCTATCATGAGTCCTATCCCTAAGTGCTTAAAGGGAGTTGATTTTGAATGGTCCAAATCAGCACAAAGAGCCTTTGAATAGATCAAAACACTAATGAGAGGGTCAAATTCTTGCACTACGAAATATTGGGAAACTTTTTAGTGTAAAGTGTGATGCTTCAGACACGGGAATAAGGGTTGTTCTTAGTCAAGAAGGAAGGCTAGCGGAGTTTTTCAGTGAGAAATTGACTGATGCTAAACGTCACTACTCAATGAATGACTAAGAGTTCTATGTTTTGGTGCGAGCAATTCTCCATTGGCAACACTACTTGGCACACCAATAATTTGTGGTTTACTTTGATCATGAACATTGAGGTATTTGAATTCTCATAAGAACTTAATCCACGTCATGCAAGGTGTTCTTTCCTCCAAAATAACTAAGAAATTTACCTAATAACTAAGGTGAAGTGGAATGCATCATATGTATGAAGTACCAAAACTGCATCTATTTGCAACATAAGAAAAAGAAAATGCTTTCACATCTAAAGTTCCAATGAAACAAGATACAGCCTAGTGCAATCAACCAATCAAAAGTCAAATAAAATTTCCGAAGATCAACACTTCTATTTTACCCGGGGTAGAAGAATCACAAGCCACATAGAGGAAGCACAGAAATTACTCACTTTGTACGGGGATTTTACATTTAAAAATGGTAGAGCTGGGAAAAGTGGTTCCTCATCATTGACTTCTTTGATTGGAGGTGCTTGGCCACTAAGAAGATATTCACTAAAGACCAAACCTGATAAGACAATTAAAATTAAAGACAAGTTGTCCATTATACAATGAACTAGATAACCCAAACAATAATCATAAATTCATAATGATATTGTTTATAAGAATAGTCTAAATTACTCCTTGACATGGATAAAAAAGATGAAGCTTTCACTTTGTTAAGTGGGCAGCATTTAAGCATTCCAAGGAATCCCTGCTGAACCGGTAGCACACTAATGTCAACAGTAGATATCAATGATGCAACAGCAGCAAACGTCTATGATGTCATCTTGTTCAATGGCAACTTGGCGCATTTTTCCTTAGAAAGGTCAAAAGGCCCTAGCTAATGACATGTTATAGTAGGGTGTGGGGACATCCAACATGTTATGACACCTCAAACAACCCATATCAAATTTATATCCAATTATATAACAATAGAGTTAGCATTTCTGCATTACAATTGCACAGCCCACGAGAAGGCAGATTCGGGCGTCATTGAAATAGTGAGATTTGGAAAGCCATTCTGCATTGCTTAAACTTGTAGTTCCATAATCATGTTCGATTGGATGCTAACGACTGGATTGTTCTCATATTCCTATTTCCTAGAGTTTCTAGATCATTGTAATCTTAGAGCTTAATTGTGTGTTCATCAAGGATATGTCTAATGTACTTGGTGCATTCTTTTTTTTTTTTTTTTTTTTTTCTATTATTAAAAAAAAAAAAAAAAAAAAATTGCAAAGGCCCACGAGTGCTGCTCTCAACCCCATGTGACCCCTATCTACAGTTGGAGTGTCCATGTGCTGCTTTTTCAAAGGCCTATTTTGTTGCACTTCTTTTACTCTTTTATGCTTGTAAAATCAACCCAATTCTAGTTTTCAAAGGGTCCATGATGTGAACGTATAGTTAGTATATAACCCACGAGAAACTAATTCATTCCAAAGACAGCATTAAGGAGATCACAATGACAACAATTTCATCTTATAAAAATCTGAGCGAGAAAGAGGGAATTACTTGCACGATAAGGGTTTAAAGTCCTGAGTTGAATGGATTGATATGACTTCAGATTGCAGAACATGTGAATCCAAGTCACCACACTAAAAGAAGCAAGGGCAAGAGATGTAGAGGAGCCTATGGAATTAGCCAATGCTATACCAAGCATGATACCAATAAACTTGCTCACCATTCCTTGAGCTTCACCCTTTGCAATTACCTACAATGAATAACACCCATCAGAAAAGAGGTAAGACAGAGTACAAATTAATACGAAAAGCGCATTAAAGTCACATGGTAGTATCTGCAAAAAAGATGTGCCATTTGTACCGCAAATCCAATTTCAAACTAGTAAAAACAAGTTATTAGCTTTCCATGCATCGTTAAAGATAGTTAAATTTAAGAATTTGAAACATAAGAAGAAAGAAAGAAACTATCTTTCACCTCAGCAAAGTTCCTTTGAGCAGCAAAACCAGCATAGAAACAGCTCCTAGTAGCAGCCTGTGGAGTGATAGGTTCAACTCTGAGTCAATATACACGGTTTTTATTTGGATCAAGTCATTGTGAGAAAGACAACAAAATGCGTAGCATAATAATTAAATAACCTGGATGAGTGCAGCAGCAGAGCGTCCAGCCCCGGCAGTAGCACCGATGAGAACAAAAAATTGTGGGAAAGCAGGAGTCAACATCTCTAATCCAAAGGCAGCATTTTCCAAAAGATCAGCAAACAACCTCCATCCTTTGGGATTGACATCAAAATGTCGACCATACTTGGAGAGCATAATTTTACTGAGATAGCCAATTCCATCCTTGAGTACCCAATTGACAGCAGCAGCAGTGGGAATAGCTCCTTTCCCCAAGCCAACAGCATAGAGCAAGGCCTGGGTGGCGAGGACGCCACTGACTTGGCTGGCAATACCCTGGACTCCTCTCCACAGAGAGTATTCCAAGTAATCATTGGTTACGCTGTGGGGAAAGCCTTGAGGGAGCATGAAACGCGAGAAGAGTTCTCTGCAGCGCAACCACAAGTTCTGGGGGAGGAAGGATTGAGTGCTAACAATACCATTAGAATTACCAGGTCCAGATCGTGGGGCAACAATGAATGCATCTTGAAAAGGGTTGGGGATGAGCATGGTCCAGTTACCTCCGCTCACTTCCCAAACAGAAGAAGACTTAGATGAGTCAGAAGAATCCTCCTCCTGCTCCTCCTGAAAGGTAGAAGCATTGGTGGTAGTAGTAGTAGTGGTGGTTCTTGCAAGAGCAGATTTGGCCAATTGGAAGTGGCAAAAGCAACATAACACGGAGGAGCAGAATACGACGAAGAAGAAGAGAAAGGGGCGTCGAGACCCTCCTCCTCCTGAGGAATGGTCATGCCACCACCAAGAATCCTCAGAATTGAAGGAGTTGTTGTTGTTGTTGTTATTGTTGCCATTACCCCCCAATAGCAGAGGAGGGCACAAAGAATGAAGAAAAGGGTTCCCTTTGATTGTTTCGATTTGTTTATTGATTATTGAAGGGAGGCCATGTCCATGTCCATGGGCACGGGAGGCCATGGTGGTGGAAATGGCTAGGAATGGGGATGGCTGGCGCTGGAGAGCACGTGGAAAGAGAAACGGCAATCTCTTTGTCCTTGTCTCTGATGGAAACACCAAACTTCCCAACCAAAAACATGAGGATGATGCCCTACCACCACTACTACTAATACAACTGCACTCCATCTCTTCCCAATATCAAAATCCCCGTTACCACCCTTTTCTTTTATGTCCTGAATTAGTTATGTTAATACCACTTCACATCATGTTATCCGCACTACTCCATCTCCTAGATAAAACCAAAGATTTTCTTCCATTGTAAGGATTGAATATGTACAATAATAATTAAAAAAAAAAAGAAGATTGAATATGTAAAAAGGGTTTGAACAAAACAAATAAATAATAAATTATTATTTTTAATAAGTGTGTATCATTCAGATCAATCAAAAATGAATATCAAATCGTCATTTTTGCATGCCACCACTATTCATAGATACAGACATATACGGCAAACAGCCCCATTCCAAAGTTATATCAAAAGTTAGGCCAGTTTCAAAATCGTTTCAGAAGGCTATGATAATTTCCTTTTTTTTTTTTTAAAAAAAAAAAAAGAAGAAGAAAGAATAGTCAAGGGGCAAGCATAACTGAGAATAAACAATTGAAAGTCCATGAAAATTAGTCATGTAAAAACCACAACAGTTCCACAAGGAGTTAAGAATCCAGAACAATTCATGCCAGAGATGTGGAATACTCAGACATCATCTCTGGCATTCATATGCAATGCTAGAATATCTAAACATACAAGTCTTTCCCACTTTAAACTATGATTTTCAGATAAATGGGTATGTGATAGTTGGTGGCAAGTGCACTACATCAAAATTGTACAATGTGAATGATCTTTCAGGAAAGTACTCCTTGTCTCAATTTGTCACAATCTAATTGCCAATCTAATCAAAGACAAAATGCAGAGCCAAGAGTAAACTAATTATTTCAATCCAGTGTGTAGTATTGACAAAAATGTCAAATGTTAATCATAGGTATCTAAGTATACATTGCAGAACTTGAAAACAAACTAAGTAGTACTAACTGAAGGGTACTTAATTCCATAGACAAGAAAAGATCAACTAGCACCACTAGAAATACACTAAGGTGGTGTTTGGATCCTCTACTCAAAAGGGCTTTCTCGGATTTCTATGCATAAAATGCATTCTGCAAAAAATCTAAAGTGTTTGGTTGGGATTTTGGGAAATGCAAAATGCATTCTAGGCAAAATGCATTTTGCAAATTCTCATTTCTAGAATAGAAGTCAGAATCCAAAAAAAAAAAAAAGGATTCTGATTCTGGCTTGTGATTTTGATTTTTGCTAAAGTAAATGGGACTCATTGACATAGCAATAATTGCTCCTCAAACGACTATTTTCGCTCATTTTCTCTCTTTGCTTTCTTTTTACTGTTTTCCAACACTATTCTATTTTCATTCCGGCGAGCAACAAAAATCATTGAAAAAACAGAATCACAACCACCAACAATGAAAAAATTCACACAAAAAATTAAAATAAAAAACTAGATCTTGTGCGAGAAGATTTGAAATCACATATACAGAAAATATGAGCAACAAAATGAAATCACACACAAAAGTGAGCAACAAACCCAACAATGACAAATTCACAACAACAACAAAACTCCACTGTGTGAACAAAAAGACAACTAGCAACAAAATCACAAAGATAAACAATAATACTCTTTTTGCTGGATAAAAACCAAAAATAAATACTCTTAAGTAAATGAGAAAATAAACAAAAAAATAAAGGCTAAAGAGAACAGAGAGTGGGGCTGAAAAGGAAAAAAAAAGAAAAAGAAAAAAAAAAGAGCAGTTGAAACAGAGAAAGAGGAGACTTACCGGTGAAAAAAGGGGAAAAAAATGGGGGATGTTATCCCATTATGATGATTCAGTATGTTAAAATTACAAAATCACAAGTTTAAAAATGAATGCTTTAGTTTTCTCCTACATGATAATAATACATTTACTATATTAAAAATGAAAATAAACAATGACCCAGATTAAGATTCTCTAGAATTCTTAGAATAACTCTATCATAGAGTTCTTTAAATCCTAAGAATTGATCATTAAACCAATGGTTTAGATTTCTTCCATTTGATCATCATTTAAACAAACATTGATCAACATGATATTTATCCATGAATTATACAAGAGCTAATAAAATATAAATATATTCCAAATTCTAAGT
>OU015764.1:24293611-24394276 GCA_907173295.1 Fagus sylvatica
TTTTCTGATGCTTTTGTCAGTAAACTCTTAGAGAATAATAAACAGGTGGATATAGGTGTTTAGGCTAATGTTTCATATACCTCATGTCTCTTTCTTCTAGGGTTTATATAGGAGCTCCCAAAATGTAGCCATTGTGCTCTCCTTTATTTCAGTCTTAATTTGACTTGAATGTGGGGCTTTTATGGCGGCGGTTGCGATATCTTGAGATACTGTTTTTAATAGATTATTTGATAACAGTTCTTTCCATTAATTTGGTTATAAAGACTCTCCTCCATATATTGAGTGGTCAGATTCCATTTTGTTGGTTTGGACGACTGCAAGCGTCGTCATTCTTTATTCTTCGTTGGGGCGATGGAAGAGTGTAGTGTCTTCCAATGTCTTCTGCTGGGTGGACGAATATTCCGGACGTATCGGATGCCCCCTATTCCAACGTGGTTATGTTTGGATGACAATTGGAATATTGAGAGGTTTTGAAAAATGTGTCAGTGAATTTTGACAGTCGCAGCTGACGAAGGCCATGGATGCCAATATGACTCTAACGTCGGTAGCGATGGAGCTGACCCAAGAAAGGGATCGTTGGCAGACAACCTAGCCAAACTCAGGATGGACGTGTCTACCAAGGATGAGGAAATGAACAAGACGGCTGAATCTTACAAGAAGACTTTGGATCAATTGAAGACCTTAAGCGAGCAAATGGAGTCGGCAAAATTCAACGCGGTGGAAGAATATAAGTTATTTGATGTCTGCAATGATAATAATACCAAATACTTCCTTGCGGTTTTTGAGTTGCTAAGGAAGCAAGCCAAAGAGAAGTACCTTGACCTTGATTTTGACATCTTCCAACCGTATGAAGACAACGACTCCGTGGCTCCGCTGGACAAGAGGAATAAGGTGACAGGAGTGGTGGATCCTTATTTGGTAGGCGATGCCACCACTTAGTTTATTTTAAAACAGTATTATTTATGGCGGGCCCGTTTTAGTGGCTTCATAGTTTTTTGTCCTCTTGGACGAGGATTCAAACAATTTTTGGTTTTGTATTAACTATACATATGCTTCGCACTGGTTTTCTTTTTAATGCAATTCGTGCTTGTCCATCATATGCTTATTTATATGCTTTTACATATGCTTTTTATACACTTGCTTTTCTCGCATGTGCTTTACATATGTTTTTTTTTTGGTATACTCGCTTTTTGTGCAAGTATTTTGCATATGCTTTCTGTATATACTTGCTTCTTATGCAAGTATTTTTGCATATGTTTTCTGTATACACTTGCTTCTTATGCAAGTATTTTCATCGTCCGTTTACGGTAGTACATATGCTTTTTATGCAAGTATTTTCATCGTTCGTTCACAGTAATACACATACTTTTTATGCAAGTGTTTTTTGTCGTCCATACATGATGTGTACTCAGATTTTTATATCTGAATTTTTTAGAGCCATTATATGGACAATGATACTACTTGGATGCTTTATCTTACATCTAAATTTTGAATCATGAATTTTGAACAGCTAGTTCTATTTGGAAGAAGTAAGAGATATTTCATTTGGAAAACGAAAATTAAATTGAAGAAGAGAAAGAGGGCGTCTGTCGACCTTTCTTTGTCTTTATTTTTTCAACATTCCAAATAGAAATGGTTCCAACAAACTTAAACAGAGTATGAAGAGGAAATTCAAATAATGTCTTACTGGTAATATTTCTTTAGGTGCTCGGCATTCCAAGGATGGGGAAGTGCAGTGTCGTCCAACTTCTCAATGTGGTAGGTAACTCTTCTTTAGAATTTGACGACTCTATACGGTCCTTCCCATGTGGGCCCTAAATTTTCCTAAGTTGGATCTTTAGTGGCAAGGGTCACATCTAAGCACGAGGTCATCTTGTATCTGTAAGAGGACCTGGTCAATGGACATATTTAGGGGTGTAAAGCTTTTGAGTTGTCCACCTTGTCCACTGGAAGATCCTACATTCTTCTGGTCAACTTTTGAGAATTCTGGTTTTGACACTATGTTTTCAGGAGATTCAAAACATCGTTCTTCTAGCTCCTTCTTCTTTTTACTAGGAAACTTGTCCTGGGCTTCAAAAGCGTCTTCCGCATTTATGAATTTATGTGTTTCATACATTAACTCCAACATAGACCTCGGGGGTCCTTACAAAGCTGGAAGAAAAAATCACCCTTTTGGAGTCCAGCATTGAACGCTGTAAGGGCTATGAACTCATTAGATTCATCAATCTGGACCACCTCCCTATTAAAGCGTTGCACGTAAGACCTCAATGACTCTCCTTCCCTCTGTCGTATATTGAGGAGATAATTCGCTGGACGAGCTGATCTTCGTCCTCCTATGAAGTTGTCAATGAAGGCTCGGCTTAATTGAACGAAAGTATCAATGGACCCGGTCTCCAATTGATTGAACCATACTCTTGCCAAACCTCTAAGGTTTGTAGGGAAGGCACGACACTTGATCTTGTCTGACACACTTTGTAACCGCATGATCGTTCTGAAGGAATCCAGGTAATCGAGTGGGTCTCTACGTCCATCAAAGTTTTCCAACTAGGGTACCTTGAACTTTGTTGGAAGAGGATAGTCGTCCACCCTTTTAGTGAATGGTGATTCGGAGAGATGGACAAGCATGTCGAGGTTCCGAGCGGCCTTGGCCTTGACCTGACTTTTCATCTCTTTCATCTGCTCTTTCATCTCTTTTAACTCTTCTTCCAGCCTCGCTACCTTGACATCTGTAGCGGACTTCATAGGCTCAATTACTTGATTGGGCCGAGGTTGTTAGTTCTGATTGGCTGAGCTTCCTTCGTCATTCTGATATTGGTTCTGATTCCCTTCTTCCTCATTTCGAGGGTTTTCTCTGCCGTTTTGGCTGGGATTAGGAATTTGAACCTCTCCTCGTGGTCGAAAGAGGGTTATAAGCTCCTGGTTTTGCCAGGTAAGTTCCTGCATTTCTTGTCGGTCTGCGGCGCTTTGTCGAGCCAACTCCTAGATGTTGGTAGTGAGGGCCTGTATCTGTCTATCTGAGGCATTCAGATGTTGATCATTAGTATCTCTTGCTTCCATGGGGAAAAAAGCTAGCTATGTTGACCGTTCTTAGTTTTTCTCAGGGAAAGAGAAGCGAAATAGCTGTCAGAAAGAACTTTCTTTCCCACAGACGGTGCCAACTGATGATGTGCAAAATCAGCACAGTCATCCAGCACCTCGTCTCTCGATGGAAGACTTGAAAAGTGAAGAGAATAAATAACAAGAGAGCATCGATGGGGTGCCGGCTAAAGCTTCTCCGATGCTTTTATCAGTAAACTCTCAGGAAATATAGGAGCTCCCAAAATGTAGCCATTGTGCTCTCCTTTATTTCAGTCTTAATTTGACTTGAATGAAGGGCTTTTATGATGGCGAATACGATATCTTGAGATACCGTTTTTAATGGATTATTTGATAATAGTTCTTTCCATTAATTTGGTTATAAAGACTCTCCTCCATATATTGAGTGGTCAAATTCCGTTTTGTTGGTTTAGACGACTGCAAGAGTCGTCATTCTTTATTCTTCGTTGGAGCGATGGAAGAGTGTAGTGTCTTCTAATGTCTTCTGCTGGGTGGATGAATATTCTGGATGTATCATATAATAATAAAAAAAATCCACTTCTCAATAAATGGAAAAACATCTGCATAATAGATTTGAACTTTAAGTTTTAGGTCCTTAGAAGTTAGAAGTTAGAACATTCAAGTCTCGATATGTAACTCATTTTTTTGTCAAATTGGCTGGTATTGTAGCTAAAATTTACAAAAATGCTCTTACACCCGACTCTCTATTATTATTCAAAAATTTCCAAAATACTTCAGTACTTTAGCACTGTAACTTTTTGTAAATCCTCTCTCTCTCTCTCTCTCTCTCTCTCTCTCTCTCTCTCTCTCTCTCTCTCTCTCTCTCTCTCTCTCTCTCTCTCTCTCTCTCTCTCTCTCTCTCTCTCTCTCTCTCTCTCTCTCTGTGTGGCCAGTTTCACCATGGGGCGCTGTGGTGGTTGTTGCCATGCTCTATAGTGGTAGTTTGTTGATTTGGCGTCGTGGATCGTAGGGCATGGGTCCCTAGATTGGAGATTTGTCTACTACGACCCACTGCAGTGTTCATCTAACTTCGTGAGTAATGATGTGAGGAAGCTCTGTTGTGAGTTTCGCTTTAATTGAAAACTTAAAAGTTGATACAATGAACAATTCATCTTGAGATAAAATGAACATGCATTTAAGATAAGAACCTAGAGAAATGAAGAGTTAATGAATAGCGTTTTTTTTTTTTCTAAGCCTTTCATGATTAATATCCGACATAGGTAAGGTAGAGGTGCGTAGGAAGCAGTTAGGCCTTCCCAAGGACGGCTCTCCCAGTAGGCCATTTAGGCAATGGCTTAGGGCCCCCAAGTGGGAGAAGGCCCCAAGACCCAAGTTGAAGAAACAAAATCCAAGTATTTAGCCAATAGATTTTTAAAAAAAAAATATATATCAAATATTACCAAATAAAGTCTTAAAATGAAGAAGTCAATAGATGAAAATTTGGGATGCGTATTATATGTTTATCTCTTTCTCGTGTAAGAGTTTTAATTAACCCCCAACTATTAGCTAATAAATAAAAATGTCTCTCATGCCGGGTTGTGCACTCTCTTTGATCATCTCTTTTAGATAATTTACATTTTTCATTTGTGTATGAATTTTAAATTTTTAATCTCTAAGTCTTCCACACACACACAAAATTAGAACAATTAAACATGCGCACTCTCTCTCAACACCAAGATTACAAACTTTGCACCAACTTTTCCGTTTGTTTAGTTTTTAAAACCTCCCTTTTTGTCAAAGAGGCAACTAAATGGCCTCATCTCCACTAAATTAAAGTTTTAACCAGAGGTTGGGTTCGTGAATGGGTCCATTAATTGCTTTTAAGGCTCCGTTTGTTTCGACGTAAAATATTTTCCACCGTAAAATGTTTGTAAATGCAAATGATTTCAGGGAAAATAATTTTTTTTCAGTGTTTGTTTACATTTAGGAAAATGCTCCGGAAAATATTCTACATTGTGTGTTTGAAGCAACGTAAAACAAAACAACAAAAAAAACTCACACCAAAAACCACCGGAATCCACCACCACCACCACCACCACACCCAACAACAAAACCAAAATCTTAAGAAACATAAAACCAACCAAAATCTAAGAAATCCATTTAGCAAAAATAAAAAGAAATTTAAAGAAATCCAATTTGTTCCGAGAAACAAAACCAACGGCAAAGACCCTCGGTCATGGTGGAGCTGAGAGCCGACGACGACGACGACGCTTTTGCCTTCGGATTTGATCCAGGAAACGATCTTGCCCTCGGTCATGGTGGAGCTGAGAGCCGGCATGAAGATCTCCCTGATCTTCGATCGAACCGCCGTGGGTGTTTGGAGAGCAGATCCGAGCAGATCTGAGCTCGAGTCCCACCGCGGGGGGAGGCGGTGCGAGAGAGACGCGGGACGGCCGGCGGGGGGAGACGGTGCGAGAGAGACGCGGGGCGGCCGGCGGGGGGAGGCGGTGCTATGCATGAGAGACCAGTGAGGGGGGTGGGGGGGGGGGGGGGGGGGGGGGGGGTTTTTGTGTGCTATGTGCGAGAGAGAACAGAGGGGGGAGGGTGCTGTGAGTTTTGGAAAATGGTTTACGGAAAATTTTTCCGTAAACCGTTTTCCTCATTTTTGTGAAGGTTTTTACGGTCAAACTGAAAATTTTTTCTGTTGACTTTATTTTACTGCGAAACAAACGTCCGAAAATGCTGAAAACATTTTACGAAAAATGTTTTACGTCCAAACAAACGGAGCCTAAAAGATTTTGTTTTCTTTTTTTTTTTTTTTTTTTTTCCGGAGCAGTAATGGGCTTCTATTATGAGCCTACCTAAACTTCAGTCGATGCGCATCCAACTTTGTGGCGCAATTATGTTTGTTTCATGATAATTTACCAATTAGATACTTAATATAACTAATCATATTTACTAGACCAACAAAATAGAAGGTATCATCTTTCTTTTGGGAAGTCTTTGTTTCACTTGATCGAATCTCCAAGTTCAAAATTTATTTATTTATTTTTATATAAATAGGACACGATTTAAACCTACCACACATATTCTAAGATGACTATTTTTTTAGCATTAGGTCAAAACTCCAATTGATTTTTTTTTTTTTTTTTGAATAGGTAGGATTTGATCCAAGTAATTCGAACAAAAGACCAATTGATTTAACTGGAACCTAAGACTCCAACATTATATTATTTAAAATAAGAGCAAAATTTAGGTCAAATATAGTACATTAAGTTCTCAAATTAAATTCAAACACATAATTGTGTTGACTAATAAAGCACAAACAATATTATCTTATTTTAGGACAACTTAATGCAATATATTCATGTGTTTGAATTTAATTGAGAAAACTAATTTATTGCACCTCAATGCCTAAGTTTTATCCTAAAAAATTTTAGCAAAAAATAAATAAATAAAAATTTAACCCTTAAAAGAATAAACACACCCAGTGAAAAACACAAACTTCGAGACCTTTTGTTGTAGTTCAAATCGCTTGTTGATATATATATATATATTTTTTAATATGCTTGTTGATAATTGATACAGTAATTTACAACCCCAAAATTGATGGACTTGCATCTATTGACTCTCCTAAGTTTTTTTCATTTTTTTTGTCGAACAAGCTCAAGTTTATTAATAAGTTACTCGATTAACTTATTCTTTCTCCATATATATATAGTAAACACTACAATTAAATTTTCTACCACTTCACAAATCTATGCTAATAATTAATAACTAAATTATAGTCTACATTATATTATTTGAGTTATTTCGATAGAATCATTTTTGTTTAGGAACTTCTACAAATTAGATTCACCAACTTAATATTGTTAAAAATTATAAATAATTTTACTATAAAATATACTATTTTTATATTGTCTTTTTTCTTTTTTTTTTTTGTGGCAAAACTACTAATTATATTATCAATAATGTACAAATAATAATTTGATACCTTCTAAACTTAATTGCAAACTTACACATTCCATTTCAAATCTATATAAGTGTATTTTTACACATGTATACATATAAGCATATAATATTATAGAGTAAATTACACTGACACTTCCGATATTTGATGAAACTAGACTCGTTATACCCTATTTTCAATAAATTACACTCCACTCCAAAATTTCCAAAATAATTCAGACTCCGCTCCAAAAATTGACTGGAGTGAATTATTTTCGGGTAGAGTATGAATCATTTTGGAGCGAAGTGTCAATTATTTTGATCATTTTGGGGGCGAAGTGTTTTTCTTAAAAATGGAGTGCGCCAAGTATAATTTCACTATAAAGTTTTGAGTGTTATTGTAATTTACCCAATATTATAAATACTCGAATCGAGCCTCAATACCTATGAGCTTGTTCACGAACAAATTATTATATTTAAGTTTGACTCGTTTGCTAAATAAACGAACACAAATAAAAAATTCCCAGGTCGAGTTCAAGCTATTTATAAACAAATCCGTTCATTTATGACCATTTCAACTAAAGCCCTTAAAGAGATTGGATCCAAACGGATCAAGCAAAGAGTTTTTTCGTTTTAATTTTCGGTCTGGGAGTAAAGAGGCTATAAAAGCATAGGACCAGGGGGTTCAGTAATTTACAAAGCCCAATTTCCCAAGCCCGTGTGGCTACAAAATATAGGGATTGGGCTTGTAAATTACGGAATTTGTTGGGCTGTTTAGCACTCCCATACTCGTTCTACAAAATCAAACGGGATCAGACGGGGGGAAGAAAATTCTTTTCAACGAAATTTCCGTTCTTTCGTGAAAATGCTTCCCCACTATAACACCTTAATTGAATTAAAAAAAAAAAAAATAGTATTACTACGGTAAAATTTACCGTATCAAAATAAAATATAAAAAAAACTGGTAAAATTTAAGCTAATAATAAAGATATATTTTCATTTCCTTTCCTTTCTTCTTATTAACCAAAGAATTCAAGAGAGTTTTAAAATTTTGTGATGGAGAGTTGCCATGGATATTTTTCCCAAAAAAGCAAGATTGAAATTTTTTTGGAAGTTGACACCAATATGTGTTTTGTGAATCAGAAATTGAAACAAGACTAAAATATACGTTTCGTGAAATCGACATCAAATTCTATTTTAATCCATGAATTTGAACAGTTCTATTTTAGTCTCTAAATTTATAAATTGTCTTTTAAATAGTCTTTCCGTTAATATTTCATTAGACGTATGCTATGTTGATGGAATATCCATAAAAAATGTACATCTTTTTTAATCACATCAACATATTTCTAACGGAATATATATTGACAGAATGATTATTTTAGAGACATTTTATAAATTACTGGAACTAAAATAAATATTTTCAAATTTTCAGAAACTTAAATGGAACCTGATATTAAGATCGGGTACCAAACCTATATTTTAGGCTTGAATCAAGTTTGCATTTGTTTCATCAATGTCTACTGACCAAAGTAGCCTTGTTCAGTTGTAGTTGGGGGGGTAAGAATTAAGGCTTTCCAGCCATCCAGGTCAATTCCAGTTTCGATCTCATCAAATTGGTAGTGAGTCTGCACGGTCAGATTTCAGGTAACCAGCTTTCTCACGAATACTTCATTCTTTTTGCCACAATAATCAATAAACGATGTGTGCATGGAAAAGCTAAGAAATAACATAACCCATAAGAGCATTCTTATCAGACTCCCTATTTTTTTTACCAATTTGGTTCTAAAAAACCCACTTTTGTTAGTTTAGCTAAAGCACCACTGTATCAGACTCTCTATTTTAACTTTACTATTCTATTTTTTAATATATTCTTATTATTTTATTTATTTTTTCACAACTTTCAAAATACCAACTTTTCTCATTTTTTTCTATCCTCTTCTATACACCCGTAGCATATTCCCCCTCTTTTCTTTTTTTCTTTTTTCTTTTTTTTTCCTTTTTTCTCCTCCACCCACGTATACTTCTCCTCTTTTTCTTTTTTCTCCTTTTTTTCCCCATCACCCACGTACCCCCTCCCACTTTTTCTACTCCCCTTCTCTTTCTTCTTTCTTTCTTTCTTTCTCCAGCGTCTCCCCCTCATTTTTTTTCTTCTTTCTTTCTCAGCGTCTCCCCCTTTATTTTCTTTCTTTCTTTCTTTCTTAGCAGTCTTGATTTTTTTTTTTTTTTCGTTTTGAGCCTCCATCTTTGCTGTTACTGCTACTTCACCCATGTATTTTTCTTTCTCATTTTTTTTTCTTTTTTCTTTTACTGCTCATCATTTTTTTTTTTTTTTTCTATTTGGGGTATTGAAGATTTAGATCTGTTACTGTGTCGTTGTTGTTGTTGTTGTTGTTGTTGCTTCCGTTATTATTGGCGCGGTAGACAGCTTGCAAGAGAGAGAAAGAAATCTTTTTTATTCCCCGAAGGATGAACAGTAGCTCCTTAAGTTGGACGAGTTACTGTTCATCAACTACGGGTTTTAAATAGTTTGGGGAGGCTGATGGTGCATGGTTTTGCTGCCTCCTCCCTATTTTTTGTTGTTTTCGCCCAAATACTCAGTCTGATAAGAATGCTCTAAGGGTGCAAAGTCTATTCAAATGAAATCACCATCAAGTTTAGTGTCTGTCATCCAGTTTTGAATTTGAATTTTTTTTTTTTTTTTTTAACTTCATTATTTTATGTACAGTTTTTTCAAACAACCCATTTTCAAAATCTCAAAAAATTAAGTTGTACCAAATGGCGCTAAGTCCGTCAAAATACATTTAATAATAACAATGAAATCAACAAGTCACAAAAGAAAAATACATAGCCCCATTTGGCTTAAACCATCTGAAGGTTGCTGGAATGAAAACTATGATGTTGTTTTTGACTTTGATAGGAACAAAACAGGGGTGTCAGTTGTGTTATGTGACTGGATAGGTAAGCTCATGAAGGGGTAGGTTAAGAAAATTCCAAATTCTAGTCTAGCAGTTGCTGAGGCTCAGGGTGGCCCTGGGCAAGGGCGAGGTGGGCGACCGTCTAAGGCCTCATCTCAAAATTAGGCCTCATTCCAAAAAATTTTAAAGCCCTTATAATTTTGAAAGGCCTAAAAAAAAATAATATAACCCTATACAAAAAATTAAAAAGGCTCATCTATTTTAAACAAACCTTTTAAAATAAGCCCAATAATAATTTATTTCTTCTAACCCATGTCCTAAAATTATATAACCCTAAAAGAAGTAAAAGTAAGTAAACTTTTCACTCTCTCTATAACTTAGCTGTCATCACTTTAACAAACCTAACTTCAAAAGTCATTAACTTATATTCTCTTATTCTCTAGCTCTCTCACTCTTTACAGTTTACACGATACTTTTATTTTTCTATCCTAGATTTCTCATCTCTTACTCTCTAATCTTTATTTCTTTTATTACTCTCTCATTTTATTCTGAAAGTGAAAAGTTCAAATCTCCATCAAGTTTGAGTTTTGATTTTTGAGGTATGTATTTAATACATTTTTTATATAATAGTTTATGAGTATTTTATTTTTATATATAATTTTTATTACTGTGTTATTAACATCTAACAATTTTTTTTTTTTTTTTTTTTTCCAGGTTTTATACATTGTATCCAAATGCATCTATTGCATATAGAATATTATTGACTATACCTATCACAGTCGCGTCAGTTAAAAGAAGTTTTTCAAAGTTAAAGTTATTAAAATCTTACTTGCGATCAATTATGTCACAAGAAAGATTAAATGAATTAGCCATATTATCTATTGAACAAGATTTGTTAGAGAATATTGAATATAAAAGTTTAATTAGTAATTTTGCAGCACAAACCGTGCGTAGAGATATTTTTCGATGATTTTTATTTTTATTTTTTATATAAGGCCTCATTTTTTTGGACCGCCCCAGGCCTCATAATTCCCAGGGCCGGCCCTGCTGAGGCTCGTGCAATTTTTTGGGCCCTACAGTTGACAAACCAGGAGCAAATTCAAAAGTGGTTGCTGAGTTTGAGAGTGACTCTAAACAACATGTTGAGGCGCTTTCAAGAACACCTATTGATTTGTAATGGGAGTTAGAACCGTCGTTGCATAGTACTAAGAAATTGTTGGTAAGTTTTGCAAGTTGTACCAAACCGTGGATTTGTAAAGAAAGTGATTATTCAGTAGCTCAAGACTACAAATAAATGTGTATTTCCTCTCTCACAGAAATGGTGGATGTCACCACATGAATGGTGGGTCACACTAATAGTCTCACTAATTAAATTCATGTTAGGACCTACCACTCTGTGAAAGGGGGACTACGCATTTATTTGTAGTCTGAGACTACTGAATAATTTTCCTTGTAGCAAAGTAATTATTTAGTAGTCCAGGACTACAAATAAGTACGTAGTCCCTCTCTCACATAAATGGTGGGTCCCACCACATGTTAATCCCGGCTCTAGGGCGGCCCATCAATCATTGAATTCAATTGCCATTATTGAAGTCAAATAAGCAGGCCGTGAAAGTAAATGTTGGCAAGGTTGATGTCCAACATTCTATTTAGCTCTTTGTTGTTAAAATCTTTGTATTTATCTATAAAAAAACAAATAATAATAATAATTTAAAAAGAAGAAGGAAGATAACAATCTCAAATTTTAAGGAAAAAATTGAAAGTTTATTAAACATAAGTAACCCAAATGAAAATTGACCTAAACAAAGAGATTGTAAAGGGGTTTTTTTTTTAATATATATTGTTTTCATCTCTAAATTTACACTAGTTTGATATATTCCTAAATTGTGAAAATCCTTTTTTCATCCCTAATCTTTAGAAAATATTTTAGTTTATGTTCTTTCGTCGACTCCTATTAACTTTTATTCTACGTGTCTGTTGTGTCCTAACGAAATGCTGGGGTAACATATTTCTGGTATGTGGATTTGTAATATGGACCAATTCATTTGTAAAATAAAAATAAAAAGAAGCATAAATGAGTGGACATGTGGCACCAATCATATAGTGACACCCCACCCATTTCAAATAAAAAGAATCATTTTCCGAGTTCTAATTGGTGGAGCTTAACTCTCTCTCATTATCCCTTGTTTAGATCCCTTCTTTCTCCCTCTCTCACTTTTTATCTCATTTATGTTCTCTTTCTTGCCCTCCTATGGCCAAAACCTCATTAGCTAACCACCTCCAAGCTTTTTCTCCAAACAAGTTTAAAAGAAATCATTAAATCCGGTAGACTTATGGCTTGCATCCTTGAATGGTAAAATTCTTTGCACTACAACAACCCAATGTTTTCCCCTTATGCTGACCAAAAAAATAAATGCAAGATGTATTCCACAAGTAAGAAAATGAAGATTGGAAAGACATTTAGATCTTTGCATTGAAGTAAACAGTGGATTTTACAGAGAATAGAAATCACTGCAACATTTTCCAAGCAGTGTTTCCACAACCATGAGAAAAGATCAGTAAAACTAAGTAAAAAGACTGGGACATGCCATTTTGCCCATCTTCTTTTTTTTTCTTTTTTTTTTAATTTCTAAAATCCTAGATAGTATCAAACCAGATTGCCATTAAAGCTTTAAAGTCAAGGTTGAGGTTGAAGAAGAATGAATCAAAGATTTAGATGGAGGGAGACAACGTCGTTGTCTACTACTTGTAATTGCATCACCTGGAGGACAAGATGACAGTGAAATTGGCGGAGCATTAGCAGGAGGTGGATGGTTAGCAGAAGAGTGGAACCTACTTGAATGGCTCCTCAATTTCTTCTTATCGCCTTCGTAAACCCTATCTCCCGATCTAACTTGCCGAACTTTTGTTTCATTAACACCCGCTGGAAGGACACAGTTGCAGAAAGAACCTACAATTCATCAAAGACACAGATTATTATACAAAATTATGCTGGGCAACCCAATGTAACAGCAGGAATTCTTTTTCTTTTTCTTTTTCCTTCCTCCTATTTATTTTGAATTTCAGATTCTAGGCTTTTCATTATTAATATTAGAAAAGCTACTCAATAGCAGCAAGGGATTGGCTAAACAGCTGCATAATACAAATCAATCGAATAATCAAATTGGACTAATAGTAATTAAAAGTGCCTACAATTTTAAGAAACAAAGGCAAAAGAAAACAAAGAATGCAAGAGCCCATTTCGTAACATTGCTTGGTTCTTTATATATATATATATATATAAACAAAAAAAAAAAACTATTGGTAAGTTACATGTACACCAATGACATTGCTTGGTTCTTGTTTCCTATATGTCAATGAAAACAACTTGCTGGTAGCAAGAGCTCAATTTGGGACATTGAAGAACACAATATAACAGGAAGACATGCAATGGTTTTGTGAATTGCGATAGTATGTGGTAGTAAAGAGAACTGCTGGAATTGTACCCCTTGTGGGTAGTCAAAAGGCCAAGGAAGTTGTGTTTGTGAACTTGGCCATGAATCTGTTGTGGTGCCAGCAGCGGTAATGCAGGTAAGGGTAGCATTAAAATATTTGCATCAATGACTTTGTAGCAATGACAACACAAATGTGGTGGTACTGGGGATGAAATGGTTGTAGTTTGTGGCAGTGATTGGCACATATTGTGATAATGATGCAATTATTTGGTTAATTGCTTACCAAGTCGAGCCAGTCGATTCACCCAACTAGGTATGGGCTTCCCTGTCAATTTGATACATGCATCATTGCAGAAGTGGTTGCAGTTCTTCGTGATAAGATGGTATGTGTTTCCACCGTAATCTTCAGCTAATTTCTCTATGAAGGCACGGACATCTCCGGGACCAAGATCAGTTCTTCCTATCAAAATCGATTTTCTGAATGTGAAACCAGGACAATGCTTTGGTTCTACTTCAAAAATCCCTGATGTTGAATGCTCATGCGCTCCGAACGCATACTCAATGTTATGAACTGTAATAGATTAAAACACCAGCCCCAACAACAACAACAAAAGTTTTAGCAATCAAACTTCAAAACCATGAAATTAGTGAAAAACTAGAATCTTATTTCCACATTGAATTTATTTGATATATGATAGAAATTTTAATCTAAACTTACACACACGTATATTTGAAGATACCGGGGATTGAACCCACACCCTCATAGAGGAGTAGGGCTTTTTTAGGAAGAGGGATTACCACTGGCCGAATACCTATTTCCACATTGAATTTATGAACCATCTCTTTGGTTTCCATGGAAATTGAGGAACATGAAACAAGTTTCTCCTAGAATGTTCTTGTTTCCTAGAATAACAAACAGAAACTCAACCCCAACTAAGCCACACAATTAAATTAATCACAGTTTAGTGAACTTTTTCTTTTTCCCAACACCCAAACAATGAAACAATCTAACACCCCAGATCCCAAATATCATAATCACACCCAATTTATCAAAATTCCCAACCCAACAGATCTCAACTTAAACCCAAAACAGAAAATTTGAAACAAAATGTAACAATTAAAATCCCACTACACCCCCAAGCCTCAATTAGCCGTTACAAAACCCAACTTTTCATTTTCCCTCACTTTCTCAGCACCCAAACAGACCCCAACATATATATTAAAAAAAAAAAACAATTTTTTATAAAAAAAAATAAAAAATAAAAGAAAAAGAAACCCACCTTGCACGCCAGAATGGTAAACCCCAAGGCCAAGCCAGTAAGCATAGCCATTCATCGGTGTGAGATCATAGACATTAAGATAAACCGGCACTGTTCCCTTCCTCTTCTTCTTCTGCATCAACACCATTCTACACAACATTCTTCCACAACCCACCAACCACAATCCCCAAAACACAGAATTTTCCAGGAATTCCAGGGGCAGATTTGGAATTCTGACAGAAAATGGGAATTTCTTGGTTTCTTATTTTATTATTAGTTTTTATTGTCCTGGGAAGAAGAATCTTCTAAATTGAGTATAGTTTTCCTTACGGCAGGGCAGCCGAAAGTGCTTTCTCCAACGTCAACTTTATCCTCGTGCGATAGGTCCCTACTTTTTTGGTATGTAACGTATTACCACTACTTATTACTATATTACTATTTTTTTTTTTTTTTTTCTTTTTAGATTCCTTCCTTCTTTCTTTCTCTCTTTTTTTAACAGTTTCGGAATTGGTCAATTTAACTAATTTGGAAAGTGCCGTTGGGTTCTTAGGTCTTTTTATGTTACATTTTGCAAGTTTAAGAGTTTAGCTGTTTACTAAACTGGAAAGGAGGAGCTTATCTCGCAAATCGGAACTACCACTGGGTGCGGTTCCGTGGGTTAGTATTCAAGTCAAGCTTATTATATATTATGATAATTTGTGATTAAAGTATTAAATTAATTTAATTGGTTGATATCTTAGTTAATATATAATTGGTAACAGTAATTAACAATTCTCTAATTAATAATAATTTTAAGGAACACATCCTATTTGTTAGTATATATATATGTGCATATTTTATTTGGCATAGTATTTTAAATTGGGTATTAAAATTTTAACAAAAAAGAGAAGAAAAAAAAATCTAAATAGAAGTAGTTCAAGTATATTACGGATTTGACCAAAAATTAAGACTCAATAAAGATAGTTACATATGTTAATTATTTATTTTATTATATTATAATTTAATAACATACGGATTTGAATAAAAGCTTTAAGACTCAATGAATAGCTACTATATATGTTAAATTATTTATTTTACTATATTATAAATTTAATAACATATTTATATTATCTTAGTATTATTTCATATAGTATTGTCAGAAATCAACTAATTCAGTGTATTAAATAAGTAATTTTTATTATCTTGATTTATCGGTTTATTAATTAAATGAAAAATTGTTACATCGTGCCAGTGTGGCACTGTCACTCCTCACTATCATTTTCTAAATTTAAGGTCCACATTGAACTCATAGTTAGTGCAAAACATAATGGCCATCAAGCAATGAGCGGTCGGTTATTTTGAAAATCTCTTCATTGTCCTCAAATATTCTCCACCACAAATTCATGATGTGTTGCCAAGAGTACTGTTGTGGCTTAATCGTATTAACTGTTTTCTCTTTTTTTTTTTTTTTTCTTTTCATTTTCTTTTTTTGGAGAACAAGGCTTTAAATCCTCTTTCCTATTACTTATCAAGAAAATAAATCCTCTTTCCTATTATAGTAACTATCGACTTATAGAAAAAAAAAAAGGGTAAACTACACTATTGGTCCCTAACGTTTACCCAAGTTGCGCGTTTAGTCCCTAACGTTTAAAATGGGCAGAAATGGTCCCTAACGTTTCAAAACAATGCACCATTGGTCCTTCCGTTAGTCTCCGTTAACTTGGTGTATACGTGGCTAACAGAATTATGACGTGGACAATTTTTAATTGACATGTAATTTTTTTTAATGACAATTAGGATATGACATGGCATACCCATTTAAAAATAACCCAACCCAAAAAAAATTAACCCAATCCAAATAAAAAAAAAAACCCACCCAAATTAAAATTAACCCACCCCACCCAAATCAAATTAACCCTAAAATTAGATTCTAATGTTATCTCCCTTCTCAGCCTCTTGCCTCTGCTTCCTCTCTAACATAACTGTGAATAGAAAGACAGATATAAAGATTGAAATTTTGATCAGATTAGATTCTAAACATTCTAATAAAATGGCATAACAGTTTGGTTTGATTCCATCCCAAAGGAAAATCCAGTGGGAAAAAACCTTAGCGAAGGAAAAAAAGTACAATCAGCACATATCATTCAGAGTACGTAGTACTTACTCCCCCTCATGAGTACATAGATCTTCAATTGTCAATTTAAAAGATCCTTATGTCGAAGCATGCCAATATTATGAACAATCTTCTGGAATGTCTAAGTTGTCTCATGACCATATCTGCTTGACATCAATATCACTGCTCTTCTGGAGAATATTAGGTGAGATGTATTTATTTCATGAATTGCTACATCTTTATTTGCTTAATAAATCTTCATGCAATAGCAGTGTTGTCACATGTGAATAGTATTCTGTTTCTGATCATCCTTTGGTCTGGATCAGAAAGATATCATGCGTCTGCATTTTCCATTAACTGTGGATTTGATTAAGTGCAATTTGCAAAATATATCAGAGTATCAATTGCACTAATGTATGGTACTTCAAGACCATAAATTTCTTTATACTCTTCTTGAGGGCGAAAATGGTTCTTCTTAACATCAAGTGACCAATCAACCATTGGAGTAATCAAATGATAAGTTTTATTCATATGGAAGTGCTTCAGGACTTTCTCTATGTATCTTGATTAGTGAACAAGAATTCCATTTGGAAAGTGTTCAACTTGCAAGTCAAGACAAAATTATATTTTACCGAGATCTTTCATCTTGAATTCATTCTTTATATAATTGGCAGTTTTTGTAAACTTTTCAGGAGTTTCAGCAAGATTTAACATATACCGCAATAATGGCAAATCGGGATTCTCATTCTTTAACGCATGGACAAATATGGATTCTTCTTAAATCCTTAAAAATATTTGCTAAGACAATTGTACCACATGCACCCGGATTACTTTAAATCATATCAGAATTTTTGTTATCCTTCAGGGATTATATGCTTAAGACATTTTCATATCCTTCAGGGATTATATGCTTCATGCATTCCATATCCTTCAAGGATTTTAAATTGTTGTATGCTTCATGCATTCCATATCCTTTAAGGATTATAAATTGTTGTATGCTTTATGCATTCCATATCCTTTAAGGATTTTAAATTGTCTGTGTTAGCCTCAAGGTTTCAATAATTATTAATTGGCTAATTAATCCAAGGACATTCATGTAGTTTTGATGATAACCATGATTTTAAGTTGTTCATTAATGATATTTTCATATGAACTAATGATTTATGTTTTAAAGCTTAATGTTGACTATTGATTTAATTGGACCAACATTGGCCAATTCAAATATCAAGCAAATGCAAAGTCGACAAGTTGCAAACTGAAGATCAAAGTCATCAAGTCTCAAGACAAAGAAATCAAGCTCAAGAATCATACTCCGAGACATATGAGAAGTAAGAGTTAGGTTTTGTAAAGTTTATTAAGATTTGATCTTTAAGGCTCAACTTTAAAACCAACTTAAATTGATTTTCAAAATATTGACAAAGTCAATATTAATGGCTAGATATTTTTGATATTTAAACATAGCCATGTGAAGAAATCTCTACGATTGAAAAAATTTTTGAAACAGAAAATTGTTTTCAAAACATTGACAAAGTCAATATTAATGGCTAGATATTTTTGATATTTAAAGATAGCCATGTGAAGAACACAAAGAAATCTCTACGGTTGGAAAAATTTTTGAAACAGAAAATTGTTTTCAAAACATTGACAAAGTCAATATTAATGGCTAGATATTTTTGATATTTAAACATAGCCATGTGATGAAATCAATTACGAATGAAATTTTTTTTAAGGTAGCCGACATATAAGAATTGTAAGAGCTTATTAAAGGTGATTGACAAGCTAGGTGGCTTGAATTAATTGCATGAATAACATGGGATAATAACCCATGAATTTCCAAAAGTCATACAAATTAGCTACTAGCAGATTTGGATATCTTTGGCTGAAAATTGTGCTGACAAAAAGCAGAAAAGTTTTTCAAAAGATTTCAAAGTCAATAAAAACAATTTGATTGATTGAATTAAGTATGTGTCCGTTGGAGAATCAAAGCTCTGCCAAAGACTTGCAGCAAAGTTTGGTGCAGAAAAGTAATGAATATAAGCTGGCATACATTGGCACCGTTTATTTTAAAAAAAGTCATGCAAATTTTTCAAAAGATTTCAAAGTCAATAAAAACAATTTGATTGATTGAATTAAGTATGTGTCCGTTGGAGAATCAAAGCTCTGCCAAAGACTTGCAGCAAAGTTTGGTGCAGAAAAGTAATGAATATAAGCTGGCATACATTGGCACCGTTTATTGAACAATATATAAAGAATAGAAGAGAGAAACAAATATAAGAGAACCAAGCATACAAGAGAAATCAAAGATAGAAAAGATAACATCTTATACATCAATCCATCCTTCTCAAGCTTATATTTTCATATCATTCAAAATCCTTGATTGAAAATTTCTCTAAACACTTTTTGAGCCATATTGATCAAATCCTTGATATACTATTAGAGTGAGCATATTGTGTACAATTACTCTTTGAGAGAGCCTTATCTTGTACAACAAATACTTTGTTGAAACCTGTGAGTATTTTGTTAGGGTTTTGGTATAAATCCTAAGGAGTGAAAAGGATTTTTCACTCGGTGGTTACTCTTCACTGTGTAAGGAAGATTTGTAACGGTTTTATCTTCACCCGAAAGAAGATTGTCAAATAGTGGATTTGGGAATCCTCAAGAAGTGTTCTTGAGGCGGGGACGTAGGCACGGGAGCCGAACCTCGATAACAATCATCGTGTTTGATTTTCTCTCTCTCTATCTCTTACATATTTAATTGCTTATATATATACTTGTGCTTGATTTCATATCATATTTATATTGCAATTGAATTGTGATCAAACATTTGCTAAATCAACATTTGCTATTTGAAGATAGTTTTTAATTCCGCATTTAAATCGAAAAAGTTTGCCTCAACCTAAATCACCCCCCCTCTTAGGTTGATATTTGGGTAACAGTCTGTTTCATGCATTACATATCTTTTAAGGATTTTAAATTGTATGCTTCATGCATTACATATCCTTTAAGGATTTTTTAATTATATGCTTCAAGTATTCTATATCCTTCAGGGATTTTGAATTGTATGCTTCATGAATCTTTGTTACTTAGTAGGAAATATCCTTTAGGGATTATATGCTTTAGGCATTTTAAATCCTTTAGGGATGTTCAATAATTCATATAGATATGCGCATATCCAATCTACCAAGTTAATCAAGATTCTAAATGAAATTGTATCCATTATAGGAGCATATATTTCTTTATAATCGTATTAGATTTCTGCAAAAAAACCTTATTTCATAAGTCGTACTTTGTACTTCATAGTACAAATACCCACATGTATTTAAACAAGCATTACACCTTTAGGTGTATGGACTACAGGTCCAAATATTTCATATTTTACTCATGAGTTTAGCTCTATTTGAATTCCACATTGGCCAATCATTTCTACGTCGAACTTTTTTTACGGTTTGTGGTTCAAATTCACCATCATTACTTCTGGTAATGTTAAGAGCAAATATATTGTCGACAACAAATTTATTTCTATCTAATATTTCTTATTTAAATAATATATCGAGATCTCGAAATTTCAAGTACCATCTTTCTCTTCAAGAGATTCCACTTTAGGGGATAACTTCTTCAGGGGTTTTCTCTTCTGGAGGTTTATTTTTAGGAGATATTGTGCACAATTTTGGATAAAGTAATTACCTTATTACTTATTTCATGGGTATAGCCTCTTCATGGGCTGTAACTTGCTTTTCTTGTGTTTTTCTCTCCTGGGAAATCTTATCTTTAGCACTGACAAATCTTTCACACTCCAAGCGTGTCTCAGATACACTTACTGTTATATCAATTAATTTTCCTTCAGGGAATTCAATCCCTACTGGGGTATTAGCAGCTAGAAAATAGGATTTCAAATTTTCTTATTGTCAGTAAACACATATAATAATACCTTACAAACAAATAATTCTTTGAACTTACAGTTCACATTGATTTGTGTAAGGATCAAGATAAAATAGTTTTGTCATGCTTTTGGCAACAAATTTTCTCTCCTTAATGGTAGGGAGACTATTTCAAAATTTTCATGATTGTATATAATGAAATTCATATCAAAGTGTAATCAACCAAGTACATAAATTCGAAGCATGTAAACACATTATCAATATACAATCATTACCATTATTTCAAGCAAGGAAATTAGATCAAATTGAGATATGATGACCCTTGCCGTATTCCTGAAGTGTAGATTAATTCAGCAATCAGGAAAGGATATGAGATGATACCCATATATTAGGTACTCTTTCTTCTATCATAAAAAGTTGCAGGAGTATTAGACAGGGATTTTTCCAGCGATTTGGATGAGGAAGATATATTAAGACTGTATGCCAGAGATCTTCCCATCTATTTGGTGTATGAGAGAGGTACTTCAACCAAGAAGCATGATCAAGAATAATCTTACTTCATGGAAACTTGATCAATAATAATCTTGCTTCTATCTGAGAAGATTAAGCTTTCGATTTTATGAATCCTTTTATGATGTTGCATCCTTTTAGATTTTAATTTGAAGAATCGATAAGAAAGAAATATCTAAGAGGTGCGATATGCAATGGAGAGGTGAAGTGAATTTATAGGACAGACACGCGGGTGAACGAACGGTTCAGATTTTGCTATGTGTCATGCGGGTGAATGAACGGTTCAGATTTAATTAATTTATTGCGCTACGTGTCTGGCTTATCCACTCTCTCACGCCAGAGACACTTTTGGAAAAATCAAATCTACTTTTTCAAAAAGATGATCTTGTTGACGCATTGATTCTTAAGGCAGTGATTTTTCTGTATAAGTTAAAACTCGAATCTCAACAAAGTTGTCTCGGGAGTCGGATGATAGAGAATCGCACAGACTTCTCTCGGGAGTCGGATGACAGCTCGATCACACAGACTTCTCTTGAGAGTCGGATGATAGCTTAATCACACAGAAAAATTCTTGAAGTTTATTTAACGCTCTCTGGTTTTCGATTAGCTTCATCACTTTCAAGTTTTTAACTTAATCTCGTTTTAGATTTTCTAAGACGGCTTCCTCTTCTTCTCTAAACACCCCAGAAGCAATTAATCTGAATGATGCACCTAGTGCAATGCCAAATGTCTAGCATCCTTACTTCCTTTCCCCAAGTGGCCCTATCACGGTAACTGATTCCGTGATGCTAAATGGTGTAACTGCAACTGTAGTAGCTGTGGGTCTTTGCACTCCGGAAGATGGAAAGGTATTGGCTACGAGGACAGATCCTCAAATAATTAATGATTCAATGGCACTCACAATTCAATGTGTTGCCTTTGTTTCTAACATGTGACGTTGTCTTCATGTTAGGAATCATGAAGTTAAAGCGCTGCGTTCTCAAGTTACCATTTTGCAAAGGTTGCTTAAGGAGAATAAGAAGAAGGTGGGGGAGATTAAGGAGGAGAATAAGATGTTGAAGAAGCTCGTGGATAATTATGTTGATGATTTAGTAACCCAATCCACAGAGTAGAGTAAGACCACTGCTGAGCTACAGAAGCAGTACGAGAAGTTACTTGTTGAAGTGAAGGAATTGGCTTCTCGCCCTATCCCCTAAAAAAATAGTGGGAAATGTAATGGCTTTTCCTTGTTGTGTGCTCTTCCTTTTTAATAAACTTAAGTTTGTTTTAATGATGAGCTTTATTTCTTATTTTATGCATGAACATGTATGCAAATATACATATAACTAGGCATACAATCTAGTGTTCAAAATCAAATGGATAAACATAAAATCTTTCCCAAGAGAATTAATTTAATCGGATTACTTTACACATACCGAATTCTCTATGAATTGTATAGGAATGATCCTCTTGGAGAAGTTTTATGAGTATGTCAGCCCATTGATTTACTTAACAAATTCAAGTACAACATGCCCATCTTTTGCACATGATCTTTAAGAAGATGGTATTAAATCTCAATATATGCAGTTTAATAAGATTCTTTAAAACATAACAAAATGTGATAATATGATCAAGAAGAATATGTTGACTGGTATGGATATTCAATCAAATTATTAATTATCCATTTGTATCCTAGAAGAAATCAAATGAGTGACATCTATTTTATTTTGGATATCAAAACAACTCATGTGATCTTCTGTATTAGTCTGATCTTCTGGATCAACAAAATTTATTGTTAATAATTTCACTTCAAGTGGTAAGGTGTAATATCCATTTTGAGAGAATATTTGAGTACATCTTTCTTGATTTTGTTCATACCACTTCTATGTCCACGACCCTTTAATTATCAAATAAGGTTTCATTCACTTCAGGAAATGGTATATAATTGGTCGGATAGAACTGTTGGAATATTTTCATAAAAATCATTATATTCAAATCTTGAGTAATTGGTCATTCAAGTGGAAATTAATAGCATTAGTTTCTTTTCACTAATTTCAAAATTTATTAGTTGATTCTCAATTATATTTGACAATAACTATTGACAACCATTAGTTGGTATATACACAGCAACTTTTCAAATCATTAGTATGGGTTCATGGTTTTTTCAAACCAATAGTAATTGTCATGAGTAACTACTCATTCACTACTCATATTATTATGTCCAATATCAGTAACTTACTGTCCATAACGTCTATATTCATAGACAAATATCTTTAGCAAATGAACATGGACGTATACAAGGACATGTGCAGAAAATAAATTACAAAATAAAAACTGATGCTATACTAATGCCTATAATATCAAATGAATTAAAATTTAATATGGAATTAAATGGGAAAGGCTCCCATACCACTATATAAATATGTGATATGTCCAATTGAAAAAACCACACCAAAAAACAATATATTCCAGCTCTTGTCTTTCTCCCTACAAACTATTTTTTCTCAAATCATATTGTTTCTTCATATATTTATATATTTTATTCTGGGTAAAAGAAAGTACTATTTTAAGAGCTTCTCACCCTACAAGTAGTGTAGACTTGTAAGGGAATATAGCTAGGTGGCTGGGCTTGTTGTATCCTGGGGACGGCGTGCAAAATTATTGTCTATTACACCGGAAAACTTCGTAGACGGCGCGTATCGTCTCAAGAGAGCGACCTAGTCCGTGCCTCAACTCCACCACCTCTTATTGGTAACATTATTTGGTGCAAATTATAACAAGTTACAGGTAATATTTCTCCTTATATTTCCAACAATAACTTGTGGATTTTTAGCAAAATCTTATTATTTTGCTTAACTAATGGAAGGCAATATTAGTTCAGAGTTCTTGAACTTACGTTCTTGATATTGTTACTTCAGGAGCACTTTTTATATATAATTTTCCCTTTTCCAACATGTCTTTTTCAGATATTTTCCCTCACATAATTTAATTGTGAGCTGATTTAGAAAATGCAGAATTTTATTCACTCATACCTTTTAAAATTTTGCAACTTCAGGTGCATCAAGTGTAAAGCTGTATTCACTTGCACTTTTATAATTTTGCAACTTCAAATGCATTCATTTATAATGAGTTCTCGTAAGGTGCAACTTCTGGTGCATCCATATCTATAAGGAGTTCTTGTAAGGTGCAGCTTCTGGTATATCCATACCTCTCTTTTAAATAATTTCTTTTACACGATCCTGCTGGGATGCGTGGTTGTCATCTTAATAAGCTTAAAGTAATAAAATAAGCGTAATATATAAAACAAGAACAACAGATTACTAAGGCAGTAGAACCGGCCAATATTATGCAAAACAGAGATTTAATATAAGACGGTAAAACTTACAGTAGGTTAGAGATAAAGTGAGAATAACTCATTTCTTAAGATTTGGTTAGAGCTTCGTGCTGATAACGTGTTGTAAATTAAAAGAAATATAGAGAGAAACAAGATCAAGAAATGAGAGAATGTAATCTGATTCTCCATTATTCATATACAGAGCAATCTCTGTATTCAATTGTATTCAACTTCTATAATGTTTATAAAGGGATATCACACTTATATAGTGATACAAAGTGGTATCATAATTGAAGTAATCATGGAGGATGTGGTGGCATTAGCACTATATCAAAGGCCATCATCACAAAGAGGACAATAATGCCCAATAGTGGAGAAGGCAATCATGTCATCCATTCATAACAAAACCCAAATAAATGTTGTCAAGCCAAGAAGCATCCAGCAAAGCCGCCGGAGTTTGGACAGGCCATCATCTCTTTTAGTGACTTTTAATGGGTCTCATTCCGTTCTCAGATTTGACTCATTATTTTTTACGAGTATTTCTTCTTTGAGTTTGTATGTTAGATCTTTTCCGTTTTAACATTTGAGAAGTTTTTCTGTCTTTACTCTTTTCTTTTTCTTTTTTCGTAAGTCTAAATTCCATTTCTTTGGGAGGTCAAACACGGTGGCTCCAACAGATTTTTCAGACTTCGGCAGAGTCTTCTCATGGACTCTCTGTTTGTTTTTTGTGTGTGTGTGTGTGTTTTAATATAATGGTGTTTTAATGAGAGTAAGCTTGTGCTTGTGTGTGATAGTGCCTAATATTTTATTTACAAAAATCTGATGTGGAACAATACTGTTGGAAGGTGTAAAACGACCTTTTATACGAGATCCATATTGAATTTAATCTCATTGCAATTAAACTAAGAACTTTAAAGATCTACTGATCTAACAACTACAAACTTGTGAAAAAACTAATTATTCTTCATAAACATGAAAATGAATTACAAGAGGACTAATTGCCTGAAAGCTTTATAATGATCCTGAAACTAGAAAGAAAATTTCATAACAGAAGAAAGAGCAATCTCTATTTCAATAACTTGAGAGTTGAGCATGCTTTTATTTATTATTTTAATTAGAAATGGATCCTCTATTTATAATTGAGGCATTGACGGTTAACAATAGTTAATGCCAATCATCGACAGTTTACAAATTGACACTTGGCACTCTTTCCTATTACTCCAATGACACTTGTTATGCGTAGAGTTATCCTCAACTAACTCTCACGTTTTCCTAATACTTAAATTGCTTGGTTTCTATACACATGTTGCTTCCTTGAAATTCCATTTATACATAGTCAACAATTTTGAATTTTAAAGTTATTTTATCTAATGCCAATAAGTTCATTGAACGGAAGCCATAAGTCAAAGCCATAACATCTCTCCTCTCCCTATGTACTCCCTTTGTGTTAATGCCAATCATCGATGACAGAAAATTATTGAAAATAGTTCAAAATTGACTTTACGAATCGGATTTAGGATAGATCCTACTTTTTGGTTTAAAAAAATAACAAAGAAAGTATTTTTCATAGGATAATTAAAATTTAATATAATGTAGTCTAATTTTTATAAAACACGATTCATGTTTATATTTACCATATGGATCATGTTTTCATCCAAAAATAAAATAAATGATACTTAAAATGACAAATAAATACATGGGCACATGATTATATGATCAAACCTAAATAATTTTCATAACTCATTTCAAGCTCACATGGTTTCATTATAACAAATCCATCCATCTTTCTCCATTGCCAGCAACAAAATTAAATGAAATACATAAAAAAAAAAGAACTCTAAAAATCGAATATATTTTAGTATTAGACATTAATTATGATTGTGTTTTATATATGGAATAATATATTCTTATATTAAAGAAAATATGATGTGTCAAAATTCTAATGGAAAGTTTAATAATAGAATAAAATTTAAATTCAATTAGAAAATATATATTAAAATAATGAGGTGTAAAATTGTGAGATTTCAAAAGCTTATGTAGCGCAACATGATGAGGTCAACTAAAAGTCAAAAAGCTTCGGTTTTACATTATAGTACTAGTCGCAAACCTGTGCGATGCACAGGAAAATTATTGAAAATAAAATCTAAATTAATTTTGATTCATTTTTTTTTTTTGTAGTTCAAAATTTTGAATCAGATTTAGGATAGATCTTACTTTTTGGTTTAAAAAAATAACTAAGAAAGTATTTACCATAGGATAATTAAAATTTAATATAATGTAATTTTTCTTTTGGCATAAGTTGAATATAGTTCAATTTTTATAAAACACGATTCATGTTTATATTTACCATATGGATCATGTTTCTATCCAAAAATAAAATAAATGATACTTAAAATAAGAAGAAAGACAAATAAATACATGGGCACATGATTATATGATCAAACCTAAATAATTTTTATAACTCATTTCAAGCTCACATGGTTTCATTATAACAAATCCATCCATCTTTCTCCATTGCCAGCAACAAAATTAAATGAAATACATAAGAAAAAAAAAAAAACTCTAAAAATCTTGATGAAAATTGATAATTATGATTATTATTAAAAGATATTTATATTGTGTTTATATATATATATAGTATTAGACATTAATTATGATTGTGTTTTATATATGGAATAATATATTTTTATATTAAAGAAAATATGATGTGTCAAAATTCTAATGGAAGGTTTAATAATAGAATAAAATTTAAATTCAATTAGGAAATATATATTAAAATAATGAGGTGTAAAATTGTGAGATTTCAAAAGCTTATGTGGCGTAACATGATGAGGTCAACCAAAAGTCAAAAAACTTCGGTTTTACATTATAGTATAGATAGATTTGCATTATTTTTCGGTGAATTTCATTCATATGGGGGATTATAAGCATATTCGCTTTGAGAGTGGATTTTTTAGATAACTTTGAGCCAAAATAAATATGGGGTCCACACGAATTTTGAGAAGGGTCTATGTTGGATCATGTACTTCACTTCTATGAGGATAATAACGCCATGTAATTATTTGCTCAAAACTATTAAAGAATGAATGAAAATTGATTTCAAAAGTGTTCACTTGAATATAGGTTGAAGGTAGTGAAAAACATGATCCCACATTGGAAAGTTTATATAAAGTTATTTTTTACTAAATAAGTATATAAAGTTTTAATGGTTTTATATACTCTTTCCTTAGACATAAGCTTGGGTCACAAGAGCACTGCAATTTTGTGGATAGTTGGGAAGACCTACTCAACTTGGGCCTCTCACACTCGCACACCGCCCCGCCTCACGCTGAACTGAACTAAGTCATGGCGGGTTAAGTTAGGCTTGGGCGTGGTAGTCTGGTAGACTGGTAGTGGGTTGGGCTTGGAGGTTGCATGCGTATCAAATGAGAACTTACCTGGAGGTTTCCTATCACTAACAAGAGGATATGCAAATTTAAGGTTACCGTTATCCATCAGGCGAAATGTACCATATAATCTCTTCTAGAGTAAATCTCTAAACCTTGTTCTAGGGATGGTTTTCATTCCTATAAAAGGTTTCCACGACAACAAATAAGATATGATGCACATCAATCTGTCCATTGTGTAGCAACAGGTTCTTCACATCAGAGACCTTGGCAGGAATCTTCGTGTATCAATCAATAGTGAGACAATAACGAATTATTATTATGAGCAATTAATATTAGGAGTTCTGAATTTGGGTCATTCTACAATACCTACACTTTTTTTGTGGATATGGTATCCATTCAATTGGTATCATTAAATGTGATATAATTGGTACCATCATATGTAGGAGGTGGGTACCAAAAAACCCCGAATTACCCTCTGAATCCACCGAAAGATTAAGTAGTGAGAGACATCCGCTCGACCCAATCCGGCACTACCCATCCCCTGCAACCCATCCCCTCCCAACTGCAACCCTCTTCGCTTCATGCCGTCAACCCAGCAACCCACACCCGTCCGTCCGTGAGCCCATATATACCCAGACTGGGCAAACCCATACGGATCACGGCAAACCCATCAATTTCACACGAAACCCATCACACAAAACCCATCAATCGATGCGCCCCAACACCTAAAGCTCCAATCCACCCCACGGCCGGACGTCGCATAACCACCACCAACGAGATTTTGAAATTTTGATAGAGAGAGAGAGTGGAGAGAGAGAGAGAGAGAGAGAGAGAGAGAGAGAGAGAGAGAGAGAGAGCAGAGAGAGAGAGAGAGCGAGAGAGAGAAAAAAAAAAGAGGAGAGAGGAGAAAGAAGACCGAATAAAAAATGGAAAATAATTTATACAAGTTGATACAGTAACTTGTATTTTCACAGGTTACTGTAGCAATTTGTAAAACTGGATGCTATTATAGACGACTGGTTGGAGCTCAAATTTTGTCATTTTTTTCTACAGTACCTTTTACTTTGACAAAAAATGTATTTTGAAGGTGCGGCTGGGAATGCTCTGATTAGATATATTTCTATGTACAAAGTGGCATACAATGCAATGTGGATTTATGTTATAGAAAATGATTCCTGCACACCATGATGTGAAACAGTAGTTTCACACCATGGACGTGGAGGAACCACATTAAGCCAGGATTTTAAAGCTGGCCCACCGGTCCCACAACTTAAAAACTAAAAGATATAAGTAACCAAGTCAGGGATATACAATGCTTGTAACCAAACATCAAAAGTGCTCATCATTTTTTCCTTTCTCCTTATCTTCTTCTTCACACCAGCCATGTCTCCACCACATGCTTACAATTCTCTGATTCTCTCACCTCCGATCTCTCTCACACCAAACCAATTCCAATAGTGAATGTCAATTTGATCCTAATATATCCCAAACATTTTGGTTTTTCTAAATTTATATTGTGTTCTCTTCAGTAAAATAATTTTTTTCTCCGGTATATTTCGTCTCTCCCTTTCCATCTTCTCTGCACTTCCTTCCTTTGGGTTCTCTAATGGTCGCGGTGGCGTGAGCTCGGGGTTTGGTCGCAACGGTGTTCCCCTCCCCTCAGACCAACTATTCTTTCTCTCTCACTGCTCAGGCCTCTCTCTCGTCACGACCAGTAAGGGCTTCGCAGTGGTGGCGCGGTGGGCCGATCAGATCTGATCTCTTTCACGAAGAGAGCTTTTGAAAGAGTGGATTTGTTTGGGTTTGGGAATGATTTCACGGAGAGAGCTTTTGATATTTGTAGATTTGAGTTTTCTTTGGGTTTGGGAATGGTTTCACGAAGAGAAGATTTGATGTTTGAAATTGTGGGTTTCATTGTATTGGGGAATAAAATGTGTTGGGTTTGATATTTGTGAGGTTTTGAATGCTTTCTTTTTTGTTTGGAAATAGAACTTTAATTTTGAGTGATTTTAGTTGAGATTGAAAATAATAAAATTTGGTTTTTTTAAATTTTGAAGTGATTTTGGTTGAGATAAAAGATAATAAAATTGTTACAAAGATGAAACCATATTATTATTTTCCAGAAATTGTGGACATACTATAGAAATTATGGACCATTATATTTAAACATGTTGAAATCGATGCCAAGAAATATGAACAATTAGTATGAACATGTTCAAATATTCAAACTAATTTCCAGAAAATGTGGACAAAACCATGAAATTGTGGACAATATTGTCCACACTTTCTGAGAATTGGTATGAACATTCGAGTTTACCCAGAAAATGTGAATAGTGTTAATATGAACATTCGAGTCTACCCAGAAAATGTGGACAATTTTATTTAAGTGTGGACAATATTGTCCACACTTTCTGGGAATTGGTATGAACATTCGAGTCTACCCAGAAAATGTGAACAGTGTTAGTATGAACATTCGAGTCTACCCAGAAAATGTGGACAATTTTATTTAAGTATGGACAATATTGTTCACACTTTCTGGGAATTGGTATGAACATTTGAGTCTACCTAGAAAATGTGAACAGTGTTAGTATGAACATTCGAGTCTACCCAGAAAATATGGACAATTTTATTTAAGTGTGGATAATATTGTCCACACTTTCTTGGAATTGGGATGAACATTTGAGTCTACCCAGAAAATTTGAACAATGTTAGTATGAACATTCGAGTTTACCCAGAAAATGTGGACAATTTTATTTAAGTGTGGACAATATTGTCTACATTTTCTGGGAATTTGTATGAACATTCAAGTCTACCAAGAAAATGTGAACAATATTAGTATGAACATTCGAGTCTACCTAGAAAATATATACATTTTGGAAGGAAAGTAATAGTTGGATTTTTTAGGACAAAGCTAGCTCTTTGGATAAACTAAATGGTGCTTTTGTGAGTGAGCTATTTGATTGGTCTCAGAGCTTGGGTTTAACAAATATTGTTATTGATTTTGTATTTTCTTTAGCTACTACTTAGTTCTCTTCTTCTTCATTGTAATCTTGTTGACCTCAATGTGTATCCTTTATGCACCTTGAGAAAATGTGGAAAATTTCATTTAACTGTAAACAATATTGTATGATTTCATATCTACTTAAATTGAAAAATATAAGCTTTGACATCATGCAATTTGTGAATGATATGAGCCCACAATTTGTGAATTATAGGCTCTCTCCTTTTTTTTTTTTTTGGATGCAATTGCACATGTTTTATTTGTGTACAAAAAGTTTAGGGAGTTATTATCAAGGCATCAATTTTATAGTACAAAAATTCATTATACAAGCCAAGCCTCATTCAAAACAAAATTATTTTCATGATTTTTTTTTATAAAAAAAAAAAAAAATTCGAATTCCAACCTATCAATTTTATAGTATACAATAATATCATATGGAATAATCAATATTTAAATTTCCATCCACATGAATGCTAGATAATCAATCGTTACAAAGAGAAAAATATAGAAATATTAAATACATCGTATTGGTTATAACAAATCTAGCTAATTTACAAACATTAAATACATATGTTTTCTCTGCAACCAGTAAACAACAAATATCATAGGATCACATAACAAATAGACATTCTTCCAAAATATACCCAGTAGGTGTAGAGCAGCAGAATTTTCAGGTACAAAAAGAGCTCTATAAAATCCACTTGAATCAACAAAACTGACAGGAGATTCACTACGACAAAATCCTCGAAAAAAATTGTAAGCAACTACCTAATCTATAAAATTTCAGTACTTGACCATTGCAAGGATATCTGATTATAGGCCAAGTTTCTCCTTTGCAGCCTTCACCCTAAAGTTTAGTCAGCTTCTTCTTCCGTTCATATGCTACTTAAGCTCTCTTTTTACTCTTTTCCTCCAGCTTCTGTGGTAAAAGAATGGTTAGAAAATTTTGAATATAAGTTTTGCTAATGAATTGTGACTTTTACTTTCAAAATTGGTTAATCTCAACAATATAAAGCCAACATAAGCATGTTGATAATCCATCCAACTCACAGACATTGATTCATTGCCGACCTCACAACAGCAAAGATTCAATTTCTACCAAACAGATACAATCTAAAACAAAACCCAAATCCAAAATACTAACCAAACAATAGAACCAACCTGGAAACCTTTACTAGAAACATTGATTAATCACTTTTTGAGCAATACCCACTGAAAATTAGAGATGAGCCTCCAGAGATATTGCTTCCTCGACTGTACTGCTTCCTCATGTCCACCCCCACTGAACGGGAGGGGAGCCATAAAATTAACTTTGAATCCTAGTTCTTCACTATTTCAGCTAACAAATCATGGAAAAGCTCATTCCCAATATGCCCACTGGTTGTATTGGGTAAATTAAGCTAAAAGCCTAAAATGTATCCACTTATTACAAAATAATAACCACTCCATTACATTCAACGTAAATTTGTCATCTTCACATGCATTTTCTTAGAACCCAAAACTCAAGCAGAGATTTATTCATACAAGTAAACCTAGTATCTGAAAGAATTAAGGTTGTAAAATAAATCTAAAAAAAAAAAAAATTAACTTTGAAATTTTCTCTAAAAAAAGAAATAATTTTGTGCTCATAAAATAATCACAGAGAAAACATTTGAAAGAAAACCTTAACATTTACAATACTAAGAACCTATCACTAATGAATCAACTACATATAATAGGTTAAAAACCTAATATCAAATCCCTAATTGAACGAATTATTATAAAAACGTTAAAAGAAAAAGGAAAAAAAAATAGATCATGAAGAAAACCCATTGGAGAGGGAGAGAGAGAGAGAAAGAGAGTACCAAGAATCCATGAAGAAAACCCTGACTTCGAAGGGGATGGTCTTTGGGTCCTAAGATTTCCTTATCTTATCCATGCTTCAAGGTCCTCTCTCTCTCTCTCTCTGAGTTTAATTTCTTTTTGCCAAATTTTTTCTTTCTTGTTTTTTAAACTAACTTGTCTGCCTTCGAAATTTGATTGGGCGGGAGGTCCTAATACAAATTTATCTTATGCCATGCGCCAGGTCTACTCTTTCCCTAAGTTTAATCTTTTGTTTTTTAATTATTTCTTTTCTTTTCATACTTGTTTGACTTTGAGAAGATATCAATTCCCCCTCACTGAGTTTAAAGGACTACAAATTTTTTCTTTCACCATGTTACTAACTCTAGGAAAATTTGATTGGGCTGTTGCATAACTCTAGGAAATATATGTACCTACTGCTTAGCTGTCTAATTTATTTTATCTTGCATGAGTCACTCCTATTATTTTTTCTTTCTTTCATATGTACTTACTTTGAGGAAATATATCAAAAAACCTACTGCAGCTAGCTGTGTGTTGTGACTCTAGGTTTATTTTGGCCTGTTGCATAACTCTAGGAGATATATAGTCAACACCTACTGCTAGCTAGCTGTCTTTATTTTACTGCATGAGTCACTCCTTGTTCTTTGTACATATCCCATCTGATGAAAATACTTTCTATAAAATTCACTTTAAGATCTCAGAGTGTCATTGATTTTCGCATAGAGTGTCAGAGTGAATTTAAAGGAAGAAAAGCAAAGACTTTGTTTGTTTTTTTGGGAATTGAATTCCTTTTATTAAAAAAAAAAAAAAAATCCCTCTATCAAACCGTGAGAGAGAAATTCTCTAAACATCTTTACCCACCTGATTTATCAATTCTCTAACTTTCTAGTTCTCTTTTTCTAAATAGAGTTTTTTAGTTTAGTTTCTATTCCTATTGACAAGCTAAGTAGAACTTTTTAGTTTAGTTTCTATTGGCATTGACAAGCTTAAAAATTGTTAGAAAGGCTTAAAATTTTAAGTAAAATACATTATACAATATATTTCACAACAATTGAGTTGACAAGTTTTTATTTTTATTAAATATATATAATAATAATAATATATAATTTTATGAAAATATGTCTACATTATAAGGTATAAACTATGTATTTTTAAGGACTCTTGTGTACAGGGGCGGAGCCAAAAAATTATTTTGAGTGGGCTGGAAGTATTAAGTAAATCTCGACGGTACAAATGAATTTTATTTAATAAAAAAAATGTGCATCTAGTCTATTGATGCCAAAATTCGTCCAAATATTTGTGAGGTCGGCAAATTCTCCATAAAATTCGTAATTAAAAAAAAACAAAAAAACAAATAGTGTATACATTAAGACAATTTAATTGAAAGAACTAAATAGAGAGGCTAGGATGGTTCCAATCAACACACGAACTATACATTTCCTCATATCGTAGTATAGGGATGGTTTGATTAGGGTTGTAAAAAAAAGAGATATGTATTTTAACAACGTCACAATCTCAATTTTGAACTTTTAGTATTCAGCTCGGCTCGATATGTTTTCAACCATCGATATGAATGTACAAGCTAGTTGATCCAAACATCGTAAGCACAATTTTGATCAATAATACCTAGATACACATGAACAATCTTTTATTTTATACAACAACTTATTCTCTCTCTCTCTCTCTCTCTCTCTCTCTCTCTCTCTCTCTCTTCCTAGTCGACTATGGATCCTTCTAAATTTTTTGAGTTGTGGGGCATTTTTTAAAGAGTGAGATGAGATGAAATGAGATTTGAGAGAATGAGGGAGAGCGAGAGAGGGAACATGTTGGGACCTACTACTTTATATATCATTTTTGCTAAATCCTATTACTTTGTATATTTGCACTCTTAATCTCTCGCACCACACTTTTAACAATTTCTTCACATCACCATTGTGTTCAGTGATGTAGTCAGGATTTTCAATTGACTAGAGGTCGAAATATGAATCAATTTTTTCTTAATGAAAATCCAAAGTAACGTCCATTCTGTATTAACAAAATATCAACAAATGAAAAGACACATAATAACGATTTCTTAATACATTACAATGCAATTATCTAATTAAATGAAAGTCGATGTTTTTAAAATTATTGAAATCATCTATGAATGATTCTGTATTAAATGTCGCAACAAATAAAAGTTATGTTTATTATCTCATTATATGTACAATAATATTCTAAAAAAAGTCTAATTATTATGGTTTAATTACTATTTTGGTCCTCAACCTATGGTCTTTGTGTCAAAATGTTCCTCAATGTTTCATATGTGTCAAATCCTTGTGTCATTTTGGTACTTGTCGTTAAGTGATGGATAGAAAATTTTGACGTGGCTAATGGTATTATTAAATTAATTGGGTTTTTGATTTCTGGAGTTTTAATTTTTATTATATTAATTGGATAGAGTTTTAATGGGGTGTGATTGTGTGCATTGGCTCTTATTCTTTTATTTAAAAAAGTAGACGTGGCATCAAGATTTTTATTGAATTTAAACTTTTTTTCTTTCTTTTCTTGAGTTGGTATGCCACATCATCATTTATTATTAATTTAATAACACCGTTAGCCACATCAGCATTTTACATCCTATCACTTAACGGGAAAGAACAAAATGACACAAAGATGAAAGGTTGAAGACCAATTTGACTCGTTTGAAACGTTGATGACCATTTTGACACAAAGGTCATTGGTTGAGGACCAAAATAATAATTAAACCAATTATTATTGCTATTGCTAAGTAAAAAAAAAAAAATGTTGGGACAAATAGGCAAAAAAATAAACTAAAATTTTAAGATATTAAGTTTAAAAATAATGATTCCAACAAAAGTTATCAATACTCATACAAGAGGTCATTTCTATATTATTAGATAAATGAAATATTTCAATACCGATTGATACTAATATATCGTTTCTGGATTACTGCTATTTTTAATACATATATTTATTAGTTAAACAATTAAGCTTCGAACACAATGCGTTCACAACAATGTTGAGGTGTCAAGCTGTGAATGGTAAATAATAAAGTGATGTAATTGGTGGGTCTGGATAAGAACTAATAAAAATCTACTAACTCAGTATTGATGTGAAAATATTGTGTCTGTAGCATTAATCTTAATTAAATGAAAATTTTAATATTCATTGGCCCGTGGGCTACGAGAAATTATTCAGTCCACCAGGTGAACCACGTCATCTATCCACCATCCCAATAATTAGATGACATGTGTTATAATTAACCAAATAAGAGTTTAGTCATCTTTTAACAACTAACTACAATTTTTTTAACACCAACCAGGGTTAACAATTAAAAAACAATTTTCATATTTTCAATTTATCTTATTTGCACAACCCAGCAACCAGCCTCCACATTCGCCGGTGGAGTGGCGGTGATGTCAATCTCTCCTTACAAAGAACTCCGGCGACCAAAGCCACCGCCAACAACCAGTGCCATCCTTCTTTGAAGATGCATAGGCAAGACAAGACCAAACCCACCGAAAGTTATGAAATTGTAGATCTGATAGTGAAGCACAAAACCCATGGCATAAACAACCTTGCTGCCACCTCTTTTGTGCTTCACATTATCTTTAAAAATTTGGCATCTGATTTAAGCTTTTGTTTGAATTCTTGTGTTGAACTGCTTCTACTACTTTTTCTTTAAAGATTCATTTTGTATTTTGAGATCTGAGTTTATTTTATTGCTTGTTTTCGGATTTGAAGCTGGAAGTGTATTGATTGCTCTATTTTTCACTCATATTTAACTTGAGTTTGCTTAAAATCCTTTCACTCATATTTATCTTATCTTCTCAGTTCCGCTTCTATCTTCTTCTTCTTCTTCTTAGTCTTCTTTTTTCTTTTCTTTTTTCCCTTTCCTCTTTCTACTGCACCACGATCTCTGCATTCTCTCTCTTTTTCTCCTCTCTTTTCTCTCTGGACTCTTACTGACTATCCCTCATTGTGTTCACTTCATTCCAAATCTATGGAAATTTATTTACACAACAATGTTGGGAATGTTGTTTGAAGATGTGGACTCTTAATCAGAAACTGTGAACAATTCCTGGAATTTGGGTTGAACATTTAAGTTTGCCCAGAAAATGTAAATAATTTCATGAAAGTGTGGACAATAATGTCCACAATTTTTGGAAATTTGTTGAACAGTTTAACTCTTACCCAGAAAATGTTTTTAGCAATGGTAGTTTGTGTTTCTTGGCTTGCTGTTGCTGTGTTTTTTCCGGAGCAGCTGTAACTTAATTAAGGAGAAAGGTAAGGAAAAAAAATCATGTGTTTCTCAGTTAATTCACATGTATTTACATTGTTTGGTTACAAGCTCAACTGAATTCTTGGATAGATTTAATGGTTTGGCTTGCTTTTAATTTGTGGGACCTGTGGGACCCTCTTTTGTTATGTTCACCAATGAGAAGAAGCCACATCCATGGTGTGAAAATACTGTTTCACACCATGGTGTGGATTTAGCAGGACCCTTATGTTATTAAGCTGTGTGGTACAAGATAGATTCCTGTAATGACTTCAGCCTTCACTTCTAGATGGTTTTTAAGGAAGTAGAGCATCGTAGGCAGCGGGAGAGGAAAGTCTCCTCGGACACAACTCGAATGGAGTTTAAAATGATGTTTTGATGGGAGGCAATTTAGATGACATGACGCTTCTAATTATTTTGTATAATATCGAAGAATTATTGACATTTCTATATGGTATTCTATTGAAGGTTTCATGTTTACCATTTAATAATTAAATTTTTTTTTTTGCTCAGTCCATTTAATAATTAAATAATCATATGAACTATACGGTTTTTTATTTATTTGTTTATTCAACAATTGCGTATTTGAGTTTAAAACAAATTTCTCGAAACACAAGCTTGAAAGTTTTTTTTTTTTTTTTCTTTACCAAGATAGATTATTTTTTTTAATACATACCAAGATAGATGCTATCAGCCTTTTCTTTAAATTTATTTATGAGATGAAAATTAGATTAAATTCTACCTTGAACTTAAAGTGGAGGCCTTTTCAAATTAAGATTTGAAGATATATTTAATTTTACGTAATTTTAGATTTTAAATAATGTAACACAAGGTTAGATAAAAACAAAACAAAAATTTAAAGGTGAAATACTTTCTTAGACTCTTAATTCACTTGGAATAACAAAGAAGATGTTATTTTCCTCATGGATAAATCATTCACAAATGAAACGTTAATAGTTTAATGGAATTATCTCACCCAGATCTTGAGATTTTGTTTACAACGGCCTGGGAAATCTGGAATGCTAGGAATCGTTTGTTGTGGGATAAACAGCATACAAATGTGGATGATATTTGGCAACGTGCATCAGGGATGGCTACAGAGTTTTTGGAAGCTGGTCTGGATGTTAGTGAGGCTGGCGGTATGAATGTAGTGGAGGGTTTTAGCTGTTGGCGACCACCTGAAGCACAGAACTTCAAGTTAAATTTGGCTTTTTGTCTGGATTCTGGGAAAACAAATGTGGGGTTCGGTGTTCTTATTCGGGATCAAATGGGGTTCGTTGCGGCAGCAATGTCCCAACAGATGCCAAGTTGTGATGATAAAGTTCAAATCCATGCTCTGATAGTGAATAAAGCTCTTAAATTTGCTTATGAAGTGGGTTTACGACGGCTTGAAGTTGATCTGGTTTGCAAAGACCTTTGTTCAATACTGAAATCTGATTCAACGTGCTTTGCTCCAAATGGAAACCTGCTTGATGATATCTCTGTTTCTTGTCAAAGGTTTTATTTTTGTTCTTTTTCTTCTGTCAAATCTATGTGTAGCAAGGCTGCTTATGCCTTGGCTACAGAGGTTGTGTCCTCAAATGTTTCTCAGGTGTGGTTGGAAGACTGCCCTATTAGTATTGTTTCTCATGTACAGTTCAATTTAAGTCCTCGATAAAGCTATCGTTTCATATCAAAAAAAAAAAAAAAACCTACGACTTTTCATTACAAAGCAATGACATTTGTAGATTCTGAAAATGGAACGTATATATGTAATTTTTTTTTTTTTTTTTATGAATCAGTAAGAATATTATTGAACCAAACAACCAATACAAACAAAGAGACAAGAAAGCCTCAGAACCCCACCAAAAAGACAAGCTTGCCACGCTAGCAAGTAGCAACCAAGCTAAAGTCCTACCGATTAGGCCGGCCATCAGCGAAAAAAAAACAAAGCAAAGAAAACTCTGCATCTTCAAGTCTACAACAAAGCAAAATTTACATTTCCCTGTGCAGCACTGAAGAATGAATTCCCCAATTACAACAAAGCACCCGATTAAGGATAGAATCACAATCGAAAAGCATATTCTTAGATCTTGCTTTGACTTGGAAATAGCCCAAAAATGATTTAAGATAGTGTAGAGAACCTATAAAAAATTAATGACAACTAAACTATTTTTTCATGATTATGATTCTCTAATGTCATCTTGGCTAAAATGGTTCTTACAAAATCATCCAATGCTTTAACAGAAGACCCTTCCTCCTTTCCCTCTTGATCCTTTGTTGCTGCCCTTATTTGCTCTCCAATCACACCAACCTTCTTCTTCATCTCCTCCCCTTGGCCCTTGTTCTTGTTCATGACCAACTCTATCACCCTCTTCACCTCCGTCCCTACAATATCACTCTGCACACCCCATGTCAATTGCACGCACACGCCCATCTCCTCCACCAGCATCTTTGAATTGTAAATCTGCTCTGCCGCGATGGGCCATCCTATAATAGGCACGCCCTGGCTTAAGCTCTCCAACACCGAGTTCCACCCACAGTGACTTAAAAACGCACCGGTTGATTCATGTGACAGGATCTCTAGCTGGGGTGCCCAGTTGTGCACCAACAAGCCTTGTTTGCTTTCAGTCATTTGCTTTTCAAACCCTTACTGGCAACCATTCAGCTCTAAACTCATCTTTTATGTCGTAACCAAGAGGTGGCCTTAGAACCCAAATGAAAGGTTTTGCACTAGCTTCCAAACCTAGAGCTAACTCCATCATTTGGGAGGCACTGATAGTGTTCTGGGAACCAAACGAAACATAAAGAACTGTACCTGGACTATGAAAATTGAGCCACTCAATGCATTTTTTAGATGATATTCCGGGTTTCTTAAAGGTAGCTGAGGGAAGAAGAGGACCAATAGTCCAAACTGGAAGTTTGATATATTTTCTTAGAATTTCCAAACCTAAAGGTTCAATTTCCTCAACTGTGTTACACAACCACCCATGGGACTCTAATGAATGTAAAATCACTGGCTGCATAAATGTTGACCACGTATCTTTACCATCAGCAGCTCTAGCAAATGGGTGCAGTTGTGACGTAGAGAAGCGATCTCTATCAGGAAACCCCAGAAGGGAAAACTCTTCGGATTGAGAATAACGATGTGGGAGATTCAGCCAGAAGGAGATATAAGCCGAAGTGCCATAGGCACCACAAGTGGTGAAGTTAATACTAGCACAGCCTATGCTCTTTGCAACTTTAACGGCCCAACCAAAAAACACATCGGATATTATACAAAGAGGAGGGCGGCCTTGTTGGTCCGTTATATCACGGACAAGGCTGTGGAAAGGAGCTTCGAGTGTCATGGATGCATGACAGAGAGTTGCTATCTCATTCAGTGACAAGTTCTCACTGTTCTCAGTGTTTGGGGGTAACCCGTGGTCTGTACTGCAGAATGGGAGCTCAGCAAGGCGGATGTAATTGGAATCAGATGACATGGTTGTGCGGAGGTTGTTGATGTTGAGGGGGGTGTTGGCGATGGTGATGGTGAAACCGGTTCTTTGGTGGATTTGCCTTGCCAGTGCTAGGAATGGTATGAGATGACCTTGAGCCAAGAATGGTAGCATTACAATGTGTTCATGAGATTTAGAACCCATTTTTTTCTTAATTTTCTGGCTAAAGGTGGTGAAGATGTGTCTTTGGACTTTTGGCGATTGTTTCAAACGGTGAGAGGAGACCGAGGCTGAGCTAAATGTCCAAATGCTTCTCCCTCAGTGAATGTGTTTAGCAGTCATGGTGTGTAATAATAATAATAATAGATTAGTAGGCCTTGGTTGCCATCATCACTGCACGTCGGACCGTTGTCATTTCTTGAATGGAATAGAATTTTCTAGTTCTACCTGTTGGGATCTCAATTATTTATGTTTAGTGATCACAAAGTCCAAAAAGAGTCTCTGGTTTCTTCTACAACAACTCACAAAACATAATCCGTCAGCTTAAAATATATAAAAGTCCATGTATATGATTAACATACATCAATGTAATGCAACTTTTGTTTCGGTCCGTGTGTTCACTTTGATGGTCAAAGAGAGTATCTGGTTTCTTTTCATTAATTGTTATTCTAAAATGTCTTCAACCTGCGTACAGTGCCAGCTCCAGGAATTTTTCTCAGCTCCAGGAATTTTTCTCAGAGGTTGATTAAAAAATTTGAATATATCAACATTAACAAAAAATAAAAACATGCAAAAGAAATTTGCAGTATAAGTAATTTCCATATTAAAATTTTTCCATAGTAATAACAAAAGAATAAGGGTACGTTTGGTACACAGTAATGATTATTACACTGTAATAGAAATTAGTATTACAAGGAATAGAATAAGCTGTAATGGAATAAGTATTACTATTCATCAGTTTAGTAACATTACATGAGTAGAACCCTGAATCTGTATTCCATAGTTTGGTACAGTATAATAACGTGGTGGAATGACATTATATTTTAGTCAAATTCCTAAGATACCATTTTTGAAATGCATTATATATTTACACTTTTTGTGAGTCTTGTTTAGTATTCTATTATGTATAAATTGAAAAATACCAATACAGTACATATTTAATAATAAAAACAATATTGGTATATACTTTAAACACAACCAAAAGCAAAAAATAAAAAAAAAAAATTATATAACTAGTTATTTTTTCCATGAGAAGTATTATACAGATTAACAACGATGGTTATATAGGAAAAAAATAATAATAATCAGTACTATACAGATTAAAAACACCAGCCAGTAAATACAAAAACCAATCAATAGATATAGACCATAGACCATAATCCATCCTCTCATTGGCTAGTTACAGAGAACCGGGCCAATCCATATCTACATGTAAAGGCCCCTAATGACTGACCTTTCTTTTCAATCATATAATGCAATACCAGATTTTTTTCAAACAAAGCTTTCTCCTACTTTCTTTTATATTTCTAAAGATAAGATTTCAAAACAAACAAAAGGAAAAAATATCTCATTGGCAGGATTCAGAGTTAGGCCAATCTATCATTTTTAAATAAGATTTCAAAACAAACAAAAGGAAAAAATATCTCATTGGCAGGATTCAGAGTTAGGCCAATCTATCATTTTTAAGTTTTAAATGATAGATTGGCCTAGCTCTGAATCCTGCCAATGTTGAATGGAAAACACAGCATCATGATTCACGAGAGCCAATTTCCTTTTGAATTTCTTCCTGCCACATTGGACGGAGCATATATGGTTTCGGAACGGATTGAGTTATTGAGCATATATGGTTTCCAAATTTTCATTTCCTTAACTTTTAGGGTACGTTTGGTACACAGTAATGATTATTACACTGTAATAGGAATTAGTATTACAAGGAATAGAATAAGCTGTAATGGAATAAGTATTACTATTCATCAGTTTGGTAACAACACATGAATAGAACCCTGAATCTGTATTCCATAGTTTGGTACAGTATAATAACGTGGTGGAATGACATTATATTTTAGTCAAATTCCTAAAATACCATTTTTGAAATGCATTATATATTTACACTTTTTGTGAGTCTTGTTTAGTATTCTATTATGTATAAACTGAAAAATACCTAGTACAGTACAGATTTAATAATAAAAACAATACTGGTATATGCTTTAAACACAAAAACCAAAAGCAAAAAAAAAATTATATAACTAGTTATTTTTTCCATGAGCAGTACTGTACAGATTAACAACGATGGTTATATAGGAAAAAAAAAATAACCAGTACTATACAGATTAAAAACACCAGCCAGTAAACACAAAAACCAATCAATAGATATAGACCATAGACCATAATCCATCCTCTCATTGGCTAGTTACAGAGAACTGGGCCAATCCATATCTATATGTAAAGGCCCCTAATGACCGACCTTTCTTTTCAATCATATAATGCAATACCAGATTTTTTTCAAACAAAGCTTTCTCCTACTTTCTTTTATATTTCTAAAGATAAGATTTCAAAACAAACAAAAGGAAAAAATATCTCATTGGCAGGATTCAGAGTTAGGCCAATCTATCATTTTTAAATAAGATTTCAAAACAAACAAAAGGAAAAAATATCTCATTGGACAGGATTCAGAGTTAGGCCAATCTATCATTTTTAAGTTTTAAATGATAGATTGGCCTAGCTCTGAATCTTGCCAATGTTGAATGGAAAACACAGCATCATGATTCACGAGGAGCCAATTTCCTTTTGAATTTCTTCCTGCCACATTGGACGGAGCATATATGGTTTCGGAACGGATTGAGTTATTGAGCATATATGGTTTCCAAATTTTCATTTCCTTAACAGATTAACAACAATGGTTATATAGGAAAAAAAAAAAAAACCAATACTGTACAGATTAAAAACACCAGTAAACACAAAAGCCAAAAGCAAAAAAAAAATAATATAATATTGGTGTATGCTGTAAACACAAAAACCAAAAACAATTCTTTTATTTTTTTCCCATGAGCAGTATCGTATAGATTAACAACAATGGTTATATAGGAAAAAAAAATAACCAGTACTATACAGATGGAAAACACCAGTAAACACAAAAACCAAAAGCAAAAAAATAAATAAATACTGGTATATGCTGTAAACACAAAAACCAAAAGAATTTATTTATATTTTTTTTTTCCATGAGCAATACTGTATAGATTAACAACAATGATTATATAGGATAAAAAAAAATAACCAGTACTGTACCGATTGAAAAACCAGTAAACACAAAAACCAGTACTGTACAGATTAACAACAATGGTTATATAGGAAAAAAAAAAAACAGTACTGTACAGATTGAAAACCTAGGAAAAAAAAATCAGTACTGTACAGATTAAAAACACCAGCCAGACAAAAGAGGAGAGAGAGAGGACCTCCACGGCCATAGAGAGAAAGATGAGATAGAGAGTATCTCCATGGCCAACTAGAGGAAGATGACCTCGACGGCCTAAGAGAGAAAGAGGAGAGAGAGAGAGAATCTGATGAGGAAGATGAAGAGCAAGAGAGAGAAAGAGGAGAGAGAAAGAACCCGGTGAGGAAGATGAAGAGCAAGAGAGAGAAAGAGGAGAGAGAGAGAACCCAATGAGGAAGATGAAGAGCAAAAGAGAGAAAGAGGATGGAGAGAGAGAGAGAGAACCTGATGAGAAAGATGAAGAGCAAGAGAGAGAAAGAGGCGAGATAGAGGTAGAAGCGTATGTTTTGATCAGGTCTTTTGGGTATTTTATATTTTATAGTTATTACGTAAGGTAAATGAATAGCTATTACACTCCTTTTTGGGAGGAATAGCTATTCTTCATTTTAAAGAATAACTATTACTAAGGAATGACTATTCCTTGTAATAAAAACATAACCAAACAACTAAATAGCTATTCCTACGTAATAGCTATTACATTAAAGGGTTTATTACAGCGTACCAAATGAGCCCTAAATGATAAACTATAAGGTATTCAGCATGTGATGTGAGGAAAAATAGACCAAAAAAAAAAATGAATTTATGATTAATTAAATTAAATGCACTAACCACTTAAGTTATTAATTATCCACTCACAAGGGTTATCCAACATAAACAGTCAACAACAAAACCAAATCATTACAACATCAAATGCATAAATAAATAAAAATATACCAATCATCTACTAATTCTTTTATTGAGACATTTTGTTAAGCAAATAAGCTGTAGATGAAAAAGGACAAGATTGCAAAGTATTCAACTATAGAGCCCAATCCATCCAATACAATGTTTTTTTTAGGTATATTAGGCATATTTTAGTTGAAATTGGGTTTTGGCTAAGCCAATATGCTCTAAGATAAGTAAATTTAAGTTTTTTTTTTTAATTTAATTTAACGAAATCTGATTGGACTAGCTAAAGAAATGAGTCATTGATAACCAACAGTAATTATTTGAGTTATTTTTGTTATTGTTGTTGTTATCTAATTTAATTTTTGTTGGTATTCACTTATTTGACATATTTTTTAGGGGTTTAGTAGGTTGAGTTTATTAAAATCTCAAGTAAGGGGGTTCAATATTTTTATTTTAGAGGGGTCAATACCTTTGTAAATATTTAGTAATAAAAAAACCTATGAAAAAAGAAAAAGAAAAAGGTTTTCACTATTTGAACCCCATCACCATAGTGTAGCGCTGCCAGTGCCTGCGCACATGGGATGAACTCGATCAGCGCTACAATACTTTAGTGAGCTTATCTTTTTTTAAGAACAGAAGAGAAAAGGAATAATAGCAAAGACCATTTTGACATGAGGAGGATGAAAAGTTAATGATCAAATTAACACATTAGAAAGGTTAGAGACTATTTTAACACAAATGTCATATGTTGAGGACCAAAATAGTAATTAATTCTATATAATTAACTATTTAAATTATTGATTATGTGATAGAATTTTAAGAACTCTTTGTTAGAGTAATGATTTGATTTTTTAAGATCTTTAATTTTTTTTTTTTTAATAACATGAATATCCAAAACTTTGCTTTCGATTAATCCTATGGGCACATACACTTTCCTTCTCCCACACGCACCTAGTAATTACCAGGCCTAATGACCCTGAAAATGACCCAAAAAAGATATAGGATATCGAACTCACAATTTATACTTCTTAAGATGCATATTACAGCTCTGCTTAGCTGCCACTAAGCTACCTCCTTGGGGTTATTAAGAAGTAACAATCTAAAGGATCATAATATGTTGCTATCAATAAGAATGTCATCAAAAGTTTTTACCAAATTTTCACTCTTGACATTTTCACTTTTGTACATGTAATATGATATCTTTGGGAAACATGAAAATTTCATAATTACTTTGTTGTTCTTTAACTTTCTAGTTTCTATGACTCTAATATATTTTAATTTTATTTGGTATCTATTAAAGTGATTAATAATGTAATAGAATCTTAAAATCTCCATACTAAAATTTTCCTAAGAAATCTAAAGAATCCTAATCCAGTTGAATATTACCTTCAATATAATAATGTCATCAAGATTACTCACCCCCACCCCCCTCCCAAAAAAGAGTTACAGATCAAGATCCCTAGAGTTCTTATATGGAATTCTACTACATAGAGTTTTTTTTAAAACTTTGTATTTCTTTTTTTAATAAAAGTTTCATATGATGTTATGTCATTAATCTACTAACAAAATCTTTTAGTAGGGTTTTTTTTTTTTTTTTTTCAAAAAGAAACAACTCATAAATGATAATTATAACATTAACCTCATTTAATTAAGAAAATAGTTTACCTTTCAAACTGGTTTGAAGGAATCCTCCTCTAACCTATTATGTGACAATTAAATAGACCATCCACACGTGTATTATTTAAATAAGTCACATGATGTTTTTAATGAGTCATGCGATTTGTTTAAATAATATACGTGGATGGTCTATGTAATGACCACGTGGGTTGGAGGAGGATTTTTTCAAATCGGTTTGGAGATAAACTCTATCCTTTACTTAAATGGGGTTTCTAAATTTCTACAACCAACGTTTTTGAAAAAAAAAAATGGAAAAGCTTTGATAATCATCTTCTCTGCTTCCTCCTTTACAATTTGTTCGACCTTCCTCTCTAACTTGCAAATATATACATACGCATTTCTATGTACATTGGGAAGGTGTATGTACGTACACTTTGTCGGGCCAAAAATATATCCTCCTAAAGAGGTTTGTTATCCATGATAACTAAACTCTATTCTTTTCTTGAAGAATGCTTATGGTTATTTTATTTTACTTATACCTTGTTTTTTTTCTTTTTTCTTTTTTTCTTTTTTTGGCAAAGAGAATCCCAGTAATTACGGAATAGACATTGGAATTACGCCACTGTATGTAAAGAGAGTTAAAATTGTTGAAGATGAAGAAAATGATAAATGATAAATAGGAAGGTTTTTCATATGATTATAGAGATGAAGTTTGGTGGGACAGACTTTTGGGGGTTCTTTGCCTCTCGGTGTTAACGATAACCGGGAAATCAGGAACAGATAAATAGTATGATAAAGAGGAAATTGCTAAAAATAGATAGAGTAAAAGAATTATGCATAACGATAACCATGAATAGATAAACAGTATGATAAAGAGGAAATTGCTAGAAATAGACAGAGTATAAGAATTATGGAATAAGTAGGTTGCAAATAAAATAACACTAACGATAATAAAATTTGAAAATACTTAATTGAAATTGAAATTCATAATTTATTTGATAAACTTATAGAGACAGTTAGAGAGATACAAAAGCTGAAGGGGTCTTTGTTCTCTAAGAGGTAAGGAGAGGGAGAGAGTTTACAGAAAGAAATAAGAGGAAATGTATGCGGTGCCTTCTACAAACCAGAAAGATAGTTTATATAGAGCTTGAAACAACGTCAACTGGCAGATGAATAGAGATTTTTGTCAGTTGAACAGTGTCGTGAATAGTGGTCTTGTGACTAGGCAATTGAACAGTGTCGTGAATAATGGTCTTGTGACTAGGCAATTGAACAGTGATTCGGGCATTTGAATAGTGGTCTCAAGACCAGGCAATTGAACAATGATTAGGGCAATTTGAACAGTGGTCTCAGTAATTTGAACAGTGAATTGTCATGCTTTATCACATTTTGTATCTTGAGATCAACGGCTGAGATGATGCCGACAATTTAAGTGTCCATATTGTGGATAGCTTCTTCATCAAAGTCATAAATTCTCTTCATTTGTGTAGTAGGTGTAGTCTTCTTCTTCAAGGATGTCATCTTCATGGAGTTTTAAGTATGAAATATAATATTTTGTAGTTGGACTGATTCATAATTGGGGTTCTGGATATGATATATCTTCATTTCAAATTTCTGAACAAATAGTCATCTAGGGAGTTTGTGCTATAATTCTAGGAATTAAACCATCTTGGAATCTCATTTGGATTATATTGTGTATATGAGTTCTAGTAACAGAAAACTTGTAACTTGTTGGTTCAATTTGATTATAAAATCTTTCGCTATCATTTATGGAGGAGGCATATAAACAAATAAAATGGTAACTTGACAAATATTTATAAGAATGGTCATTTTTATTGACCCATTCAGGAGGAATTGAGTCAATATCTATGTAAAGGGATTTGTTTGGGAATATGTTCAGTTCGCAAGGATTTTTTGAGTTCATTAGGAAAATTTGATAACTTGGTTTTGTCTGAAACCCAAATTTGTGAAATCATACCTGTTAGCCTCAAGGTTTCAATACCTATTAATTGGCTAATTAATCCAAGGACATTTATATAATTTTGATGATAACAATAATGTTAAGAATTATTCATAATTGATATTTTTCATGTGAACTAATGATAATGTTGACTAGTTTATTAATTGGACCAACATGGTCAATGAAGTATCAAGCAAATGCAAAGTCGACATAAGTACAAATTCATTGAAGATCAAGTCATCAAGACTCAAGACAAAGGAATCAAGCTCAAGAATTAAATTCCAAGATATATGAGAAGTAAGAGTTGAGTTTTTGTAAAGTTTATCAATATTTCATCTTTATGGCTCAAACTTTAAAATCCAACACAAAATGATTTTCAAAAATAATCCTTTAGTCCAAAATTCATTTTATAAATAATATTTATAGGACTAATGTATTTTCAAGGAAAATTAATCAAACCGCTTAATAATATAAAATTATGAAAGTTTGATTAATCAAAATGTTTTTCAAAATATTCATTTAGTCCAAAATTAATTTTATAAATAAATATTTATAAGACTAAACATATTTTCAAGGAAATAATCAAACTTCTCACAAGGATTAAAATATAAAAGTTTGATTATTTAAAGAAACCCAAAAATAGCCTAAGATTGAAAACCCTAGATGCAGGCGACTACATCAAGGATCCAGGCGACTAGATCCTTGATCCAGGTGACTAAAACTGGCCCAGTCGACTGAAACATCAACCCAAGAGTTTCTGCCTGATCCAGGCGACTGGTACACAAATCCAGGCGACTGGATATATTAAAATGAAAATATATATAACGGCTAGTTGCCCACTATAACAGAAAAAATTCAAGATACTATTTTTTATTAAGATCCAGGCGACTGAATAAACAATCCAGGCGACTGGATGCTTTTAATATTGGGATTATAACGGCTAATTGCTTTTTGGAGCGTATCAATTTCAAAAGTATTATTTTTAATTAAGATCCAGGCGACTGCTTTATGATCCAGGTGACTGGATTAGTGCAAAATTCAAAAGAAAAGAAAGTCAGCCACTATAACGGGAAGAAATCAATTTTCTCTATAAATAGCACTCATTCTAAGTTTCTAAATAAGAGAACATACAAGAGAAAATCTAGAGAAACAAAAGGAAAACATCCTTCACATCAATCTATCATTTCTTCAAGCTTATATTTTCAAATCATTCAAAATCCTTGATTGAAAATAAATTTCTTCAAAATCCTTCTTGAGCCATATTGATCAAATTCTTGATACAATATTAGTGTGAGCATATTGTATACTACTACTCTTGAGAGAGCCATTATTGTATACAACAAATCATTTGTTGAAAAGGTTTAATCTTCACCCGTAAGAAGATTGTGTGTGGTTACTCTTCACCAAAAGGAAGATTTGTAAAGATTTGATCTTCACCAAAAGGAAGATTTGTAATGGTTTGATCTTCACTAGTAAGAAGATCGGGAACGGTTTGATCTTCACCCAAAAGAAGATTGTCAAATTAGTGAATTTGGGAATCCTCGAGAAGTGATCTTGAGGTAAGGACGTAGGGGAAGCCAAACCTCGATAACAATCATCGTGTTTGATTCTCTCTATCTCTATCTCTCACTTATTCAATTGCTTACATATACTTGTGCTTGATTTAATATCATATCTATATTGCAAATTGAATTGTGCTCTTATAATTGCTTAATCAAACATTTGTTATTTGAGGATAGTTTTTAATTCCGCATTTAAATCGAAAAAGTTTGCCTCAACCTAAATCACCCCCCTTCTTAGGTTGATATTTGGGTAACAATTTGGTATCAGAGCCAAGGCTCTACATATAGATTTAACAATCTTAGAGTTAAGATCATGGCAAACACATCTGGACCTCAAATGTTTGAAGGTCAATCTACAAATAGACCACCCTTGTTCATTAGTAGTGATTATAGTTATTGGAAAACTAGAATGACTACATACATTAAAGATCAAGACTATCTCATTTGGAAAGTCATTGTAAATGGTCCTCATGTTCCCACTAAAATAGTAGAAGAACAAGAAAGACCCAAACAAGAAAATGAATGGGATGAAAATGATGTTAAACTCATTGAGTTAAATTATAAAGCTATGAATTGTTTATATTGTGCTTTTAACTCAAAAGAATTTGATGAAATTTCAAGTTGTAATTCAGCTAAAGAAATTTGGGAAAAACTTGAAGCTACATATGAAGAAGCAAGTCAAGTTGAAGAATCAAAGATGAGCATGCTTGTTCATAAATTGTCTCAAATAGAGAAAGATGAAGGTACAAGCATTAGCCCTCAAGCATCCAACGATGAAGAAGATTCTACCGAAGCTTTTTGCTTAATGGCATATGAAGATGAGGTAACTTCGGAACTCAACTCTTTAGAAGATAATTCTTATAGCTATGATGAATTACAAAATGCTTTTGAAGAGTTAGTTGAAGAATTTGAGAAGAGTGTTTCAAAAAATAAAGTTTTCAAAAAGAAAGTCTCATCTCTTTCAAAAGAATTAGATGATTTGAAAAGCAAGAATGAAATTCTAGAGAAACAAATTATTTCTTTAAATGATAAAAATCTATCTTTAGAAAAAGAAATAATTAAGTTGAAAATTGAATCACAAAGCTTCATTGAGAAAATGAAAGCAAAAGATGTGGAAACATCATCACAAATAGCTCATGATTCAAATCTCTTGGTAAATGAAAATAAAGAATTAAAACTCAAAGTTGAAAACTTAAATAAAATTTTGACTAACTTTACAAATGGAAAGAAAAATTTGGATAATTTGTTAGGTAGTCAAAGATGTGTTTTTGACAAAGCGGGTATTGGATATAACCCGAAAGTAAAAGAAAAACACTATAAAAAATTCTTCATTAATGAAAAATTCTTGAAAATTCCCATATGTGAACATTGTGGAAAATTAGGGCATAATCTTCATACATGTCCTATGAAAAATATGATTTGGGTAGTCAAAGGAACTACTCCTCCAAAAGCTAACCCTAGTGGACCCAAGAAAATTTGGGTACCAAAGAAGGTTATTTGAAGTTGTCTTGTAGGTGTGCTTGATATCCAAATCTACCAAGGATAAGTGGTTTCTCAATAATGGATAATCAAGACATATGACGGGTGAATAAGTTCACAACTACTTCACCAAAAAGATGGAAGAAATGTGCTTAGGGATAATACAAAAAGGCAAAAGTTATTGATAAAATCGGTAACGTATCCTTTTTCATAATTGATAATGATTGTTTGAATGCTAAAAGATATTTTGCTATATTCAAACTTGCCTTAAAAGGGAACACTGAATTGATATAGGTATGACAAGATACGTTGACATCAAATAAGTTTAAATTTATTATCCATCCATTTGATTCAACTGTGTTAAATCTATATATACCTTAAGAATTAAATATAAAATGAATTTATCCATATCATGATTATAAATTTGTTCATTTTATATCTTTCTAGTTATATTGTTTGAACATTAGATTATATGCCCAATCTTATGTATGCTTGCGTATATGTTCATGCATAAAAATTGTGAAATAAAACTCATCATTGAAACAAACTTGAGTTTATTAAAAAGCCAAGCCACAAAGGAAAGAGAACAAGACAAGCCACAAAAGAAAGCCACAAAGGAGAAGCCGCCACAAAAGGAAAAACCACTACACTTTCCGACTACATTTTGGGGATAAGAGTGAGAAGCCAATTCCTTCACCTCAGCTAGTAGCTTCTCGTACTGCTTCTGCAACTCAACAATGGTCTTGCTCTGCTCTGTGGATCGGATTACTAAATCATTGGCACAAGAATCCACGAGCACCTTCAGCCTTTTGTTCTCCTCCTTAATCTCCCCTACCTTTTTCTTACTCTCCTTCAGCAACCTTTGCAAAATGGTGACTTGAGAACGCACCGCTCTAACTTCATGATTCCTAACATGAAGAAGACGTCCCATGTTAGAAACAGAGGCAACACACTAAATTGTGAGTGCCATTGAGTCATTTATTATTTGAGAATCAGTCCTCCAAGCTAAAACCTTTTCATCTTTCGGAGTACAAAGACCCGCATCTACTGCAGTTGCAGTTACACCATTTAGCATCACTGAATTAGTCACCTTGACAGGGCTGCTAGGAAAAAGAAAGTAACGACGCTAGACTTCTAACATGGCAGTAGGTACTTGCATTACACTTGGGGCATCATTCAAATCAATTGCTTCTTGAGTGTTTAGAGAAGAAGAGGAAGCCATCTTAGAAAATCTAATGGGAGATTAAGTTAAAAGCTTGAAAGTGATAAAGCTAATTGAAAACCAGAGAGCGATAAATAAACTTCAGAAATTCTCTATGTAATTAAGTTGTCATCTAACTCCCAAGAGAAGTTTGTGTGATCAAGCTGTCATCCGACTCCTGAGAAAAGTCTATGCTGTCATTCGACTCCCGAGAGAAAAGCTATGTGATTCTCTGTCATCCGACTCCCGAGACTCCTTTGTTGAAAATCGAGTCTTAACTTATATGGAAAAACGCACTGCCTCAGGAACCGATGCGCTGACAACTTTTAACTTATACGGAAAGACGCACTGCCTCAGGAATCGATGCGTCAATAGGTTTTAACGTATATGGAAAAATCGCTGACTCAGGTCTCGATGCGTTGACAAGATCGTCTTTTTGAAAAAGCCGATATCAATTCCGGAATTATTGGTGTCTCTAGCGTGAGAGAGTGGATAAGCCAGACACGTTGTGAAATAATTGATTAAATCTGAACCATTCATTTACCCACGTGACACATAGCAAAATCTGAACCGTTCATTCAATCACGCGTTTGTCCTATAAATTCGCTTTACCTCTCGACTGCATATCACACCTCTCAGATATTTCTCTCTCATTCTTCAGATAAAACTCTAAGAGGATGCAACATCATTTAGAGATTCATAAAATCAAATACTTGATCTTCTCAGATAGAAGCAAGATTATTATTGATCAAGTTTCCACGAAGCAAGATTATTATTGATCATGCTTCTTGGTTGAAGTACCTCTCTCATACACCAGTTAGATGGGAATATCTTTGGCATACACTCTTAATATATCTTCCTCATCCAAATCACTGAAAAAATCTCGCTCATACACTGTTGATATTTCTGCAACTTTGTATGACAGAAGAGAGAAAGTATCTAATATATGGGCATCATCCCATATCTTTTCCGGATTGCTTAAATCATCTGCATTTTAGGCATACGGCAAAGGACATTATATCCTTTCCTGAAGCATCTTCAACCGAACCTCCAATCACTCCTAGCCACTAATATGAAGAATCTTACAACTATGAATGTATTTGTTTTCATTCTTTATGCTAAAGGGGAGAAATATATGATATTTTGGGGGAGAAACCAAAGCGGAGAAATATGTTATATTGGTTGGTTGTTCTATGTTTGAACTAAATCAAGAAAAAGGAAAAATATGTTATATTGGTTGGTTGTTCTATGTTTGAACTAAATCAAGGAAATAAGAAATGTGTTTTGTTTAATATTGGTTGTATAACATGTTGAGTGATGATTGGAAATATTAAACATAATATTTATTTTTCAATTTTCTGGATTTATTGCTTAAATAATGATTAAAATTGAAAAATGGGTTAAAAATAAGAAAATGAGAAGTTAAGTACATCCAGGCGACTGGATTAGGAACCAGGCGACAAGATGTCCCAACCTAGGCGACCCTAAAATGTGTCCAAGCGACTGAGTCAAGTAGAAAGGTTTTTAAGCTTGATCCAGATGACTGGATCTGCGTTTTCTGGGTTTTATAAAATCGAGACAGACTTCATTTTCTTTCACTTCTCTCATTTTCTCTCGATTTTCTTATCTCTCTCTCCTAGGGTTTTGGCCGAAAATCCATTCTAAACCTATTCTAAAGCCCTCAATCACTCTCTATCATCCTCAAATCTCACACATTTCAAAAATCCCTAATTCTAAACCCTAACTCCTTGAATTCGAATGGCTCCAAAGAAATCCTTGAGTGAAGGATCAAGGAAAAGGCTTAAATCAAGGGCTCAAAGGGATGAAACTCCATCAATGGACAACACCTTCCGTTCTTTCGATCATTCGTTAAGATTTCATGACAACATTTCTCATAGAACAATAGTTTTTGGTAAAATTGTCGATTTCTCTTACTTTGCTAATTACCACATTAATCTTAGAGAGCTTTTTCAAGCTTAAGGATGGGAAAATTTCCTTTCATTGCGTCAAATTCAATACACCACTCTTGTTAAACACTTTTACACACATTTTGAATATAAAGATTACAAAATCACTTCCTATGTGAAGGGTAAATTCATTTCACTCACCCTTTCCACATTAGCCTCTATCTTAGGAGTTCCTTGCACCATTATTCAACGTTATACTACAAATAGTTGGATGCAATTCGAAGGGTATAACCTTTTAGAGTCAATTAGGCAAATATATGGTAATCCTAGCATTGAAGAAGCCTATAGACCTAAACTTTCCAAGCTTACATTAGAAAGCCGTCTCATTCATCACATAATAACCCACAACATCCTTCCTAGGAGTGGTTCATACGAATACATCTCCTATCTAGACCTCTTCATAATATGGTGCATTCTCAACAAGGTCAAACTTGATCTTGCATTCTATATTGGATGGCACATGGATGCTTGTGTCAAAAAGAAGAATGGTGTCCTTCCATACGGTCTCCACATCACTACAATACTTGACCATTTCAGAGTAAATGTAAGTGATGAAAAAGAGACTCGAAAGGCAATTCAAATGGATGTTTATGGAGAAACTACTTTGAAATAAATGAAGTTTGAATTCAAGAATAACACTTGGGTTAAAAAGGATGCACATGTGGTGGAAGAAATAGATGAAGAAGCTCAAATGGATGAAGTCAAAGCTCAAGGAAATGAAGAGGCAATGCATGAGGATTAAGAGCCTCCATCCGCACCTTCTAGCTCCTCTCATGTCAATGAGGACAACTTCCAACTCGTGTTTGGACGTTTGGACTCTTTGGCCACTAGCATGGAGAACCTCATGACAAGCTTGGACAACTTCTCATCTATGGTTACTTAAAGGTTCTCAACTTATGATGAGAACTTTACTAGGTTGGCTCAATCCATGGAGGAAATCAATGAGCGTTTGAGGAATCATGGCATATAGTTATTTTTTTTTCATTTTTTGTTTTTGATAATGCCAAGGGGGAGAAAGATGACATTTTGTATGTACTTATTATTGGTATTATAATATTTTGGTATTTTGGTTGACATTGGTCATTGGCTGTTATTTCATTTGATTGTATGACACTTTGATCATTTTGATTATTACATTTTGATGTTATTAAGTTTATGACATTTTGGTCACTTTGGTTGTTATATTTTGATGTTATTTGCTTTATGTTTGAACCAAAGTCAAGGAAAGAAATATATGACATTGGTCATTGATTTGGGTTGATGTTATGTGTTATGGTTGAACCAAATCAATGGAAAGAAAATATTGAATGGTTGTTGGAAATACTTGAACCAAAATTGAATACTTGGTTAATGCTAACAACACATTATCATATCTTGCAATAATTGGCAAAAATGCGCATATATATTGATTGCTTGATTATACTTAAATGACAAATTGATCTATGCATAAAGATAGGGGGAGATTTGAAAATCTCTAATACAAATATATGCATTGTCTTAGGGGGAGCTTTTCAAGAAAAGCTTCAAAATCATTATTCATATAAAATATTATATCATATGTGTCATCATCAAAAAGGGAGAAATTGTTAGCCTTAATGTTTCAATACCTATTAATTGGCCAATTAATCCAAGGACATTTATATAATTTTAATGATAACAATAATGTTAAGAATTATTCATAAGGGAAAATTATACTTTACCACTCTCAATTATCACAACTTTTTCAATCCATCTCTTAAACTTCAAAAAGTCACAATTGACCCCCCAATTGCATCCAATTGCATGGCCGTTGCCCCATGAGACCAAAATCGCGTTAGAATTGACAGAATAGTGCAACACGTGACACGCACATGACATACGGGCCCACCCGGACAGCTATCACCCACAATTGCCTTTGAAAGCCCGAAAGTGCCCTCATCCACTTTCTTTCTCTTTCTTCTTTCCTTATTCCCCGATCTTCACCCACGGAACTTTCCTTCTTCTTCCTCTAAAAATCCATGGCCAAAGATTTCAAGCTATCAACCATTATTAATTGCTCTTGCAAACGATGGCTGATTGTAAATGGACGGTGGCTGATTGTAAATGGTTTTGTTTGAGAGGAGTGATCTTGATGAGAGAGAATCTTTGATGACCGAAGTGCCGATTGCAACCCAGCCACTATGGGTTTATGTGAGAGGAGTAATCTAAAACCAGCCACCACCGAATCTCAAAGTGTCATGCAACCATATGCGATCAGCCATCGTTTGTGAAAATTTCACACAAAATTTCTCATATCCTTCATTTGCAAGTGCGACCAGCCACCGTTTGTGAAGCCACGCCACTGTTTGCTACCCAACGTCGCCATATGGGCAGCATTTTGACAAGAGAGAGAGAGAGAGAGAGAGAGAGAGAGAGAGAGAGAGAGAGAGAGAGAAAAGGCTGGGCTGTGTATATGGCGGCACTTTGATAAGAGAGAAGGCCAGATCTGTGTATATGGCGGCACTTTGACGAGGGAGAAAGCGAGAGGGCCAGATCTGTGTTGTGTGTTTTGTGATTGAGAGTTGCTGCAAGTAGAGAGAGATGCTTAAAAAAAAAACAGAAGAGATGTATGAACAGTATCTCGCTCCATTGAGCGAGAAACTGTTCATTGTTAAGGTTTGGCCTCAATTTTGTTGAGACTGATGCATTGTGTCTTTGTGTGTGGATAGCAATATTTTAGTAAATTGTGGAGTTTAGAGAGACTGATGCAAATGCTCTGAACTTTCTATTGTTTCTTGTCCAAATTATATTTACTTCTTATTATCAAGTTCTACATGGTCAATGATTTGTCATTTCTACAAACCTCAACTTAAAAATTTCCCATTTTTGCACTTCGTTGTTTAACCAGAAGTGATTGCTAACCTTGTAATGATGGTTTGGCTTTAAATTTCTGAGACATAAATATTATCTCATTGAGCTAACAATTAGAACCATATCTATAAACAAATAATCCGCTTGAGTAATTGCTCTTGCACAAAATTTATCAGCATGAATTGGGCGGAGAAAACTAGAGAGAGTTTTAGGAAAATAAAGCATTGATTTAAAAAAAAAAAATTAATAATGGTTGATAGCTTGAAATCTTTGACCATGGAGTTTTAGAGGAAGAAGAAGGAAATTTTTGTGGGTGAAGATCGGGGAATAAGGAAAGAAGAAAGAGAAAGAAAGTGGATGAGGGCATTTTCGAGTTTTCAAAGGCAATTGTGGGTGATAGCTGTCCGGGTGAGCCCGTATGTCACATGCGTGTCACATGTTGCACTATTTCGTCAATTCTAACGTGATTTTGGGCTCAGGGAGTAACGGCCGTGCAATTGGATGCAATTGGGGGGTCAATCGTGACTTTTTGAAGTTTAGGGAGTAGATTGAAAAAGTGGTGAGAGTTGAGGGTGGTAAAGTGTAATTTTCCCTATTCATAATTGATATTTTTCATGTGAACTAATGATAATGTTGACTAGTTTATTAATTGGACCAACATGGTCAATGAAGTATCAAGCAAATGCAAAGTCGACATAAGTACAAATTTATTGAAGATCAAGTCATCAAGACTCAAGACAAAGGAATCAAGTTCAAGAATTAAATTCCAAGATATATGAGAAGTAAGAGTTGAGTTTTTGTAAAGTTTATCAATATTTCATCTTTATGGCTCAAACTTTAAAATCCAACTCAAAATGATTTTCAAAAATAATCCTTTAGTCCAAAATTCATTTTATAAATAATATTTATAGGACTAATGTATTTTCAAGGAAAATTAATCAAACCGCTCAATAATATAAAATTATGAAAGTTTGATTAATCAAAATGTTTTTCAAAATATTCATTTAGTCCAAAATTAATTTTATAAATAAATATTTATAGGACTAAACATATTTTCAAGGAAAATAATCAAATTGCTCACAAAGATTAAAATATAAAAGTTTGATTATTTAAAGAAAGCCAAAATTAGCCTAAGGTTGAAAACCCTAGATGCAAGCGACTGCATCAGGGATCCAGGCAACTGGATCCTTGATCTAGGTGACTAAAACTGGCCCAGTCGACTGAAACATCAACCCAAGAGTTTTTGCATGATCCAGGCAACTGGTACACAAATCCAAGCGATTGGATATATTAAAATGAAAATATATGTAACGGCTAGTTGCCCACTATAACGGATCAAATTCAAGATATTATTTTTTTATTAAGATCCAAGCGACTGGATGTTTTTAATATTGGGATTACAACGGCTAATTGCTTTTTGGAGCGTATCAATTTCAAAAGTATTATTTTTAATTAAGATCCAGGTGACTGCTTTATGATCCAGGCGACTGGATTAGTGCAAAATTCAAAAGAAAAGCAAGTCAGCCACTATAACGGGAAGAAATCAATTTTCTCTATAAATAGCACTCATTCTGAGTTTCTAAATAAGAGAACACACAAGAGAAAATCTAGAGAAACAAAAGGAAAACATCATTCACATCAATCTATCATTTCTTCAAGCTTATATTTTCAAATCATTCAAAATCCTTAATTGAAAATAAATTTCTTCAAAATCCTTCTTGAGCCATATTGATCAAATTCTTGATACACTATTAGTGTGAGCATGTTGTATACTACTACTCTTGAGAGAGCCATTATTGTATACAACAAATCATTTGTTGAAAAGGTTTAATCTTCACCCGTAAGAAGATTGTGTGTGGTTACTCTTCACCAAAAAGAAGATTTGTAAATGTTTGATCTTCACCAAAAGGAAGATTTGTAACGGTTTGATCTTCACCAGTAAAAAGATTGGGAACAGTTTGATCTTCACCCGAAAGAAGATTGTGGCTACTCTTCACCTGTAAGAAAGATTTGTAACGGTTTGATCTTCACCCGAAAGAAGATTGTCAAATTAGTGAATTTGGGAATCCTTGAGAAGTGATCTTGAGGCGGGGACGTAGGCGGGGAAGCCAAACCTCGATAACAATCATCGTGTTTGATTCTATCTATCTCTATCTCTCACTTATTCAATTGCTTACATATACTTGTGTTTGATTCAATATCATATCTATATTACAAATTAAATTGTGCTATTATAATTGCTTAATCAAACATTTGCTATTTGAGGATAGTTTTTAATTCTGCATTTAAATCGAAAAGGTTTGCCTCAACCTAAATCATCCCCCTCTTAGGTTGATATTTGGGTAACAATATCATAGTCTAAAAGGAGCTCTATAGAGATTGGTGTCATACTATCTATAGGAATTGACAAAGAGTTGGGGCAAATATCTAGATTAATAGCAATTTGGATGAATTAAGTCCTCAAGTTGGAAATGGATTTGGTGAACAAATACCTTACCTGGAGTAATGTTCTTCCTATAGCTAGTTAGCCTGTCATGATAGATTACCCACAAAGGAGCTACTATCAAGGAGGAAAATCATTTCGGAGAATGTGTGCCCCCTTTGTAAGGTGGCCTCTGAGACAACGATCCACATTCTGAGAGATTGTCATTGGTGAAATTCATTTGGTTGAGTTTTGGAACTGGCCAAATGCCCCACTTCTTTTCAACTTTCAATGTAAAAGAGTGGTTGTAAATTTACTTGGGGTCACTCATAGCTTCAACGATTTAACCCTCAAATCCCTTGGAAAGACGCCTTCTCATTACTGTATGGACTATTTGGTTAACCCTTAACAAGATAGCCATGGAAGGAATCACTTTCGATCTCCATCTCACTCTTCAACGGATAAATCTCTCCTGATTGAGTTTTACTTTGCCTTACCCCATAAGGAAGATAAAGACTCTCGGGTTTGAAAGCTTGTGGGGTGGACATTTCCACCACCAAAGTTTGTTAAACTGAACACCGACGGGTTAATCTTAGGAACCCTAAGCGCATGAATGGTATTGAGAGACAACAATGGTAGATGGATTAGGGGGTTCTCTCACAATATCTTAATCACAAACTCTCTGGTAGCTGAACTTTGGAAACTTAGAGATAAACTAAATTTAGCATGTAACTTGAACTTACATAAGATCATCATCAACCTATATGCGATATTCTCGCCTCAAGCAATAATCCCACTAATATATATTGTTGATGTCTGAAATCTGCATCTCCATGGAAATGACCGAAGTTTACATCTTCATATCAACAATTGCACAGCCAGCCAAAAACTGAAGTTGCTGGAAAATCAGTGGACTGCTGTCAAGCGAGCCGAGGAGCGGAAGACCTGCAAGAGACAAGAGAGTGATCGGAATGGGCACCGGTTTGGGGCCGGCCTAGGAGGCTCCGATGCTTTTGTTAGTCGGAGTTTTTCAGAACCAATATGCAGAGAGAGAGTAATCTGGTGTTTCAAGTGTACTGTTCATACCTTGAGTACGGAAAGAGAATGACATTTTATGCCTTCTGGTCATCCACGTGGCCTTCCAGAGTCCGTTGGATCTCGGGACACGTGGAGGGTCTGTGGCCCTTCATCTGGCAGGTAGTGGCCAGCTTGTGCATGGCGCTGGGCGACGCTGCGGGGGCTTCATTCCCAGGATTCGCGGAGGACACCTATGTATGATGAGGTGTTGGTCTGGTGAGGTGTCTCGCTTGATTCCCGTAGAAGATAAGGACGAATCAAGGTTTGGTGACTAGGCCATCGTGAGTAGTAGAAAGGAGTCAGTCTTTCTGAGGGAGCGGACGGTCTTCATCTAGGCGTAGAAGGTCGTCATCCTTGACATGTGAGAAATTGACAAGTATTCCCTTCAGTAACCCTTAGATCTAGAAGGTTGTTGCACCTTTGGAGGGGAGTGCTGGTTGATGTGGCGAGGCCTTAACCCCCCCTAGATTCATGGAGAACACCTGTCAAATGTGAGGAGTCGACTTGATGAGCTGTTTTGCTGGATTCCCGTAATGGATAAGGGATGAGTCACAGGTAGAAGGGACAAGTAGTCATGCGTAGAAGGTCGTGAATTAGCCGGTCGTCATACATTTCGAAGAGTGGAAGGCCGTCGTCTCTGACTTGAGGGAAAGTTGGTAAATATTCCCTTCATATATCATCCTTATAGTGTATTGATTTCTTATTGCACGTTACTGATCCAATCCTTTGAAGAAGCTCATCTTCAACATGTGTATATATGGGGGAAGAAGAAGGGAGGGTGTGGGATCCAAAAACGGTGCGTTTGCTACAAACAAAGTAGCAATGTGTTTGGATCTGTGGTGGCACCATCTCACCCGTTTAAAATGCCTCAAATTCTTGTATTATGTACGGTTGGAATGATAGGAAGGTGACAGCGTAACGTCATTATTCTTGAAATAGAGATTGAATCCTTAAACCCTCTAAAGTCTAAAACTCCAAAAACCCTAAACAAAATCGCGCCAATATCCAGACTCACAAATGGCTCGCTTAATCCGAAGCGCTCAAAGAACGCTTCGCTCTTCTTCTTTACCTTTTTCATCGTCTAACAGTAATACCAACCCAATTCATGGACTTACTCACCACAACCTTTCAATCCAATCGCGAAATGCCATTTCACCTTCCCTCTTTCAAGCCAGACCTTACGCCTCCTCGAACGCAATTACCAAATCGCCCTTCGATTCTAACATCCTCAGAATCCTTCGCACCGAGATCGAGTACCAGTCCGAGTACGCTCCTCCTAATCAGGTTCCTTTTTTTATTTATTTTTATTTTTTCAATTGCTTTTGCATTATTCTTATGTGTTTTTGTTTGTTGAATTATTCACAGCCTGTAACGAAATTCAATTCGTTTACGGTGGAAGATCGAGCGGGTGAGCAGATAATCACAATGAGAGGTAAATATGGAGAGAATGAAAATGTAAAAATCGAAGCTACAATGTTTGATGGGTGCATAGCTATTTCTAAGCCTGGAAATGAAAGTTCTGGTCAAGATTTTTGCCTTCACCTTAGCTTGATTGTTGATATCTCCAAGGGCGATGCTTTTAATGAATTGGAGTTTGTGTGCTCTGCTTGGCCAAACTTTTTGGAGGTTCAGAAAGTTTATATTCTTAGCCGTGATTCATTGCTGGCTAGGCCTTACATTGGACCTGATTTTAGGTACTATGTCTCTTTTATATGTTTTTTTTTTTTTTTTTTTTTTTTTTTTTTTTGTTAATTGCTTGTTTGGTTGTTTGAAAAACATAACGTTGGTTTCTAAAGTTTATCCCACGAGTGATTTTAGTCCTTGAAGTTTAAAGTGATCGTTTTTACTTTTAAGTCCCTTAGATGACGTGGTCAAACTAAAAGCTGACACATCATCACTCCATATGAACTAATAGCGATCACCTTAAGTTTGTTAGGTACTAAAAGCGATCGTTTTAAACTTCAAGGACTAAAATCGCTTATGGACTAAAGTTTAGAGACCAAGAGTGTATTTAGGCCAAAAACTTTGAAACCCATGTTGTATTCTGGAAATTATATGGGTGTTTCGAGTTTGGACTTTGGAGATCTTGGATTGGTGGTGACTTTGTGTTGGATCATGTTTATAACTTGCAGGAAATTGGATGGTAAGATTCAGAAGACACTTAAGGAGTACTTGGAGGCAAGAGGGGTAAATGATGAACTTGCTGTTTTCTTGCATGAATATATGACGAACAAGGATAGAAATGAAGTTATCAGATGGTTGGCAAATGTCAAAAATTTTGTCGAGAAATAACAGAAGAATTTGCTTTTTACTGCTTGTGTGAGATTCAATGCCCATATTTTTTTTGACATTGATTGTATGCGAGAATCAGTTGGAATATTTGAGGGGTATAATATACAGCCTGTAGCAACTGAAAACTGAAATCGGAACTAGCAATTGTTTAAGTGCCTTGCAACTTTGGGATGCTTTTGATTGTGTACATTACAGCATGAGAATTATAGGACTTGACAAATGGTGAACTTATGTACTCTTTATAAATGAGTAGTGTCTCCTGAAGCCTTTCTAATAAAATTATTTACTTACAGAAAATGAAGGATTTCATCAAATAATAGAATATGGCCTTTGGCATATAGATTAGGCAGTCTTACCAATTCTTCTAATCTGTCTGAACCACTTATTGTAGTTTAATGGGTTTGATGGTATTATTTCCTTCAAATTTTAACTTCAATTATGCTTTATTGATAAAATTGCTCAAGATATTGAATTTATGGAAGAAATAAGTATGGCAAGAGATACCAATTGGGTGAGGAAAAACGATTTTCGTTGCAAGTCTAGTGCCAAGTGTAGTAAGCTTGTGAGACATTTATCTAGTAGACATATTGGTATGATATAAAGCAGAATTTAATAATCTAAATACTTAGTTTATTTTCCTTATATTGTTCTTTTTATCACTGATAATTTCATGGTATATCTTGTTAGTTTTATCTTATCATTGTTACACAAGTTAAGGGCTCCAGGCATCTCTAAGATACTTCCTTGCCATGTGCCATATTCCTGCCTCTCCAATGCCTTCTGTGATTCTTAGCTGTGGGTTTAGGTTATAATCTCAATGCGAAATTGCTAATGCGACTGTCAAATTATGTACAATTCATTAAGGCCATCAAGGTGCAGAAACCAAGGTTAAAGAAATGAAAGAATCAGATCAATGCATGTGGAAAAGCCCTTCACATTACTTGTGGCGTTCATTATGGCTTAGACAGGAATATCATATGACAAGAAGAGCTCATACAAAAGTGGAGCAGTTATAACAGAGACAAAGGTAAGCAAATAGAGACGTGAGGTAGGCGGCAATATCTCCATCTCTACTCATTGGTGAGATCTGAGTTCTTATTGGCATTGCATCAGTCCCTCTTATCTGTTTGTTAGGTGTGTTGATATGTTGTCACATGCTTGTCTAAATTATAATCATTTGATAAGACGGTCTGTAACACAAAATTAATGGACGCTTTGGCATCTATAGTTAAAATCAACACAATCTCTTCTTGATTTTTGTTCATTAGAGGTCACTACTATAATAGTACTTTGGAATGTGTGCTTCCCTAATCAGCGTATGTTAGGTCTTGCCCATAACACATAATCTCCTTTTAGTTCCTAAATCTCACATCTGGCCTCAGAGTTCTATCTTCTTTTCAAGGAGTTGGCCTAGTCCAGGCCTCCAAGTGTACTGAAGAGAACCCAATGGAATATTATTTTACAACATTTTCTTCTCTTCTCTCTCTTTTTATTTATTTATTTGGAAGGAGGGGGGGGGGGGGGGATCTTCTGGAGAATTCAACGTATAAGCCTTAAAAAATGACACAGATCTACATTCTAATTATAGTCACTTGTTTTTTATTCATAAAATATTATTTTTGTTTGGTTTACTTGATCCATATCTTTTTTTCTAGGTCCAAATGTGTCTCTTATTATGTAATTTTAAATTGAAGTACAGAGTTGGTAAACCAGTTGCACTAATGTAGGAAACGAGTCAGGACAGCAAAATCTAGGGCAATATGTCTTAAGGAGGGGGATGGGTACACAATTTTTTTCAAAAGTTGACAAATTCCCTTAAGCGTTAGAATGCCGTTGGAAATATTGAAATGGATGGAATATTGTTGAGGGATGAAAATGAGGTAGAAATGGTATCATTAGTTTCTACAAGAATTTGTATGCGGAACCTGTTGAATGGAGACTAAATGCTGTGATAGGCACTTTTGAGAGGAGTCTCATGCTTCTATTATTTCCCCTATCCCTTAAAAAATTGTGTCGTCTAACATTAATGAAATCTGTCCAGTAAGCCTGGTAAGGGAGTTTGTATAAAATTCTGGCCAGGTTGCGTGCCAATAGATTGAGATGGGTTGAGGGTAAACTCATCCCAGACTCGCAAAATGCATTAGTAGAGGGGAGGCAAATCCTAGGCTCTGTTTTGATAGCAAATGAATATCTGGATAGTAAAGATAGCAAGATAGAGGAGGTTATCTACAAGTTGGATATTCATTAGACTTAAGTTCATGTCAACTGGGATAGTCTTTTTTACTTACTTTAGCAATATGGATTTGGGGAGAAATGGAGGGTGTTGATCGACATGTGTATTTCTTCAATCGGATTCTTAAACCTCATCAATGAAAGTCCTTCTGGATTCTTTGAAATCTCTAGGGGTTTACTGCAAGAAGACCCTTATACCACTTTTGTTCATTCTTATCATGGAGGTGTTACATAAGATTATCGTAGGGTTGTTGGGGGGAAGTTGTTTGTCGGGGTTTACAGTGAAACGGAGTAATGGAGATGCCTTAATTATCTCCCATCTGCTTTTTATAGGTGATACGATTATCTTTTGTGTAGTAGAGATGGAGCAAATAAGAATGTTGAGTCTCATATTATTATTCTTTGAGTTAGTAATGAGGTTAAGGGTGAATCTTAATAAGAGTGAGATTGTATCAGTAGGGGCATTGTTCAATGTGGAAAGGTTAGTAATGGCTTTGGGAAGGTATGCTTTTAGGCCTTCCTGTCATCACTAATCAATCAATATTGCTACTAGATTGGAGAAATTACAACCGGAGTTATTTTGTGGTGGAGAAAATTTTCATATTGTAGATTGGAAAATTGCAGTGCACCTTCACGTGTAGGAGGGTGGGGTATTAGAAAGTTGACTACTTTTAATCAGTTGTTTTTGGGGAAGTGGTTCTCGAGATTTACCCAGGAGATTGATCATTTATGGAGAAAATTGGTGGGAGTAAAAGATGGAGAAAGGGTGGGGAGCTGGACTCTTTTGTTTGCCACTCTTATGGTTTTGGCCTTTGGAAGGCAATTAGAATAGGATGGGATTCATTCAATAGATTTGTGGGCATTGATGGTAGACAGATAAGGTTTTGGCAGAGTGGTTGTGTGCTGATATGAACCTAGCATTTTTATATTTTGAGTTGTTTCAGCAAGCTACTGACAAGGTTGTTACGGTGTCGGAATTCTATGAGATCCTACTCTTGTGAGATTTGCCAAGATTTGGAGGTAGAAATGTTTGCAATTTTTTTTAAAACTCTATATTCCACACAGGTCCAAATGGGTATGGAGGATAAGAATCATAAGATGCATTGGAGGTTGAGTAAGAATGAGTGTTTTAGTGTTTGATCATTTTATGAGGTGTGTAGTTTGCTCGGATTTCCCTTAGAAAACTGTTTTGAGGGTACAACTTCCTACCAAGGTAGCTTTTTTTTTTTTGTGGCCTACAAGTTGGAGGAAAATTCTCACTATGGATAAGTTAACTAGAAAGGGTATGGTGCTGGCAAATTGGTGTCATGTGTAAAAGTAGTGAAGATGTTGTGGATCATATGCTTCTTCATTTTTATTTTTTATTTTTAAATATGCTTCTTCATTGTCCAGTGGCTATAGAATTATGGGATTTTGTATTCCAGTTTTTGGAGTGAATTGGGTGATGCCTATGACAATGAAAGGAGTCCTTCAAGGTTGGGGCCGAAGTCCCAACAATTTTAGAAATAGAGTATGGAATGTTGTTCCTGGTTGTTTTATTAATGTGTCATGTATGTTTGAAGGGAGAGGAATATGAGGACGTTTGAAGATCAAAGAATTATCTATATAGAGGATTAAATCTCAGTTTGTAGGATCATTATTCTGTTAAATGTTCTTGGATTCGAGTAGACCACATGTGTTATATGGTATACTTGATTCTTTGTATTTGTTACTGTTTTTAAGTAATCTTTTGGTATACAACCTGTATACATCATTAATTCCTCTTTTGTATGTCTTTATTTGCTTTCAATAAAGTTTTTTTTATACTACAAAAGAAAGTTATGGTCCATACCCTAAAGTCTAAAGGGAAGGAGCTTTAAAGTTACTCTGTAAATTAGCTTTAAACTTACTTTATGTAAATTTGCCTGGCCTCCTACAATTTATCATTTTTCATTATAAAAGAAGGATAGAGTTTGGCTGCAAACCAGTTTATAGTTAGTTTGTTACAATCCATTTCATGACAACTCATTAGACCATTCACATGTATTATTTAAACAAGTCACATGACTCATTAAGTTGGTCATGTGATTAAAAGTGTACGTAGCTGATCTTATTAGTAGTTATGTAGTAAGTTGTAGCAAATTGGTTACAAACTGGTTTGTAGTCAAACTTTGTCCATAAAAGAATGAAAGATTACAATGGACAACCAAATCTGAAGGTCTCATTCAAGTTATCAAATTATGATTTTAGTATTAAACTTACAAATTGTAAGAACTAGTTATTAACTTGTCCTATCTGCGGGATATCCAAAAAAAAGATAATATATTAAATGGAAATGTGATTAAAACTACACGTAGATAGTCTACAATATCACTAGCAACACTCATCCAAAACGCCATAGCCTAATCTGTTTATTTGTTTCGCAAAAGGTGATGACTAATGTGGACCAATTATAGTTGCATAAACAATATTGATAAGAAGTCATCTTATTGCTTGGACTGATTCTTCGGCCCATATAGAATCTCGGCAACCTCAATTGTCTTAGGAGTCAGGACTACCTAGTTCCATAACAATAGTAATCTGAAAAACTCAATCGTTAAATTTTTTAATTTTTTTTTTTAGGGAATTAAAATTACAAAAGGATAAAAGAATTCAAAGCAAAAGCTAAACATCTTCTTTTCCTAAATACAACATTTGAAGATGAAAGCCACCTGATTCGTAACAAGCAAAATTTTGTTTTAATTATTAAGCTAACTAAATAAAATTTCGAACTATAAATTTTTTTACTATTACCATAATAAAGAAGATAAATTTAGAAACCCATTACAAAAAAAAAAAAAAAAAAAAGTGTAGAAAAATTGTAGACCTTCATGTAAATAAGCTTATATTCTACATGCATTTGGATATAAACATACCAAATCCACAAAAGAATCAACTTTAATTAACCATTCCCAAAAAGTCGCATTGATTAGGAAAAATGATGATGAATTTATGTAAGAAGAAGAAAAGCATAGCTAAATTTCAATCGACTATATATAGAATTGCAGTGTGGAAGTGGAAGGTTGATTCTGAAGTTGAAGCATAAGCTTGAAAAATATAGTGAAATGTGAAATAACTAAGACGATATGATCTCAGACCCTTTTTCTTTTCTTTGTTTGATAATATATATAGTTTAAGACATATTTAATGATTTTTTTTTTTGCCCAAAAATACCTAAATAATTAAACCTCAATCAACGTAGTTCAAATTAAGTTTACTGAAATTGAAAAAAAAAAACCCACAAATCCTTGGATGGTAGAATCGGTCCAATCCCACTGATCATACTCCGCGACTGATCCTATTATGATTTGGATTGTTTGGACAAAATAGAATTCTACAATCTAAATTGCGATTTTGATAATTAATTAATTATAAATGAGTAGGTGAGATTTATAGGTATTTGTGGTGTTTTTTTGCTAAGTGATACTCAACTACCTTTTTTACGACTTAATAATACTCTCATTGGCTGAAAAGAAGATATAAATTGTTGAAATAGTTAAAAAACAAAAGCAACACACATATAGGCTGGAAGCCTCTCTACACTTCCCACTAGACTGACATGGATATACAGAGCCGAGCAAGATGCGTCATGATCAAGCAAAGCAAAACTTGTCATGTTTGGCTATATGTGATTTGTACAGCTCAGGAAAGTGGAAACCGTGGATTATGGATATTTTGCTCAATGACGTGAACGCCAAGCAGACTAGTATAACCCACCATAATCAGAGTCATAATTTGCGGACAAACTAGATGCTACAATCCTCCACGAACGTCCAAGTGATGAGGATGCCACGGTTTTAGATCAAATATCATTGAGCTGAATAATTAATATGTTCAAAACTTTATATTTTAGATCTCACTATAAAGTTATATTTATTAATTTTAACATAGTTGTATGTTAAAATTTTATGTGCATGGGTTAGAAACTAGTATAAATATAAATAGAAACTCAACCCACAGCAGCTTGGGCTTGATTATTTTAGTATTCTTTTGTTCTTTATAAATTTTAATTTAAACTATTTTATTCTTTATATATATATATATATATATATATATATATATATATATATATATATATATATAATTTGTTTGGAAATATGAATCAATTAGTTAACTTTAACTAACTTGGAGCTTTTTGCTTATGTATTGGTAGTGTGGTTCTCGGTTACTACTTACTAACTAATGAACTTCTGAAAAATTTTTGTTTTAAAAAAAGAGTAAAATATAAAAACCATCCTTAAGGTTTGGGTAAATTGTAAAAATTATCCACTTTTCAAAAATATCCAAGTTGTTCCCTAAACACAAACGGTAAATTTACACCATCATTGACATTAATTTTACTATACACCAATTACAATCTACCACCTCAACAATTTTGAATTTTGTCGTGACTTTAGGCCTATTGGTATTGATAAAGGTGATATTTTGAACAACAATGTGATAGACACAATTTGTTGAGGTGACAGATTAAGAATAGTGCAACATCACTTTAATTAGAACCACCACTGACATTATTTTTATTGTATACCAATCACAACCTATCACTTTAGCAGTTTTGAAATCATTTTGAAATTTGTTATGTTTAAAGAGGAAATTTGATAATTTTGAAAAGTGTGGGTAGTGATTGACATTAGCCCAAATCTCAATGATGGTTTTTGCATTTTACCAATAAATATATATATATATATATATATTTTACCAATAAATATATATATATATATATATCACTTTAGTTATAGAACGTCATATAAAGTTTACAAATTAAATATAGTAGATTTGAATTTTATTTTTTTTCCATGGATAATTTAATAATTATTTAACATACATAATCATTAATTACTTATATTTTTTTCCTTAGTTTTTTAATGAAAAGTAGCATCTTACAATTCTTTATCTAATTCTATTATATGATACATAAAGTCTCTCTACCGTTTTTAGCTACAATCCCGAAAGCCCCCTCCCCATGCTGCAATACTCCAAATCAAGGAGAAATTTACGTCTACCCGAATGATTATTTCTCCTTTCACAAGAGTGTGAACCCCAATATGGGGCCCATGTGTGAGACCCACACCTTATGGTGAAAGGGAGGGAGTACCCCGTGGACAGACTAATAATTTCTTCAAGTCAAGGTAAGCATGTTATTTGGTCAGGACTTAAAAGGAGACGCAATCCTTCTTTTAGAGATGCTAGCTATTGCAAGATTGAGTCCTACTCTCCTAGCCTAGGATTATAATTAGGAGCTTTCTCAAGGGGATAGCTAGGAAATGAATTGACCCACTCTTGGGCGCAATTTCCTTCTCTGCTTCCTTGGACCCTGGTACGCTGATAGCTAGCCTGCCTTCCACTTTAAATTAACGAGTGAAAGAAAAATATGACATGTTGTGGTGGGGGCTGCAAATTTGTTGGGGTGTTAGGTTTTAATGACTTGCACCAATCTAGGAAGCTTCCTATATTATAAGACATTATGTAAAATCTGATGCAATACAGACAAACTTTACATTAGAGTAATCTACAACTAAATCTTTCCTAGATTTTGAGATACTTAATGAAAGTGACACAATACACGCTCCTCGGTACAGAACAAATATACCGTCCACTTGTGGAGATAAATAGTGGAGTAAGTCTTTATCTAACTTTGCATGTGTGAACAAGAAAACATTTTCTATAATCAAAGTATGTTGATAAAGTTATCCAACTCATTGTTTTGCTTTCCGTATGTTTTTGGTTGATATCTTTACATATTCCGTGTAATCTTTTTGTCATTGGTCCTTTGATGTTCCTAAAAGCTTTTTTTAATGTAGTGGGAACTCCATGTAATCTGTTTGTTATTGGCCTTGTTCTGTTTCTCATAGCTTTTGTGATTGTGAAGTCTTAATTCTGAGACTGATCAAATGTTGTACTAGCTAGCTAAACTGATAATGGCATATATAATTTATCCTGGGAGTTTAGGGCTTCCTTACAGATATTCTACTTGGTGTTGTTGATCTTCATTTTGAATTTGGGACTTGACGACAATGATAGACATGTCAAGGGCAACTCAAAACATTTGGATGGATGCATTATCAAACCATCCATTCGAAGTGTAGGTTGATCATGTAGTTTTCTTTTATCCATAGGTACTGTGGCAGTTAGACTCGATGTTTTTTGGACTGATGTAGGTAAATAATAGTTTAATACTTGGAATAAGTTTGGAAGAGGTCTTAGATCAAAATTTGGTACATTATAGTACATTATAGGACTGTAAGAGTATGCTCTCAATTAAAGTTTGTTAAAATAAAGAGATGAATAAAAGATTTAGACAGAGAAGAATATAGCGGAAACAAAAGTTTACATGTGTTCATGAACAAAAAGTCATTAGTGACTACATTTTTATTATTCTGAATTATTGTTTTACAGCAAACTTAAAGTAAAGTATATATAACAAATAAACCTGACTTAAAAGAATTCTTTGATGAGACTAAAGTTAATTAAATTTATCATGTAAAATTGATTTAAGATAATCATTTTTTTATATATTTTTTAGAAAAGATAATCACTTGATTAGACTAAAATCAAAGAAAATTAATGTTCCTTGATTTAGTCAATCAAGGATATCAACATATCCTTAATATGATATATTTCATTATTATACACTACCAAGTTGTTGAGTATGGAATTTTTAAGCTCCCCTTATAATTCCTTTTCACCCAAGTCTACCTAAGTCTAAAGAGAGACAAATGATCCAATCTTAAAAGGTAAAATATATTCTCTTCCAAAAGCACCTCACAAATTTCAATTCCAAGTTTCAACTAAATGCATCTTAAACAATTTGAATCATTCACCAAAGAAAAAAAAAAAAAAAAATTATCATTTTAATACGCAAATCTACACTATATTATAGCAAATGATGAAAGGAAAATTTGAACCAAATTCCGACTAGAAACAAAAGTGAAGGTCAAAAAAGAAAATTAGAGCTTGAGAGACAAATCAAGCTTCTTCATCTCCTCTTGATTAGTCTTGAAAAGACCACCACCTGCCATCCAATATCCACTATGTTCAATATCATTGGCCGGAGAACCATTCATCGTTCTTACCATATCAAATCTACCAACACTGCCTCGTGACTGCGATGATCCTGTCGTTATATGAAAATTCTCAATTCCTAGCTTCCCAACTGCTGGTTGATGGTTAATAAGGGGTCTTGATGACCAGCCACGAGGTCCAAAGAAGCCACTCGAAGATGATGAAGTGTGAGAAGGCTTTTGAATCATTGAATGCAACTGAATTCCAAGAGATCTATTATAAGCACCATGAAGTGGAAGAGAAGCCATGCTTGAATAGTGGTCAACATGGTGGAGAGAGTGGCCAAAAGCTGCTGCTGAGGCCATCATGTGTGCCCCAATTTTTTGTTCTCTTTTTGCTAGAGTCCTCTCTCTTTTGTGGGCATTTTGGTGTCCTCCAAGTGCTTGTGAGCTATAGAATTTTCTTTGACAATAGTTGCATGAAAAAACTCGTGGCTCGGCAGAAGAAACTTGGGGGGTTTCTGATGGATTTTGAGATGAACCCACTTCCAAACAATCAATGAGATTGAGTTCTGTATCAAAACCACCATGATTGGAATCTTTACTCGAGAGATTTAGATCTAATAGGAGGGTATCTGGCTTTGTCTCTTTTTCTTCTTCATCTTCTTCAACAACTGTTTGTTTGTTTTCTTTTGTGTTTTGCAGTGGTGTATTTGGACATGGAGGACCCTCTAGAGCTGAGAAGTTGCTAGGGGTATTAGATGGACATGGCTCATTCTTTGTTGCTTCCATGGGAGAATAGTAGAATACCTCTCTTTCTTGGAGGATATGAGAAAAAGATAAAAGGTCATTGATGGGAAGTAAATACTTTGTGCTATATATGCAACAAGGATTCACTGTTCTTCAAAACTTTTAAATTGTAAAAGTTGGGACGTATATTAGTAGGGTTACTTGTCACACGCTTAACAATTTGATTGGAACTCCATGCGTTTAGATATCCATCCAGTCAAGGAGCCTCATTATTCAATCTTGGCATTTATTGATATAACAATATAAAAGAGAATAATTTTTCAATATGATTATGAGAGTATATTACGTTTCAGCCAAACAAATATTAGTTTTATTCCATAGATGTGATTTTTTTTTTTTTTTTTTTTGTGAAATCTCGTTGAGGTAGAATCTTTTAAATCCACTCTTAGAAAGCAAACCCTTGAATACACAATCCTGTCCACAAAAACCGTGTGTCGATAAGTCAAAATTTAAATTTATGATGAATAATTGAACTATCCCTCAAGGACAAAACCTCATACTCCCTTGCAATCATAACATGTGTGACATTAAGTTGGATAAATGACAGGATAGTATATATGGATATAACTAGTTTATTTTTAATTTTGCCCAAATCAGAAAATGTTTTGAGTGGTTCCATCACGCGCAACTACATAAAGTGCCCCAATCATAAGGGGACATGCAAACCTTTGTTAAGTAGACCAAACGACTTTACCTCTGTATATAAGGCCACTTGCGTGGCTGCCATGACCCTAGTTGTTGTTTCGTTTTTTGCTCTGCACATTTTTGTGGGGGCTTCACTTTTCCTAGATGTCTTACATTGAACAAACAATAATTTATATTCTTATCCATAACGGAGATAAGAGTATCTACCCGTACTTTTGTCCTATGTGACAGTGTGGGTGAGTAATTAGCCGCACAATGACCTTTGTCACCCAGGATGCAACTGCAACCTACCAGTGGTGGAAATTGTATAACCACAGTAATAGAAAGAGAGAGACGAGACCACCTGGGCATTGACAAACACTAGATAAGCTGGCTGTGAAGTATTACAGTAGTGTTCTATTTTATGTTCCTATCATATAGGATATATCAACTTTCTAAAACATAACTTAATTACAATACGTACATGTGGCTTGTTTATTCTTTTTCCTTTTCATTTAAACTTTGATTACTTTAGAGAAAATAAAAAAATAAAAGAAAAAAGAACATATAACAAACTGCAGTTAGAGGAGATTTTGGTTTTGGCTAAACAGGTGATTCTTCTGTTTTCCTACTACAAAGTAAGGTTTTGATTAGTTCTTTTTTTTTTTTTTTTTTTTTTTTTTGCTGAAAGTTGGGAAATGTAATATTATATTTAGTGCTAGGTCCATATTTTAAATATTGTCAATACATGTCAAAAGTGTAAGTTATTGAGTCTATAGTCAAGATTAATTGAGGACTTAAGTGAAGCTCAATAGAAAGTAAAGATCTTGAACACTTGACCTACAAGCTCGAGTGCAATTGACCGATCAAAACATTAGTAAAGCTCGAGTTCAATTGATAAGTCATTCGATTGAGCTATGGTATACTGAAACCTAAATTAAGGCCACGATTAGATATTATTTTATCAAATATTTTTATAAAAAGTATTATTAAACAAAAAAAGGGTTTACGTATCATTTAAGCTAAGCATGCTAAGTCGGTATATATTAGTGTGATAAGACCCACTGGCAATGATTAATTGCTCTAGCTTACCACCTAAACTTTGTGTAATCATTCTCCATATCCCATATACAGCATTTGTTGATTGTGCATGTTAAGAGGATAATTTATTTCATCATGTAACTACTATTTGAATTATTGCTCGAATCGTACGTCATCATATTCTTTACAAACTTAATTACCACATTTCTGTTAATAATAAATCGTAGAATTGTACTTAAGATATAATGGTTGGTGTATGTACAATTCGTTTGGTGTACTACCACATTTTTGCAAATAAATTGTACACGGTCATGAAAAATATGTGAACATAATCTTGTCATTAATATTTTATCACTTTTTCAAGTATCGACAACAGTTAAAGAGGTTTACATTCCTTCACCAAAAAGAGTCTGGCTAGCTACTTTCAAGATAATCAGCACCATCACCTGCTTTTCTTCTTAAGGATCTAATGCTTTTTGCTGAGCTGCTCTATCAAGAGAAATTAAATTGAACTAATCAATAAAGTGATGATACTGTCAACATTTTAAACTTTGATGAGGAATTAATTAGAAGTCATTGTACTATTCCAACCCTTTTAGTGAATATATGATGTCTATGATGTTCTCCCAAGAGTTGAAGACTACTGACTTCTACAAGAGTGGCTTGAGAATCACAAAATTCGATTGATTGATTTTGATACAAAACCATTGTCCTATTCCAAGTTCCAACCCTACTCATAATTGATTTTGATACAAATCTATCTTTTTACGTAAGGAAAAAAGTGTTTTAATAAAGAGAAAAGAATAAAAATGTAACATGCCTTCGAACATAACTCCATGTCTCCGTGTCTGTATCAAAGCACCCAAAAAAGCTTCATTAAAATCTTGAACTAAATATCGCCATTCATACGTAATCAAAATGATGCAATAAAGGTCATATTTTCAATGTAAATTATTTTAGATCACTGCCATTCTTAAACAATTTAAATAATCAGATTTGATCTACGCTAATCACGCACAGTTTAAATTGATTCATTTGAAATAGCCATTCCATCCAAGCTTGACTAAGCGCTGATTCAACATGAGAGTGACTCAAACATAAACTTGTTCAAGATAAAAAATGAACAGTCTTATGTCTCGGTTTTCTCAAATTTTTTAGTAATGTTGAGGACACAATATTATTCATAACTCTTAATTAAAATTATTTATCTGTCATGATTAGAGTAACATCATGTTGATTTAAATCTACTATTGAAGCTATCTTTATTATAAATCATCCATAACAATTTCTCTCAATAATTATAAAAATTACTGTGAAAAATGTTATTTTCATTGATAATTATCAGGACATAATCTAATAAGTTTTTATTTTATTACTATTTTTTTAATTTTTGATAATCTTGTGGGGTCAATCCTTGACAATTAAGTTTCAAGTTTAAGTTGAGTTTATAAATATCACAGATGCATTTAAAGGCCCATCAAGGTCATGATAATATGATATTTGGCCTAGATTACAGCTTTTATATTTGTCTTGTTGTAAGCCATGGATAGTGGGGATGGGGACAAATGGCCGACAAGTAAAAGGGGAAGCTGATGTGGAGACTCTCTTCTGCCATGATAGTGCTATATATTATGCTGCATTATTAATCTAACAAGATCAAATCTCCAAAGTTAACCCTTACGATAGTAGAATCCCTAGTCATATGTTTTTAATATTATTAAAATTAGCATATTCCAATTTTGCAAATTTCTTTCACCCAATCCAAACCCCACATACAAAGGTTTGTTAGAAAAGAAATGCGCCGGAGTGGACTTTGGAATTTTGCTTTCATTGGCGTGGGCAATATAAACACTCACTTCTGATTCCATGTGCCATTTGATATTGTAATCAAATTGAACCAAATCACTTTACCAGATCTGTGTGTCCCCATAAAGACTCTTAATTCCATTCCAAAGCCCCAAAAAAAGAAAAGCCACGAGGTACTATCACTTCCCTACATAAAGATGTATGTAGATGTGGACTACTCAAAAGAAGACAACTCAATGTTCCCTCTTCTTATAGGCACACTAAAACCCATGTTATACAGACGGAGACCTCTCTTTCTCTCTCTCTCTCTCTCATCATGACAAGTCAGACATGACAAAGGCCAACTTGGGCATGTGTTGACTATTCGGTTTGGTTAAACTATATCTTTCTATCTACTTTATCTTTGCCACTACCTCCTCTCTTTTTTATCCTTTTTCTTTTTTCAGAAATTCCTCTCTCTCTCTCTCTCTCTCTCTCTCTCTCTCTCTCTCTCTCTCTCTCTCTCTCTCTCTCTCTCTCTCTCTCTCTCTCTCATACACACACTTCATAAACATATTTTTTGCTAAAACACACTTCATAAACATATTGCATATAAAATTAACAACTTTGATGTATTTATTAGACTAAATTGCAAAGTGCATCCTCAAAGTTTGAGTCAATTTTGATTTTGTCCTTAAAGTTTTCAAAATTTGATATGCTCCCCTAACTTCAGGTATCGTTTGGATTTTAATCCTTCCATCTTTGAGCCGTGATGGGATGGCAGTTAAAACTTAAATGTCACATAAACTTAAAACGACATCGTTTTGACTAGTTTGATATTATATTTATATATATAAGAACTCAATATCTCACATGCACAATAGTGATGAACTCGCGTAGGCAAAACAAGCAGTCTTGCTAGAGCAAGGGGTGAGCAAAAGTGAAACGTTGTGTTTCTTCCGGAGATTTTCACGATTTTCTTTATTGTTTTTTACGTGGTTTCACGTGCCTAACGGTTAGAATTGTTTCTAACTATTTTTAAAAGGTTGTAACACTTAACTAGTTTCCTTTCATGGTGTCCTTTCACTTGAAATCTCACAAACTCTGTAAATTGAGGATTAATTCAATTATTTTTAGAAACTTTTAAGCAATCTTACTGTATAATTGTAGGATACACTTTCTTTAGAAGTTCTTGAGTATTTTCAAAAAAGCTATCTGCAAATACTCAATTTTCGTTGTATCCTGAAAACTATTAGCTTGTAACCCTAAGCAAACTCTTGTAGTGAGGGAAAATATAGTCTTAAAGACAGCGAATTTACGTGTCTCAAAATCTTGTTTCGCCTATTCCCTTACCCACTATCCTAACAAGTTTGAGACTATATTTCCATGCAGGAGGATTTGAGATGATTGATTTCAAAGTGATGAACCCAGATTTTTCATCTTCCCAACTAAACACAGCCTTATTATATGGAGATGATCCCCTTCAAGTGACTATTATAGGGTTTTTTTTTTTTTTTTTTTCTAAAGAAAATTTCAATGAGCAACAAAAAAGAGATTAGACTTGATCACAAAGCTGGTAGTGGAAATTGAAAATATTTGTTTATGGGATAGTGTGTTAGCACAAAAACAAAGGTTAGACTAAATTGTAATTTGCATCCTTGAAGTTTGGGGCAATTTTAATTTTGTTTTCTAAAATTTAAAACTTTGGATCCGTACCCCCTAACATTAGGCCGTGTTTGGAAAATTTTCATTTCGTCCATATTTATTAATGAGGTGACCATTAAATGTCAAATAAATTACTCAAACTGGCGTAGTTTTTCAACCTAACATTAGGGGTACGGATCCAAAATTTGAATTTATAGAGAGCAATATCAAAATCAACCAGAATTGTAAGGGTGCAAATTGCAATTTTGTCTAATTTAATCAAAACCACATTGTTTTGAGATGAGGTTGACCACCTCATTAGCTAATATGTATGGAATGACCTTTTTCCAAATGTTACCTAACATTAGGGGTACGGATCCAAAATTTGAAAGTTTAGATGGAAAAATCAAAATTACCCCAAATTTTGAGGGTGTAAACTCTAATTTAGTCAAAGGGTAAACTTCACTTTTGATTCCTATAACTTGCTACCTATTTTAATTTGTTCTCTAAAATTTCAAAAGTAGCAACCAAATATCCTCAAAACTTGGAAAATGATTCAATTTGGTCCTTAAAGTATGTCCTTTTTCAGTTTGGTCCCTAGATCTGAAAAGTTTGTAAAATGATTTCCCTATATTTTTCCCTTTTTTATATTACTGTATATTCCCAATATTTTCTAATTAACCAAATTCAAGTTCAGAAAATGTAAAATTATATTCTATTTTTCGATTTCACGTTAATACCACATGGCAATGAGCTATCATGGTGGTCACATGGAATCCACCTAAACTATTGGAATGTAATTTTTAAGCTACATAGTTTTTTTTTTTAAAATATTATTATAAATGTAACCGTGACATATATATTAGTATCCAAAAATATTATACAATACTCACACTTTTTTATGTATCGGTATGGTATTTCTAATAGATAAAATTTCATATTTGATGGTACTTTTGTCATATATATATGATAATAATAACATCACATGGTAGTACCTACCATTACATTGTTTAGTACTCTATATATTTATTTATTTATTTAAATTATATATATATATAGTACCAACATTATATTGAATAACACTAATGTCAAATATGATAGTAACTATCTCGCATTTGATGATAACAATGGTTAAGATTTAAGCCGTTACTATACTTACAGAAAAGGTGTGGGTGTTGTAGAATGGCAATCCAAATTAACATGTAAACCATATTAGATAATTTTAGAAACTTTAATAATTTCATCATTGCTTTTAAAATTTGAAGGATTAAGTTGAAAAATGAGATAAACTTTAAGCACCAAAATAATATTTAAAAAAAAATCAGAATATTTCTTGTAGTTGTAGAGAGCTAAAAGCCTCGCCAGAAAGGCATTACACTAACCATCGAAAGCACATAGAACCTACTGAAGTCAAAATTAATCATGCTGAAACGATAAACATCTGTGACTTGTCTTCACCCATCTGGCATGAGGACATGTCTAAAAAGGTGATAATGAACCTAGGCCACAACAAGAACATAGTATTAGTATATATAAATCCCGAAGGGTGCGTTTGGTCACTGGAGATCATCTGGTCACCCTAATTATACTTTGAATGCCCCATCTTGAAACAAAACCTTGATGTCAACGCTTTGGGTATCGATCTATTTAGTGTAAAATCATTTTGTGGAAATTTTAGAACCGAAGTAGGTAGGTATACATCCACTTCCAAATGAAGCAATTTCAAACCCAAAAGATCCCCAATTGTATCGCATTTAATTGTCAGTGCTAGGGTCAACATATATTTATCTTAGAATATACAGATACATGATTTGCATCAAAAGTCAGCTCATGTGCCCGATTGCTTCTCAAGTAACCGAGTTATACCATAGATCTTTAACACTATAGAATACTACTCCTTGACTGGCACGTACAATAACATTTGCATTATTCTTCGGCTAGTGCACGAGTTAAAAGTAGTAATTAAGTTAGAAACTGACACATACCTCTCTTCTTCTATTTTTTTTTTTTTTTCTTTTTTTTTATATGACTCTGGGTGTCCTAGCCAGTTTTTCCGCACCTCGACTAATCTTAGTCAAATATGTAACACCCTAATAACCATGTGTACCGCAATAGTCGCAAGGTTGTACCTTGGATAGGTAGCCTGAGAGGACTCAAGCTAATGTCATTGGGAAGCACACCTAAGATCAGACCAGTTGAACTACCCCTCATGATTAAACTGACACATATCTTTGTTAGAGATATCTAAGTCAAATCATAATTAAAGTTTCAAATTTGTTATATAACTTTAATCCAGATTCATTGTATCTAATCTAATTTTGAGTGGAAGTAAAATAATTTTAATCTTCCTTCTATTGCAAATATTATAACATGATGTTGATCTATGGTTAGTTTTAACCAATTATAAAACACAAGACTTAATAGTAAAAATGTAATCATTAGAGGTCATTTGTTATGTGCAGATATTTAAAGTCAAACTATACATGGTAATCCCACATTCTCTTTTTTATTCTTTCCTTCTCTCTCTCTCCGCCTTCTTTATAATTTCTAATACACTTTATTATGCCATGTCTTACATTTTCTAAAATGGCCAGTATCAAAGTTTTGTTTTATCTTTTCTAATGTTGTATTAGAGACATGTTCATGTGGCCTCCATTAATCGGCCATATCTTTAATCATTATATTCAAATTACTTCTCACATCATTGTGCTACTCACTCCGCAAGCTCATTCTAATTTATTCCCTGACATGGATAGTCTCTTGACAACCTCATACGTGTCTTTCTCAAATATGATATTTTCTGACAAAACAATATTAATGATTTCGACTTCATTAAATGGACACATGCATGCATCTTTCTTCAATACCTAGTCTTCGACTTTCTTTCTAGTCTCTATCTTCTTTAGGTCGCGTTACTCTAACCATGCATTTGATCAATAGCCTTTATTGGCATTCCTTCTTGTCGCACGTATTTATCATCTCTAGGCAGAGTTGTTTTATGCATTGTGCTTAACATTCAAACCCCAATTATCGCATGCATCTTGCCTTTGTTCCATCTTGTCATGTATGCTTCATTTAATTTGGTCTTGCTTGGTCCACTCTACATCCAATTCGGTCACAATTTCCTTTAAGGTTTCACACTCTTTCCAAACTAAAGTTATCTTCAAATTTTTACCTTAAATTTGAGAGAGGATGTTAGAGATAACATTGCCTAATATTAGTCAAGGCTCAATTATATTATATAACTTTATTCCAAGTTTATTGTATATAATCACTTGAAGTGTAAGAAAAACAATCATTAACCTACTTGTATGGTAAATGTTGTAACCCTAGGTTAGTCTTTGGTTATTCTAGGATTTAATTTATTATAATTATATTTCAATTGTTTTATTGAACAATAGTAAAGATATACCTATATATCAAAAGTTTTTTCCTTGAGGATATAAGCATTTAAGGACAAACCACTTTAATTCCATGTGTTTTCTCTCTTTCTTTCTTTATCTTTCTTCTTTATATTTTCTCATATAGTTTATCATGTTAAATTTATATACCATCTTTTTTAACATGATATCAGGTTTATATTTTACTCTTGAAGAGAGTAAACTTGTGTCTGCCACGTGTGATCATCGTGTTGAACTTCTTGTTTGTGAGTTACTATGCCGATATGTTTGTTTGGAATTAGATTGTAATTAGGTAGCCTCTCAGGTCCATCTTCAATAATTCCAGTCAGACCCTTCTTGATTCTCGCTTGTAAATTTGGATGCATGTGCTTGATATCTTCCCCGTCCAACCCTCCTAATGTCCCCAAAGTTTAGGTTCAAATATCTACAAGAAAAAGTCTTAAACACAACAGCTATATGTAACGTAATTTTGAATGCTACAGCCTACAATAGCTTAATTATATTCTCTCTATATATATTATATTTGTACATCTCAAATTGAACCTTACCCATCGCATTTTCTCCTATCTCTAAATCCCATATCATGGCTAGCTTAAATTTCATATCCCTTCAAATTCTTGTAATCTTTTACACAATTATCAAAAATTGTGAGTCTATCTCTACAGCAATACCCCCAAATATTCCAGCTCCTAGTTATAATTCCCCAGTACCCGCTACACCATCCGATCTTCCCTGTCCAGGCCCGGAAGAAGAACCCATTTCACCTTCTCCACTATCCATACCCGACCCACTTGCACCTGCTCCAGATTTTTACTCACCCGTATCACCAGCACCGAGCCCATTTGCCCATCCATCTAGAGGGATCAAAGCTGCCTATTGGCCATCCTCTGATGCATTCCCTGCATCCGCCATTGACACCTCATACTTCACCCACCTTTACTATGCATTCCTCTTACCCGACCCGACCACATACAAACTCAATGTTACCCAATATGACCAAATAAAGATCCCCGAGTTCATTGGTGAAATCCATGCCAAAAAACCACACGTCAAAACGTTACTATCCATAGGAGGAGGTGGCAATGACCCAACTGTGTTCTCTAAAATGGTTAGTAGTAGAACCACTCGTGCAATTTTCATTGAATCCACTATTGAAGTTGCTCGAAATTATGGTTTCCATGGTGTTGATCTTGATTGGGAATTTCCGGCTAATGTGACAGACATGTCAAACCTTGCCTTGTTATACAAGCAATGGCATAAAGCCCTGGTTAATGAAGCTAGGTTTTGTGGAAAACCACGCCTACTTTTAACTTCTGCGGTATACTATGCTTCAAAATTTATTTTTGATGAGCCTCGATCATATCCAATTGAGGCTATACGTAAATATTTGGATTGGGTTAGTCCAATGTGTTTTGATTATCATGGATCATGGGAAAATTTTACTGGGGTGCACTCAGCATTATATGATCCTAATATTAATAGTACTCTTAGTACATATTATGGTATCGGGTCATGGATCCAAGCTGGTGTACCACCCAATAAACTTGTTATGGGGCTACCTTTGTACGGGCGGACGTGGATGCTCCAGAACCCGGATGTTAATGGGATTGGAGCACCCGCAATAGGCGTGGGGCCTGGAGGTGGTGAGTTGGATTATTCTCAAATACTTGATTTCAACATTGAGAAGTATGCAACTGTTGTATTTGATGGCGAAACTGTGGCTTATTATTCCTATGTGGGAGATTCTTGGATCGGTTATGATGATGTCGGGTCAGTAAGGTTGAAGATCCAGTTTGCACGGTCTCGGCAATTGGGTGGATATTTCTTTTGGGCCCTTGGCAAGGATAAGGACTGGACCATCTCAAGACAAGGTAAACTTGTAGATTGCATTACTTTGTTTTAAATGACCACGTTTTTTAGAAGCATTTGTTTTATAGAATTTAAATTCTTTTAGTTTTTCTTTCATTTATTTCCATAATTATTCAAGAAATTTGAGCAGCATTTGTTAATGACTAATGCCATCAGCCCATCACTCATGTGGGAACGTATTTACAAACATCTTTGTTACTTTGGATTTAATATTTTTTGTTTTTATAATTCAATTGTTACTATTACCATAAGAGGGAGAAAAGAGATTTGAATATTAGTTTTCCACATCAAAAGATCAAATATTATCATTAAATTACAAAACTCTTGCCTTGCCATTTTTTATTTATTTACGCTAACGTGTTTCTTTTTAATTTTTTGACAGCTTCGAGTGCATGGGGACATTGATGATTGATCGATCTCAAAGGAAAAATAATGTGCATGCTTTAAGTCAGTTGGTAAAATTTCTTGATGATTAATTGATCTCAAGAGAAAAATGATGTGCTTTGAAGTCAGTTAGTAAAATTTCTTGATGTTCTACGGAAAATAATAATCCTTTCATATTTAGATTCTATTAACCAGAAATTTAGGTATGCCTAGAGCTTCTCAAATATTCATGAATTGGAGGAGCAGATATTGTTGAACTATCTAATACCGGTAATGCATGCCTGGGGTGTTTGTCTCTTGTTTCTTTATTTTATTGACCATAGTTTTTTTAGATGAATTGACTCTCTTATACTGCAAACTACTTGATTTCTTTGGTTTTCATTTGCAGCAAGAAAATAGTGGAATAGAATTTTTTTTTTTTTTTCCCATTAAGGAACCAAGTAATTTTTATGTTTCAATGTGCTATCAAGTTCAAGTCATCAAACCAAGCTTTTTCCTTTCTTTTATTTATGATTGGTGTAAGAAGTCACATACCTAGAAATTAAGTGACACCACGTATTCTTTCATGCTAAATTAATGATTCCAAGAGAAAATTATAAGAATCATGGCGGATATGGCAAGAACTTAGCGGAGGAAGCTAGAAGCAAATACAATTTTAGTCACATATTAGTTTTATAATAAACTTTAAGTCGTTTTAGCAAAAAAAAAAAAAAAATTTTAAGTCAATGTTCTTCAAGCAGAAATTATCACAATATATTTGTTGATTTTCCCCAATGACCATATCCTTCAGGTGAATATGTTCACAAATCACAATGGTGCTCCCCTGGATTAAAGTGATGGAATTTCTCAAACACTTTGTCTAACACAAGCAAAGGATAAATAAATTTCTTGGGATGTCCAAATGTCCACTCAAGAATGTAATTAAAGTATAATTATACCTATTAACTCTATCATCGATCTACTCCTTACTTAACCAAAAAAAAAATTAAAGCTAAATTACAAATTACATCATCTAAGTTTGGTCAAATTGTAATTCAACCCTCTAAGTTTTTACATTTCAATTTAATCATCTAATTTTCAATTTGTTTCAATTCAGTCTTTCTATTAAGTTTCTTTCGAATTGTGTAGTGACCTCTCCAAAACGACGTCATTTTGATATTTTTGATTTAATATATATATATAGATTGTAATCATCTGCTAATTTTTGGTTTTGAGTGTTGATAAAAACTAGGTCATTTAGAATGTATTTTTACCATGTAATATATGATAATTTTTCCTTGTATTTTACTAACTATTTCATTGTTTCGTTTGGTTTCTATTAATTAGTTAAATGTTTTATAAAATTCACATATACATTTTAATCAATCTATAATTCTTATATTACATAGACATTGTTTCTTTTTTTTCTTTTTTTGATAAGTCGGACATTGTTTCATTACATAGACATATTGTTAATATATAAAAACAGTGACCGGCCCCCTCAGGAAATTCTAAATAAACTAAACTCTCGCCGAAGAAAAAATAAAAAATAAAAACCCAAAATCTCCATGTAACAAATTACAAGAATCACTGTGATCAGTGATCACTGCGATATTATTAATTATACAGAATTAAATATATATTCTGGGCCAGTCATCACTAATCATTTTGCCCACATGCACTTTTTTGGCTAAATTTGCCCACATGCACTTAATTGATGCTGTAACGAATCAAATATAACACGAGTTAAAGGTTTTGTAACACTACTAGTAAATAGGAAGCACTCAATATTGTTACGATTTTAGTTGGCCTATTCTTTGACTTTGATTATAATTACAATTTAAATTGCTTGCATTGTTAAACGTTGTTAAAAAAATTGTATTGAAAATCCAAAACTTCATATGTACCTCATTCAAGTGAGATCGGAGATTTTTTTTTTATTTTTTTTTTTTTCTTTTCATGTTAGGTTTTGACGTTTTGTGACGTCTTTTAAAATCCTAAGTGTGCACCTATATAAAGAGGCCTTTACACAAGTTTTTTAGTAGAGAAAAGGTGACCGCATCCTATATTATTAAGAGAGAAAACCATGTGCCTTCTCCTTGTGTTTCATAGAAAAAAATTTATTCTTTGCCCACTCATCTTGTGATCCCAAAGAGAGTTAGACTGTTTTAAAACCACATAATTTTTCTAATGAAACTCACTATTTCCAAAACTTCAAGGAGATTCTTTGAAATGACAGATGTTTTGTTCATGTGGACAAAGAGTTCATGGAGAAAGTTTTGTAAAAAAAGATTCCAGAGATTCTGGGGTTAATGCTATAAAAATGCATGTGGAGTGTTTGCAAAGGTCACAATAGAAGGGTATACTTTTGTAAGTAAATTGTTTGTAATAGTTTTCTCGTTGTAGATTTTCTATGGGATTGGGATTGAGTCCCCAAACTGGTTTTTTCACTAAAGATGTTCTTCTTTCTATAGTTTTCCACTTTGTTACTATATCTTGTATGTGTCTTGTGTTTATTACTGTTTTTATTTACTATTTTAAGATTCGGTTTTTATCTTGTGGTTGTGTTGCCTTGTGGATTAACAAAAAATTATTCCGATAATTCCGCTATATTAATCACATATGAATCTAAATACAACTTTCAAATATATCACAAAAATAAATCTTATATGTACAGCTCTAAACACATGTACGGTGTTTAATTAGTATTATTAAATAAATGCCTTAGACTAAATTGATTAAATAGGTTCATGATCAGTATGGCGATCATCATCAACCTATTTAATTTAGTCTTAAGGCTTGTTTAATAATATTAATTAAACAACGTATGACATTTTTTGTTTTTGTTAAAAAAATGAGTAAATAAAGTAAAGGATATTAATTTGCACAGAATAAACAAAAATAATGTATTAATTCTAGGCCTATTAACTATTAGGAGTCGTGGTTTCCCGTTACGGGTAAAGTCTCTTGTCATCGCATAAGGGACTTAGGTTCAAATTCCGTCTACACCAAAAATCAATTGGTGTCTTGATAAAAAGCAATCATCATGAAACGAACGTCATAGGTTCAAATCCTATCATATCTAAAATAAATAAATAATGAAAAAAAAAAAAAACTATTAGGAGTCATCACAGTGGTTGCCCCCATGCACTTGAAGCTGTAATGAATCAAATATAAAACGTGTTAGTAATAAATAATAAAATAAATAAATAAACTTAATTTAAATGTTTTGTAACATACTGTAGTAAACTCTCAATATCATAAAAATAAAAACCTGTAGGTACAGATTTAAATAATGTATGTGGTTTTTTTAACAATATGTTTTATGCTAATGCAGGAGACTGAATTAATTAAATAGGTTCATCAGCGGCGATACTGGCCTAAGGGCACTGTTTGTTTTTCTTATAAAAGAAAAAAGTAAAAATCCACGTGGTAACTTTAATTTCTTAATCTATAGTTTTCTAATTAAATTTTAGCCAATCTTTTTTTCTTTGACCGGTTATTGCAATTTATCAATAAATCATGCACAGTTACAAACCTCTGATTATTTTGGTCAGTAAAATTTGGTTACTCGCTTTTTTTTTCATCTAATTTATTTTTCCTTAAAGCCTTGAATTGCTTTGCTTCATTTTTTATTTATTTTTAACACAGAGTTGTATAATTGCACCTTTTCGTGAGATAATCCAGTCCTTGTCTAGGCCCAAAGCCCAGAAAAAATATCCACCCAAGCCCCATGACCGAGCGAACCGGATCTTCAAAGTTACTGACTCAACATCATCGTACCCGATCCAAGAGTCACCCGAATAAGAATAATAGGACCCAAATTGGCTGTCATATACAACAATTGCACTACTCTTATAGTTAAATTCAAGTATTTCATAGTAAGCCAGAGTGTCATTTCCGGGCCCCATGCCCACCGTAGGTGCTCCAATTCCATTGAGTCTGGGATCCTGAAGCGTCCACGTCCGCCCATACAAGGGTAGACCCATCACAATCTTTTGGGGCAGTAAACCGGCTTGGATCCATGACCCGATTCCATAGCTAGTGCTAACATTTCCTTTTGGATCATATAGTGCAGAGTGTAGCCCAGTGACATTATTCCATGACCCATGATAATCAAAACACATTAGACTAACCCAATCCACATATTTGCTAGGATATGATCGTGGCTCTCCAGAGACAGTGAATTTTGACGCATAATATACAGCAGAAGTGAGTAAAAGACGTGGTTTTCCACTTGAACTAGCTTCATTGACTAGAGCTTTTTGCCATTGCTTGAATAGCAAGGCAAGGTTTAACATGTGTACATGCCCATTTTTTGATCAAATAATTGTTGGGCCCCCAATAAAATATTTGGGCTTTAATAAGTTAGCCCAATAAGCCCAACCCATTTAAATGTCCCAAAAAATGTCAATTACTTGGGCTTATTTTAAAGTGCCTTGACACAATTCTAAAAAGCCCACAATCTAAAACATATATGACCCAATCCACTAAAATGCCATAAATAGTACCTAATGAGCCACCTGGGCCCACTAAAAGGGAATTTCGGCACTGTTCACAAACCCAAAGAAAACTCATGTGAAGCCCATAACCCAAGGTGTGCTTATTATACAATTATTTGGCCCAAATACTATTAAAATAAAGGAAGGGAAACAGCTGGAGCCCAAATGGCAACCAGCCCCAAAAAATCCAAATGGTTGAATACAGCCAACCCGTGGGACCCACGAAGTCTGAAGAGAAACTGACAGAGCAGGGGCTGTGTATCTGCTGTGGAGCCCACGACATGTCTTATTTACACTAAAAGAGAAGAAGTGCAACAGCTCCCATCTTCTCCAACGTGACAAGAGCCATGGAGATACCATTTTCAAATTATTCAAACACCACCAGCTCAGTCCAGCTCTACACTCCACCGGAAATCATGAATTCTGGTACTGTTCACGTAGCAGACTTGTGCACAACAGCTCAAGGACCACTGGCAGCAACCAAAATAGGCTGGAAATAAAGAAGTATGGTGGAAAAGCTAATGGCCATGTCCATTCCAGTCCCTAGAAGGACTCAGGGAGTAGCTCCCACGGCCCAGACCCGTGAGGAAGCTACTCTCCTTATGTTGATCTGACTTGAGGAGTGTGGTTTGGTGGAGGGGAGTTAGTTCCAAGACTTAGGTAACCATGGACTATTGTCATTAGGTCTGCTGGGGGGCACAGTGACGAGTTTATGGAAACCAAGTCACAAAAGACATGCATAAACCCAACTTTACACTAAAAATCCACTAACTAAACAGTGGACACCTCTGACAAAACCATTTCAGAGGGAAAACAGGCCTTACCCTGCCAAGAGGGAAGGACCATAATCATTTTAGCTAACAAAACACTCTCTTTGACCAACACATGGGATAGAGGGTTAATCTTGGAAATAAACAAGATTAAGGGAAGCCAAAATCTCGTTTTTAGGCAACCCTAATTACATATATATAAAGGGACTGATTGGCATTCTTAAGGCATCAGATCCTACCAGCCCCAAACAGAACCACCCAAAAAGAAAAACCAGAAAAGGAAGAACACTTCCAAAAACTCAAGAAATTACCACAACAAAGATCCAAGGAGAAAAGGCCCTCGAAATGGGTTTCCTGAGATCATTCCCAACCTAGAAACACCAATCAAAACTCCAAAAGACACATTCCCGTCTGAAAAGATTGGAATTCACAACTTAATATCTTTCTCCCCAGAAAAAGCTCTCCTGGCAGATGTCTGGGCAGAAATCCTGAAATATCTTTATAAGAGCCACAATGGTTCTTTATCATTGATTTTAGCTCCATAAAAAGCCCAAACACAATTCTCTCTTACCCTTATGCATGTCTTATTGGGACTGACTCTCTCCCAACAAGTCAACACTCTTTTAGTCTCAACAAGTGCATTATTTATTCAGAGGTCTTGCAGCAGATGTCAACGACAGTATGCAGAACATGTGTTTTCATCATTTTTTGACTGAAGATATTCTGTTTCAAGCCTGATCCAGCCCAGGAACAGTGAGAGGCTCGGCCCAACAACTGATTCCTAGGCTCCTCATTAACAATATTGCTTTGATAAGTTCTCTTGTCCTTGTTCTAATTTTATTTGGGTCCTTAAAACATGGGAAACATATGAGCTGGTACTTTTTGTGTTAAGATCACTGTGTTTCAAGTTTGGATACAGTTGAAGGAACAGCAAGTGGCTCGGCCCAATGACTGTTCTTTAAATTTCTTGTCGGTTACAATACTTCTATGAGCCCTTTAGTCCTTCTCCATATTTATTTGGGCTTTATTATCTTGGCTTCTTTAAAATACTTTTTGGAAGTATCCCATTAGCCCTTGGGCTGAGTTTATGGCCCTCGGTTGAATCTTGGGTTCGACTACCCCTTCTCTAAAGTTCAAGTCCACGTAGTGATCGCCCTCGGCACGCCGCGTGGCAATATAACAAAAACACCCCTCACATTTCTGGCGACTCCACTGGGGAGTCGAGATCAATACTTCCAAGAAGAAAGCTAGAGCTCAGAAATCATGCCTCCTAAAACCCGACAAAGAAGAAATCAAGGAGAAGTTTCAGTTCATACAGGGCATTCCCATGCTGAATCTGCTGTCAATGTGCAAGGACAAGATCAACAGCAACCACCTCCAAGTAATCAAAACCAGGAGGTACCACCAACAAGCTTGCTATTACAACTGATACAGAGTTTGCAGCAGAACCAAAGTGAGCTGGCAGAAGCTATCAAACAGCTCAAAGAAAAGGATGCTGCTACAAAGACCCTTCCTCAGAATGAGGAAGAAAACCAAGAGAAGCCCCATCAAGACTCAGGCTCACAAGATAAGGAAGTTACCTTTGTGACAATGTCCGATGTGGCAAACTTACTCAAACAAGAAAGGGAGAAGAACCCAAAAGAGCCTCGACTCTTTGTGAGGAAACCTCCCTATCCCATTGAACTGTTGAAGTAGCCTTACCCCGAGAAATATGTTGTCCCAACTTTCTCACGCTTCGATGGCCGAAAAGGGAGTGCTCTCGTACACATTAGCAAATTTATAGACTCAATGGGGGCTTATGCCGGCGACGGTGATTTATGCCTTCGCGAATTTTCAAAGTCCCTTGATGATAGAGCCTATACATGGTACACTACTCTGCCTCCTGGGTCTGTGAAGACGTGGGAAGATATGGTTGAACTGTTTTGTGGGAAATATTTCCAAGCGGAGGAGAAAGTCACCCTCGTCAACCTCCACACTACCAAACAAACAAATGGGGAAGACTTGCTTCGTTATATACATCGCTTCCGCGATATATCTTTGGATTGTTATGCCAATTATGAAGAAGGCGAACTCGTGGGAGTTTGTATAGATAACATGCTGCCGGAATTCCGGGCCCACCTTGAAAACCTTGACATCTCAAGATTTGGGCAGCTGCTCCAAAAGGCTCGGAAGACAGCACTCTCAGTCAAGCCCCATGTAGAAAAGCCTAAAGAAAAGAAAACCCAGCCACAAGTTCTCACGGTATCTACCGTAAACAGTAAGCGCAAGAAACCGAATGAAAAATCTTTTGAGGAGCCACCACCTCCGGTTCCTTGCACTTTGGAAGAGATAATGGCTATTCTTGACAAGTGGGTAACAGATGGTATTATCAAGCTCCCAGAAGTTTCAAAGAAAGCAACTGAAGAAGACAAGAAGAATCCAAAATTCTGCTACTTTCATCAATACGTCCATCACTCTACAGCAGATTGTTGGACACTCAGAAGAAAATTTCATGAGAAGATTCAAGACGGAACCTTGGAGCTCCCACAGGCACGGCAGAAGGTATACATTGATCCTTTTCTCAACCATAAAGAGAAAGGCACAGTTTCTGTTGTTATTCATGGTAATGCTAGCGATGTGGACATGGACGAGCCCGCTGCTGCAAATTCTGCCATGACACCTACAGCCATCAAGGCCTTGCAAAGGAATCCCAGGTTTCGATCTCTCTTTAATCAGCTAGGATTGAATCCAGAAGCTCGCACAGCAGCTACTGAGGCCATCATGGCCATAGCAGCAGATTCCGGAGCTCACTGCTTTACAGCAGAAACCCATGCTAGCCGAGCTTTTCTGGAAACAACCAATGCAATCACATTTACAGATGAAGATATGGAAGTCCAGTATCCAGATCACCGACGCCCTCTCTACCTCTCAGCCACAATCAATGAGGTTCAAGTGAGACGTGCTTTGGTAGATACCGGCTCTTGCATTAATCTTATTCCTTTAAGCACAATCCAAGCAGCAGAAATCTCTCAAAGGAAGATCCAAGGAGCACCTATGGAAATAAAAGGATTTGGTGGTGTTGGTGAATACACTAAGGGGCATATTCAACTGGTTCTAAAGGTCGGTCCCATTGTGTCTTTGACGCGGTTTCACGTTGTGGACTCCGTTGTTCCTTATCACATATTATTGGGAAGACCTTGGCTGCACAAGCACCAGCTTATCCCCTCCACCTACCACCAATGCGTGAAAGGAAGGCTTAATGGAAAGCCTATCCGAATAGCTGCCAATTCCACACCTTTTGACCAATCCGAATCCCATTTTGTCGAGGCAGCCCTATATGATGAAATTACTCCAGCAGGGGAAGCGTCACTCGCTAAACCTATTGGAATCCCGCTGCCCAAGTGGGAGGAGATAAAAGATGCTCCTGAGGCAGACCTGAGAGACCTGTTGGAGCGGAAAAAGAAGCGCAAAGCAGAAGCTAGCTCCAGCAAAACTCAACCACAATGTGAGCGTGTCCGTTTACCGGACGGGCGCACTATTTACCGCTTGTGAAGGTGCGCGGGGGCCAATTGTCCCCAACAAGAGGCCCCCGAACCAGAAGAGGGGATCTCACAGCCCTCGTGTTTCGCAGTCAATGCAACAAATATCCCAGAATCTGCAGAAGCAGTAGAAGCTGCTGCAGCAGATCCTAAAACTTCTGCAAAAGAGGAACTTGAGGTAATCGATTTGAGTTCCAATTCCAATGTACATAGACCTGTTTCTATTAGTGCATCATTATCAGTTGAAGAAAGAACACATCTAATAGAATTGCTAAGAGAATATCAAGATGTTTTTGCTTGGCAATATGATGAAATGCCCGGGATAGACCCGAAATTGGTTGCACATTCTCTAAATGTTGAACCGGGTACTAGACCAGTGGTACAATCTATGAGGACCTTCCATCCGGAGGTCGAAGCTCAAATTACCCAAGAAGTCAAGAAGCTACTTGCAGCTGGTTTTATCAAGCCAATACAGCATCCGCGGTGGCTGTCCAATATAGTCCCCGTGAAGAAAAAGAATGGTCAGATCCGGTGTTGTGTGGATTTCCGTAATCTCAACAAAGCATGTCCCAAGGATGAATTCCCGCTGCCCAACATGGACCTTCTGATTGATTCAGCTGCTGGTCATGCAATGTTCTCCTTTCATGGATGGTTTTAGCGGTTATAATCAAATCTTTATGTCTCCAAGGGACGCTGAGAAGACTGCATTCCGCACACCTATTGGGAACTTCTATTACACCGTCATGCCATTCGGACTCAAGAATGCCGGAGCCACGTATCAAAGAACTATGACAGCTATGTTTCATGATATGATGCATCGTGAAATTGAAGATTATGTCGACGATATCGTGGTGAAATCTAAGACAAGGGGGGATCATTTTAGTATCTTGAAGAAGGTATTCGAAAGATGCCGATTATATAAGCTCAAGATGAATCCTCTCAAATGCGCATTCGGAGTTTCAGCTGGCAAATTTCTGGGCTTCTTAGTGCACCGGCGCGGTATTGATGTTGATCCAGCAAGATCATCTGCCATAGCCACTATGAAGCCACCAACTACACACAAGGAGCTGAAGAGCTTCTTGGGCAAGCTATCATACATAAGAAGATTTATTCCTGGCCTTGCTGCTGTGACTTCTACTTTTGCACCACTTCTTGAAGAAGGGAGCCTCATTTCATTGGTCTACCGAATGTCAAGAAGCCTTTGAAAAGGTACAAAACATCATGACCAAACTCCCTACTGTTTGTGCACCTATTTCTGGAAAATCTCTTCGACTCTATTTAGCTTCAAATAGCCAAGCAATTGGGGCTTTGATAGCCCAAGAAAATGACAATGGGGTTGAACAACCCATCTATTATGTTAGCCGTACTCTTAAGGATGCCGAAAGCCGATACTCGGGGGCTGAGCGATCTTGCTTAGCTCTGATTTATGCTTCCCAAAGACTCCGACACTATTTTCTAGCTCACAAGGTCCAGTTAATGACAAAATCTCATCCCATCAGAAGTCTGCTGCAACGGCCTGTATTATCTGGCAGACTAGCACAGTGGCTTCTACAACTGTCACAGTATGAGATTACTGCTGAGACACCAACTGCTATCAAAAGCCAAGCCATTGCTGACCTATTAGCTCAGTTTCCCGGGGAAGACAACTCATTCATTGCAGATGAAGTACCTGGGGAAATCAACGAAATATTTCTGGCAGGCTTAGCAGATTCTGTTTGGACCTTGAAATTCGACGGCTCATCAACTGCTACATCAGCAGGAGCTGGCATTGTTCTTTACAAGGAGGGTGCGGAAGCTGTAACTAAATCTTTCAAGTTTGATTTCCCTTGTTCTAATAATGCAGCTGAGTATGAGGCTTACTTAGCCGGATTAGCAATAGCATATGAGATGGGAATTAAGCACTTACGAGTTATTGGCGATTCCAACCTTGTGGTATGTCAAGCCCGAGGAGAATTCTCACTTAAAGAACCATCTTTGGCACCTTATAGAGCTCTGGCACAGAAATTCGAAACAAAATTCAGCACCTTCGAGATAGAGCATGCCCAAAGGAATGAAAACCGATATGCGGATGCTTTGGCCACTTTGGGATCTCAAATAACCTTTGAAGGTGAAGAAATGGATGTCACTATCTGCAAGAGGGTAGAACCTATTACTGAATCCTTGAAGAAAGAATTCGAAGAGTCATCTTCAGATCAAGAAGACTGGCGAGCACCAATCAAAGCCAAGCTCATTTCTCCTACTGTTACGGCAGACTTAAAGGAAATCAAGGACTACACCTTGATATCTGGAGATCTTTATAGAAGACTGCCTGGAGGAGTTTTGGCGCGCTGCATTAGCCTCAAAGAAGCAAAGGAAAGGCTGCCTGAAGTCCATGAGAAAACTTGTGGAGATGGAGGAGCTATCAGCCTTTACCGCAGACTTCAGCGGCTGGGATACTTCTGGCCAAACATGAGTGCAGAAGCAGCAGGGATACAAAGCCAGTGTCCAACTTGTCAGTTCCATTACAACAACGAAGAGGTATGTGCCACTTTTGTTTCTGCTGATTGGCGCACACCCTTCTTAGAATACTTGCTTGAAAGAATTTTGCCATCAAACCCCAAGGATGCTTATCGCCTTAAGAGGCTGGCCTTGAGGTATTTTGTGGAAGGAGGAATCTCTTTCGAAAAGGCTTTCATGGAGAGCCACTTAGATGCCTTAGCCTATCGGAATCCCAAATGGTCATGAAAGAAACTCATGCGGGAGAATGCGGGGAACATCAAGGAAAAAAGAGGCTCTACCAATGCTTACTTACACTCGGATACTATTGGCCTACAATGAAGAAGGACGCGGCAGATTTTGTGAAAACATGCCATACATGCCAAGTCCAAGCCAATTTGATCCACAGCCACCCAACCGGTCTCCAAAATATGACTACACCTTGGCCATTTCATACTTGGGGGCTAGATCTCATCGGCCCTATCAATCCGGCCTCCGGTGGGTGCATTTGGATTCTTGTAGCTACCGAGTATTTTACAAAATGGGTAGAAGCTATCCCTCTCCGAAAGGCAACAGGTGCTGCAGTGGCTAACTTCATCCGAGAGCACATAATTACTCGTTTTGGCATACCGTACAAGCTCGTTACCGACAATGGTACTCCATTCATAAACAAAGATGTGCGGGAAATGCTAGAACACTACCGGGTCAAGCATCGACGTTCAACACCCTACTATCCTCAAGGAAATGGGCAAGCCGAAGCCACAAACAGAATGTTGCTGCGCATCTTAAGCAAAATGGTGTTTGATTATGGGAACGACTGGAAAGCCCATCTGGCAGATGTCCTCTGGGCATACCGAAGTTCACCAAAGACAGCAACAGGTTTTACGCCCTTCTCACTTGTCTATGGCACTGACACTATTTCTCCTACTGAATTGGTTGTGCCCAGCCCAAGGGTAATGCAAGGGAAGTGAGTTAGAAGTCGATGCTAACATATGTGCTGAAGCACGTATGGCAGATCTGGAAGGACTTGATGAGGCAAGGGACTTAGCCAAGGCAAAGAGCCAAAGAAACTACCAAAAAATGGCTAATGTGTACAGCAAAGCCCTTCGAGTCCGAATCTTTGCGGAAGGACAAATGGTCTTGAGAGCCGCGGAATTCGTAAGAAGAAACTTACCATCTCCATCCAAGTTCTCCCCTAATTGGGACGGACCATACATTATCCGAGAAGCGCATGGAAGTGGTTATTACAGGCTATCTAAGTCTGATGGGACTGCCTTAGCAGATCCTATTAATGGAAAATGGCTGAAACACTATTACTCGTAGGATGCATTCCGGCAAAATCTGCATTGTGTATCTTACTTCTTTTGAAATAGCTTGTAAGCATTTTATGCTAGGCTAAGAGTAATAGGAGTTAAAAATGCCTTTCTTTTGTATTACAAAATATGTCAACCTTTTGTACAATGCAATTTAAGCAAGTCAAGTTGACGAAAAATCAAATTCCATTGTTCATAAACAAATGTACTTAACAAAATATGTACCCGAAAACAAAATGGGACCAAATACCATTGTCAAAGCCTACACATGGCTAACACATTACAAGAAAAAGGGAGAGTAACAAAAAGAAAAGGAGAGCAGTGGCTGATATGCTCAAGCCAGCAAGTCGTGGAGAGCTGATCCACCACTGGATTCTGCAGAAGCTCCCCTGGCAGCTGCTAAATCCCATGGGTTTGGCGCAACTATGTTCAGGGCATCCCTCAATGCAGCAACACGAGCCTCAGCCTCCCTCAACTCCGCCAAAACCCTCCTACTGAAGATACCATGAGCTAACCTCCTCAAGTAATCAAGAATGAAGCCAAATTTGAAGCCTCCCTCAATTGCCTCTTGGACTACGGCTTTCCACTCAAGGATGTGAACTTCAGTGATGTCCTCAAGCCTAGTATACTCCATGTGAGCAAGCACACAGCAGAGGAGAGTCAGCAAAGAGCTTCCCACATGCACACCACGTCTGAAATACAACGAACACCTGCCATACTTGTCCCACAAGGCCCTTCAAGAACCGAACTCCCCCTTGCGGCACCCGAAAGATCTCAAAATCAGCCTTCCTATCATCAAAAGTCCAAAAGTGCTCGGCATGACGGGAACTGAATGATGTGCGGTCAAACTCCCTAAAGAAAGCATCCATGTCAGCAAGGACGGAGGTTCTTGGCAATACAGGCCTGGCAGCAGGCACCAACTCTGGATGACCTCTGATGGCAGACTCCACTGCTGCAGACTGGTGTATTATTTCCTCTTCTGCAACAACTTCATTGCCGCTCCCAGCTGCAAAAAAGAAATGAAGGCAAAGAAGAAGGGAATTAGCTAAACAAAGTACAACAATACTAGTGAAGGCAAAGAGAGTAAACAAGTAAGTAAAATGCTTGATTAACATTTCTTTACTAAAAGCCACACTGGTTGTGAAATTATGTTAAAATGGTCAAATTCTATGGGGACAACAAATGGGAATTAACCCATGTCCACCTAGCTCACACAACAAACAAGATGGGGGAACGACAACTGAGCATCAACTCAGGTTCACCCAATGGGGAACAACAACTAGGCATTAACCTAGGTTCACCCAACGGCGGATGACAAATGGGCATTAACCCATGTCCACCGGTTTACCTAATGAACCTAATGGCGAACAACAACTGGGCATCAACCCAGGTTCACCAAATAAGGGACGACAAATGGGAATTCAACCCATGTCCACATACAGCAAAGGACAACAACTGGGAATCAACCCAGGTCCACCAAAAGACGAACAACAAATGGGCATTAACCCATGTTCGTACATAAAGAAACAAGGACGACAAATGGGCATTAACCCATGTCCGTACACAAACATGGGCAACAAGTGGGCAATAACCCATGTCCATGCACAAAAAGGGACGACAAATGGGAATCAACCCATGTCCATCAAACTCATTTTCATCAAGAGTATGCAGCCGTAAAACAGTAGGCAAAAGATGGGACAAGACTCATAAAACCTATTGGTGCTGGGTTCACACAGTCACAGAAGGGTATAGCCACAACATGATAGACAACAAGTGGGAATCAACCCATGTCTATTAGGCTCACCTAAGTGAAAAGGGATGTGAAAACAGCAAGCAATAGGTAGGAAGTCATTCTATCTCTACTAGGCTCATGCTTCTATAACAACAAATTTGAAGCTAACAAAAGGCAAACAACAAATGGGCATTAACCCATGTCTGCCAAACTCACACAGCAAACAACAACAAGAAAAGACAGCAAGCAGGCATCAACCTATGTCTATTGCACCTATCAAGATCAGGTACTATGGCTATGGGCGATAAGTGAGCATTAACTCATGCCTAAACAGCCTATAATCAAGAAACAAGAAATATGTATGTACAAATTCCATACATGACAAGCAAATCATTAAGTCATGTCTATATATATCAAGAAATCTCTGCCATCAAGTGACAACAATGACAATATGTTGTTTAGAAGCAAATACCTGTTTGAGTTGGGCTCCCATGGGCTGCAACAGAAGCAGTAGCTCCTGTATCTGCTGCCTGAGCACCAGCTACATCACCTTCTGCTTCAACCAAAACCTCATCATAGCTATCATGAGCATCTGCCATATCTATATCATCAGCAGGGTCTGGAGCCAACTCCTCTCCTATGACTGGAACATCACTGCCAGGAATGACTTCTGCCTGGACAGGATCTTCACTGGCAGCAACTTCTGTATGCTCAATTCGGGCTACGCCTGCATCAAAATCTGCATCAATCATAAAATTATCGTAAATCGATATATTTTCAACAAAAATATATAAAGTACTACCTTCAGGGATCTCAGAAATATGTGTAGGACCCTCTTCACTGCCAGGAACTTCTCCAACAGCTGCTGTTGCAGTCTCACTTTCTTGAATGATTGTTGCAGCAGACACAGCAGCAGTTATGACTATGGGTGTGGAAGCGATGCCACCGGATTCAGGAAGAGGACTTGGAGGAGTTGATACCCTTACTGTGGCTGAACCAGTCCTCTCAGAATCTGTAGACACAATGCTCCCCCTTCGAGCCCTTCGGGCATATTGGCGAGTGGAAGGACTTGAATCGAGCAAGGAGGGATCCACGCGACTGCTGCTCCCAGAAGGGCCAGCTTGTACAGTACCACCACTGCTAGTCACAACTACTGGTGTAGTCTCCACAATTTTCTCAATACCACTGACGACTCCAACAGTCGCATGTTCTTCAACGGCTTCTTCTGCAGACATGGGTTTACTGGCAGATGCAACAGGGAGTGCTTTCAGATGAAGCTTCTGCAGCTTCCAATTCATCCATAGATACTTCATCATCTTCAGTATCAACCTCTGCTCTTGCATCCTTTTCCCCAGAAGAAGCACTTAAAAAGGCATCTGTATCCACGGAGCCAATATCTGCTGAACTAATATCTGCTGCAAAATCACCTGCACCAGAGACAGTTTCTGCTACGCCAGCTCCAACACTTTCTCTTTCAACCTCTTCTTCAACAGCTCCAGAGGGATCACTACTGGACGATGAACTGTCCAGATCATCCTACAAAAGGAAGAAGAAGAGGAAAATCATGAGGGCACTATTTTGCTAAAAGCAAAGCCCTACAATTAAATGCATACCGGTATCTCAATCGGGACGCGACTAGATGTGTCAGCCCTTTGCTTGGACTGCCACAAAACAAGAAACCACATCAACATTATAAAGAAAGCATATTAATTGACAAGAATGGAGAGGCAAGAACGAAAAAACACTTACTCTCTTTTCAGAATAAACAACGCCTCGCGATGACTTGCGCGCGGCGACGCGTGCAGCAATGGATGAAGGTGCACCTGGAAATGCTGGAGGGACAAAAGTCTTCTTTCCAGCTCTGGTCTTCTTCACAGTTCTCTTACTTATAGGGGCAGAAACCCCCTGTGGAACATCTTCCCCTAGTCAGTGGAGGACTTGCAGCAGCAGCAGCTTTCAAAACCAATGTTTCTTTACTGCCCTTCATGGCACTTGCCTTTTGTCTCTTGGAAGCCTGGGCAGGGGAATCTTTGCTCGGAGTCTCTCCTTTACTGGACCTTTCAGGCTGTTTCCTCTTTGCAGCAGAAGCACCAGTAGGAACATTCCTCTTTCCTCTGCTAGATGGTGCTTTTCCGGACGCAGCGACATGCGGATGGTCCCTTAACCATAAAGGAGGGTGAGGACTGCCATGTGTCACCCACCGTGAATCCTCATGATGCCATACGACATAGCCCAAGCTTTGGACGATTTGCATAGGTAGTCATGGTGTTGGTGGCAACAAACAAGCGGGGATGAGGCAATGGAGAAGTATACGACTCCAGCAAATGGGAAATGTCTCCCCTCCCACTATTTCTGAACTCTACCATGGCAGCCATCAGTCCCCTCCAATAATTACTCATACCCGTGGTATAGGCACCAACCCTATCACCACTTGGAATAATGACTCGAACAGCAGCGCTGCTCCAGTAAGCAAAAGCTCTATCTCTCAGAAACGGATTAAGGGTAGGAATTCTCACCTGCAGCAACCCCCATAACAGCAGGAACCTCTTGGTCAAACCCAAATTGCTTCCTCACTCTATGAGCACTGTAAACCGTGAATCTAAGTCCATCAGAAGACAGTACTGGCAACCAGCCAGCGTTGGTGGCAGAAAGATAAGTCAAGGATGCAGTATCTCCAGCAACAA